>CM053753.1:41036069-41235015 GCA_028658305.1 Pachyuromys duprasi | reverse complement strand
GCCGCCGCCGCGCGCCTACCCGTTCGCGCCCGCCCCCGGGGCGGCCAGCAGCTCGGCGGCGGAGCCCGAGGGGCCCGGGGCTAGCCGCGCCGCCGCGGCCAAGGCTCCGGTGAAGAAGAACCCGAAGGTGGCCAGCGTGAGCGTGCAGCTTGAGATGAAGGCGCTGTGGGACGAGTTCAATCAGCTGGGCACCGAGATGATCGTCACCAAGGCGGGCAGGTCAGGCGCCCCCTCCCCGCGCCCCTGCCCACGTGCGTGCCGCGCTTCTGGCTGCGTGTCCCAGGGATGCGCGAGAGCCGGGCCGAGAGGCGGGTGGACGTGCGGCCCTGCCACCTGCGGGTCCCTCTGGCCTCTCTGCTGACCCGGCTCCAGCGACAGCCCGCGGAGCACCACCCGCGAGTCCCTGGAGTCTGCGAGGGAAATCTGTGAGCCGAGTGCGCCTGGCTGCGGTTAGGCAGCCGCCGGCTAGGAAACTCCCGCGTTGGTTCTGCCTGTATGGCTAGCTCGAGAGCAAACATCTCTTAGTTTATATGGATAATTTCAGGAGAGCTTTAAGACCATTAAAAGCCAGTCCGCTCAGTTTCCGGGAACTCGAGCCCCGGTTTTCTTGGGCCTCAATTTTGGCCGCTTGTGGGCCCAGTTCTCCGCAAGCCTGGCAGGGTATCGGTGCCAGTCGCCTTGTTATTTGTTTTAAGGGCCGAGAGGGAAAGGGAACAATTGCAGATGCTCCCGATTTGACCAGTAGACAAAGGCGGGTGCTGGGTTGTGTCTAATGTACACATCAGCTCCTTGGCCAAGGAGGCTCAGGGCCTGTTTGCAAAGCCTTGCCGAGGTTTCTGTTTCCCCGCTGTGCAGCCCTCCCCAGGGAACGTAGGGCCTGCCTGTCGCTTCTGCTCTGCGGGTTTTCTCCAGGCTCTTTAGCTGTCCAGACCAGCACAGCCTACTGAAGACAGCCTGGGGCGGACCAACGAGGGCCTTGAATGAAGGGGTTTAGAGGAGAGGGAGGAATCCGGGAAAGTATAATCCCAGTCCTTTGCAAGCAGGTTCTTGGGGGAAGCAGGAACTTGCCTGTGCCCTATGTAAGGTGGGAGACTCTGGCCAGGTCTTGAGAGTCGGAGACTGGAGTGTACTGGGTGTCCGCGTTACTGGGGGGACTGGACAACGCCAGCAGCAGAGACTTTCGGAATTACTGCAGTGTTCGGTTTCACTTTGTTGGAGCCGGGAAGTCTTCGCTTTGCTGGACCAAGCAGGGGAGGCTCTGAGAAGGGCAGAGAAACCCCAGGATCTGGATCTTAGGTACCCTGCTGCTGGTTGAGGCTGTGTCCAGGAATTCCTGGGGCAAGGTTGTCTGTGTAGGCAAAGAAGACAGAGCAGGCTTTGGGATTCTGGTTAGGCATTTCTGTGTTTCAGAGAGGGGCCTGGGGCCTGGCCTGCCGCCGCCTTGCCCAAGGTTGGATAAGGGCCTATGTGAGGACAGAGAGCGAGAGCGTAGACAGCAGCTAAAGAGGGATCAGAAGGAAGGGCTGAGCTAGGGGCTGGCCGGCCAGAGAAGCTAAGAGTAGAGCGCTTCCCCACCTGAGGTGACCTGACCTCCTCCCCCCAGACGAATGTTCCCCACCTTCCAAGTGAAGCTCTTTGGAATGGATCCCATGGCTGACTACATGCTGCTCATGGACTTCGTGCCCGTGGATGACAAACGCTACCGGTGAGCAAGCCTTTGGGATCACTGGGACAAGCTCTGTGTGCAGGGAACAGGGAGGGTATGCTAGAAAACAAACAAACAACAACAACAACAAAAACCCGAGTCCCTGCCTGCTGACAGACCTCAAATGCCAAGTAAGTCTCTCAGGGCTGGGTCCTCCTGTAGTGGCTGCTCCAGGCTGTACAACCCTGCCTGATACTGCCCCACTCGGATCCCACCCTCCGTATTGAGCTCCCTCGGTGGCTCACTCTCTCACGCTGTCTGCTCACGCTGCAGTGACCTCTTGAGCTTCTGGCCACAGACAGCTCAGCTATCCTTGCCTGTGTAGCCACGTTACTCCGGTCCCCTTCCCCCCTCTCCAGAGAACCTTCAGTTGCAGAGCTGGGCCGGAAAGGTGGGGTGGCTGGTAAAGATTGTGCAGGGCGGGCCTGGGCTGCCTGCACAATTAACAGTAATTAATAAAGGGAACACGGGCCGCCCTGTGCCCAAAGCCACTGGCCAGTGACGCCAAATCCAGTCTCTGCCCTCCTGGGCCCCGGGGCACGCAGACCCGCTTGCAGCGAAATGGAAGGAGGGGAGTGGCTTCCTCTCTCCCCACAGCAGTAGGAACCAGGCTCTCCGCACATTTTCTGTGTTGGGGCCTTAGGAAGTTTTCTAGTTTCCCCAAGGTCCCCTCTCTAGCCGCTGTGAAGTGGGAATCTTGACTCTGCCGTGGGCAGAAACAACACGAAAGCCCCAGTCATGGACAGGGTCTTCTTGTTTACCCCTGTAGAGCATGACCCCTCCCACTATGTTGCCCTAGGTATGCTTTCCATAGCTCCTCCTGGCTAGTTGCCGGCAAGGCAGACCCTGCCACACCTGGCCGAGTGCACTACCACCCTGACTCACCGGCTAAGGGCGCACAGTGGATGAAGCAAATCGTGTCTTTTGACAAGCTGAAGCTGACCAATAACCTGCTGGATGACAATGGCCACGTAGGCGACCCTTTTCTGGCTTCTGGGCTGTCCCCTATGCAGGTCTTCCAATGTCCCCACCGACTAGAGACAGAGGCAGTTCTGAGGCAGCACTGGGTGGCAGGCTTCTGACAGGATGGCCTCAGTCTGAGGGGTCACCGTCCTTCCCTCCCCCACTCTGAACTCAGGTGGGGGCTCTTTAATTGGAAGGGGGGATCCCTTCGAGAGAAGAGAGCAGGAGTCTTGTGGAATCCCAGCGGGGGGGCGTCTTTCCTGCTGGGGAGCTTTGCCTCACACCCACCACCCCCTTCAGGCCCTCGGCAATCCTTGGGGTCCTGAGTAAAGCAGATCTACAACCCTATCATTTGCTGAAGAACCATCTTTCCCTGGAAACCCTGTGTAGTCTCCAGAATGCAGGGGTTTGCCCAGATTTGGGGGGGGGGTGTCACTGCTCATTTCATCCTCCAGCCTCATGGTGGGGGGGGGACGGGAGGGGCTCACTCCTATCCTTGTCTTCCAGATTATTCTCAACTCCATGCACAGATACCAACCCCGATTCCATGTTGTCTACGTGGACCCTCGAAAAGACAGTGAGAAATACGCAGAGGAGAACTTCAAAACTTTTGTGTTTGAGGAGACACGCTTCACCGCAGTCACTGCCTACCAGAACCACCGGGTGAGGGCCTGCTGGGGGGTCCTGGGGACAGGCACGCCGCTGCCCTCTCCCTCCACAGGCCAGCCCAGCCTCCTAGAGCAGCTTGACCTCTGTAGCAGCAACTGTCACTGCAGCCTGAAAGTTTGTTTTCCAAACTGTTCCGGAAACTCCCCATCAGTGGCCTGATCCGAGGTTTACCCAGATTCCTAGGGCGCCAGCTAAGTTGCCCTCTTTGTGCTGGGGGGGCCTTGAGGAGGGCGGAGGTGACCACATTCCCACCCCAGCCAGGGACACGAATCTTCCTCGTCATTTATTTGGGGAGGCAAAGATAGGTCTAGTGTGAGAGAGGGCGCTTCGTGCTGGGGCCGGGACAGCTGTGGGTTCCTCTCTTCTATATGGCGCAAAAGGCCTAGCGACCCTTCCGTGTCCGCTGCTGCGGAGGTCGGGCCGCGAGCGCGGCCAGCTTATGTCGGCTTCCCCACAGATCACGCAGCTTAAGATCGCCAGCAACCCCTTCGCCAAAGGCTTCCGGGACTGCGACCCCGAGGACTGGTGAGTGCCCTTGGAGGAAAAGACGAGGGCCTGGGCGCTTGGCCGGGAAGCCCGCTATAACCCACTCCCCTTCCGCAGGCCCCGAAATCACCGCCCCGGAGCGCTGCCGCTCGTGAGTGCCTTCGCTCGCTCTCGGAACCCCGTGGCTTCCCCCACGCAGCCCAACGGGGCAGAGAAAGGTAGGAGCCGGGGCCGTGGGGTCGCGGGCGCCCGCTTGCCCGCTTGCCCGCCCGCCGCCACCTCGTGCCCTCCGCCCCGGAGCGAGCGGGTCGGGGTGGGGGTTGGGGTGGGGGCCGCGGCTCGGCAGGTGCGCCCCGACGGGCCCCCGGCTCTCCCCGCGCTCACCCCGGCTCTCCCCGCAGATGCCGCCGAAGCCCGGCGAGAGTTCGACCGTGACTCGGGCCCCGCCGCGCTCGGCGACGCCGCGCACCCGCAGCAGCTGCTGGCGCGCGTGCTGAGCCCCGCGCTGCCCGGGCCCGGCGGCCTCGTCCCGCTCCCCGGCGCGTCGGGGGGCCGCCACAGCCCCCCTCACCCCGACCTGCGCCTGGAGGCGCCCGGCGCGTCCGAGCCGCTGCACCACCATCCCTACAAGTACCCCGCCGCCGCCTACGACCACTACCTTGGGGCCAAGAGCCGGCCGGCGCCCTACCCGCTGCCGGGCCTGCGCGGCCACGGCTACCACGCGCACCCCCACGCGCACCCCCACGCGCACCCGCACCACCACCCCGCGGTGAACCCGGCCGCTGCCGCCGCCGCCGCCGCCGCCGCCGCGGCCAACGTGTACTCGTCGGCGGCAGCGCCTCCCGGTGCCTACGACTACTGCCCCAGATAGTGCGCCCACGCGCGGGCCCCCAGGGCCACCCAGGGACGCGCTCCCCAGCCGGGGAGCCACGCGGGCCCCCCGCCCGCCAGTGCCAAAGCTCCCGTCCGAGGCGGAAGGAAGTGGTATTTATTGTTCTCCGCGAGACCGCGTCGCCTCCGGCCCGGCCGGCATTTGCAGTGTAGACGACCCGAGTGAGCCCCGCCTGCGGGCGGTGTAGATACGTGTAGATATGTGTAGATACTGTAGATACTGCACCGGCGCCGATTTCATAAACGGTTTCGCCTCTTTTGGAAACTGCCGATGTATATTCATTTGTATCCGATTCGACCGGGCCGGGGTGGGGGGAGGGCGTCTTTGGGAGAGAGGGACTCGGTGTTCCCAGCCCTGGTCACTGGGGTGGGCACGGAGCAAAGGTCTCCTCAGCGCTGACCGCTCCTCCCCTCCCTCCCTGTGGGCTTTCCGCCTCTCCTCCCGCTGCTCCGCTCCCCGGTTCCTCTCCGGGCTGTCTGCGCGCTCTCCCCAGGATAGGCGCTGGCTTTCACTTCAGCAATCCACACCTGCATCTGCTCGTGCAGGACTTGGGCCTCAGTGTCGACCTGTTTGGAGGACTAGACTTTACAAGTTTTTCCGTGGAAGCCGGGAAGGATGCTCCAGACAGGACACTGTCCATCCGTCCTCGGATGGCATGTGGAAAGACAAACACAGGCGGGTTTGACCCTTCCAGCATTGCCCTGGCCTGGCACCAGCCCAGAATTGCATTTCCCCCTGTTTATTGACTTTATTCACTGAATGTCCCCACAGAGCGATTGGGGGGTGGGGGACGCACAATGACAGTGGTCATGAGTCATCTTGAAACTCCCGTGTGAAGCAGTTTTTCCTAGGCCAGGTGGCTGGGTGACCACCTCTCCATTAACTCAACACCATCGAAGTGGCCAAAGGAACCCTTTGATCCCTCCCTTCCTGAGCCCCAGCAGGAAGGGCCACCCGAAGGCCAGCCAGAGTCAAGGCTGGCTTATGCCTCAAATAAATGGGAAATGCCAGCTTCTATCCCTGGCTCTCTGTTTTGGTGCATTCACGGGACTTGCTGCCAGTAGAGACGCTCCTTTCTCAGGCACTTCCAGATGTCACCCCAAGTCCAACTTTCTCTCAAGGCTGACCTGTCCCTGGTTGGATGGCCAGCCCTTCCCTCCAAGGGCATCTAGCACCAGGGCATGAGGACTGCTACAGCATCAGTCCACAGGACCAGAGAGGATATAACTGTAGGGACACTCTCCTGAGTGCAGCTAAGGACCCTCAAGTCCTGCCCCTACCCTACCTTCAAGTGCAAGCTTTTTTCTACAGGTAACAGTGGCTCTGCCAAGGCCACCTGTTGTGCATTGGCCTCATACTTTTGTCCCTGGGAAGCCAGGGACTCCATGTCTACCGGAGTGGTAGCCTGGGGTTTGTCCTGCAGAGGGCAATGGTCAGCTTCTGGCAGCCCCTCTCCCTGGTGGAATGCAGCCATTTCACATTCCTTCAACAAGCAGGGGATCTGGGGAAGCGCTGTTTCCTTAGAGACCTCCACTTCTGTGTTGCTTAAAGCTGAAGTGAGCAATCCCAGCACCCGGTTTTTGAAAATAGGGGAAAACATACCAAGAGCAGAGACCCTAAGTGTGCAACTCATTGACCTTGAAAATATCTCTGCTCCCACAAAGCTGGCTTGTTTGTAAGGAGAACTGGATCACTGCTGGCCACATGAAAGTACATTTTATGACTCAGGTCCTCACTGGTGTGACTCCTAGTGCTAGGTGCTCATGCACTTCATGGTGACCAGAGGCAAATGACTCTCCAAGACCCAGAGCTTCTTTCTTGTCCCAGGGTTGAGCCTAAGAACGGCTTGGAAGCAGGAGACTGTGTAGGGGCACACCACTGTCATGGTCTCCTTCCTGCTTTTTTGTTTGCTGTGTGTGTGCTTGGCACTGCCCTGACTGCTGACTCCACGGAGCTGACCTCTCTATGGGGCGCTGCCTCTGAACAGCCCTTGACTGCCTTAGGAGAACTGGCTTCCTGAAGTTTCTTTTTCTGTGATGGCCGACCTGTTTTTGTTTTTTGAGACAGAGTTCACTATGTAGCTCTGGCTGTCCAGGAACCCATTCTGTAAATCAGACTGGCCTCAAACTCACGGAGATCTATCTACCTGGCCCTGCTAAGGAGCCAGGATTTAAGGCGTGCTCCATAGTGCCCTGCTTTGTTTTCTGAATGTGTGCACTCCCAGTTCAGACTCTGCACTCCCAATGTGAAGTAGAGCCTTTAGAATGGGACTCAGTCATGGGTGGGAGTGATGTAGAGGTGGGTGGGAAGGGTGGACAAGGATCCCCTGAGAAGGGCTAGTACCCATATAAAAGATACAGATGCCGAAGAAACAGCTCAGTGGTTAAGAACACTAGTTGCTTTTCCAGAGGACTGTAGTCTAGTTCTCAGCACCACATGGTGGCTCATTGTGGTTTACAAACACCTGTAATTCCAATTTCAGGAGGTACAACAGATGCCCTTCTCTGGCCTCCACAGGCACTGCATACAAATGGTACACAGGCAAAACATTCGTACTTATAAAAAATAAATTTTAAAAGGGAGCACACCATACTATCGTCCCGATCTTGCATTTCCGGCCTCCAGAGCTAAGAAAGAGAAATGAGCACACCTTTAATCCCAGCTCTCAGGGGGCAGAGGCAAGCAGTTCTTCTTCGTGAGCTCTAGGTCAGCCTGATCCACATAAAGAATCCAAGGATAGTCAGAGCTACAAAAACCCTCCTCCTCCTCCTCCACCTCCTCCTCCTCCTCGTCATAAGGAGTAAGTCTCCTGCTGTAAGCTGACTGACCTTTGGTGGTTACTGGTTACAGTTGACTTGAATGACTAGAGAGCCAGAGTCTTTTCCTTTCACTTTATCTTCCTTTGTGGCCACGCTGCTTGCCCTGCTCTAGGCTGATGCGCTGTCCTGTGTGCAGCCTTATTTGTACCTGCATCTCCTTCATTACCCAAACCCTAGCTGGGCTTTCCCCTGTACTGTCCCCAGGATCCCTGGATGGTACAGATAGCCTGGGCTCCTATTCATGCTTCAAAATTCTTCAGAAATATAATAAACACCCAACTGGAGAACTAAACCAACTAGAGGAAGGTGAGACAAGGCCCAGAGCCACATGCAGCCTGCTGGGGCCTCCAGGGGGGCCTGCTCCGCAGTGGTACCTTTGTGTAAAGGGAAGTCGGAGTGCCATGGTGCCTTGGGTCTTTCTCCAGGGAAACACTTGGGATGCAGAGAACAAGGGGAACTGCTGAGGCTGCTAGAGTGGTGCCGACAGGAAGAGACCCTCGCTGCTCTGCAACTCCAGCCCTCAGGCCAGCTGGGGAAGCCAGGAGTGTGTGGGATTCCGGTGATGACAGTGTGGCGGCCGAGACACTCAGCTCCAGGTGAACTACAGATCAAACTGGCAGCCAGAGGGAGCAGGGCTGGGCTGGCAGGGCACTGGTGGCAGCATGGAGGGACGGCCAAGCGGGCACGAGGTCTGTGGTGGCGGGACAGGCTGTGTGCCTCAGTTTGCCCTTTGTGCTTCGGTGATGTTTGGTCTGTGTAAATGGTGGGGTCCATGTGGACTCTAGGCACTGGGACACTCCTGTCTCGTGTTTCCTCTTCTCTGTGTGTGTTTCTTGGGGTTTCAGCTGGACTTGGCAAGGAGTTTGCTCCACACACACCCCCTCCTCCTGCATCTCTCTAGCCACCTTCACATCCTGCTGTGGGTCTAGCCCAGGGCAAGTAGAGACTGGGCCCCTGGCCCTGCAAGGCTGATGGGACCTTCGTCCTGGCAGTGAGTCTTGCGTTCTTTGCGTTTCCCTAACCACACATCAAGCCTTTGATTCAGTTCCCTTTCCTGCTTGTTGTATTACTTCAAACCAGATGGGCTCCTCAGATGAAGTCTGGAGACTCCGAGTCTGTGTAACGTTGCCAGGTCTGTGTGTGGGAAACAGCAGAGGCAAAGGTATTCTGCTAACAGCAACCCAGGGAGGGAGAGGGCTGTTGAGCTCACAGCAGAGATTAAGCTGTCCTCCTAATTGTTAGGATGGCAGGGCCGCATCCTTGATCAGTTCTCATTTGCCAGTTTCATTCTCATTCCACCATCCCCTGCTCCATTTCTGAACTTTGGGTCAGCCCAGAACCTGCCCTGCAGACCCTATCAGGCTTTAGCCCCACAATGTTCCCACCTGTGTGAGCCGTGACATGCTTGTGTCTTTTATTGACCTCTCCCTGCACATACCCCTTATCCTCCTCCTCTTCCTGCCATTCCAGCCCTGGTTAATGGCAGCCCCCTGCCTTCCACACCTACCTTTTATAATAGATGGGTTTCTTAGATCTACCCCACCCCCACTGCCCAGTTTCTCTCATCCATCCCACAGTGGGGCTGCCAATGGCAGCAGCCCAGGCTCCTGAAATGGCCGTGTTGCACAGGCTATGCATTAGACCCTCACCTGGAGGCCCTGATTCAACTCCAAGGTAGGTGAACTAGAATCCTTTCCTGTACAGCTTGTTCTGGCAGATAGAGACAGCCTGGTGGACTTGGGGACATACACCCCCTGCCCTGCTGTTCCTGTCCTGTGGGCTTCTAGTCCTCCTGGACTCCTATGGTGAAGGCCCCTCCCTCAGGCTGGGCTGGCTTTCCTGAGGTGGGAGTATTCACAGGAGGAGTCAAGCCTACAGTCAGAGCCCATCTCACAGGAACTGGCTGTATCTCTCCCAAGAAGCTAACAAAGGGCTTCTGCCCGAGGTCAAGCACAGAGCCACTCTGCAGGCGGCTGCACAGCGCTCCAGAAGGGTGTGGCCTCCAGCCGACCAGTATGGTCTCTGGGCTTCTGCTTCTGCTGATGTGCTGTTCAGTCTCAGGCTGTCCCCTGGCTCATGGTGCCCGGGTTTCCCTCCAGCTCAGACAATTCCCAGCCTATTGTCTTGCCTCCAATCCTGACTAATTGTCTGGAAAGCAGGCTTACTTTACAGTTGTCACCAAAAGCTAGCTTACTTTAAGAGAAAGCCTCAGTTAAGGTACGTTTAGACACTATCTCACACAAAGATAGCTGTTCTTTTTTGGGTTTGTTTGTTTTCTTTTTGAGACAGGATTTCTCTGGGTGGCCCTTGGGTATACTAGAACTCACTCTGTAGACTAGGTTGGCCTCAGATTCAGAAATCTTCCTACCTCCTGAGTGTTGGGGTTAAAGGTGTGCGCCACTACTGCCCAATTTAAGATGGATATTCTTTAAAAACAAACAAACAAACAAATATAGCAACCGTGTCCGAGAGTGTAGCTCAGTAGTAGGCGTGTGCCTAACACCAGACAGAATTCACCTCAGGTGAATTCAATGACCAGCTCTGAAAACAAAAACAAAAACAAACTCCAAAAGCCAACTGGTGTCTGATACCTGTAATTCCAACTCTTGGGAGGCTGAGGCAGAAGGACTGACAGAAGTTTAAGGCTATCCTGGGCTACATAATGAGGCCCTGCCTCAAAAAAAAATAATACATAAAATAAAGAATTAAGTGGAGATGAAGGAGGCCAGCAATTGCAGTTATCCTGTGCTTCATGCCCAGGTGTAGATTCATTATGCTTTTAGCCATGATATAGCAGTTCTGCTCCTTGAGACACTCTCAAAACAAGTGAAGGAGGGGCTCACCAAGCACGTGCACACCCATGTTCCCAGCCGCATCGCTCAGAACAACCAAGAGGCAGGGTGAGCCACGGGCCCCTCCGGAGACGGATAGGAAAGCTAAATGTGGCTCATCCATACAGTGGGATAGTACCCGGCCCTCAAGAGGAAGGGAACTCTCCACACCTGCTACAGCACAGACCAACCTCGACCGTTTGTTCGGCAAGTAGGCCAGCGATCTGACAAGTATTGTATGACATTATGAATATGAGGCAACCGAGGTCTGGAGAGATGGCTCAGTGCTTAGGAGCACTGGGCACTCCCCCAGAGGTCAATTCCCAACACCCACAGGATGCCTCACAGCCATCTGTAATTCCAGCCCAGGGATCTGAGGTCCTCTTCTGACCTCTGTGGGTACCAGGTACCCTAGGGGTGCACATACATACATGAAGGCAAAACTCTCATACACACCTCAACTCTTGGCCGCTTGTGGCCTGCTAATGTCTCTGTTCTCATTTTCCTCATTGAGTGTCATAGCTAGTAGAGGACGCTGGTACTAGGGGATAGGGGACATTCCTTGCTCTGGGTGGGCCCAGTCTGCCCTAGCAGGCAAAAGTGTAGAGCATAGGGCCTTTCACACCAGTGACAGTGTAAGGAGTCACAGCTTCTGCTCTGAGGAGCCACATGTGTCCACGAGGAGAGAGGTATTAGTCACAGGTAGCTAGGCAGTGTGGGCTGGGAGGGTGGAGGAGTGGGTAGGGGTGGGTGTGGGGAGCTCCCACACCTGAGGTCCACATCAGGCCTGGATCAGGCGGTGGAGCCTAGAGACAGATGGCATGGTGCATGGCAGGTGATCCAGTGGGCTGGGTGAGGCTTGGAGCAAGCATGCTTACAAAGAGGAAGGACAGAGATACAGAGATGTGTGCCCAACAGCCATGGCACCTCCTGTCCGACCCAGGATGAATCCCAGGTGTGCCATGGCATCAGGGTGACTATGCCAGGAAACAACCCAGCAATGAAATGAAAGTGCCGACACAGACAATTCCAGGAGGCTTCAGCCGTGGTGTTGAGTAAAGGAAGCCAGGCCTGGGTGGCACAACGCTGCAGGACTCCACTTACATGCCATGCAGAAAGGCAGAGCCATGGTGAGGATCACCTATGCCAAGGGCTGCAGGCGTGGGACAGGCCAGTCAGCACAGGGCGGGAGGGAGGATCTTATTGGGTAATGGAACTTTTGTTAAAACCTTGTCAAAACTGGGGCAACTCACAGCTATAAGTTTGATCTCCAGAACCCAAGTGGAAAGCTGGATGCAGTGGCACATGCCTGGACCCCAGCACCAGCAAAGTGGAGACAGGATGAGCCCTGGGACACTGGCTGGCTGGTGTGGCCGAATCCATGAGCTCAGGGTTTAGTGAAAGAGCCCGCTCAAAACTTAAGGTGGGAAGTGGCCAAGGAAGACACCTGATGTGATTTCTGCTTGCCCCATGTGAGTGCATCTCTCTCTCTCTCTCTCTCTCTCTCTCTCTCTCTCTCTCTCTCTCTCTCTCTCTCTCTCTCTCTCTCTCTCTCCACACACACACTCACACACACACACACACCTTGTCAAAACTCACTAAACTGGATGATAGGGGAGGGTGCAATTTCTCTTGCTAGGACCTTTTCCTCTCATTTCTGCCTCTTGCACTCCTTCTGCTTCTGCTTTGTCTCCCCCAAACTGACTGGCATTCTGCTGGTCCCGGGCAGCCAGCACAGCAGATTGGTGCTCTCTGCAGGAGTGAGCTGCTGGGAAGGGAGATCCCAGTGTGCTCTGCTTCTGGCACATTCCTACATCCTTCTACCCTGTGCCATGACTTGAAGTAGCACAGGATCAGCTAGAGGTAGCTACACGATCTTGGATTTGTCAGCCTCTTCTCTATATAATCTATCTTTGTCTCTACTGTTTTGTTACAGCAACATCTGAGAACGAGTTCCTGAAACTTGTAAGAATAGGGTGTTCACTAGGAAGGATGTTTAGCTTCAAACTTGAGATTCTCCTGCCTCAGATTCACTCCCAGAAAACATTACAAATATGACTTGTGCTTTGTGTTTTTTTGTTTGTTTTGAGATGAGGTCTTTATTTGTAAACCTGGTTGGTCTGGAGGTCTGTAGACCAACCAGGCTGGCCTTGAACTCATAGAGATCTGCCTGCCTCTGCCCCACGAGGGCTGGGAATAAAGGTGAGCACCATCATGCCTGGTCAACTTGTACCTTTGTTTAGTTGTTTTTTTATGGTGTGATGGAAGTTGGGACCTTGGGCACACTAGGCAAGCTTTCTTTGCCAATGAACTGTATCTACAAGCTAAGGTTCTTTTGTTTTGTTTTTTTATCTTGCTTTGTTTTTATTTTGTTTTGTTTTTGAGACAAGGTCTCACACTGTATCTCTGGCTGGTCTGAAACTTGCTATGAAGATCAAGTTGGCCTTGAGCTTGAAGGCAATCTTTCTGCCTCACTACTCATTATGCTGGGGTTGTAGGCATGTGCTACCACACCCAGCCCAAACATTGTTCGTTTGTTTGTTGAGACACTATTGGCCGCATAGGCTTATATATTCGAATGCTTGGTCATCAAGGGATGGAACTGTTTGAAAGTTTAGGAGGATGAGGAGGCATGGCCTTGTTGGAGGAACTGTGTCACTGGGGTTGAGCTTTGAAGTTTCAAAAGCCCATGCCAGACCCAGTCTCTGTTTCTCTTTCTCTCTGCCTTTGGGTCAGCATGTAGCTTTCAGCCACTGCTCCAGCATCGAGCTGCTTACTGTGCTGATAATGGACTAAGCCTCTAAAACTGTAGGGAAGCCCTTAACTAATACTTTCTTTTATAAGAGTAGCCTTGGTCATGGTGTCTCTTCACAGCAATAGAACAGTGACTAAGACAGAAGTTGGTACCAGGGAGCAGGGCATTGATGTGACAGACATGGCCATGCTGCTTGTTGGCAGAATGTGGACTTTGGGGCTCTGGATTAGGAAAGCAGTCCAACACTTTAAGTTGGGCTTAAGGGGCCATCCTAGTAGGAGCATGGAAGCTAGCACCTAGTAGGTGCTGAGAGCAATGTAGATCATGATGGTCCAGCTCAAGAAATTTCAGAAGGGAAGAATATTAGTAAGTGGCCTAGAGACCATTCTTGTGATATTTTGGCAAAGAATGTGGCTGTTTTTGCCTTTGCCCTACAAATCTGCCTGAGGCTAAATTAGAGTTTTGGATTCATGGCTTTGATGGAGGAGATTTCAAGACAATCTAGTATTGACTCTGTTGTGTGGTTATTGGTTATCACTCTTATGCAGATCTGTAATGAAAAGGAGCAAGCTGGACAAGAAACATGCAAAATATACAGTTTGAGGAGAAAAGGAGAACCAGGAAATGTTTTGTTGGAGCTGAGTGTTGTGCTCAAGAAGATAAAAAGCTCAAAGAAAAGCCTGATGCTAAATGGAATAAACGGAGTGGTGACCTCAGGGCACGACACCATCCAGCCAAGTTTCCAACTTGTGGAAAGGAAGTAAAGAAAAGCTTAAACAGTGAAGGTTTCAAAAGCCCATGCTAGAACCAGTCTCTCTGTCTCTGCCTTTGGATCAGGATTTAGGAGGTAGCTCTCAACTACTCCAGCTCCATGCTCGCTGTCATGAGAATAATGAACTAAGCCATTCAAACTGTAAGCAAAGCTCCAATTAAATGCTTTGTTTTTATAAGAGTTGCTGTGATCGTGGTGTCTCTTCACAGTAACTGAACAGTGACTAACAGCCCAGGCTTTCCTCAAACAGCCTGTCTGGGTTACTCCTGGCATGCAGGATGTGCTCTTGGAGACTCCATGTAAGAAGCTTAACTCCCCTGAGACCACTCCATTGAGAGAGAACGGGGTTTATGTGTCCTGTCACCAGCCTTTAGCGGGCCCCGCCAATAGGCCAGATACATAAATGAAGAAGCTAGAGGTTACGGAGGAAGAGTTAAGGCCATGTGACTATTGTGTGACAGAGATAAACCCTGTGGCCAAGCTCCTCTTAGCCCCCCCCCCCCACTGTCTACAGGTGTACAGACAGCTGTTACACCCATCAGTTTATTACCCAGCAACAGTGACAGGGTGAAGACAAGTGGGCCAATTCCACAACAGTGTTTTACAATAGAACGTAAACACCGCACCCGGTGTTTCCTGACTGCAGCACCTCTAGCCGGTGTCCTGATGCCCGGCTGTCCCTCCTACAGGTTAGATTTTCCTATTTGAGTGAAAAGAGTTCCTAGTCTGTCCCGTCTGGACAGACTGTGCTGAGATCTCTCAGAGATGCCCTGGCACTGGGAGGAGCCACATGCTCAGCAGCAGCAGCCAGGTCCCCTTCATCTGCACGTGGTG
Source organism: Pachyuromys duprasi (assembly GCA_028658305.1). Lineage (NCBI taxonomy): Eukaryota > Metazoa > Chordata > Mammalia > Rodentia > Muridae > Pachyuromys > Pachyuromys duprasi. The sequence goes on along the minus strand of CM053753.1, from coordinate 41,220,289 downwards.
GAGGTGGGCATCTCTTAACATGAAGGCTGACAGACTTTCTCTGTAAATACTGGCTGTGGCTCTGTCATCCTGGTTAGACATCACGAGGCAGCCATGGGCAGCACACAGGGGACAGCTGTGGACAGTGCCCAGGGGGCAGCGGAGTGCGGGCATGCCTCTTCTCCCAGGCTTCCTCCCTGGCACGGGTGGACTGTGAAAGCAGCCTGCTTGTTCTATTCTTTTGATTTCTTTTCTTTTTTCTTTTCTTTTCTTTCTTTCTTTCTTTTTTTTTTTTTTTTTTTGAGATGGTTTCATTCTGATGGAGCACAGGGTAACTTCAAATTCGGGACCACATATGTGTAAGACAGCACCTGGCAAAAGCAGCCCATTTCCCATTTTTAATTTTATTTTTTGGGGGGAACAGGGTCTTACTATACAACCCTGGCTGGCCAGAAACTCACTATTCCACTTGCCTCTAGAGTGCTAGGATTAAAGGCATGTGCCACGATCCCCTCCCCCCTTTCTTTTGTGACAGAACTAGCTTGCTGCATAGTCCAGGCTCACTTCAAACTTGTGATCCTCCTGCCTTCACTTCCCAGTGGTGTAAGCTTCCACACTTACTGGAAATGAGTGCCTGATACTAATCTTGGCTTGATACCATTGGCCACACCCTGTTCGCTCATGGTCCATAGTGTCATCACCACAACCTTGATGTTCCATGTTCTGTGAGCAGAGCTGAGGAATCTTTGCTGTTGAGTCCACCAGTCTCTACCAGGTGAACTATCTGCACTTCCCATCTAGCCATCCTGTCCAGATACTGTCTTCCTGTCTGCCTCACCGGCCTCACCTGAGGGCTAGAGAGTGGCTTGCTGCCTCTAGGGAGCCAACAAAATGTTAGGAGAGCGCAACTGCCAAGCTGTCTGAGACTTCCTGAGTCCTCAGGCAACAGCAGAACACCTCCGGGGGAGGGGGTGGGGGTGTGTGTGAGGCCTCACAGCAGAGGCAGGCCCGGCAGACCCTGCAGCAACATGCCTTTCCTAAAGCTGGTGCGGTTGGTGGTTCCTTGTCTCTATTAGGCACAGGCTTGAAGCAAATTCAGCTTTAATGGTGCACGATACCAGCTTGCTTGTCTGCCACACTGGGGTTCTGCATACAGTTATACCTAGTTGAGAATCAAGCATTTCTAAAGAGCCCCGAAGGGATATTTTCTCTTTGTGCAAACAGTCCTTTTCTGTAGAGGGAGTTCTGTGGCTTCTTGGCAGACACAGGTGGGAAACACCTCAGTGAACACTATTCACTCCTTCGAAGTAGAGAGACATGCACTGCACGTCACCATGGCCAGCCCTGGTCAGCAGCAGTGGCTTCTCTGCATGCTGTGCTGGGAGTCCTTGGATAATCTCATGGTATCTGATAACCCCTCAGTGTCTGGGGCTGAATCCAAACGCAGCCTGTCTGGCTTATCCCCAAGAGGTAAGAGCTCCAGACTATCTGTGATCCCAACTTAAGTTAGAGTCTTAGTTAGAGTTTGCATTGCTCAGATAAAACACCATGACCAAAAGCAACTTGGGAAGGAAATGTTTGATTTCATCTTATAACTCTCATGTCCTAGTCCATCACTGAAAGAAGTTGGGGCAGGAACTGGAGGCAACGAGTGAGACAGAGGCATGGCTTGCTCAGCCTGCTTCTTTCTACAACTCAGAACCACCTGCCCAGGGGTGGCACCACCTGACTCAACCATTGATCAAGAAAATGCCAGGCAGACTTGCTATATGATGGGATTTTCTCAGTATAAGAACCCTTCTTCCCAAATGACCCTAGCTGTGTCAAGTTGACAAACAACTAGCCTGCAGCTTTGTAAGTTATTCGGTGATTAGAGCTGGGTGCCCACAGGGTCACCTGTCCTAGAGAGGCCCAGCTAGCAGCAGAGGCTAAGTAGGTGCTGACAGTCACTGCTGCCTCACAGAGTAGCCATGAGTCAGGAACAGAGCGGGCATGTCCAAAGGCAACATCTATTCCGGAGGCCATGCCATGATGCCACTCATGAGTCCTATGAGTCTTCCAGGTCTGAAGCCAGAGCAGCTGGGCCTCTCTGGTGGCGCTCACTGGCTCTACAGCTGCACCCAAACCTTAGGCTGAGCTACCGAAGTTACCAAGTATACATTCTTAAGGCTACCCCGTTTACCAGACAGAGGAACATGGGCAGGGGCTTGGGGCAGCCCCTCCAGTTCAGAGCCCTGCTTGGCAGCCACAGGGCCTCTCTGGAACGGGAGGGAATCCCCCTGTCACCTGACTGCAGCCCTTTGAAGCAGCGAGTCGAGGACAATGATCTCATGCTTGTGCTCCTGACTCAAGGGAGCCTCCACTAAGAACATCAAGGCAGTTGGGTGAGGAGGCAGACACAGATAATCCCACACACTCAGGAGGTAGAGACAGAAGGATAGAGAGTTCCAGGGCAGTCTGGGCTACTCAGGAAAACAAAATGGAAAATGATGTTATGGATGGATACACCAACCCAGAACCAGCACTGAGCCCAAGAAATGCCTGGCACTATTGCCAGTACTCGTTTTCTTTGGCTGTGAGTGGCCTCCCATGATGTAAGAGGCCGTGTGGATGTGTAGACAGCCAACAGAGAGGCAGTGAATGGGACCTGTGTCTCTCAGGTGACTGGCTGGCCCGCTGGTCTGGGAAATGTCTAAGGGGAGAGTGTCCTTGACTACTGGTCTGGGGCTATGCTGCTGCCACCGGGAGATGCAGTCCTAGCAGAATGTGCAGTCTGGGAACATGCGCAGTATGTGCATGGAACCTCAGTGCTGCTTCTGGGCGGCACTTCCTTTCTCTGTGACTCCTTTGCTCCAGCTGATGAGGACAACTTTCATGGAGGCCTTCTGGTTTAGCCAACGTGGTTAGTGCAACTTAAATGACTCCCAAAGGAAATAGAAAGAAAACAGCTCAAGTTGCCAGGAGAGGCATCTGGGCCCTGGGAAGAAATCATAGGGTTGGATCCGCACAGCCCCCATCATGCAAAGCATGTACTATGTACAAGGGGGCCTCCCAGAGCATCACACATGCAGACACAGGTGCAGTGCTTCTTCTGTGTCATGTCTTCCTGGGGAGATATGAACAAGCATCTATCCACCCAGATAAGCCACAGATGACAGACAAAAAAAAAAATCCACCAGTTCTAGCTTAGTGAATGATTTTATTGGGGTCACCTGTAGGGCCATAGATGGCTCAAAGGCAGCCGAGATGACTCATGCCAGTACTGGGGATCTCTCACGAAAGCTGTGTCCCTAGAGCCTGCTGTCCAACATGTAGGTAGTCCACTGGATAGTGTCCTCTCCCAAGGAACTGTTACTGCCTTTTGTTAAGTCTGGGGAAGGGCCTTGAGAATCCCAGAGCTGAGCTTTATGAGGCTCCTTCCTTGGCAGCAGGAGAGAAGATTTCACTTTGGTGGAGACAGCTTTGTAACCACCAGACAGAAAGAGCCCAGAAAGCCTACGGGCAGGTGTGCACTGGCTGCCACTTCCAGCTGGGTGACAAGTAAGGGGTGGGACAGGCTTGGCAGAGCTTGTGTGAGAGGAGGCTTCCTGAGAACAGCCGTATTGATCCACACAGGCTTGATAGCATCTTCAACAGGGCTGGTAAAAGGCACTGGGGCTCCCCTACAGGACAGCACTGCCCTGTGCTGCCTGGGTATCACAACAGCGTTCTGGCACAGACAAGAACTGGGCTATCTTCTCCACTCATAGATGGACTCACCAATTTTCCTGCAACCAACCTGGCCCTCCCCTCACTTTCTCTGACAGGGTGTCTCTTCATCACCCTAGCTGGCCTGGACCTCCTGAGTAAGGGATTAAAGTTCCGGCTCTACGGCCACTTTTCTGAAGGGGGCCACTGAGGCGCTGGCCCGTGACTCACACCCACATCCCCTGTAAAGGAATCACTGTGACTTTCTGTCTGATTCTTTACTCCTGCCTTGGGTTACCTGGGGATGGAGGGCTGCTATATTAGTTGTTTTTCTCATCACTGTGCCCAAATAGCTGAAGAGAAGCAACTTAAGGTAGAAAATGTTTATTGTGGCTTACAGTTTAACGTCACTCAGTTCACTATGGCAGTCTCAACCCTAGGAGGTGGCTGCTCCCACTGCATCTAGTCAGGAAGGACATGGGGAGGATAGAAATCTTAAGGCCCATCCCCCAGTGACCCCACTTCTTCCAGATACTCTCCATCTGAAAGGTTCCACAATCTTCCAAACTAGTGCCCCCATCTGGGGACGCTACTGTTCAAACACATGAGCTGATATGTTGCATATTCCAACTGTAACAGGCACCCTCCTGTTTATCCTGGCCTAAGACAGACAAGAAACTTTCATGTCTCCTCCCCGCTCCCCCTGAACTGTTTCTTTATTTTTTTCTCCCCTCTTTCTCTCTCTCCTTTAGGAATTCTGGAAGAGGATAGAGTGGGAGGCCAAGGCAACCCCAACCTTTACCCTGAGAAACTTGGGACCTCGTCCTGACTTCAGAGGCTCCAAGCTACAGGGCCTAATTCTTAAGGACTTGGTGTTAGAACTTAAACAGGGTAAGGCAACAGGATAATTGGTGGCAGATCCCCTGGGGATTCTTGAAGGATGAGCAGTGTCTGGCTGGTACTCTAGCAGAGACTTCCTTCAAAGGGAGTGAAGAAGCCTGTGCCTATGACCAAGGCACAGGCCTATGTACAGCAAGCTGGCCCATCTCTAGGGACTCCAGGAAAGCCAGCCTGTCACAGAGCTCTACCGGTCAGATTCTGCTGAACATGGCTTCCAGTTTACAGCCTATAACAAGAAGCGTTCCCACCTGTCTTTGGAGACTAAGTGCCACTTTTTATCCATGCAGCAGCTAGTAATCCCCACTCCATTTAGGGATTCGAAGCTGGAGCTCTGGTTGCTATAGTAACATCCCAGGGCTTCAGTTGGAGCCAGGCCTGTGTGTATACGAGCCATACCTTTCACAGGCATACAGAGAGGAACAACCATAAAGCCCTCTGGAGATGCTGGCTCCTCTGACAACTGTCTCCCTCTTCGTGGGGCAAGAGGCAAGCCCTTCTGGCTCACCTGAAGCATATACCTCAGCTGGACCACACACTCCTTTCCTGGCCTCCTACATGTGTTTCCCTAGCTTGGGGACACCAGGCTATACTGTGGTGGTATGATACTTTCGGCACAGACACATGCAGCCTCAGCATGCTATGTGTAGTGTTTAGTTACGGACTAGAGGCCCAGAGGGGCAGCACTTGGGGGCGCTCCAGCTCTTCGGGCACAGGGTTCTTTCTGGCAATGATGGAAGAAGAAATGTCTGAGGTCTGCACTCCTTAATTGCATCCTCACCTCCACAGTCTGGTCCCCCGAGTCAACACCACCTCAGAGGCTGCTCACCGGTCAGCCATGTGCTAAAAGAGGCTTTAGTCCACATACCGCAAGGCTGTGATTATGCCCTGGGCATTACGGAGGGTCCTGGCTCCTGCCCTATCTCAGCTGCTTCTCTTTGCCTCCTGCAGGTTCACTTAGAGGCAGGCTGTCCTTCTTCCGCTGTCAGAGGCCAGGGCCTCCTTTTCTGGTCTTCTATCTGGCCTCGCATGGCATTTTACACGCTCCCCGTTCCCTGACCACCTTGGTCACCCTATCAACCCTCTCCTGCCTCCCTCTTTAGAAAGCCAGGTTCCATCCTTTCTTCACCCTGACCCCAGCCCTGGATGTCAGGAGTCCCTGAACATTTCTGGGGCAAAGAGCCAGCGGGATGTGGCAGGCAGCCACTGTGGGACCAACAGCCTCCTGAGGCCAAGCCCTGAGTACCTGCACCCAGAACTTCCTGCTTAAAAGTACGACTGATGATGACCCTGCAGGGCACTTGAATGCTCTGACCCTAAGGGGAGAACATGGGACATCTTCATGGAAAGTTCCCACCTTGACCCTTCAGGCTGGCAGTGGGAATTTATTGTCAAATATGTTTAGGCTGGCCACACTACTGGGTCTTGGAGCTTGTAAGCTGTGCCTCTTACAGGCTACAAGTGCCAGGTGTCTATCATCTGAATGACAGGTCACAAATGGTACAGGGAGCCTCATGAACAAAGTGGATTCACAGACCTTTGGCCACAATTTGCAGTCCCCAGAGAGCCTTGAGAACCTTCCACAAAACTGGGGTCAAGACTGGAGTAAGATACCAGTGTCCTACAGCTGAGTCATGGGCAGGGGTAGAGTGACCAGATGCTGATGCGTTGGTCCTTGGACCCTGCAGCAAGCAAACCATCAGCAGCAAAGGCCACACAGTACACAGAAGCACTGTGGAAATCCAGAACAGCCAGTGGCTTCATTGTCCTCCAGCGAAACACACGGATGCGATGGTCCCAGCCTGCTGTGGCTAAGATCTTACGGTCTGGCCGGATAGTGACTTCGGCAATTCCAGGATTTGTGAGTTCATGAGTCTTGTACACCTATAAACAGTCAGAGCAAGAATAATTAGGCTGCTCTTGGGTCTGCTGCAACCCTTGGTTACAAATACCCCTGCCCTGTGCCCACTCTGCCAGAGGCCCTGTGCTGGCTACACATTCTTGGCTGGATGGACAACCCCATGGTCATAGCAGGGGCTTACCTGAGCACAAACAAGGCCACAAGGCTGTGCTGTGCTCCTCCTCAGGCTGTTTGGACAACTCTAGCCCTAAAAGAGCCTCTCCCAGACTCCTGGGTTCTTAGTATGGATGAAATAGAATAGTCAAGGTTTCTCCTGAAGAAACCTCCAATGAAGCTTGCAGCATGTGGGAGATGTAAATTCCATCAAAAACAACACCAAGAGGCAAATAAGACCTGGAGTCGTGGGAGGGGTTCTGAGGCAGCTAAGAGAAGGACAGGGTGCTATGGCTTGAATGTGTCCCTCAAGAGTTCACAGCCAGAAGCTTAATTCTCAAATTCACCTATTAATGCTATCTAAGGTGGGGTATTTGGCAGGGAACTGGGGATATGTGAAATCACCAGGCCTATTAGTGGCTTTCTTGAGGAGGAGACCTGAGCTGGCAGCCTGTTCTATCTTGTCTGGGGATAGTCTCCATGCTGAGGCTGGTACTCAGCGGACGCAGGCTTTGAGCCTCCTGGATTTCTGCAACACTAGCCAAATAAGCCTCTATTTTTACATAAAAATGTATTCATTTATTTTTTGTGTTGGGTGTTTTGTCTGCATGTGTATCTGTGCACTACGTGTAGTGCAGAGGGCAGAAGAGGGCACTGGATGCCCTAGGACAAACAGTTGGGAGCTACCATGTGGGTGCTGGGAATTGAACCCAGGTCCTCAGCAAGAACTGCCAGTGTTCTTAACCACTGAGCCATCCTTCTGGCCCTAAACTTGTATTCTTTATACACCAACCAGTCTTAGCCATCTTAGGCATTCTGTTGTAATAGAAAATGGAGTAAGGTAAAGAGTAAGGGAGACAGCATTGGAGAAGGCAGGAGAAATCACAGATGTGCTCCTCGCTGACTATGGGACCTCATTTCTCTGGCTTTCTGTCTGTCACTGTGGTCTATTCCTTTATATGCCAAATCCAAGACTGATATGGCCACCCAAACTTTAAAACCCTAGAACTTCAAGCTAAATAAAAGGTCTTTATAAAGTTAACCTGCCTTGGGTTCTTTGTTCTAGTAGTGAACTCAGCTCTCTAGTTAGATAGGCCTACCTTATACATTGCAGGCTACTTGACATCTCTGTTCCTATGAGTGGTCTGCCCCTGAGCCACAAGCTTTCTGTTAGCCCCCTTTGTCTTCAGTGCCTTCTAATAGGGCTGCATCACCCTTTGCAAACAATCATGTGCCTCCACAAAGGTGACAAGAAGGTTGGGCATGGTGGCTCCTGCCTTTAATCCTAGCACTCTGGAGGAAGAGGGACAGGTGGTCTCCATGAGTTTGAAGCCAGGCTGGTCTACATAGAGACGTCTAGGCCAGACAGGACTACGTGATGAGATTCTGCTTTAAAAAGAAAGACTAGAAAAGAAGAGAAAGAAAGGAAAAAGGAAACAAAGAAACAAAGAAAGATGATACAAAGAAAAATAAGAGAAGTAGGAAAAATGAATGGTAACAACCATGGAAGCCAGTAGAAATGGACACAGAGCAATTTAGCTACAAATTAACAAAGCACAATTTGCTGAAGTAGGCTATTCTGAAACCAAGTCAGGCAGCCAATCACTGTAGGACTTGGCAGGGCTCAGGAAGGAGGAAGAAAAGAATGATGAAGGGAATCAGCACCAACAGAGACTCTGAACAACTTAGGATAGGGTGTAGGAGGGCAGGAAGATTAGAAAATAAACGAAGTGAGAACAAAACTGTTAAAATGAACCAGAGAAAACATGGAGGGCAACAGAAGAGCAACTTTAATTTATTAAAATGAAAGTTTCAGAATATAAGTCCAAGGAAAGGCTGTAAGAACATTCAACATTTAACCTTCTAAAATAATTTAGGCTGAGAGTAAAGAAAGATCTTCTGATAGCCAGTGCCCCTCCCCCCAAATCACACGGAAGATGAGGGCACAGTAGAAGCTGTCCCCAGAAAGCTCCAGGGCTACATGTGTGCCAGTAGACAGTGCAGCAATGCTCACACAGGCAGAAGAGGGAATAGTCCAGGAGTTTTATATCTAGCCAAACTGTCACTCAACTGCGAAAACAGTAGACAGACATTTTTGAACATGTAAAAGCTGAAAAAATATTGCTCCTGTAAGTTCTCCTGGAAGAACAAGAAGATTAACTCCAGTCTTGCAGGAGATGGCTAGAGAACGGCAGTGAATGGTCTGGCAGACGGCAATGATCTACTTACCTACAGGATTAGGCACAAGACATGGGGATTATGGCTAGAAAACCAGTTATGTAACTAACAAAAGCATGGGCGGGTAATGAGAAAGATGGGTGCTGCTAAGGACTTGTGCATTGTTTGACCTCATATCTGAGATGATCTGACCGCCCACATAAATGATAGCAACACAACACATTTCCTTCTCTCCCACCGGAGGGGAGATGCCTTGGTTTCCAGATATTTGGCTTTACATTATCTGTATATGCTAATACCAAAGCAATAGAAATGTATTCTTTAGTTTTATAATTAAATTCCACTCAATGTTGAATTTAAATGTGAGCTATGTAGAAAGTAGACTCCAAAGGGTCAAACAGCAGATAAGCCAGAATATGAGGGAGGGAAGCAGGGGATCATCTGGGTTCCAAACCCGAAGCAGTAAGTAGGAGAAAACTTGGTGCCTAACACTGATCAAAGGTATAGACCACACTGATAGGTGTGACGGTGTTCAGCAAATAGGCTCATACTTTATAAAGTGGTCACAACAAAGTGTTGGATGCCTAACTAGTCACCTTGCTGGAAACATCCATGAAGGCAAACAACACATGCAAGATAATTGTTGACAGGCCCTGGAGAGCAGGCAGAGACAGGGCCCTGGCATTCTCTGCCTGGGGACAAAATCAAGCCATACTATAACAGTCACATTAAGCTGAGGAGAATGATCAAAATCTGGAGCAACTAACTAGAAGGCTGAGATCTGTGAGGATAAGGTGGTGGAATGGCCGGCGCTGTGATTTTAGGGGGTTCCCTAGGAGACCGTGTCTGAAGGCCAGGCTATATATGTTTACAGCAGAAGGTGACAGGCTGCATCAGGGCTTTGTCATGAAACAGGTATGAGCAGTCACCAGTGAGAGCTACAGATGGGCTGGCTGTCCCGCTGGGCCTCAGATAAGGAATAATGAGCCCATCCAGGGGTGAGGCCTGCTTTAGACATCTACCAAAGCGAGAAGCCAAGCCTGGCAAGGTCTTGGGGGAGGGGGTGTTATACTGCCTCCACAATGAAGGAGGCTGAGACAGCTTTTCCACAAACCTTCATGAAGCCATGCCCACACAAGTCCAAAGTGAACAGTCAGTCACTAAACCCATCACTAGAGGAGGCAGATAACAGAATTCCACAAGCCGTTTACAAATTAATAGAAATTACTAGACACACAGAAAGGAAGGACTGTGTGCTCCATAACAAAGGAAATCCAGTCTATAGAGACTGACCCCCAATGGTGCAGGTACCAAACATATCAATAAAGACATCTATGAAAAGGGAAGGGCTGTGCAGATGGCACCAAATGTGCAGACCTTAGTTTGGATTGTTAAGACCCATGGAGAAACCCAGGAAGGTATAGTGGCCATCAGGAAGGCAGACAGCCAACTGAAACACCATCATTTGAGAGGCAGAGACACTGGATCCTAAGCAAGCTGGCTAGAAGCTCTGGGCACAGCAACAGACCTTGTCTTGATAAACACAGTGGAGAATGATCAAGGAAGACACTTGATGTCAACTTCAGGGCTCCATACACATGTGCATGCTCATATATGAACACACACACACACTCATACACATGTGAACATGCATATGCAAACACACATACACAAAACTAAGGAACAATATATGCAAATATTTACAAGATTATTTATATAGAGTAGGTAGCTAGGAATTATTAGTACAGAGTAAAAGTTACAAAAAGAACAGAAAATACCAACTAGCATAAAATGTTTAGGACAGGGGTAATAGCAGACTAGAACTATTGTATAAAAAGTGAACTGGGCCAGCGAGCTGCTTTGGAGGGCAAAAGTACTTGTTGCCAAGCCTGACAACCTGAGAATGATCCTTGAAACCCACAGGGTAGGAGAAAACCTACTCCTGCAAGCTGTCCTCTGGTTTCTGCATGTTCACAGTACACATGCATAGCACACAAACACACAAAGTAAATAAATAATGTCTTCTTTCAGATAAAGGGGTTGAACTCTAGATAAGACCTGGGCCTACAGGGCAAGTGCCAGAGCTGGCAAATGCCGATAAATAGTAAACACTGGTGGGGCAAGGAATGCGTAACAGGAAGAGCACGCCGGCTGTTCCTCCTGAACACCCACATGGCGGCTCACAGCTACCTGTTAATTCCAGCTCCAGGGGATCCAATGCCTTCTGGCTTCCGTGGCCACTTGTGTACATGATATACATTCATGTACAACATATAAACAATGATTAAAAATAATCTTTAAAAAACATTGCAGTGCTCAGTTGTTTTTTTAAGTTTTTAGAAAAAACTGTTTAAGAGGTCAGGCATGATCATGAATGATTAACAGCATGATTAAAGGTCAAGCCTTTAAGCCCAGCAGAGGCAGGCAGGTCTCTGATTTCAAGGCCAGCCTGGCCTACAGAGTGAGTTCCAGGACAGTCAGAGATACGTAGAGAAACCCTGTTTTGAAAAACAAACAAAAAAAACTCAACCCCCCCCCCAAAACAATCAAAAATTTGTTTAAAAGAAAATTCATGTAGGAGGATGAACTATGCAGAAGCCCAGGAGGCATAGATGAGAATGGTGTGTGTTTCAGAACACACCCACTATTTCACAGGCACAGACACACTGGATCAATATGGGGAAACAGAAAATGAGCAACAGAGGGTCAGAGACAGGAGCAGCCAGAGGACTGCAGATGCTAAGCGTATGTACTTAATCCCATTCCTGATCAGAACACTGAGTACAAATGGATCAAAGCTCCAATTAGAACACAGTGATTGTCAGAAAACATTAAAAAAATCAACATACAGTTTGGTGTAATGGTGCATACCTTTAGTCCTCGCATCCAGGAGGCAGAGGCAGGTTCTGTGAGTTCACTGCCAGCACCATCTACACAGCAGCACATTCCAAGTCAGACCCACACAGTGAAACCTTGCCCCACCCCCTCAAAACCAAGAAATAACATGTCATCCAAAATATCATTTTTTCAAATACACACAAAGATAGGCTAAAGGTAAAAGCATAGAAAAGATGTACTGTACCAAAGGCAAAGCTAAGTAAGCAGAGGCAGCTGGTCAGTATCAGCTCAGGCCAACTTCAAGACAGAGAGCACCATGCGACAAAGGAGGACACTCTTGGGGACAGTTCAGGAGTAGTGCTTGCCTAGCACATGGGACATCCTGGGGTCCATTCAAATGCTCTCTTTCTCTCTCCTTCCCCTCCCTACTCCCTTGCTCTGATACACTTACCTACACACAAGCACACACACACACATACAAGCAAGCATACACACAAACACACAACACAAACACACATATACACAAGCAAGCACACTCAAGAACATACACACATACATACAAGCACACACAAGCACACATACAAGCAAACACACAAACACACATACAAATATACATACACATATAAGCAAGCACACACACATACACATACTTGAGGGCACACACACACAACTATATATAACCTAAGGAAGAATGGGCCATTTGCAAGGAGTAAGCAAGCATCTGAAATGCTTACGGACCTTATAGCACTTCAAAGATCATGAAGCAAAACTGGCAGAAATAAAGGGCGAACGAGGTGCCATAGGCCAGGGTCCTCAGGAACTGGTAGAAAACTAGACTGTAGCCCAAATCAGTAAGGACTTGAACTGTAGACTGGCTCATGTGACCTGCATCAAGCTGACATAAGACTGCCCAACAACTGCACTGAACCTGTCTTTACCAAGTATATGAGGTCTGTTCTCATAGACAATGCCACACCCAGGGCCAAAATCAGGCTATACATTCATAAACACTGGGACTAACAACAGGGTTAACTAGACTAAAGATACCTACAAAATCAACAAGTATTTTGAGATTAGCTAATAGATTTCTAAAGAATTCACAAGTCAAAAAAATCACACACAAACACACACACATATAATTATATACATGGTCTAGGTGGGTCTTGAATTTACTTCGTAGCCATGGCTGGCTTTGAACTGACAGTCTTCCCTCCATTCCCAGTGCTGAGATTGTAGGCATGAGGCCCCAGACTTGGTTGTGAAGGTGGTATAAAACAGACACAGGTCTAAGGAACCTGTGTGGCAGATCCATTGCGGGAGATGTCTAAGCTGGGGGTCGACCTGCCAACACCCCGTGCAGATGGATCCAGGACTACGGGTCCCACAGAGGCCTTTCCAGAGCACAGGCACATCAGAACCCACTCACACATACTCAGAGGCCACGACACTAGCCAGCTTGAGATTCCACCAAAGGACTGAAAAGTGGTCTTGTATATGGGAGAAGGGCCACCATTCAAGGACTTGCCAGATGCAATGGCACATTACTTTTAATCTCAGCACTCCGGAGACAGAGGCAGGCAGATCTCTGTGAGTTTGAGTCCAGCCTGGTCCACATAGCGAGTTTCAAGACAGCAAGGACTATATAGAGAAACCCTACATCTCAAAAAGCAAAACAACCAAAACCCCAGAATTATTCACTATACAAAATGCAATTCTCTGGGCTGGTGTGGTAATACACACATCATTCTAGTACTTAGGAGACAGAGTCAGGATCAGGAATTCAAAGTCATCCTTGGTCACACAGTAAGACTGAGGGCGGTTTAGGCTGCATGAAAGTGTCTCAAAAATTAAAATAAGGGGCTGGGGAGATGGCGCAGCCGTTAAGAGTACTCACTATTCTTCTAGAGGACCCAGAGTTGACTCCCATCAGCCACATGTTAGCTACCAGCTATCTATAACTACAGCGTCAGGGGATCTGATGCCTTCTGCTGGCACTGTACACAAAGGATAAACATAAACACACAGACCCACATACATAAAGTAAAAATATTTTTTAAAATGTAAAATAAAAGAAAACTTATCAAAGAATTAGAAAAAAGGAAAAGGAAGGCAAGGCAGCAGTAGGACAAGACCTAGTGACAAGAGAAATAGCTACATCCTGAAGGACCAGGAAGGATTAAGAAAACCTAAACTGTGGTCTCAGCCACATTAACAGCTGGTGAATAGAATTATTTTCCAGAAGGTGACTGGAGAAAACTTGAAAGAAAATTACTTTATTGGCTGTTCTTGAGCTAGCTTTAAACGCATAAAGAAAGAAACAATAGGAATGGGAAGAGTTGGAGGAAAGGACCGAGGGTCCCGTACCTTGGGGCCTTGGCCATATGTGTGCCTATGTGTACAGTCATCTACGGTACAGCTGTGTATCTAGAAAGACAGACACTTTGTTCTCACGCACATGTGGTCCACTGATGCAAACGGGACCAGCGCTCTGCATTTCAGAGAACTGAAATCATTCAGACCTTGTTCTCTGACCACAATGTAATTAAGTTAGAATTTGAAAACTAAAAGATAACTGGGCTGTGGGGTGGGGAATCAAACATTTGGAACCATAAAAAAAAAAAAAAAAAAAAAAAAGCAGTTCAAATCAGCTCAGCCCAGAGGCCAGTGAACAAATAAAAGACAGGGTCCACCTAGAAGTGAGATGTGACCCCTGGCAGGATGGGAACCGCCTCCAGGTCACCTCATGGGAACACAGGCAGAGGGACTGTCAGGTGCCATGTCCCACATGAGTCGGAATGACTGAGTGTGCCCAAGGACAGTGGGAAGAGAAAGGAAAAACAAGCAAAGGACTGAAGAAGATCGTGACATTCACATACCAGTCACCAACAGCTACAAAATGGAAAGATTTTCACACTTAAAGTTAAAAGTCTAGAAAAACACGATCCCCCACCCCCAACTCAAGTCCAGCATGCAGAGTCCAGACTAAAAGTGGCTAAGGCCAAGAGTGTGCAGAACAGCAAAAGGTCCCAGCTCTCCCCACTGGATCCCCAGCCCTGCAGTAAAACAGCAACAAAGAGGTCAATTCGTGCCCAGACTTAGCTACTGGGCAGAGAGCAGGGGTTGTTCTTCAGCTCCTGGCCCCTCAACACCATCAGCAGAGTTGTGTGGTAGAGTGGGCAGGTATCAGTCAACCTGCACCCCACCCCTGACCCAGCCAAGCAATGAGGAAACAGCATTTGGTGCACTGAATTATCTCTGAGCTATTGTTTTTTGGAGGTGGAGTCTTACTACGAAGCCAGAATGGTCTTGAATTCCTAGGCTCAAGTGATCTTGCCTCTGTCTTCTGAAGAGCTAGGACTTCAGCAACACACTGACAAAGGAGCCTTTATTTTGTTGCTCTGATACTAAAGGGGAAAATGACAATTGCATTTACTAATTTAAGAGTCAAGAACAGAAGCCAAGGCTGTGGAGTTGGCTCTGACAGTAAGGCGAGCTCAGGGACCTGAGTTTGGACTGTCAGCGTCCACGTTAAAAGCCCAACGCAATGCTGCTTGCCTCTAATCCCAGCACTGGGGAGGTGGAGACTGGGGCTTCCTCGAAGCCAGTCTAGGTGAACTGGCAAGCTCCGGGTTCAGTACGACAGTCTCAAAACTGAGCATGGATGGGGCTCAGCAGAATCCACACTGCTCCTGCACCCACGTCAGGCAGCTTGCCTGTAACTCCAGCTCCACGGGATCTGATCCCCTCTTCTGGCTTCTGCTCACATGCGCACACATTTATACATAGAAGAAAAAGAAAACCTGTGCTAGTCAGAGAGGGGCGAGAAACACATCTGTCAGGACCTAACACGCACTCACAATCCAGTTCTTCCCCCACAGACACAGACGGAACTTTACCCCGTGAGAACATGTCACAGCACAATGGGAAACAGCCTCCCAGCCCAGTTCCATCCAAGGTGACCTGCTTACATATGACAGGTCTGGGTTCCAACCAGGGCCACCAGCAACTCAGCCCTCCAGCCCAATTGTTGCCATGACCTTCCCTGCCCTTCCAGCTGCCTCGATTTATGGACCTGCTGACACTCTTCACTGGCCTTGACCACCTCTTCCTGCCCCTCTGCTCTCTCCCGGCCAGGCTGCCTGTGTGTATGTCCTGGCTATTGTGTCCATCTTCTATGCTCTCACTGGGCAGCGGCCCAGCTCTGATTCTAAGTGCTTCCCACCGGTGTGTGGACACAAGCAGTTAGAAGGGCCGCAGAGTTCAGCTGCCCATGAGCTCAGATGTGCCCTGTGTGTGCAAAGCACCTGACTGCTGCTGGGCACCCTCCGACAGCGCCTCTACATACAGGCTGTCCTCTACATACAGGCTGCATTCAAAGCCTGCACTAGGGCAGGATGTGGGGCAGATGCTGTGGCGAGGTGCGCCTGAGCATGCGCGTGGGGCCCGCCCATGCCTGCAGACAGACCCAGTCGCCCCTCCTAAGACTGGAGTGCTATGGTCCTGGGGAAGCTGGGGGCTGGGAACCTGTGCAGCAGACTGCATCAAAACTGTTTTGTCCTTGTCTCCCTAGGACCGGCGGCTTGGCCAAGGCAGAGAGGGGACTGTTGGGCACAGAGGGGTCCCCACTGGAAACCACTCAGGGCCCTGTCTCAGGGACACTTCCTTGCTATCTCCTTGTCCCAGGAACTTAACACGGATTCCCAGAGAGAAGAGAGCAGCTTTTAACCCTATATCCGTTGCTCCGTGTGCTGGCGAGATGCAACAGAGCCCTGACTGTGATCCTCAGAGGCAATGAGGTGTTCAGGGACACAGGGAAGCCCTCATATTGACTTTCTCCTGCTTCCCTACTAGTTCTTCATGAGACAGGGGCCAAAATGCCAACTCTGACCAACCATGGCCCTCTGGGATAGGAGTAAGCCCACATCTACCTCATTCATACCTGGAAACAGATATGGCATGGAGGACTGGTCTCCAGGGAGATGAGAAACTGGGAGCCTGGTAGGAACCTCAACTGAGGAAGGACCAGTGCCCACCCTCGGCGCCACGTTCCTGAGTACAAGAAAGCTTTGCAGGGACATGGATGAATGTCAGGGCCCTGCGCTTCTATATTCCTCAGATACGAACAGCAGTGTGCACTGGGGGCATGATCCCACTACAAACCCCATGTTCTGCTTCAGGATTCAGACATTCCTGGTGCGCAGGGAGATAACTCTACAGTTTTCTGACTCGCTGCCCCCAGTGGCTCTACCTAGGCCCTGACTGTGGCACAGCCGGGACTGCAGATGGACACACGGCTGGGATTTTTCTGCCAAGCACACTGAGCTGCTCTGGCCTACGGCTCAGTGGAGGGGGTGGGGAAAAGCCTTGTTATTACTTAAAGACCTAAAACACTATTGGCTGTAAATCAGTCCCTGCTTCAAGGCTATGGACCCTACTCCATGTGGAGGAAGGAGCGGGGCCTGGGTGCCACCTGTACCTGACAGTGCCTGAGGCTCAGACTTGATGGCTCACAGCAGAGACACCTCAGGGAGGCAGGCTTGAGATTCCCCAGCACTCTCCAGTAGACTGTCCTCTGCAGGCATCCTAACTGGTCATAGCAGCCCCTCCCTGACGGAGCTCTGGCCTGGGCTCAGGACCCTCCAGAAGGATCTGTGGCCACCAGTGGCTCTTACAACTCATGACCTCAGGTGCCAGGAATGCTCGGCGCGGCGCCATCTGGTTCTGATTACCCATGCTAGGCTGCGGGCGCCTCAGCCAGGGATCTGCGTCCCGAGTGGCTGGGAGATTGATTTGGGCTCCTCAGAGGCTTTAGCAGGAGGATGTGAGGAAGGCACGTCTGAACCACCATGGGGCTTGGGCCAAGGCCGGCAGCCATATTTTGGTGCCATGGCACTGCAAGGACGCTGTGGACTGGAGGCCACCTCACTGGATCTCAGGTGTTAAGAATCATCTCAAATAGCTTGTCTTAGCAAATTACCAGATGCTTCCTTCCCAGAGGCCTGGGCTTTACAGAACTAGGATCTCTAGGGCCTCTAGGCCCAGCTACCAGACCTGACTCTGGGCCTTCACCAGAGTCATGAGTCATTCCCACTCTCCCAAGCAGAAAGGCAAGCTCAGCAGGGGGGCTGGGGCTCCCCACCTCCTTTGATGTGTACTGCTGAGTCAGGCCCTGCCCACCTCACCCCAACTACTTCCATGCTACAGTTCCTAGCTCCCCTTCTGCTTTAACTTTTCAATTCATTAGTAGAGTAAAAGTTCATCTCTGGACTGGAACAGGCCCATAAATTAAGTCTTAAGTTCCAGCAGCTGTTTCCCAAACATGTTGGGACAGTCCAAGAAGACATGGGCTGGAAGGGTTTCTTCCCCAGTGCGGGGCATAAGAGGCTGGAGTAGGAGCTGTACAGAGCTGGTGGGAGCTGCCTAGGTGTTGGCCCTCTGCCTGTAGGCTGAAGAGAGTCAAGCCACAAGGAGGAATGGATGCTGGACCCATAGGATGCTGCCATTTTCCAGGCTTCAGAGGTATGTGAAAGAGACCCCAAAGCTTAATTACTGGGCTCAGCACCTAGTGAGGGGGCACAAGACACACAGACTCAGTGGTTGAGTAGTGAGCTTCCCCACATGCTCACACACAGGCCATGGTTCTGAGGGCTTAGAGACTCTTCTGCACGTTGGAGGTCCTTTCTTTTACAGCAGGGGCACTAAGTAAAAGATGGATGGGTGGACTACAGGATAGTTTTACTCTGAATCTACTATGTACCCAGCACAACAGGACCCCCAGGGATGGTCAAGGCTCAGAGCTACAGCTCAAAGTCTGCCTTCCTAGTGGGCCTCACTGCCCACCTTCCTTTTCCTATTAGGCAGTGCTGGTGGGAAGGCCAGGCTATCTATGCTGTCTCTGCTCCTCAGTGGGGCACTCCTGGACGTGCCCCTGCTTAGCCACAGTCACTGTTCCCAACCCATGGTACATCATCTTTTTGGACACCTCTTATAGTTCTAGTCCACATCACCCTCCTCCTGCTCTAGGATGTCCCTTGACTCCCATCCACTGGCCACAATCAGACCCTTTCCCAGAAAGGCTTCATGATAAGGCCCTAATCTATACCCTGGGTTTAGTGATGCTCTCAAGACCCTGGTGCCACCCAGCATCAGCTGAATCCTGACTTTCCCCACACACCCACATACCTCAGGAAGAAGCACTTAGACCTGGCCCTCATGTGCTCAAAGCAAACCCGATCCTCAGTCGCAAGGCCTGAGCTTGGCAGAGTGAGGGTCCTGAGTAAGGCTTCCTTCCCATTTTGGGAAGGCTGCAGTAATGAACTCTGAAGTAATGAACTATTGGTAGAGGCAATCTGTACCATCATGTCCCCACAGAAGGGTTGGCATGGCCCCCAGCTCTGTCCTAAGTGCTCTGGCTAAGTCCAGTGAGGCTGGGAGATGGGCTATGGCCACATAATACTGTACAGGGTATAGAGCTCTCCCATCAGGGCTGCTTCCAAGGCTAAGCATGTCTTCTGGGACTCCTGGGAACAGATTCCTTTCTTACCCTGTGTACCCAAGCCACCTCCGGGGGCCTGGCAGCCTGTCGTCTCCCAGGCCTGCACAAAACCAAGTCGGATACACATTCCACAACCATGGCCATAACCCCTCTATCCCAAATGGGGAACAAGTTATCTGGGCCCCTTATGCTGTACTCTGGGGGACAAGGCAGTCCTGGGGCATACAAACTAGGAGAGTCCACAAGACATTGTGGGGTTATCTCTAGCAAGCCCTGCTCAACCAAGGACTTACTGCCTGGTGGGTTCTCCTGTTACCCGTAACCAACAGTCTCCCTAGGACCAGCTTATAGTTCTTACCAGGCCATGGCTTTGCAGGGCTTTCCACCATTTTTCTTTTCTTTTCTTCTTTTTCTTTCCTTCTTTTTTTTTCTTTGATTAATCAGTTCCTTACTGACCACATTCCTCTGAGTTTTCACAAAGGAGTTTGGTCTGCCTGGACACTACGTGCCTTTTTTCTAGATGGACAAGACCTGATGGCTGTTAACCCGAGGTCCAGGAGAAACCCAAACCATGTGAATGGTGAGCCCACGCCCACTGGCCCTTGCTCCCCTACTGCCTCCAAGTGATTAATTAGCTAGGGACCTGCAGCCGCTCCTCTTCATGCCTAAATATTGTTTCGGCCTATCAGACTGTTAGTGCAGAGCAGGATAAATGAGGCCCGGGCCTGTGCACTGACCTGCAGGGACTGCTGGGCGTCCAGACTCCAGACAGCCAGTACCTTCCCGGCAGAGCCTGAGACGCCCTTGGCCTTCAGAGAGTCGAAGTCAAGGCCCATGACAGGTTCTTCATGGCAGGCGATTTGGCTGCACACCTTCCGCTCTGAGACGTCCCACAGGGTTACCGATCCATCCTCATAGCCAGCCAGAAGGAGGGGGCGGAGACTGGAGTTACTCTGTGGGGAATGGCACAGTGGTTGGCTCTCAAAGGGTCTTGCCTTCAATGAGCTTGAGGGCTGTGGGAATAGCTATTTCTCTGGCCATGCCCAGAAGTGGGTTGGCCCAGCCAGAGAACAGTTCCTTTGCTTTCCACAAAGCCAGCAGCCTCCCACATGCCTCTCACAGGGCTGGCAAGGCCACTGCTGAGTACCTGAGGAGCTGGGGGTGGAGTGCAGAGCAGTTGAGCTGAGCCCCCAGGCCTCACACGGTCATGCATTTCCACCTACACTGGATCCTGTCCAAAGCAGGGATGGCGTGATACCTACTGGCACCCACTAACAGCCTGGGGCAGCTAGGGACAGACTCATCCTTCATCATCGCCCCCAGGTGTAAGACTCGAAGCCAGTCCTTATTGAGGCTAGTCATCTAGAACCACCAGGCAGGAAAACTGAAAGCTCAGTGAAAAGGCTTTTCTGGGCTTTGTTAACGTGGCTGCAGAAGCCCCCACCCTTGGAAGTTTGGTGTGAGAGGCCCTCACTACCGTGATGGATGAGGGCGAGGGTCAGAGGGCTCTGCGCCCTGGGCTGATGCTCGTTTATTTAGCCCCTGAAATAACTACAAAAGAAGAGTACTGCAGGATTCCAAGTCACCCTCAGGGACATGCCATTCGTCCCTGCACTGCAGAGCAGCCCAAGAGAAACTGCACAGGGCTGAGCACGGAGGCCCAGGCTAGCTGGAGGCCTATGGCATGCATCTAACAAACAGTGCAAGGGCCAGGGCTCTCTGGGTCGGCACAAGCAGTGGTGTGGTGTAGGGCACCTTTGGGGGACGGTAGGACAGGGCCCACTGTAGACCAGCGTCTGGAAGGATGACTATAACAAAGAGGGACACAATTACCAGACTTTCTGCAAGTACAGTGAACTTACCAAGGCCAGAGCTGCCATAGATGTGGCCTCTATATGTCCCCAGAAATTGTTGGTAAACTGATTGTGTCCTGCTGGTGATTCAAGTTCACACATATAAAACAGGAAGGAGTGAGGCTCCCGGGAGGAGGCATGACACTTTCTGTATTTTCCTGGGTAATTCATTTTTAGCATCATCTTCAGTCCCTCTCCCCTAGGGCCAGAGCCCATACTGTGTGCTTTGACTATAACCCTAAGAGGCAGGGTTGTCCCAGGTCTCTGCACATGGCCAGTACCTGGTACAATAGTTCTGCCTGGCTCTGCAGAGGCCCTGTCGGCACTGCCGCACTGTTCCTAAGCTTTGTCACAGGGATCGGCTCCATGCTGGTGTTTCTCAGGTCATCTACTTGGAAGTGATTTGTGCAGACTCTCTGCCCTATTGGCAGCCAAGCCCCTTCACATAGGCTGCTTAGACAAGTAGCTGTGAGCTGGGTCATGGCAGAGGCAGTGCCAGATGCATGAATTCTAGAACCCTTTGCATCCCAATCAGGAATGCATGCCAACTCTTGTCACTCTTAATCACCAGCCACAGCATGGCCACCTGGTAGATGCTACCCCGAAGTTCACTTGAGAGACCTGTGTCAGGCTACAGCCCTAGCAGTGGTCTGTGGTGACATCTATTGCATTCCTACAGCTCTGGCTATGCTCTCTCTTCACCAGGCTGCTTTCCTTGTTTTCTGAGTTCGGGCAGTCCAGAGCTCCCCTCATCACTGGTATGAATTCTAGCTGGCATGCACAAAGCTTCTGACTATGAGTCCTGAGCAATATGGATTATTCAGGGGCTACTAGAAAGACCCCTCTGCCATGGTGGCCAGAGTAGGAGCCAGACTGGCCCAGAAGGTAAGCCTGAGATTTCAGCCCCTGCCAGTTACCACCACAGCCCAGCTCCTGGCCATTTCACTCTACTAGATCTACCCTGGTCCTTGTAGCCTTCTAGTGACAGGTAGCACAGGTCGGACAAGTGTTCTTGTGGCCAGGAGGCCTCTGATGGCCACAGCTCTGATGCTGCAAGGCCGGGGATCTGAAGTCATCCTGCTCTGCCCTCTTTAGCAGCTCATTGTCCGCAGCTGGGACCTCGAGACAAAGACTGACTCTGAAGCCTCTTCCACCCTTTGACGTAGGGGCTGAGAGATGGTAGCAGGGCAGGGCCGATAGGAACCCCAGTGCTGTATACTGCAACTCAGCTAGAGAGGCCCCAAGACTCAGACTGGGAGCCTTCTCTGAGGGTGGGTATGGGTGATGTTAGCCTGATTTACAGCCTGGAGTTATGTAGCAACACAGAAGAGCTACTTTGAGGCACAATCTAAAGATGGACCTGAGTGTTTCAGAAAAATCTGTCAAGTCAGGATACTTTGCTACACTCAGATTAGTGAGTTCCTATCCTAGGATTTCTGGATTTAGGAGAAAACAATGAGCATTCCTACAACCAGAGGCCTTTTGCAGCTACAGGCTTCATGTTGGATCTGTATCACCAACAGAACCATGATTTGTCCTTCTGTCAACTATATTAATTGCCTTAACAAGTTTGTACATCCCTTTCTACACATTTTTTTTTCTGATGGAATTTTTACATGATTGTGCAATGACCTATGTTTTCCAGGGTACAGAATAGGATTGGTGTAGCCACAGGTGCCTGCGCCAGAACCTGTATGTACTGTGGTCACCCCCCTACATACTAGAGTGTGAGTAAGCGGAGGCAGAATGAGGGTACATTTATTTCCTCAGGGATGTGCCCAGAAACTCTTGGGGAGCCCCATCGGGACACACTGTGGCAAGGACTAGGCTCTGCCTCTGACAGGCTGCAGACTTGTAGGCCCCAGGAGCTTTGTTGGATAGGGTCTCAGAAGCCCTGCCTTGGCTAACCCCCAGGAAGCTGCACAGCAAAGGCGGCACAATAGGAATCTTCAAATCTAACTCACCTCTCTCATTTAAGAAGCTATAGGGAGCTGGAGGGGAGAGCACAGTGGTTAGTGCACTGGCCGCTCTTGCAGAGGACCCAGGTTGGATTTCCAGCACCTACATGGTGGCTCACAACTGTCTGTAACTGCAGTTCCAGGGCATCCAAAGCTATCTTTTGATTTCCATGGGTACCAGGCACACAAGTGGTACACACACACATTCATGTAGACAAAATACCCATATATAAAGATAAAAATTAAAAAAGAAACTGCAAGGAAAGCCACATGAAAGCAGGGCAGATATCTTTATGCCATCCATCCAGACAGGATCCCTGGGGCAGGCACAGAGGCCCTCCCATGCCTCTTGTGGGTCATGCAGGCAATTCCAAACTGAACAAGCCCATCATCTCATCTCACTTTTCAGAAGAGTTCAAGGAGACAGCAAGCATAAGGCAGAAATCAACAATGAGAACGAGAAAGATGGCCAAAGGGTTACAAATCCCTCCCCACATGGGCACTACCCTCTGACCCGCCTACTGTTGGCTGTACCAATTAAGATAGAGGCTGAGGCTTCCAGAACTCTTTGCAGATAAGTACAGTACACAGAAGTGACCCAGAAGGGAAAGATGCTGACCTGGATGTGGCCAGGGAAGGCCTCACCTTGTAAAGGTCTGGGGCTTTGGAGGGTGGACGTGGGGAACTCCAGACCTTAGGCTGTGATGTCTACCTAGGTCCTAGTTTTTGCAACAGCCCCAGGAGATGGTGCCTGACTCTCCAACAGAAACAGCAGTCAAGAACAAAGAAAATGGCTACAGGTTAGATATCCATGGAATGGCCATGGGGAAATCACCATGCTAATGTTCCTCTAAGGTCAAGGAGTGATAAAAATGAATGCCTAGCACAGTGAGGTCCACAGGCTTGCTGACATCAGCTAGCCTTTTCCCCAGCCTCAGCAGAGCCAAGGACCAAGGTGCTAAGGAAAAGGGCATGTTCTTCTGGGAGCAGGCCCAGCAGCTGACCCAGCGATGCCCACCTCACAGCCACATCTGGGCATCCATGGGGCACACTGTCCAGGGCACCTGGTTTCTCTGTGATGTTTCTCTTGGGGTACCTTCCAAGCAACAGCCAAGAGAAGCCGATATCCAGTAAGCTTTGGGCCCCAGAGGACAGCAGGTATATGTTCTCTAAGGGATAGTAGATTTGATGACAAATCCAATCCCGAGTGGGCATGACTCAAGGCTGTCGGGTGTGGCTGGCGCACGCTGTCTTACCTGCCACAGCCCCAGGCACATGGGCATGCCTGGCTTGGCATCCGCCTCCGGCTTCAGGGTGCACACTGACGTCTTGGATGGCATCTCCAGAATCTGAACCTGACAGTGAGAAAACAAGCTGATTTGGGCTGATGCCAAGCCAAGTCTCTGCTATGCAAACAAGAGACGGTTAAGGCGATTAGCCAAGGCTGCTTCGAGTTTCTGTCTGTTCCTCTCCCTGTAGGGACCTGAGCACAGAGCCTCCTAATTAGCCTGTAAAGGCTAGAGGGCTTAGATGCTCCTGCAGTCCTTGCAAAACAAATGCTCACATCATTCCTGAATGACCAACCTTTCACCAGCAAGTAGCTACCACATGCCTTTCCCCATTTTGTCATTTGGGCAAAGCGGGTCTGGCCTACTTGGACCTACTCACTTTGGCCATTCTCCCTCATTTGCTTGTCTGTCTCACCTGGGTTACGGTTTCCAAGGTCCCTCTCTGAATAATGATGCAAAAATCTTGTACAGAAGGCCTAGGACCCATCCACTACCCTATCGGCATGTTACCCAGAGCCAAGGCCAGCACCACTGGATCCTAGTTCCCCAGTACCCAAGTACCTGACTTGCCAACCTAGACTGAGATGCCAGGCTTTTCTGTGCCTAGGCTGAGATAGACCTTGTGGTCCACATAGCCCAGCTCACCATGTGGATATGCAAATCCAAGTGGACTGCTCATATGCTGACAAGCACCATCCTTAATGTATGGCCAAGACCACAAGGCCCAGATGGGATTGGGTTCCCAGACACCCTGTATCTAAGGTGCTAACCCAGGACCCTCATTCATTTGGGGGGATGTGTCACCTCTCACATGAGCTCAAGGAACAGAAGGGCCCCATACAACGTGCTGCAGCCCAGGACCAACCAGATGTTTCCTATGCCTTTATATGCCTGGGGTTCTACTACACTGTTATGTATATTTTCTGGTGTCACGTGAGCTGAGTGGGTTCTGGAATCTCTGAGCTTCTCTAGGTATCAGCAAGAACAACTGTCCATGGTACGTAGCAAGAGCATGAACACAAGCCTGCTTAGCATGCCCTGGTTTTCACACAAGGCATCAGAGCTCCCAACAGGTAGGGAGTTATCAACTGGACAGTATATACCTGGTGTGGGCAGGCTAGGAACAATGTCCGAGAAGCCAGAGCCTGGGCAAGTGAGAGCTGCATTGCCCTTGCCAACCTATGCCACATAGAACCTTATCTGCCACAGCCACAGAGATGATTCTCTTATCAGTCACCTGAATCCTATGGTGCTGGGTCCAGGGAAGCTTCCAGGCAGGAAAGAATGCCAAGCACATCAGTTAAGAGCCCTGCTAATGTGTCCATTTCTGATAGATCGGGGGTGGGGGCAGGGTGCTCTCTGGCAGGGTAAACTCACCAGGGTTCCCACCGTGATTGGAATTCTAATATTCAAACTGAGTCCTAGAAATGGCTCACAGCTATCTGTCCCATCTGCTGCAGATGAGTCTTACTGCCCCTGTCTTTGTAGTGGCAGGGAAACTTGCTCAGACCTTTGTCTGAAGAACACTTGGCTGCCTGTGGGAGATGGTAAGGGAGAGTCCTAGGCCCGGTAATGTTTGTGGGGCAAGGCATCAGGATGGTTGTCGCAGCTCCAGAGATGGGCTGGCAGGATAGTGCCCAGAGGGGGTTCCAAGGAGGCAGCATCAAGTGACCAGAGTGGTTGGTGACTAGTCAGATTACACAGCAGTACCCACAAACCAAGGGCAGAGGAAGCAAAATCCATGATGGGAAGGGGTGCCCAAGACATGGAAAGGGGCTATGTATGGAGGAAGCCAGGACAGAGGATAATGTAGAGTAGGAGGGTGGAACAGTACCAGGGGAAGTAGAGACGAACAGTGTGGCATTACAGTTGCTCCCAGGACAGAAGGTAGAAGACGAAGGGCTCCTGGCCACAGCCCTGTCTCCTCAGGCCCATGGGCCTCCTCAGCCAGCAGCACTGAGTAGGCAGCTCCTGCTGGTGCTGGCAGATCAGGCCTGTGCACTGGGTTAGGCTTGGCTCCTGCCCAAGAAAAGTCATTTTGTCTCTAAGCAGATCTAGTTCATAAATAATGAGATAGTAACAGGCATTTATTTGTTCATGATTGCATTTAAATCACCAATTAGGAGCTACACACACTTTTCTTGCCAGTTTGCCAAAAACCTGTTAAAAGTTTTATTAATGTGAGGGGTAGGGGAGTAGCTTCCTCCTGTACAGCAAGGGAGGCAGTACCAGGTCATTCTAAGCCACAGAGCCATAAGATACTGCTCTGAGTGTTAGCCACCCTCAGGCCAAGAATCAGTATAGTCTTCCTCCATGCAGGTCTTAGGCTCCTGTGCAGCTTTAACCAGCTTCCTGGCTCTAGCCCCCAGTGCAGATGGCATTGTATTTTCAAAACAAGTTTTATTACACTTATTTATTAGTGTGTGAGTGTGCGCACGCACGAGTTTGTATCTGTGTGCGTGTGTGCACAACTCTTGTGACTCAGTTCTCTCCTTTCACTGTGTGGGGTCTGGAAATTGAACTCAGGTTGTCAGGCTAGGCAGCAAGCACCTTTACCCACTGAGCCATCTCAACAGCTGGATGCCGCATTTCCAGAAGCCGCCAGCACATCCTGGGCAAATGGTTGTTCTCTAGCCGGCCTGGAATCTGCCTAAACTGGGCCCTGAAAAAGCCTAGCTGGCTTAGGCCCAAACAATGCCCGGGAGCATGCTCCCACCCCTCGCGGCTGTCTGGGTGGCCACACTTGCCCAAACCTAGCATTTTTCCTTCTGGAAACAAAAGCTGGAGTTGAATGCCAGATGGAACGCTCCAGCGTCTGTAGGAGGCTCTATGCTCAGGGAGGCCTGGGGAACCAGGGTAGGCAAGGCAGCTGCCCTACATCTGACCTCGGGATCCTGCTCTCCTGATATAGGATGGGTCCTGTGCCTTCTATACTCACAACACATACCCCAGATCAGGCTCCTAGATAGTTCTGGGCTCACTGTCCCTCTTCTTAGGCTCCTACCTAAGGGCCTTTCCTATCCAGCCTCCCTATGCTACCATATGCTACCATAACGTCTCCTGAGCTCCTGGGCAGGGACAGTTCCTGTCATGGCCTGTGGACCGTGCACACTGTGTATCTGTGACTTCTGTATCCTCAGACTGCTGCACTAACCTCCCGAGAATGTATGTGTGTGGAGTGCAGATTCCCAACCTTCACGTTTGGGTTTGAACATAGTCCTGGCCCTTTGGTTCCTCCTCTCTGGCCATGTGTTGTGCCCATATCTCTGCAAACAGGGTGACGGCTGATTCTATGGAAAGAAGCCTGAGGCAGGCTTGGTTTACTCTTATAGAAAGCAGAGGGTCCCGCTGCTACAGCCTGGCTCCATCTCCTGTTACTCTGGCCTCATTGCTGTTGGGTTGTTGTTTTCAGGTGTCTTTTTTTCCTGTTCCTTTTCTTTTTACTAGCATTTGTAGAACAGCTTGTTTCAGAGGAGGCCTGGATGCCCGGAAGTTCCTCCTTACTTCTTCTTGCCTCCAGACTTGTTCCCATTCTGGCTTTTGAGTTCAGGCTTTATCCTCCCTTCCCAAAACCTTTGGCTATGCCTACCCTGACGCAGCCTCTAGAAACTTCTGCATTTTCACCATGTCATAGCTCTGCCCCTGACTGTGGGCTCCTGTTACTTCAGTTTTCTTCAGTGTGTCACTATATTGGCATCTCTGTTGCCTTTTCCAACAGGCTGACAGTATACCAAGGACCCCAATTTCTGGAGGTTCCTCTCCGAATATATATGTGCGTGTATATGAATATGTGAACAGACATGTATTGTGTGTGTGTGTGTACGTGTGTGTGCACATACACGCAGGACTAGACACAGTCCTAAGTGACCCTCCTCCAGGAACAGTGTTATGCTGAGTACCAAGGTCTGCCTGAGCCCTCCCTGATTTTCACTATTGCCTTGGAAGTATAAGACCTCACATTTGACCAGGCTGTGCCTCAGCCTGAGGCTGCTAGAGATGCAGTGAATCAGGCAGGCTGTAGCCCTGAAGCTCACAGAGTACCGCGCCATCACTGGGCCCTCCTTACTCAGGGAGGACATGTGTGTCTGGTTAAGACAAACCCAGTGTCATTAGTGTATGGAAGGAGCTCCAAGGGCTGGTCCTTACCTCATCGCTGCCCTTCCCTGGTACAGCAAGCATCCAGCCTAGCTGTCCCCTGGTCAGGACAGAGCTCCTGCAGAAGCCCACACTGTCCAGCTGAACTGAGTCCATGATAGCATTCCTGCCCTCTGCCAAGTCCCACATACACAGCCGCAGGTCCCGGCCCTGACTGAGGAAGCAAGGGGAGAGGTTTGTGAGACACTGTAAGCATATATGTACCCACCTAGACCAGCATCTGACCCTTTGCCCTTCAATGCTGAAAAGCTTTGCATCATCCAGGCTAGAGGCCTCCGTGAGAAGTGTTTCTTTCTCAGTGTTTAGCTGAGTTGGCATCCAAGGTGCTGAGGCCAGGATATTCAGTACACTAAAGATGTGGACACTGAGGCATGCACCTATGGCTGGCCTCCTGCAGTTCCAGTGCTACTGATACACCCCTTGCACCCCCTTTCTTTCTGTAAATGGTCTTTAAGGACTCAGAAGTCTCATTCGGGTCTCTTCTAAAGTGTATTTGAGACCTAAATTCACTCTACATGCCATGCAAGCATGTTGACAGCAGCTCTATGCATCATCACCCGGGCTGGAAACAACCCAGCTGCTCTGCAACAAATAATGGCCAAGTATGCTGTGCCCCAGAGTGCCACTCAGCAAGGGACGGCGCCGACTGCTGACACATGCCACAGCTGGAAGGAAGCTGAGCTGTGACTTGCTAAGTGAAAGAAGCCAGATCTGAAGGTTCTGCAACATGTGACTACACTCCTGTGACATTCAAGAAAAGGAATGGGCATAGGGATGGAGAACCATGAGAGAACTGGCCACAGTAGTGGCTCTGGGCTTTGTGGGATGGTAGGCCGCTTCAGGTGGCCTTGGGGAAATGGATGCATGTCAGCCCTGTGCCAAACCCGCAGACACACAGAGAGTGTGACTGTCGTTGTGCACAGGGAGAACAGCCCAAGCCAGCTAAGCAAGAGCCCAGGAAGCTATGAGGGACCGCACTGTGACTATGTGGATGACAGTACGCCGGGGCAGGAAGTACAGATGGAAGCTGACCCCAGGCACATGGACAAGTGTTGACTGAAGACTGTAGAAACTGTGGTCCCGAGCAGGCCTGGCTCTTTACAGGCGTCACTTCTGCCCTCTCTGGAAGTGCAAATATGGGAGCCTGGAGTAGATATTAGGATGTGGTTCCATTCCAAAGAACTGTGACCACGCTGGTGAACATATAGAACTGTGGGTCAGGTCAGAAGCGAGAGGTCAGTGTGAACATGTGTGTGGCCGGACACATGGTTGAACACAGGTGAATGTGACAGTATGGGCACTGTAGGCCCAGGTGTCCCCCTGTGCCACCCATGGACAGCCCACGGCTCATTGGTTTTCTAAACACAACAACCAGGTTTCTAAAGAGATGTTGATGCTAAGGGAAAACCAAGATGGGTTCAAGTACCTTGCAATATTGGGAAGTAAGGAAGCATTAACAAAGCAAATGAAACAAAAGATGCTATTGGCATTGAGCCCTTTAAGAATCTGGGATTCACCAGGCAGGGCACAATGACGCTTGCCTGCAAGGGAGAGGCACGCAGATTTCCGTGAGTTTGAAGCTAGCCTGGTCTACAAAGCAAGTCCAGGACAACCAAGGCTACACAGAGAAACCCTGCCTTGAAAAAAAACCAAAACAACAACAAAAGAAAAAAGAAAGAAAGGAAGGAAGGAAGAAGGAAAGAAAGAAGGAAAGAAGGAAGGGGAACTAGGGACAATTCTTCCTCACAGATTTATCAGTTTTGATTAAAGCAAGACTCTACCAACAAGAGTGCGGTGATACAAGGAAAACAAAGCCCCAGGAAACTATACAAGATAGAACCATTTCAGGCAGAAGCCACTTCTGAAAGCTACCATTAGTGGGAGAAACCAGGTATTAGCACTGTCTCAAAGTCCCCAGAATTTTCTAGGACCTATGCTGGCTTCACCAGGCCTACATGTCCTTGGACACCCTCCTTCTATATGACCTGCTTCTCAGGGACCCAGGAAGTACTATGGGGATCACAGAGATCCTTGGGCCGCTGCCTCCCCAGTGCTGGGATTAAAGTCCTTGCATTTTAAAGGGCTCACTGCCATAGCATCTTTTAGTTCATTTGTCCTGTTAAGGGATGTCAAGGCCCAGCATGAGGGCTCTTTTCTAAACCATGTGGGACTGCAATTGCTCAGAGATTTTTCAGAGTTTGGAATATCTGCATAAATTTCACCAGTTAAACGTCCCTGTTTGGAAAATGGGAAATATGAAAAGCTGTAAAATCTGTAATGTTGTAAGTGCTGATACAGGACACTCTAAAACTTCCAGGTTTTTATGCAGGGAATGGTGGCACTCGCCTTTAACTCCAGCACTCTGGAGGCAGAGCCAGGCCAATCTCTCTGAGTTCAGGTCCAGCCTGGCCTACAACATAAGGAATTCAGGTTGGTCAGAGATACATAGTGAGACCGTGTCTCAAAATTAAACAAAACCAACAAGAAACGAGCTTTCAGATTTTCAGACCAAGGAAATTCAAGTTCTTGGATGCTGACAGTGGGCCCAGCAGATACCATCCACCTATGTAACCAAGGCCAGCCTCACTTGCAAAGGAGCCCCAGGGACCCATGTACTTCAAGGATCACAAGGTTGGCAGTTTCTGCACTGGGCTTCCTCCCTAAGCCCAGGGACTCAGTTTCTAAGTCTGGGGCATTCTGAGGAGCACTGAGATCATAGGAAATGAGGACCAGGGAACCACCCACCAAAGCCCACATGCAGCTGCTAGCATTTCCTTCCTGTCTGTGACCTTGGATACTGATGTCAACAGGGCTGAATCTGGAGGGAAAGAACAGAAGGGATATTGGGACAGCAGGCTTTACTTGTATCCCACATCAGCAGCACATTCCAGAGGAACTGTGAATCAAAAAGAGGCAACAGTGAGCTCTGGAGATAGGTAAGGATGTCCATGCCTTAGCATAGGCTTCTCCTGGCCAGTGTGACTCCATTACCAGGAAGACACCCGTAGGAGAATGAAAAATACATGTCATCCTGTTGCAGAAATAATCTGCGATAGAAGAATGCTGGTACTATCTAAAATATCAAAAGGACTTCATGTGTCAATAAGAAAAAAACGCAGTCAGTCCAATAGAATAACCGGCAGAAATCAGTGGTATGCCAAACTCACAGCAATCCTCTTGTCTGGCTTCCTGAGCACTGGGACCAAAGGTGTGCATTAAATACCTGGTAGTCTTTTGTTTGTTTTCCTAACTTAAAGTTAGGAAAAACTGATAAAACCATTCTGTTCTTTTTCAAGACACACCGCGGGACAGCCAGCAGTTCTGGGCTGCCGCCAGCTCCACAGTGGGCGGTGCTACAGTGCTGTCCTTGACTGGGCAGTGGTTACTCAGGTGCCCTACTCAGGCGCCGCACACTCCTGTGCTGGCCTGTAAATATGTGCTTTCACCATGACAAAGTAAAGAAATGCTGGCTGGTGCAGCTCTTGTGGCCCAGGTGCAACTAGAGCCGGGGGTTCTCCAGCCCTGCTACATAGAAAAGCACACAGCCCCTTCCAGGGCCTCTTGGGAGACACCCAGACCCAAACACAGGTGAGGCCAGGCAGCCTTGGTGGGCTGTGGTCTCCAGCACAGTGCAAATGCACCTGGGCATTCCATACCTGCAGCCCCCACCCTGGCTGGGAGGTAGGGTGCTTATGTAAGTGCCCACCCCAGGCTACCCTTCAGGCCTTTCAAATCAGTTGGCTTGGCCCTGCTTTGTTCGTCCCTGTCTCTTTAGCACATGGTGCTGTGACCTCTGACCACTTCTAAGCCACAACCCTGAGCCTTTCCATCAGCTGACTGCTGGACGGGTACCAGCTACCTCAGATGGCATCTCCCAGACCTGCCTCATAGCACCAAAGGGCCCCAGGGAAGAAGATGATTCCATCTGAAAGGGGCCAGAGCTGTCTGCTTCCCAAAGGCTGGAGATGGCCCCACACTCTCCACAAGCTACAACCAAGCTACAGCTGGCCAGGTGCCCCCGTTCCTTTGGTTCATTGCCATTCTGGTCTGGCTAAAAGGACACATAGGGGCCTGACAAAGAGTTCCCAGCATAAAGCCCCTGGGACCTCCCTTGTGCGGCTGTAACCCACCTGAGGAGCTGGTGTCCCTGCGGCAGTGTCTTCAACCAGGTTACACCCTGCCCGCCGTGGCCATTTAGGGTGGCAACTATTCTTCTTGTCTGCAGGCTCCAGATGTGCACCAGGCCACCCTGAGACCTGCTGGAGGAGAGTCAGGCATAGGCAGGGCCAGGGGCTGCATTCAGTAGGCATCCTGAACTCTCTTCAGGCCAACAGCACACACAGCCAGTGAAGGAAGACTGAGCTGGAAGAGACTCAACCTGAACCAAAGGTCAGACAGTCCTCCCTTCCAGCAGAGGTGGCCAAAAGGGTCTGGGTGTGGGGGCAGTGGTGTGGGGCAGAGAGACATGACTCTGCTCCTACAAGGGTTCCAGAATGGACAGTGTGTCAGTCAGGTTCTGAAAGTGAGACAGCATAGTGCCTTCTGCCAGCACTTTAGACAGTACCCATGCCCCATGCAGCCTAGAGCCTAGGGCTTCGGGCAGGACAGCAGTTACTCACCCCGAGAAAAGGAGTTGGCTCTCTGGAGCTTGGGATGGTGAGCAGAAATGTAGCGTGTTCACAGCTGACTGTGTGCCTCGGAGGACAAATCTGGGACTAGGCGGTGGTGGGAGCAGGGCTGCCATGTGGGCGGATGCAGTCCTGGGGTACAAGGGAGGACATGAGTGACAGAGAGCTCGATGACCCTTCGGAAGGCAGCTGGAAAGAACATTTAGAAAGCTGTTGGCTCAGTCCCTAACTTCCGTCCCTTCTGGAAAACGATACTGTTAAGGGATACTGCTTTAGCAAAAACCCTAAGCCAATTTAACATCATCCCCATGTCCACTATTTGCATGATTTCTGAATGATCAGGACCCTCAACCTTCACTATTCACCAGTAACATCTGCTTACCCTGTTCCACCTTCGGCCTGAGTCTCCAAACCTGACGTCTCCTCTCAGCTATCTTCCATGCACATCCTCTCCCTGCTGACCACTAGAAACCCCTACTTGTCACACTTTGCAGAGTTAGGCCTAATCTCTTTCTCTCACAAGAGCCTTGTCCCTATGATGGTCCATGAGTCAGGTACTCAGACTGTCCCCTCCCACAGTGACCCTGCACACTCACAACACTCGTCCTGACATGTCCTGGACTGAGAACTTCCCCAGCAGGCTTCACTCTCGTGTCTCCCTTGGATGCCCTGCCCTCTGGAGTCCCTGTTCTTCCCTCCCGAAAGTATAGTAATGACATGCCTGGACAATCAATTCCACTCCTGCCCCATGGCCAGTGTGATAAGTCTGGGCTGTGCTGCCCTTGCCTTGCACCCAGTTCCAGCACCTGCTGCACAGACATGGGCTTGTAAATGAGAGCTGCATGGAGTCCTGAGAGAGCTACAAACAGTCCTACTAGATCCCGGCCTGAAGCACCAAAACTTCTCTCTCACTCTTTACTTTTGAAGAACTGAGGCGGGAATCTGGGTGAGCTGCCCCAGATTCCTGGGAATGGGCCTGAAATTCTCTCAAGGCATGTGCCACCAAGGGGCAGAGCAGCCAAGAAGGGTACAGGAGGAAAAGGGCAGGACCAAGTCATCTGGCCACACCCACAGAGGGGCTGCCCCAGTAAACAGACCACGCCTCAGACCACAGGGCTTGTATTTAAGACCTTGCAAAGGAGAAGTCTCCAGTGCCCTAGAACACACATTCAACCTTGTCTGCCGTCCACCCTCTCATACCACCCCAGCCCCACAGTTGGCTATTCTTCACAAGCAGGAGTGGCCCCAAAGCCGCAGCTGGATGAAGGTACAGGGGAAGAAGTCAGAGAGACAGCAGGGGGAGGCAGCTTGCCCATCAAAAGAACATGGCAAGGAAAGGACGGGGTAAAAGAGCTAGATAGGATTCTCCCAGAGGGGAGACTGAGCTTAAGGCTGATGTAGCATGTGGGAAGAGGGACCACAGGTGGAGGCCACACACAACTGTGAGCAGTGTAGAGGCCTGAGGCAAAGGCTTCTATAGTGAGCGGGCCTCCCCAGGGCAATCCCATCAGGCACGCCTTCCACCAGCACGCCACAGCGCCATACCTCCACGCTGTCCTACGCCTTCACCCTTTCTTCGTTATGAGGTATGGGCTCTGAGCCACACCAGGTGGAGTAAAACATTCAGCAGCCAGAATCCAGGCTCACCAGAGAGCAGCAGGCCCTATGGAGGGTAGACTAGGACGATGGGGGTGGGATCAGGCTGTGCCAGGCCAGTTTGGTCTGTACCCACGCCAGTGGCATGAGATCAGTCATGTCTAGTCCTACTGACCTGATGCAGGTCCCACCAGGCCAAGCCCTTCCTAACTAACTCTACCCTTGGACCCTGTCTCCCTCAAGGGCTTTCAGAGAAAACAAGGTCTCAGGAATGGATATACAAAAACTGCCAAATTCCCTCTTTTCTGTTTTTTCTTTCAGGATGAGGGGAGGCAGGGAAGGAGCTTCACCGTCTTCTAAACTTAGAAACTCATCATTTGGTAAAAGCTGACTGACTCTTTGCAAGTGTGAGGGTGACTACTGCTAGAGGAGAGAAACATGACCTACCACTGTTCACAGAAACATGCCCCAGATCACAAATGCTGGAAGAACTGCTCCAAGCAGTGGCCCAGAGATTCAGAAGACAGCTGTTGGTCTCCCAAAGCCCAGCTGTGTTCTCACCAGACACAGGTCCAAGGGCCCTAGCTCCACCACTATAAAGAACATAATCTCTTATAGCACATTCACTCTCAGGAAAACTCCAAGGCCAGGATAGGAAATCCTGCCACACAGGTCCAGGCCATGAAGTCTGACAGGCTAGCTCTGCAGGCACATGGGTGCAATCCAGATACCACACATACTGCAGCCATGTGTGTATACATAAACACATAAATACTCACACTTACACATGCATACATAACCCCCCACACACAGATGCACCCTCTTCAGATGCATTCCACGTATGAGGGCATACAAACCCTCAGGCATACACTAAAACACATGTGTACACTTGTGCTCACATGCACACTCATGAACATATGTGTATAAGCGTTTTCTCACACATAACCCTGGGCAGTGCCAGCTGAAGCTCAGCCCACACTTGCCACCTGCCTGCGGCATGGTGGGAGTTTCCAGAACCTTCCAGCAGAAGGCTCATTGTGAGGTGATGAAATCAAGGTCTCCTCTATTGTCTCCCCAGAAATGCAGGGAACAAACCCGTCACGTCACGCTGTTACAACAGCTGAAAAGCTCAGGCCAAAATGATGCATCAACAATTAAGGGCTCCATCATTTCAGGCAATTAAAATAAACGCTTTATTTGAAAACTAATTAATTCTACCTACATATTTTTCCTATGACAATATCCTATGAGTACTTGATTTATGACATCTAATTATTCTTTATTAATCTAATTGAGAATAATTGTATTATCCTATCTCTCCTGGCCCCTGGCCACTGGCCTCCCGGGGTGGAGGCTGCAGCCCTTGTACGTGGCCCATGCACAGTGCTGCTGTGTGGCTCTAGCCCTTCTCTCTTACTCCATGAGTGGGAGGGCAAAAGATCAGAAAAAAAAAAAAACCACAAAAAACAACAACAACAAAAAACCCCAGAGCACACTTTGGTTCTGCCTGTTCTTCTAGATGTCAAAGTGAGACAGATTATTTTAAAATTTTACAGGAGAGACAACCTGGCAATTTGGAAAATGGATGACCTTTCCTATAAATGTTACAAATGCCCTGAAAGTGCCAAATGCCCTTGGCCCACACACAGGGGAGAATAACAGCATCCCCCTGGGCAAATCACAGTAGCCTTTGTCTAGAGGCCTCAGAATTATCCTCACTGAGAAGCCCCCTCTCTGTGACTCTACTAGACTGCTGGTTTTATGTCAACTTTACATAAGCTAGAGTCATCCAGGAAGAGAGAGCCTCAATTGAGAAAATGCCTCCTTCAGATTGTCCTATAAGCAAATATGTGGGGGGGGGCATTTTCTTGATTAATGACTGATGTAGGAACACTCAGTCCACTGGCTGTGGTACCAGACCTGTGCAGGTGGTCCTGGATTGCATAATAAAGCAAGCTGAGCAAGCCATGGAGTTATGATAAGCCAGGAAGCAGTGTCCCTCCATGGTCTCTTGAGTTCCTGCCTCCAAGTTCCTGCCTTGCTTGAGTTCCTGCTCTGAATCCCCTCAGTGACTGTCTGAGCTCAGGACAAGTAAGCCGAATGAACTCTTTCCTCCCCTGGTTGCTTTCGGTTATGGTGTTTTATCACAACAATGGGAAACAAACTGGGATAGGATATATCCCAAATCAGATTTGAAAAAGATCCGATCTAGCAAAAGGTCCCTGGGAAATAGGTTGCCCTGGTACTCTCTTGTGGTTACTAGTCACAAAAGGAAAGTGTGCCTTTACAATGGAGACATCTAGCTGTCATCACTTTTCCCAAATGATAGAAGCTGGCGCCGCCAACAATAAATAACAGACATTGCTTATCTCCTGATGATATGCGATAAGGTATCATGGCACCATCTGCATGAACCCATGCTGACAATGTTTAAACATGAACCTGGCCATGAGGAAACAGACACATCCAGTCATAGGACACAGCACAAGGCAATTAGTGTAGGCTTGTGAATATGGCCAAGGTCAAGAGAAACTACAGGAGCAAAAGGCAATGACTTTTCTATATTAAAGTAGACTGAAGAGCTATCAAAGGCATCTGGGCAGCTCTCTGAGGCAGAGGCAGGAGGATCTCTGAGTTTGAGCCTGGTCTACAAAGTGAGTTCCAAAAGAGTGAGGGTTACACAGAGAAACTCTGTCTCACCCCCTACCCCAAGAGAGACTGGGGGGGGGGGAGAAACTTCAGATACTGGATATTAAATTACATACTGGATCAAAACAGAGAGGGCTAGGCAAGGCATGATGGGAGACTCCTTCAATCCCATCATGCAGGAGACAAAAGCATGTGGAACTCCGTGAGTGTGAGGTCAGCCTGGTCTACATAGAGTTCCAGGCTAGAGAGATGGAGTCCTAAAGATACCTCCTCTCAAAAAAAAGGATGCGGTGGGGAGAGAGGTGAGGAGGAAAAAAGAAGGCTAGGATCAGCAGGATGGGCCAATGGATGGGCACTCTTTCTATACAAACCTAGCAGCCTGAGTTGAGACCCAGAACCCATACAGTGGAAAGAGAGAACTCCAGACTTATTCTCCAACCCCTACATGCATGCTACGACACATTCCCTCCATATCATTCATATACAGACAAATAAGGAAACAAATAAGATCAAAAGGAGAGCCATGATCGATATTTGGGGACATCTGATTTTGGAGGTATTGGAGAAAATCTGGGAATGTACAACAGTTCATATGGATTTATTATTATTGTTGTGGTTTATTTGTTTTAGATTAAAAAATATTTTTTAGCTGGGCAGTGGTAGCACACACCTTTAGTCCCAGTACTTCAAAGATTGAGGCAGGTAGATCTCTGATTTTGAGGCCAGCCTGGTCTATAGCGCAAGTTCCAGAACAGCCAGGGCTATAGTAAGAAATTCGGTCTTTAAAAAAAAACCAAAACAATATTTTCATGTTTGTGAATATTTTGTCTGCATATATGTCTATGTAACAAATGCATGTCTGGCACTTCCAGAGGTCAGAGAGGGCATTAAAGTCCTGGAACTTGAGTTATGAATGATTGTGAGACACCACGTAGGTACTGGGTACTGAACCTGGATCTTCGGCAAGAATAAGTAATTTTAACCACTAAGCCATTTTTCCATGTCTTAATTGTTTTTTTTTTGTTTTTGTAGTTGCTGATGGGGGTTTTGTTTGTTTTGTTGTTGTTGTTGGTTTTTCAAGAAAGGATTTCTCTGTGTAGCCCTAGTTGTCCTAGAGTTGTAGGCCAGGGTGACCTCGAGCTCAGAGATTCACGAGCCTGTCTCCCTGAGTGCTGGGATTAAAGGTGTGTGCTACCACACCTGACCTGTTTTGTTTTTTAATTTGTTACCAAACTAACAGGGAACATTAAAACTGATCAATAGAAACTCAAATAAAATTGGGGGTAAAAACCTGAAATAAACCATGAGAAAAGCAGAGACATTCAGGGCAAAATGTCCTAGAAATAAGTGAGAGAAGAGATCAGAGAAAAAAAAAATACTTATACACAACGACTGAAAATTTGGGAAAGACAAGCATTCAGTGAGAACACAGAAAACTCAAGCCATTGACAAACGCATCATGATTAAATTCTGAAAATGTTAGGAACACAGCAATGGGCGCCAGGGACAGCTAACTGGTGTGGTCTCACTCCCGAGAATGTATGTTTTAAGTCAAGTCCCCAGCTAGTGCTGAAACCCTTCTGTGTTGGTACCCATTTATAATATCCCACACTCACTGTTTAGGGAGCTCTCCCTTGAGGCAGGAATGCCAGTCCCCAGGTCTCCTGGGTGCAGAGGGCAGGAGAGAATCTGGTTCCTGAGCAGTTCTCTGGATCCCTGTCGGGTGGTGGGCTCCTTCCCTCTGTACACACCTATGCCATGATGCCATCTCCCACGCCTCCCAAACACACCCTGCTCTTCACTCTGCTCTTCACCCTGCTCTTCAGCCACCACTGAGGCTGCCCACTCCCCAAACTGTTGGCACAGTAACCCTTTTGTCCTAGGTTAGCATCCTTCAAGTGCTTCACTGGAGTAACAGAAACAGAGAACAAACATCCCTGTTGAGCCAGGTCTTCTTGCACATCTACTCACAAACCCTTTTATATCTGAGAAAAATTTTACACAACCATGGGTCTACAAATAAATAGACAAAATGGATCTCCTGATAGTAAGTCATAAACTTATTCTAAAACAATTCTTGTGTACACACAAAACACATTTATTAAAGATGAATGCAAGACTGCATGCTGATGAGAGGAATGTGTTTAATTTTATATAAAATTAAATCTTGCTAGAACATTTGATATTGCAAGATATATGGAATTTTCAATGTTTTTAATGTTTCAATGTTTTATCACTGTCGATTCTGAGAACATAGCTTTGCATTAACATAGAACAAATTGGCAAAAGTATGTTTAGGGTTATTTTAAAAATTGTTGGAAATTCTCTCCCACTACCAAGCTAAATTTTATTAAACAAATTATATAAGACTCAAACCAACAACTCAAACAAAAATTTTAAAAATTAAACAAATACAATCCAAATATAATAAACTAATTTGATACTTTCCTAATCAGTAATAATGGTAGAAAATATTATTTATTTTTCTTTTTTCTAGCCACCTCTAAGAAGGTTGAGGAGAAAGGACCTGGAAGTATCTAAAAGTTTCTCCTTGTCCCTTCAATGAGCATGAACGGCCTTATTATTTTATGTGTCTGGATGTTTTGCCCACATGTACGTCTGTGTGCCACATGTACCTGGAGTCCACAGAGAGCAGAAGTCAGATCCCTGGAACCAGAGTTATAGACGGTGGGGCTGCCATGTGGGTACTGGGAACCAAACCCAGGTGCCCTTGAAGGGCAGCCAATGTTCTTAATCACTGAGCCATCTCTCCAGCCCCTGTTAATTATCTTTAAAATCATACAGCCAGGGCTGGAGGGGCTGTTCTTCCAAAGGTCCTGAGTTCAGTACCCAGCAACCACATGGTGGCTCACAACCACCAATAATGAGATCTGGTGCCCTCTTCTGGCATACAGATGTACTTGCAGACAGAACATTGCATAAATAATAAATAAATAAAATCTTAAAAAACAAAAACCATATAGCCAGTTGTAGTGGCACACACTTTTAATCCCAGCACTCAAAATGTAGAAGTAGGGCTGATTTCATGAGTTCAAAGCCAGCAAAGACTACATAGTGAATTCCAGAACAGCCAGGGCTATGTAGAGAGACTCTGTCTCAAACACAAAGTAACACTAGGGCTGAAGCCAGGTTCAACAATTTAAAGCACTGGCTGCTTTTCCAGAGGCTCCAGGGTTCAGTTTCTAGCACCAACACAGTAGCTCACAAGCAGCTATAACTCTAATTCAAGGGGATCTGATGCCCTCTACTGTCTTCTGTGGGCACTGCAGGCATGTGGTGCATAGCCTAATTCAGACAAAATACCTCAACAGATGAAGTAAAATTTAAAAATCGTCAATCTTAAGGGGGAAAAAAAAAGTATAGCATTGTCAGGCTGGGGAGACGGCTCATGGGATAAGAGCTCTTGTAACAGAAGTATACAGACTTGAATTCAAGTTTCCAGCAAAGCTGGGCATGGCCACTACACACCCACACCCCAGTGCTGTGGAGAGCAGACAAGATCACTGGGCAAGCTGGCTGACAGCTTAGTTCCAAATTTGATAGAGATTCTGATTTGATAGGGAATAAGGTTGAGCAGACTATAATGGGATACCCAGAATCATCCTGGCTCCCATCTGCGCAGGAGCTATGAGGTTGTAAGGCTTTATTTGAAATGAGAAAGACGACTAACCCTAAGAAAACCTTAAAAAACAGATGAGTTTATGAAATCTAAAAACACCAGAATCTCTAGGGAACGTCTGAGAGAGCTGGAAACAACTACTGGAAGAGTCACAGACGCTAGAGCGAACACCACACCCAAGTCAGGAGCAGCATTACCAGGACCCAGAGAAAGACCCTCTCTCCTCCTCCTCACCAGATGCTCAGCACTGGCACCTGCCAGAGCAGAAGTGAGGTGCCATTTCAGAGCTGAAGCCTGGCAGCCTGACCACCCTGAAACCTGACAAACCTGAGCACTGCACAACTGGAAAAGAAACTTCAAACCAGATCCACGCAGTGTCCAGAGCCAAAGTCTAAAGAGAAGGCTACATAGGGGCTGGAATCCTGAAGGAGCATGCAGAGGTGAGACTATAACCGGAGACTCTGCTGCAGCACATCATCCAGACTGGAACAGCGTCTTTAACCCAGTCATCCGCAGGAGGACTGGGAGGAGAGCGCCCAGCAGACTGAGTACAGAGTAGCTGTCAGCAGGAAGGAAAGAGAGTACAGAATCCAGTATCAGACAAGTGAGTTTTCATACCCCACATCTATTCCTTGTTTGTATGATATCAGAAGTCAAGTTAGCAGCCAATGTGGTCCTGTTCTTCTTCCCTATTTTAACTTCTTTTCCTCAGCTTTCTCTTTCCTTTTTCTTTTGTGTCTCCCAAAGAACAGGATGGGACAGGTCTGCAGGGTCTCTGTGGCTCAGCTTCCTGACACGCTGCAGCTTTGTGTTCCCTGACAGAACCTTTACCTCTTTATTCTCAGCCCCCATAACATCTTCACCTTCCCTGCAGTTCCTCCTAGTTACAACCCCCTACATGCCTCAGTCAAGTTCCCATCAAGAGCCTCCCTCCCTCCCTTCCTTCAGAACAGGAACAGGGTTTCTCTGCATAGCCCTGGCTGTCCTGGACCCGCCTCTGCCTCTGGAGTAATGGGTTTAAAGACATATACCACCACACCCGGCTTTTCTTTTCTGCTCCACTCATACACACATGGTAACTAATACATTAGTACATACACACAGTACTTTGAGTGTATGTTCTTTGCTCCCCAAAGTGGTTAATGAATATTTTAAAGAGGGTCTATTTTCAACCTTTTTTTTTTTCTGTTTTGGTTTTTTGAGACAGGGTTTCTCTGTGTAGCCTTGGTTATCCTGGAGCTCACTCCGTAGACCAGGATGGCCTTAAACTCAGAGATCCATCTGCCTCTGCCTTCCTGGTGCTGGGTTTAAATGCCACCACACCAAACAGTTTTCATTAAGGTTCTAACCTTGGATAATGACTGTTGTTGCATATAGCATTTTCTCAGGGGAGGACTGGGGATAGAGCCTGGTGCTCAAAACACCAGTAATAACAAATGGCACCTTAACCCTACTATAATCTACTTCTAGTGAATACTGCAAATGCTTTACTGAGAGAAGAAAGGTGACTTATATTTAAAAAAAAATCAGTAGTCTAAGTCCAGATTTGCAACTCCAAAAGCAAAAGCACATAAAACATGAAAAAGTAACAGAGCATGCCTTATTCAAAAATTACCAATCCCATAGTAATGGTTCCCAATAAGAATGACTTAGACAAATTCCAGACAAAGAAAAATTATAAATATCTTCAAAGAAATCAAAGAACATAGATGAAATTCTGAGTGTAACAAGGATGTTAATATAGCACTTGAAAAGAGAATTCAACAAAGAGAATACTTCAGAAAATTCTCCTTGGGGAGAGATGGTTCAGTCAGAGGACTTGCTGCCTTTGCAGGGCCTTACCCACACAGTGACTCACAACTGTCTGTATCTCCACTTTCAGGGGATCTAACTCTCTTGTCTGGCCTCAGTGGGCATAAGGCATGCATGTGGTGCTTATACATAAATGCAAGCAAACACTCATACACTAACATAAAAATAAGTCCTGAAAGAAAGAGAGAGGGAAAGGGAGAAGGAGAGAGAGGGGAAGAGGGAGATGGAAAGGGGGAGGGAGCCTCTTCAGACATTGGTTCTCAACAGGTTTGCAGCTTGCTCAGAGGATCTGATGCAAATTTCTTTTCACACTTCCCAGCATTCAGTCAGTCAACTCTGAGCCCATGAGCTTCCTCAGAGAGTGGTTTACAGAAAAACCAAATTGAAATACAGAAAATAAAAACCTCATAGTCAAATAAAAGCCTCACCAGCATCAGGACATGAAGACAAGGAGGATGAACTGCAACATTCAGGGCAAGGATGTTAATAAAGATGTGTAAGTGTAACAAGGTGGCTCTTTGGGACACCATTAAAAGACAAAGCCTACGGATCATAAGCAGAGAAGGAAAAGAACACACTAAAAGCGTAAAGAAAATATTTTCAATACAATCACACCAAATAGAACCAAAAAAGAAATTCCTCGTGTCATATTATAGTTAAAACAGTAAATACGCAGAACAAAGAAAGTGCATCAACGCTACAGAGAGAAGGGCCAAGTCTTCAGGGGCTACAGCTGACTTTCCCACAAAAATTTAAAACAAAGGACTTGTAATGACGTACTTCAAATTCCAGAAGACAACAACTGCCAATCCAGACTACCATATCTAGTAAAACCATCTGTCTGTCACAATGGAAAAAATTAAAAGAGTTTTGTTGTTTATTTGTTATACTGTATACCTCTGGCTGGGCCTGTAAC
This sequence comes from Pachyuromys duprasi, assembly GCA_028658305.1. Lineage (NCBI taxonomy): Eukaryota > Metazoa > Chordata > Mammalia > Rodentia > Muridae > Pachyuromys > Pachyuromys duprasi. Next base: position 41,176,705 of record CM053753.1, on the reverse strand, counting down.
TTGCTATGGAGTTCAGGCTGGCCTTGAACTCAGATACACCTGCCTCTTGATTCCCCAGTCATGCACCACCATGACCCTTTATGAAAGAAAAACTTTCCATGACAAAAGCAGTCTAAAGCATTCATGATCATTAAGCCAGCTCTAAAGAGGATACTGTAAGGAACTCTTCAGACTGAAGAGAATGATGAACACACTCAAGAGTCTACAGAATAAAAACAAACAATGTTAGAACAATGATTAAGCAAATAAAGATTTGGAAAACAACGAATAGCACAAAACCAAACAAAAGAACAGGAATTAAACACTCCTTTCAATAATAACTGAATATTAATGGTCTCGATTCCAAACCAAAAGACACAGACTAACAAACTGGCCTTAAAAACAGGATCCATCTATTTACATTTTACATTAAAATAATCTTTTACTATTTATTTTAGTCATATATTTTCCTCCCCCAACTTCTCTAAGATTCCCCCAATTTATTTTCTTTCTTTTCTTTTTCTTTCTCTCTCTCTTTTTTTTTTTTTTTTTTTTTTTTGAGACAGAGTTTCTGTGTATTCCTGGCTGTCTTTAAACTCACTCTGTAGACCAGGCTAGCCTTGAACTCAGATGTGCCTGCCTGTACCTCCCAATTGCTGGAATTAAAGTGGAGAGCAAACACTACCCAGCAAAATTTAATATTTTTTTTCTTACAAAAAAAAAAGCCCAAAGTGCAAACAAATAAAATACAAAAGAAACTACACACAAACAAGACACATGGAGTCCGCTTTGTGTTGGCCCACCATTCCAAGGGATCTCATGCCTCTTCTGGCCTCTGAAGGCACCACATGGTACACAGACACACAAGGCGGCAAAACACCCCTTCACATTATAAACATAATAATGATCAAATGAATGAATAAACAAAGGTAGGAAAGGAGGAGAAGACCAGAACCCAAAGGAGGAAAACGTTTTTTAAAAAAGATCTAAATAAGGCCAATTATATATTATTATAATAAGCATACTATCAATTATCATAATAAACATACACACTCTTCGTATTTTTTTTTCTTTCTGAGATAGGATCTTGTTATGTTGCTCAGGCTGGCCTCCAAATCACAATCCTCCTGCCTCAGTCTCCTGAGTGTTTAACATGGTAACTTTACAACCCAAACTTTTCCCAGACAAAGGGTTGGTTAGGAGTCAGTGACATGGCTCAGTGGTAAAGGTGCTGCCACCAACACAGACTACCTCAGTTTGATAGAAGAAGCTAAGCAACCCCACAAAGTTGCCCTCTGACATTCATACATGTGCTGTAGCATGTGCACACACACAAAATAACTAATAAAAACACTAAAAATTTTATTGCAAGTACATGGGAAGGCTGAACTAGCTTATCCATCCACATGACAAGGCCCATATGCCCAGGTCTATCCAACAGCTTAAGTGCGTGTGGACATGAGTCCTTATCCTGGCTCATATAATAAACCTTAACAAGTTTCAAACAGTCAAAATTATAAAAAGGCTATTCTTTGGACACTGAATGAAACTTAAAATCACTAACAGAAAGGCAAATCTCTAAATACTTGAAAAATTAAATGCTCTTATGGTTGGAGGGGAAAAATCTTGAGAGAAATTAGAAAATATTCAAAACTGAATAAAAATGAAAATGCAACATGAATATTTGTAGTTGCAGTTAAAACAGTGCTTAGAGGGAGCATTTTGCAGACTAGGGTGCAGCTCAGTGGTAGGGCACTTGCCTCATATGACAAGACCCTGGGTTTGACCCCAGCACCACACTCACACAGCTTCTCATAGACATCTACCAGTATCAGTGGATACAGTATGACATTTCAATACATGCCCACACAGTGCCACAATCAGACCAAGGTAATCCGTAATCCGCACATCCACCAGCTTAGTCATCGTTCCTTTGCACTGGACGACATTCTAGCTATTTTGAGACAGACCACTGTCAACCAGTTATCCTGCTGTGCTAGATTCTCAACTGCAGGACTATTCACCAAGTGCCACCTCTTCAACACTCACTCTCCTCCTGGGCTATTAATGTCTAATCAGTTCCCAGCACTCACACAGTGGCTCACAAACATCTGTAACTCCATTTTCAGAGGATCCAATGCCCCAGAAGATGCTCTGGCCTCCTAGGGTACTACACAGGTGAACATGAAGGCAAAACACCCATATACATGAAATATATATTTTTTAAATCAACAAAAAAAAATTATGGAGTTCACATGCATTAAAAGCTTGGTCTCAGGGCGCTGCTACTGGATGGTATTGAGACTTTTAGGAGGTGGGACTTCGTGGAGACCCTTCAGTGTGTGCCCTTAAGCAGGACTACGGGACCCCAGACTTCCTTTCTCTTCTGCTTCCTGGCCATGAGGCTGCCAGTGTGTGTTGTTGCATGCTCTCCATTACTGCCATCAGGCACTCCCAAAGCTCCAAGCGATGGTGCCTGCCCTAGGACTAGCACCTCTAGATTTGTGAGCGAATGCATCTTTTATAAATCAATTTTCTTAGATTTGTGCTATGTTAGAGCAGAACTGACTAATACATGATAGGAGACACAGCATTTAGTTTTATTCTCTGTATAGGGATGTCCAATTTCCCAGTCCCATTTACTGAAGAGACAGTCACTTCTTCAGTGCACTCTTGGTGCTTCCATTAAAAACCAGCTGGCTAGGGGCTTCTAGACAGCTCAGCTGGTGCTTGCTGCACAAGCCTAAGGACCTGAGGCCTGAGACAAGCTCCAGAGACCATGTAAAAAAAGCCAGACATGGTAGTACACACACTCAATCCCAATGCTGGCAAGCAGAGACAGGCAGATCCCTAGGACTCACTGGCCAACCATCCTCACTCAGAGAGTTCCAGGGCAGTGAGAGACCCATCTCAGAAAACAAGGTAGGGGCTAGAGAGATGGCTCAGTGGTAAAGCGTGCTTACTGCACCTTCCCTGGGGTGGCTCACAAAGACCTGGGACTCTAGCACACGTGGTCCAGTGTTCACCTGATGACCTCTGTGGATGTGCACGCGCATACATGCACAAATAAAGTAAAACAGAAAAACAAAAAAAAACTCTCTTGACAATATTTGCACACCCGCATTCTCATGTAACTAATTCTGTGGTTTGTTGTCCCACACAATGAGTTTGGAAGAATCCCTTCCTTTGACTCTATGGAAGATTTGAGACTATTCTTACTGGTTTGCTTAGGTTTCCCATTCCTGTTTCACCTTTGTAAAGTACTCTGCTTCTAGAAATTTATCCATTTCCTGATTTGTTAGCATATAGCTTTCCACGTTACTTTTGTGGTATTAGTTATGTCTCTTTCTCTTTTTTTTTCCTCACTGATTTCATCTTTCTGGGTTTTTTTCATAGTGCTAATTATGTTTTCCTGTAAAACCAACCTTTGTTTCAGTGATATCTTGCATCATGTTTTTCTCAATTCATTGATATCTACCAGATCTATATTCTAGTATAATGTGGGGCTTGTTAGTTCTTTGTGTATTGTTGTGAGACAGGGCCTTACTACTGGCTGGCTAGAACTTGCTATGTAGACCAAGCTGACCTTGAAACCAGAGATCCACCTGCTTCTGCCTCCCAGCTGGCTCCTTAGTTCTTTAAAAAATATATTGATTGGCTGATTGCGCATGTGTGCCACAGTTGACATATAGGGAGCAGAGGACAGCATTTCTTTGCATCTTCTGTCTTGTTGAGACAAGCTCTCTCTTGCTCTTGCTGCTCGATGAACACCCCAGACTAGCAGACCTACAATCTTCTAAGTGATTTTCTTGTCTCCACCTCCCATCTTACCAGAGGAATGCTGCTGTTACAAACACCATCACATCTGTGTTTGTTTGTTTGTGATTTTTCGAGACAGGTTTTCTCTGTGTAGCCTTGGCTGTCCTGGACTTGCTTTACAGACTTGGCTGGCTTAGACTGACAGAGATCCACCTGTCTCTGCCTCCCTGATGTTGGGATGACAGGTACTGTGTTTTAGCGTGGGTTCTGGGCTTGCAGTTAGTTCATCAGTTGAACCACCACCCCTTGGTAGTTCCTACTTTCCTAATTCCTGAGCCAGATGGTTATGTAATGTTTATTTGAAACCTTTCTGCCTTTCGGATGTAGACATTTGTGGTGGCAAACATCTTAAAACTACTTTTGCTGTACCCCACATATTTTTAGTATACTGTATTTTTTTTTGGAGACAGGATTTCTCTCTGTAGTCGTGGAACTCACTCTGCAGGGCAGGCTGGCCTCAAACACATAGAAACCCATGTGCCTCTGCCTCCCAAGCACTGGGATTAAAGATATGCACCACCACTGCCTGGCACTGTACTGTATTTCTAGTTTCACATGTCTCAAGACATTTTCAATATTTCCTTTTTTATTTCTTCATTAATCCGCTAGTTGTTCAGGGGTATTCTATTTAATTTTCATTCACTTCTACAATTTCCACAGTTCCTTTTGTTAGTTTCCAGTTTTGTGATCAGAAAAGAGATAGTTTTGATTTTTGAAAATTCGTTGAGATTTGTTTCGGGGTCTACTTCATGGTTTACACTGGTGAGCTGCATGTGCCAAGGAGAATGCACTCTGCAGCTGCTGTGGGAAATGTTCTATGTATATCAGGCTATCTGACCTATACTGCAGTTTAACTCTGATGTTTCACTATTTGCTCCTGGAAAATCTGTCCCTGGGGAAGCTGACATCCCAGGTATTGCTGTGTGAAATTCTATCTCTCCCTTTAGACATAGTAACATTTGTTTTATGTACTGTGTTGGATATATGCATTATTGATAGATGAACTGAAACTTTTTACCATTATATAATGATCTCCATTTTCTTACAGGCTTTTCTTCCTATTTGCATTAAGTATCTTTTCTTATTCCCTCACTTTCAACCTGTGACTTTATATAAGAAGCAAGTAGATAGACTGCCTTTATAGAGGGTTCCTTTCCCCCACAGAGACTTTTCCTGTAGATGGGAGGTACCATGTCAGCCTGGCATATTGCTAGCTTAGATTCCAGGTGGACACAGTAGTGTAGTTTCTTCAGTTGTGAAGCTCACTGGTAATGTACTTGGTTGTATCGATGGTCTGACTTGTGGAAGTCTGGGATGCAGTTATGTGCTATGGCTTTGTCAGGGATAAGGCTGTTGCCTGGCAGACTGCTGAGCCACAGACTGGTGGCAGGCTGTGTGGCAGGCTCTCCAGTTGGTGGGGCTGTCAGACTGGGTTTGCGTACTTGGGGGCATAGCTGGGTTGGTCAGCTATAGAGCTGGCTCACAGGACAGAGCAAGGCTGCCACCTGGTTGGCTACCAAGTCATGCACAAGTGTTACCAGGCACTTCAGGCTTGTGGTTAGATGTTAGTTACCACTCTGTTCCCTGGGGCATGGGGGCCATATTAGTTTAGAAGCCAGATTCTTGACACTTCTGCTAGGCCTATATTTTCAGAAACTGGGGCTGTGGTGCTGCAGCTGATCCTAAGTGTAACGGAAGGATGGCAGAAGCTCAAAAACGAAGACAAAGAGCATTTGCTCGTCTCTAGGGTGAGATGCACTGCAGAGGTAGATTTGGGCTCTAGATGGCCTAGATACTTAGACCATAGTGTATGACATGAGCATGACAGCCCTATGAGCCCAGAGCATTCTCTGAATAGCTCAGGTTCTGTGAGTGCTGCCTACAGAGACAGTGGGGACTCAGGTCTTTTTTTAAGCAGAAGGTTGAATTGTTGAGTTGAGAGAAGCAGGACGCAGGCACTCTCCTCTGTGTGGCTTTGGGTTTGTGCCCCCTGGGAATCCTGTTGTTTCTACTCCTTTCTAGAGATTCTAAGAAGATAGTCGCTTCTCTACTATGTTCTTTTCATGGGGAGAATGAGTAAAAGGCAACTCCATTTGGCCACCTTGCTAACATCACTCTTCCACAAAAAAATTTAAAGCATTAAAAGATAACATTAGAAGAAGAAAGGGGACCAGAATGATAGCTCTGCAATTAAGGGTCCTTGACACAAAACCTGGTGACTTGAGTTCCATCCCTGGGACCCACATGGTAGAAGGAAAGAACTAACTACCACAGGCTGTCCTCTGACTTCCACATGTGCACCATGGCATGCACAGGCCTAAACATACATACAAGAGATAAGTATAATGATAAAAAACTTATGAAACTAAGAAAAGCTAGGCATGATAAGACATGCCTATAACCCCAGCACATGGGAGGCTGAGGAAGGAAGATTATGAAAGTTGGAGGACAGCCTGAACTATAAGGTGAATTCCAATTTACCCCCAGCTACATAAGACTGCCTCAGAGAGATACAGGTGAAGGAGCAAGCCATAGCCTTTCAATTCCAAATCAGTAACCAGAAAAAGGCATAGCATAAAACCAAAACAACCAGGGGTAAAGGATTAGAGAGAAAATAAATGAAATAAAGAACAGCACCGGCAGAGAAAATCAAGAGAACCGAATGTGGAAATAAATAACAACGCAAATAAAATGGGAAAATTCCTCCTGATCAACAGTGTTAAAAAGAGAGAAGGGAATAAATCAAACAGTGACCAAAACAGGCTCTGATTCAGACAGCAGGACACTGAAAAGATGACACCATAAGTCACAACCCTAGCCTGCAGCGTAGAGGAGGGCAACCAAAGAGCCACACCGAATGAAGGGGGCAACTGCACGGGAGCTTTGTTTTGCTCTGCAGCCGAGGGGAGGAGTTAGGGCCTGCAGCGAGGCAAACAAACACTCTCACTGACAACCCACATGCTACATGTTCTGCTTAAATCCTTGCAAAACAAAACATACACAGTAATCCACCTCACTGTGACCATCTGACCCTTCTTACCAAACATAAGAAGACAAGACACTAGTTCTGTACAATGTCTTCCAGAAAACCAAAACTAACAATAGATGATCATCATCATCATCATCATCATCATTAATAATAGCAATTCTAAACTAACTTTATGATGTGAGAATTATTTCACTAATACACAAACCAATATCCCTTATGAAGCTTAAAATATAAAAATCCTGAAGGAAAAAAAAAGGCAGGTGTGGCCTATACCTTTAATCTCAGCCCTCAGGAGGCAGAGGGAGGTAACTCTCTATGACTTGAAGAACAGCCTGATCTATACAGCAAGTCCCAAGCCAGCCAAACTTACCTAGTCAGATCCTATCTCAAAAAAACCAAAAACAACAAGAAAAAGTCCTATAAAAAGGACAATACAGACAGTCCTGATGAGACCTGATAGGCTAGGGTCAGATGGAAAGGGATGAGGACCTCCCCTATCAGTGGACTGGGGGAGGGGCATGGGAGAAGAAGAGGGAGGGAGGGAGGGCGGGATTGGGAGATGAGGGGGGTGTACAGCTGGGATAGAGAGTGAATAAACTGTAATAAATTTAAAAATTTTTAAAAACCAAATAAATGCAATAAAAAATAGCAAAGAACTCAATGTTACAAAAGATTATATTCTACCCACCTACAGTTTCTCTCAGGTATAAGAGCTGATTCAATATTCAAAAGGGAATTGATAAAAACAGAAAACACTGACGAAAACTGCCAAATCATCCCAGCTGACAGAGATCACATGCAAAACGTCAACATTCACCCATGGCTTTTGAGAAACTTTCAGGGCTGGCAAGACAGCTCAGCAGGTAAGGCGCTGGAGCTCTAAGTTTGGTCCCAGAACTCATGTAAAGGTGGAAGGAGAGACCCAACTCTAAAGCTGTCCCCTGAGACTCCACATGCATGCTGTGACATGTATGTGCACACAAACACACATTATGTACTCATACATACACAATAATAAATTTAAATGTTTTTCAGGAGGCCTAATCATCGTAGAAAAATAATAAATTTGACTTAAACAGAACCAGAAATGTTTGTTCTTTAAAAAGAAATACTATAAGGGCTCAGCGAGGGGTGTGTGTGTGTGCGCACAGCTATAATCCCAAGATTTGGGAGACAGAGGCAGGCGGATCTCTGTGAATTGGAGGCCAGTCTTGTCTACACAGTGGGTTCCAGGACAACCAGGGATACACAGTGAGACCTTGTCTCAAAATAAAACCAACCAACCAAACAAACAAACAAAGATCAACCAAACAAAAATATTAAGAGGGCTGGAGTTAACCTAGCAGTTAAACAGCACCCTCTGCTCTTCTAGAGGTCCCAAGTCCGGTTCCCAGCACCTCTCTTAGACAGCTCAACTGCCTACGCCTCTCACAGCCACCTGCAACTCCAGCTTCACAGAATCTAGCATCCTCTTCTAGTCTCCACAGGCACGTGGCCCATGCGCGCGCGCGTAGACACACAAGTGAAATAAATTATCTTGAAAGAGTTTGTGTGTCTGTGTGTGTGTGTCTGTGTGTGTTCCCTTGGAGCTGGAGTTGCTGGCAGTTGTGAGCCTCCTGACATGGTGCTAGGAAGGGAACTCAGGTCCTCTACAAGAGCAGTAATAGCTCTTCATCACTGAGCCATCTTTCCAGCCCAAGTTATGAGAAAAATTAAATACTACAGGAAAATGAAAAGATAATCACATGGGAAAATACTTGCAATTTATCTATCTGTATATCTGGTAAATAATCTATATGAAGAGGAATAACGTAATTCAGTGGTAGAGTGCATGAACGTTTGATCCTGGGGTAGAAAGATATAATTTATATACTGAATATTAAAAAAGGGGGCTGGTGAACACATACACATACACATGTGTGCATGCACACACACACACATTAACACATACTTTTAAGTACATACCAGACAGGGTGACACATGTCTATAATCCTAACACTCAGGAAGATAGTACAGAAGGATTGCTGAGGGTTCAAGGTCAGCTGAACTATGTAGTAAGTTGAAAGCCAGCCTAGGATTCATGATGAAACCCTGTCTCCAAAGTCAGAGCAACTAATAAATTCAACGCTGCTGCTGTTCCTTGGTGGCACAGCTCCTGCCCACCATGCAGGGGATCCTGGGTTTGATCACCAGCACAAATCAAAAAGTGCTATTATTAGCTGGACAGGGTGGGACACAATTGTAATCCCAACAGTCTGGAGGCTGGTCCTGAGTTTTAGCCTAGCCTATACTGCATACAGAAACCCTGCGGAAAACAGTAAAACAACAACAAAATGAATTTTAATTGTTCCAAGTAAGATAATAACAAACCATATTTAAACAAAATTAAAAATAGGTTTAAAAACATTTAAACAGACACTTCACCATAAAACAAGTGACCGGCAAATGAAAGCATGCAAACATAGCCTCTTTGGTCATTTGTCATTAAGGAAGCACAAAGTAAGACCAGAATAAAATGCCACTGTGTACTTACCAGAATGGCTAAAACGGAACAAGCTGACATTAATTCCTGGAAAATATGTGAAGCAGCAGAAACAGCCACTCTCTGTAATGGGATTATAAAGTGGCACAACCACTTTGAAATAAGGTTTGGTCATTTCTTCAAAAACAGTCCCAAACTGGAAACAACCCAAACATCCATCAACAGCTGAACAAACAACCGTATGCATCCACACAATGGAGCACATGCACACTGGACTGTGAACGGTAGGAAGGCTGACACACTTCCACCTGAGTCTCAAAATACTCAGAAAGAGTAAACACTCCCATTCTAGGAAACTAACTGACCTACTGGGAAACCAGGGAAGGGAAGTGCAGAAAAGCAGGGGCGGGGATGGACACGGAGGGGCAGGAGGAAGCTCTGAGGACAATACGCACTCTGTGCTTAAGACAGTGCAGTTAAAAACTATCAAGCTGTTAAATTACATTAAATGTGTACATTTATTGTATGTACATATAATTCATTTTCCTAAAATTTAACAACTAAAACAAAATTAAAACCAATTTTAAAAATCTATAAAGGGGAGCGGGTGGAAGAGATGGCTCATTGTGAAGATGGCCTGTTGCTCTCACAGAAAGCCTGAGTTGTGTTCCCAGCACCCACACGATGCTGTAAAGTCCAGCTCTGACACTTTCTGACTTCCTCAAGCACCGGGCACACATGTGGTGCACATACACATTACAGTGTGGATTAATTTCCAGAGTAAAATGCTCTGTTTATAAAAGAGTAAAACAGAGTAAAGTGCTCTGTTTACAGAACATTCCGGAAAAGGCAAAAGTGGAGGTAGGGGGGAGAGATCAGTGGCTACTAGGGTCAGAGGAAAGGAAGGAAGGGCCTCACTATCAAAACGCTGTTGAGGGAATGAGTCTTCTGCAGCCTCATGCATGTTAAACCTCATTGCAACAAATACTGCTACTGCTACTAAAGTGTCCGTGAATCCATGCTGAGGTAAAGATTTGATGGAAGCCAAGCATGGAGGTACACTCAATATCCTAGCACTTGGGCGACTGAGGCAAGAGGGTTACGAAATGCAGGCCCGCCTGCAGCGCACTGTCAGACCCTGGGGGTACAGGGAAAAGGGAGAGAGAACTGTGTAAAGAAAGAAAGAATTGGAGAGGTCTCCCACACAGAATCCCACTTGATGTAGCTGCTTCAACCCCACACTGGATGTGCTAGCTATGCAGTGACTCCCCTCCTTAGAGCACAGGATGAAAAGAACAACTGCCATGGAGAAGTCTGAGGGGCGACGCCCCTACCAGCCGGCCAAGGTCAGCATTGGCAGTGAGAAACACAGGGAGACACACGCCAATGACTTTATGTGAAAAGATAGGCACTTTATCTTGTATTCTTCCTCCCTAAACCCACGGGCTCAGTGTGATCATGAGGCAAACAAATGATAAATCAACTGAGGAACATTCTCCAAAGTGCCAGACTACAGTGCCTCACAACTGCCAAGGTTAGCAACAATAAGAAGTGTAAGTGGGCTAGAAAAATGGCTCCACAGTTAAGAGTACTGGCCGCTGCTCTTCCAGGGGTCCTGAATTCAATTCCCAGGAACCACATGGTGGCATACAACCATTTGTAATGAGATTGATTCCCTCTTCTGGTATGTGTGAAGACAGATCACTCATATATTAAGAAAAAAAAGTATAAGAGGCTGTCAGAGCCAGCAGGCTAAGGAGACAAGAAAGGAAGTACAATGGGAGGTCCTGGGACAGAAAAAGACCTTAGGTTTAATTTGGGAATCTGCATTCAGCCTGGATTTCGGTCTTCAGTGGTGTTCAACTTACGATCTCAGTGACAAAGAGCTCCTTCTTTTGTGTACACTAACATGCTTGGCCCTGCTCACCTGGCTATACTCGGGAAGGCTATATTCAAATAAAACATACTAGGCAATATATATGGGCTGATTTTCTTGTACTTTGGTTAATGGCATTTGATTTGCCAGTTCTGTATGATGAAAACTTAATTCTTATCTAGACATTTCTAGTCTTTGAACAATCCCTAATTCTGCTCAATGTTACTACTATAACAGACTTAACACACCTCACTTTGTTTATTTCATTTTGTTTTTGAGGCACAGTCTATGTTCTTGTTGTTTTTAGGACAAGATCTTTCTATGTAGCCCTGGCTGTCCTGGAACTAACTATACAGACCAGGCTGGCCTCCAACTCATAGTGATTATCCTACCTTTTCCTAAGGGCTGGGATTAAGGATGTGTGCCATCATGCCTGGTTATTTGTTTTATTTTATGTGTACAGGTGTTTTGCCTCCGTGTGTGTGTGTGTGTGTGTGTGTATGTGTGTATGTGTGTATATGTGTGTATGTATGTGTACCAAATGTGTGCAGTACTCATGGAGGCCAAAAGAGGGTATTAGAACCCCCTAGAACTAGCGCCATAAAGATGCCAAGAACTGAACCCAGGTGGTCTGCAAGAACAGCAAGTGCTCTTAGCCATCAAGCCATCTCCTAGCCCCAGAAGGCACTTTCTTTGGATACAAAGCAGTATCCCAGGGAAAGAAAGGTCACCTTGTTCCGTTCAGCCCAGGGCACTTGTCACAGATCTGAAAGACTCAGGATCCCTCAACGTGGTAGGCTCAAAGAAATACAGCCATAAGCAGACACACCGGGCATACATATAAGGGTGTGAATGGGCTTTCTCCCACCCCCTGCTTGCCTAGCACCTTCCAGGCTCTGCCTAGAGCAGGGAAGGCAGGAGCTCCCTGAGAAGTTCTGGTGTGAGCAGGGGTCTCTCTGATGAAAGAAATCAGTGGCATCAAAGCTTAGAAGTTCAGAACTGGGCCCCTGCCACAGTTCTGGCCAGTGTCCTGGCTGTCCCAGCTCTCCTCCATGGAGCTGCACCACTGCTACAGCTGCAGCCCTGAGCTGTCAAGCCAGACACCTTGCTCAGTACTTCTTTGGCTTAAAACCCGGACACTCAGAATTGAGTACAGCCCTCTGTACTTGTGAAGTGCAGGGTGATCAGCACAGTGTGGATTCCATACAGCCCAAAGACCAGCCTCCCGTACCTTCTCAGTCACTGAGATTGACAGCCCACTGAGAGATATCACATCTGTGGCCTTGGCTCTGAGCCCAAGACAAGGGTGGAAGCTGCCTACAGAGCAATCTCAAGTGAGAGACCTTCTGAGGAGAGGTCCTGCCATAAAAAACACTAAGAACATAACCCTTTCTAGGGAGGCGAGGCCTGCCCTCATGTGCTGCAGCAAAGTTGTGTTCCCTGTCCCACGAGGAGCTGGACATGCTCCGAGGCAGGGCTCGCGTGCTGCCATCCGCAGTCTAATGCATCGGCTGCGGCAGCTCAGCCCAGAAAGGACCGCAAACGGTGGACCTGCCCCAGCCACATCCCTTGCCCATGCCATGCAGCCCCTCCCTGCCCCAAGTGCTCAGGAAGCAAGTCTACAGAGGTAACTCAAGCTGCACAAAAAAAGCCATTCCTGGAATGGGGCTCCATTTGGAGACTCAGAGTCAAAGGCGCACTTCATTGCTGCTTTCCAAATCCCAAGCATTGTCAGGGCCTTTCCCCTTTGAAGCCTCGCTGAGTGATTGAAGCGTCTACTTTCTGAGGGACAGATAGCACTGGGCCAGTAATCTGACTCTAAGCCACGGGATAAAGGTAGTTTGTTTCCTCTCAGCCTGTCTGTCAACACCTCCTCAGTAATTAGCCCTAATTATTACAAAGGGCCAGCCTCCCATTCGGTTATTAAATCAGAAATGGTATCATGGCTGGGCATCTGTCAACGCCCCAACTGGCGACCTTCGATTCATTGAATCTTCTGTCAGTCTCCGCCTTGGGAAGTACCCGGGCAGGCAGGGAGGCAGCAGCTTCAAAGATACAGAACCCAGGAAGCATTCTGGGGCAACAGGGAGGCCCGGAGAATGGCAGGAAGATTAGGAAAACAGCAAAGAAAGTGGGTGCCTGCAGCCCAGTGCCAACATGGGCACTGGAACCTTCCACCAGGATCTGGAGGGCACACTCCAATCATTAGTTCACCTCACGTACTCTAAGGCTGACCACTATCAATCTGTGAATGTGTAGATAGTGGTTCTTTCCTCTGAAGTACAAGATACCCCAGGACTGCACTGAGACATTTTCCATGAGAAAAACAGGCAGACTGTAGCCTTGGCAGAGAGCTCAGCCTGAGGGCCAGGGAAGCCCTTAACTAGCTCTGTAAGGTTACACAGGGATGATCTCCGTGCTGAGCTGACAGCATATTCCTGAAAGCCCTGAGCAGGCATGACTACACCTGCAGCCTGGGCCAGAGCCTTGAATTCTCTCCAGGAGAAATATGTTGCTGCTCATTCTACAACAGAGGCCTAGCACCTCAAGCATTGCTCTAGGTCTGACGTGTTGCTGCCCTGCAGGATTCATGGCTTTACTTCCCTGGGGGCAGTTACCAACCCCAGTCCTCCGCCCCACATGGCCACTCATCCTACCAGGTCTCACAGACTCCTCCCAATAGACCCCAATGACTTAGAGAGTGACAGAGACCAGCTACAGTCCCAGCTTCCCAGGAAGCCTGCCCTGCTGGAGATACAGCCAATGTGACAGACCAGGCCAATAAGCACAGACCATCACACAGCACCAGTTCCCGAGCTACAGGGAAGATGCGGGTTCTCCAAGAACAGGCATCACAAGCTGCACCCAAGGACAGCCACTGCTTAGGAGTGGTCTAAGGAGCCTACGAGGTGTCAGGAAGCTAAACCTGTTCTGGAGCACTTTTGGGCAAAAGTGGTAACCCAGCCAGCACCAGCACTATGTCTGAACACATGGAAAGTCTTGCTGCTCTACAGGAAGTGTGACCATCCTTTGTGATAGAACCAGCTGTAGGGCTCAGTAAACAAGTCCTGTTAGAAAAGATATCTTTAGCCATAGTGGTAGGGACACTGTCCATCAGCCCAAATATCCAGGCCCTTGCACTGAACAGTCACAAGGGACAGACTGTGGAGAGGGGAGAAGTCAGATGTCCCCTTGCATCTGCCTGGTAGCTCAGCAATTGATACAACCATACACGTGCCAAATATACAAGCATTCAAGAGCCACCTACGTGCCATGGCCTGAACCACGCACAAGGGTCCTCCAGTGCTCAAGGAACACTAAGGTAGCTCAGGACTCCTGCTGTCCTAGAGAGCAGACTCATGCAGGTTGCTCACAGGCACAGTGATCCTAGGATGTCAGACACAGAACTGGAAGAGCTGGGTGAGGGGCACACCAGAGCCCTCTATACTCGCCTCTCTCCTTGGGATCAAATGTGGTTTAAAAATTAGCCAACCTGAAGAAGAAGGTGCAGGTGGGCATTTCTCTACCACAAAGTCAAGACTCCTAATAAAACCAGCTAACTAAGACAACACCAGACCAGAATGCAGCCAGGGAGCAAGTGAGTAGCTCCATGGAAAAGGGAGAAACAGGATCCCCTGTTAGTCAGGATACAACAGGCTGCACTCTGGCATGCGCACACATACACATGCACCCTACCTCAGTGGCCTCACACATGAAAAATTTATTGCTTGCTCAGATTACACAGCCATTATGGTTGTCAAGAGTCTCTGCACGTCACAGGCCTTGACAGCAGAGGCCCCCTTATCCCAGTCACACTAACAAGGGAGACTCCAGGCTTAATGTCAAAGGCAACACATGAGACTTTAGGAAAACAGGACAATGCCTTTGAACCCTCATGTAGGGAAAAATTTCTTAAATAATAAATGCAACAAGTCCATGTACAGAAGAGCTAGGAACAGCCTACTCAGGGTAGAGACTAGCAATTCCACACCGCAGCACTGGCCCCAAGGCCAAGGCCCCAAGGGCCCTCCACATAATACAGACTGCTGCCCACGGCACTATTGAAAACTACAAAATGAAAATAAAACCCTAGGCAGGAGTGCCCCAAATTCTTCAGCTGGAGCCCTAATCTCCACTGTATGACAGAACATGATTATATTTCGATAGGGTACTTAAAGAGATAATTCAGGTAAAATACTTTTAGGGTAAGCCTGATCCAACATGCTTGGTGTCCTAGCAGATTAGGACATGGAAAAACATTGAGAGAGATGATTGGGCAAGAACACAGGGAACATGGCCACCCACAAACCAAGGGCAGACCTTAAGAAAAACCACTCTGCCTACAATTTGACCTTGTATTTCTTCACTCCAGAACCGTGGCAAGAAACATTTCTGGTTTGAACATGCACACTGTACATTACAGGCCCACCGTTTTCCCAAAGTGGCTGCCTCCAATGTGAATGGCTGCTTACTCAGCTCAGCACTGAGCAACTCACCTGTGATGGTTTCAATAAGAATGGCCCCCACAGGCTCAAATATTGGAATTCTTAGTCACCAGAGTGGTACTATTTGAAAGGATTAGACTGTTGTAAGAAGTGTGCCACTATCAGCCCATGCTAAGCCCCAAGTCTCCCCTTCTGCCTACAGAACAGGATGTAGTTCTCCACTATTTCTTTAGCAACTGCTTCAGGGCCTTGTGAGCCACCATTCTCCCCAGCAGGATGAAAATGGGCTAGACCTTCGAAACTATAAGCAAGGCCCCGGTTAAATGTTTTCTTTTAAAAGAGTTGCCCTGGTCATAGTGTCTCTTCACAGCAACAGAGCTGTGACTAAGACATACCCCACATGAGGAGGACCATGTAACTTAGGTGCAGCTGTGGCCTCCTTCGGTCACAGTAGTGCAGGTGGGGTGACACCTATGACCCATCATGGTTCCCATGTGTAGTAGTATGTGCAGATGGGAGACCTGTAAGTGTTTCTGAGATACAGCAGTAAGCAGAGCACATCCAGGCTACTCCAACACACACACAGGATCCACAGTCAATGACAGGTGTCCACTCAGACCACTTAGATCTTGAGTTCTAGCTGATGCTGACAGAAGCTCTAAGAATGACATCTTACTTGCCCTGCCCCTATGGCTGGCTCTTTTAACTCTTTTAGTTTTGCTGTTTATAATGTTATAACAGTCACAGGCACTTAGGCCTTAGCTAGGTCACAATGGATATCACCCTCATTCAACTCTCCTGACTACCCAGTAAGGATTAAACTACTTCATACCTAACAGGGGTCAGGGGAAGAAACAAGATGTGACCAAATGCAAGCTCACTCTCATAATTACATACCACAGCTACCCATGGCATGAGCTTGTGGGCAAGTGGTCAGACATTTACATGCCTAGAACTATTAATGTGGTCAAACCTAAGCATTTTATATTCCCACCAATAGCATGAGGGAGCCCACCTGCCATACCCTTGGTAATTCCGGACATGTTAAACTTAAAAATCTTAGACTACTTGTGTTTTTCTGTAGAATTGCTCCATTTGGATCTCAAATGCTCTACACATGTGTTAAAGGCCTGGTCCCCATCTTGGCTCTGCTGGGAGGTAGTGAGACCTTAGATGGGGTGACATGGAAGGTTTCACATCATGGGTGTGCCCTTGAAGGGGACACTGGGCCCACTGGGCCCTCTGTCCCTTTTCTCATCTTCTCATCCTAGACATGGGGTGAATGGTTTTGCTACATGTTGCCACCTTGATTAACTACCAACAAATAGTGAATTAAAACCACCAAAATTAAAAAAAAAAAAAGAAAAAGACCTGCTTGAATTAATAAAGCATCAGAATTTTAGACAACTTTCCAATACTTGCTGTAATTTGGGCTTGGATTTAAAGCTCATCAATTACACATGCTGTGACCATGAATAGATTACACTCTCTGAGTTTATTTCCTCAGCACTGATGTTCTCATAATGATCTCTATTTTGCATCATTGTTTTGAGGATTAAATGTGAAAATGCTCGTGGAGAATCTAGCCTGAAGAATTCACTCAATAAACTTTACTGCTTTTTCATAAAAAAAAAAAAAAAAAACCCTCCAAAATTGTGACCCCAAACCTTTCCTCTTCACAAACTGATTATTCAGCACTTGTTACAACAGGAAGCTAACAAGCATTTTTACGACCTTAAAAAATGTCATCTTTAATCCATCTGGAGTATGTGCTGGCACAACAGATGTAGGCACCCTGCTTTACTATGTTCCAGAAAGCCAACCAGTTATCAAGTGGTTTTAGTGACATTAATTTGAAACACCACTACTAATGTACTAAATTTTCAGCTTATACAGTTCCAAATGGTTTGTCTCACTACTATTTCTCTCGATTCCAATATCCAAGTGCCTCAAATGTTGCAATTTTACAGAGTACTCTAATGTCTCAGACGATTTTATTACCAGCACTTCCTGATTTAAGGTCTTCCTTGGAGACAGGTCTTTTAAAAAACATTTGATAGAGCCCACGGCTTATTGTCTAGAGACAAGATGTCAAGGTAGTTCCCAGGTAAGTGAACAGCACACACTAGTCAGAGGCATGCCTGTCATTGTGTCTAGCTCCGGGGGAGTCCTCTCCTGGGTCTCCTGTCCTAGTGCCAGGACAGGCCCTACACACGGGTCTAATCTGATAGTGCTTTCTCTCCCAAGGAACAGATCACCTGGTCCCTGCCTCTGGTGGAAGGTGGATGCTGTTGTCACTGTTGCTGATGTCATTGGAGACAAGCTACTTTATAATGGTCTGGAAGACCACAGTCCAAGCTTCTGTTCCACCTACAGACAGCCAGGAGCAAACAACCTGGTCACCGCAGCCACAAGGCCTCCTTTCCTCAATATCAAGAACCCAATCACAGTGGGTTCTTAAATAGGCCCTATCTTCTAAATAGGGCCCAGACTAATTTTCTAGGTCACCTAGACTCTGCCGAGTGCTCCCAAGCCTGCCAACCATAGATGCCAAAGAGCAGGCCTTCAGATACCTGGCAGACCATTGCCCAAACCTTCAAGAGATGCCTCAGGAAGATCAGGGTCAGGAGGAACCATAGCAATTTCAAGCAGAAGGGATTCACTTCAGGTCCACCAGAGGTGGGGAGGCAAGTACATCAGGGGACAGCAGCATGGCAAAAACCAGGGAGTAACTAGACCATCATCCCTGAGAGCCACCAGGATCTACCACCAGAGCTATGGGCAGGCCCAGCCAGCGACAACTAAAGAATAAGAGAGAGCAGTCCATTCTAGCCACGAGCAAGCATGGCAGCAGCTAAGCAACCTGGAACAGAAATTTAGTGTACTGCAAAATCATTTCTGTTAGCAACATTCCCAGCTGTTTTATGTACATGGAGTCTGTGCTTTGAAATAATTCACAAAGAAACTACCTGGACCCAAAACATCTCTTAGTAGGTTAGCAAACAACCCAACAACTTGTTCCAAGTCTCACCAGATGTTTGCTCATCACGGCCACCTGTATTTACAATCTATGGTCCTATTAACTACCTAGAAAGGTTTCCTCTTGCTGCATTCACAACTGTAAAACTGAAGAGACCCATGCTTTTCTTGTCTAAGCACTTCTGAGTAGGCACTTGCTGTGTACTGAGTGGCTGTGTCCCCATCCTCAGATCAATTTGCCTTTAAAGAGCTTGCACGCTTAGCTCTCACTAAAAATACTTCCTTGTGCAGAACTGGTCTGTCCTCATTCCGATCTCGGGCCTCACATTCCCATCTGCTACCTGCTCTCAAAGTCAGATACCACAGCCACCCAACACTGGCACCCCTATCCCCCATCTGGCTCCTCCCAGCAGATCCTTTCACCTTCATAGGCTACATTGAGAAGCACTGCCGCACACCTGTGACACCTGGCTGGGCTCTGCTAACAGAATGGGTACAGCACTTCTGTTCACAAGTAAGGGCTCTGTCAGCAGCCACTGTGCACTCAGCAGTTAGATTACCTCATGCTTACTGAGCAATTCTTCCTGGGATACGTGTGTATACTAAAATCTCCCCATGGAAGCTCAGTGTGCCAGCAGATCCAGGTTATTCCCATCATGGAGACTGTAAGTGTTGAATCATGTGTGTGCATGTGCGCGCTGTGTGAGGAACAGGAATGGGAAGCTTTTGAAAGCATAACCATGTATAATGAGAATGCTGCCGTGTAAAAAGGGGAATGACTAAGGTTGAACTGAACAGGAGACTTAGATCCTACCCTCCTGCATTCAAACCTCCCAGCTAGCCAGGGCTTTGAATAAGCCCACAGGAAGTATGGTTCTCAGCCAAGATGTCATCTTATCCCTTACAAGGATGAATATGGCTGCTTCTAAACTACTCACAAAAAATGGACTCCACCAAGGTGTACAATGACAGATGAGTGGTTTTTAAAAGGCAGTATGTATGTATACACACACACACACACAATATGTTACTATTTAACCATAACAAACAAATCCAAATAACATGAAAACAAAGAAACTGTTAAGTAAAAGAAGGCAGGTAACCGAGAAACAAATGCTACAGGTATCTGTATGCAAAATCTATCAGAACTGACTTGGCAAAAGCAGAAGGCAGATAAAAAAAACAAGACAGAAAACACCAGGAAGAGACCCAAAGATTAGATAACTTCCACAGCACAACGTGCACTTAAGAGTTGCCAATAATGGATTTCATGTTTTATAAGGAACCGTGAGAGGAGTGTACATACAATCCCATACAAAGAAATGACCAACATTTAGGAAACAGAAATAGTATTCACCAAATTGGATCATTATACATCTATATATACAAATACACTATACTCCATAGGTATATCATTAAAAAAAAAATTTAGTCCCACCACCAGCCTGGTACATAACAAGTTCCAAGCCAGCCAAAGCTACATAGCACAACATTGTCTCAAAAACAACCAAATCAATCAACCAAAAGTTTTAAAAAAGAGCAATAGCTTCCTTCAAGCAGCCTTCTTTCCATTATAGTCTAGTGTGAGAGGTCAGAGAGCAGGGCAGAGGCAAAGAAACACCAACAGGGCTCTTTGTGGGGTTACCTTCTAGCCCCAGCACTACAAACAATCTGGTGGGGGCTCATCTACAGAGCCTTTCCTTTAGAATTGGCCACATGGAACAGCACTTCCAGGTGTGGGGTAAGAATTCAGATAGGGCCCAACACAGGTCCACATTCCAGAAGCAAGGAGAGCTTACAAGCCTTTCTGTCTTGCTATCCAGCCATGGCGTCAGTGGAGTCATCTGTTGACATGCCCTGCCTGGGTGCTGTGGAACTCCCTCCCTATGCACTGCACTACATCAAGAGGGGCACTGCTGCATGTCTAGGCCGTGCTCAGAACACAGGAATAAGGAGTACAGAATGTAAGAAAAGGATGGTTCTTGTGGGATCTCTGGAACACTGTTCAACTACCATGGAATACCCAGACACATTTCCTGGTCTCCTTACACTCTTCTCTGTTTTCTGGGGCTCTAAGCTCCCCCAGATGAGCTGAGTCTAGCTTCTAAGAAGAGAAGTTAGCAGATTTTAAAGGTACTGAGACAAATTTCAGGGCTGCCTCCTTTGGATAGGAGGCAGCTAGCCTCATAGCATTTACAATAAGGGCTAAGTCCAAAACTAGACTGAGTTAGGGGCTCTTGGGGTCTAGGGAAGCCCTCCTTGGCCAGCTGCTGTTCAGGCCAGGCACTTCTGGATATAGGGTTAGACCTGCACCAAGAAGGGGTCAGAGGGAGCAGCTAAGGCAGGCCTCAGGGGAATATCCACACTGAGCATTAGGGCCACTGAGAACCTAAATCCTGCCTTACTATGGGCAGTTGTGGGGCCACTGGTGGCTGGCTTGATGTGGAAGGCAGAGGACAGGGGACAGTGGCATGGTGCTCAAAAAAAACTGTTTGGGTCTTGAATAAGTTCTTTGAGAACCCGGAAGAAGAGTTCATGATCATCAGGCAAGGGCAGGTCCCTATTGAGGTAGGGGACTGCCCAGGCCTAGGTTGGACCTGAGGCTCTCACAGACACAACTGTGATTGCCCTAATATTACTCAAAGTAGAAGATATATAATTGCTCAGCAGGGCCAGAAAACAGTCTAGGAGTCATGGAGCGCCATTGAAGGTACCAAGTTAGAACCAGTGGAAGTCCGTCCTGAGTGGCCAGGGTTCCGGCGTACATCCAGCTGGAGGGCCCCTTTCTGTAGGCTTACTGCCAGAAGAATCATTAGCTGTACTGTTCCATTCCATGGTGGTACACACACACACATGCAGTTCCCACAGCAGAGCCTCTTAATCCAGGAATCCACCATCTGTTGCCAAGGGTGTGCATTGGTGAAACTGGCTGCCATCTGGACAGGGTTACCAGGGTTCTGCCAACGGCGCCTGCCATGAGGCATGCCAGGAATAAAGGAAAGAAGTGCCCACTGCAGGCCTGGTGTGGTCAGAAGAGTCAGGCACAACACAACAGGCCAAGAAGCAGCTGGACAGGGTGTGGCAGACTGCCATTCCAGGTAAACGCTGAAGACCAGGGGAGCTGAGCCGATAAGAGTCGAGGGAGTGTCAGATGCAGGCCATCATCCAAGGCAATCTGTCCAAAAACAAGGTGGGGAAGAGCAGAAACCAGGCTCAACCTTCACCACTGACTGGCAGGAAGAGGCAGCAGAAAACCCTCAGGGATGTGATCAGCTGCTCTGAATGGAGGGAGGGGCCCAGTGGCTGGCCTAGGAGGGCAAAGGAAACAGACAAATGCTGCCAGTGACTTTCGAGGTATAATGACAGAAGCTGTCAATTCTAGAGGGGCCAGATCAGAACATCAGGGAACTTTAGGGCAATGATAGTAGCAACTGTCATTTGCACCATTTGTGTGTGTCATAGTACCATTTGTACTGAAGGCTGACCACACATTACCCACAAATTGGGTACTATTATTGCCAAGGAAGAGTGGCAATCTGATTTGTGTGCAGTTACACACCAATTAGTAAATGACAGCAGAGAGCAGAACCTGGCTGTAGAGACAAGCTTAGCCACAAATCATTTCACAGGTTACAGAGTGGATGAGTGCGATCCTGGCCGTCCAAATACTGTGAACTGCTAAGAACAGAGCATACCAAAACATCCTTGCACATACAGCACCAGGAACACCTGACAGAAACAGGTTGCCTTGCTTGATCTGTTTCCTGCCGCTCCCAGGATTTCCAGGAGACCACCTGCAGGCAAAGCTACCCAACCCTGAGCACCCCTCCCTCTTCATCCCAGTCAATAACCTAGCACCCTCATCTCCAAAAGTGAAAGTCGGAAATTCCACTGTGAGGTCCCCCCCATTACCATAAGCACATTGGCTGAGCATGGAAAGCTCCCTCTAATGACTGGATCTATCCTCATTCCAAGCTGTGGTCACCAGAGGCCAGACAAGGAAGGAAAACAAGGAGCTTTTCTCTGGGGCTCTCACACTCTGCGGCAGTCTCTCTAGGGAGGGAAGCCCACCACTCCCTCCCCTCAACTCTCTGCTTCATCCTGTACACAAAACCCAGTTCTCCGCCATCCCTCTCCTAGGAGCACCACGTCCTGCATTTATCTTCACTTCTGGTCCATGTGTTTACCCCCAACCCAGAGTCAACTTCTCCAAGAAAGGTACAACAAAGTTGATCTGGCTTCCAACACTCAGTATCTCCAGCACCCACCTCTACCACCCAAGCATTCTGGAACATCTCAGGCAGATCGATGACTCACATCTGAAAGCCCAGCCCTTGACCCAGGATTCCCACCATAATTATGAGCTAGATCCAGTCTCTCAGTGAGTTCTCAAAAAGTAGTGCCCACAAGCCAGGCCCCAGAGCTAGGTGTCAGGCTGCCCACAAACACCACGCTGCATGCCCAGAAGCCAGTGTGCCAAGAAGACTCCTGCCCCAACTGTGAATCTTAGATGTTAAGTGCCCACTCACCTGCGTGCCTGAGTGCACCTGGCAACTCAGGAGGAAAGCGCCCCCGCCCCCGCATGAGAAGCCAATTTCTGCTTCTTCCTAAGCCACTTTTTAAGCCTCATGATCATCCCACGCCGCCCTTTCCATCAGTCTGTGGAACTTTCTCGCTTCTCTCTACCAACCCTGCCTGGCACTAAGTAATTTCGTTCCTTTCCTGAATTGGAGAGCAATCCACTAGAAGACAAGAGGGCCGCGACGCGAGATACTCTTCCTCCGCAGGCCCGGTAATTCGTGACACGCTGACTGAGTTCTCTGCTCAGAGACCCAGGAGACACGAGAACAGAACTTGTACAAAGCCAAAATATAAGTGGAGGCCAGACTCCCTGCACCCCCCGCCAGCAACCGCCGTGCAGGACACCCAGCTCACAAGCTCCGGGACAACTAAGCCCACCTACCCGAGAATGCGCAAGGAGGGGCCGCCAGGTCAGAGGATCTGCTGTCGCACACCAGGCGGAACAGCGAACTTCCGAGGGCAGGATCCCACAGCCACCTGCAAAGTGAAGAGCGAGATAAGGTGAGCGGGGACGTGACTCCCCACCCCGGCGCAGACCCAGGGATGTGCCGCTCGCCGCCCCGCCTCGCGCCGCCACACTGACCCAGCCGCCGAGCTCCTAGCCAGACGCTGTAGAAGCCTAAGATCCCGGCCAGAGGCTCGTCAGCCACGCCCCCTCGGCGTGCGCGCGGCCGCCCCGGACGTGCCCGCTCTGGCACCTCCGCACTCCCCGCGTTAGCCTTCCCGAGGGGCTGCGCGCGCATGCTCGGCCCGCCGCGCCTGCGCTGTGGACCGCGAGGCCTCTACCTCGCAGACGCCTACACTGGGCCAGCTCGAAGGCGCCGCGCAGGGCGTGATGGGAGCGCGCGCCGGGTACCGTTCCCGGAGGCCGCGTGCGCAGGCGCCAGCTGGTTCAGGGGCCCGCGGGAGCAGAGGCAGTTCCCATGCGTTCCCAGTTCTCGCTGTCACCCGAAATATTGCCGAGGCGTCACGAGGGCCCCGGTACTTAGTGGCTGCAGACCCTTCAGGCCTGGGGAGCGCATCTCCCTGAGTGTCAGGTCCACGCAGTTCCCTCCCGGTCCGGTGCTCTTGCTCAGCGCCAGACAAGGCCCAGTGTCTGCATATCTCCACCCCTGCTGCGAGAGGCAGGACAAACTGGCACCGTGTCCCTCCACTTGGGATACCTAGCACCTGAAGGCAAGCAAGCAAGGCCTGTGGCTTTCCTCGTCTCGTGGTTTGTGTGTGTGTGCGCGCGCGCGGGCGTGTACGTGTACACGTTCCGAGACAGACCGCTTGTTGGACTGGACAGTGCAGAGCCCAGCGTGCTGCACAGCACTAGGAAGCCCAGTCGGCACCCAGACACTTCGGAGAGGTCAGGAGATGACCTTATGTGCCCCTCATGCATATGCATGGTTTGCCCCTCGAGTTCCTCGTGGTGTCAGCCACCCACCCTCTTATGTATTGGGCCTTGGACCAGGAACAGAAGGCTTTGCTGCACGGTAATACTTCTGAAAGCAAGCACATGCATAACACACCAGCCCCCGTCTGCCCTGCTCCGTTGACTCCTTTCATGAAAGATCTCTGAAATGTTATCTGCATTTACACCCAAACTAGATCGCTTTGATCCTTGAAAGGGGAATCAAAGATCACATTGTACCTTCCAAGGGTCTGTGGGCCTTTCAGTAGCCCGGGCCAAAAACAATAAAAGTGGCACCCGGCCAGGAAACACCTCCTTGAAGTGTGAATGAAACTTGGCTTTTTTTTTTTTTTTCAGTTGTATCTTTCCTAATTGACCTGATAATTTAAACTTCCTCCCTTAAGGGAGGGGTTGTTTCTGTAGCCCCAAAGCAGCTGGAGCAAACTCGGCAGTCAGCAGAGAATGAGCAGCAGGCTTGTGCAAAAGACCACCCAATAAGCCCCTCCTACATAGGCCTTTTTCCAAATTGCCTTTTGGTTTTATTTTAGGGCCTCACCTCAAATGTGCATGACAAAATTTGTCATAGTAACCCATTGTAAAGCATCCAATACAGTATTAATAAATACACTCCTCCATTCCCAGAACTATTTCGCCACACTGGAAACTATCCATTAAACACTGACTCCTTATCTCCAAACCCTGAACACCCACCATTTTGAGTCTGAATTTGACTGTATACCCCATGTACCTGGTGCTTAGACATTGTGGTCCATTTGTGAATGAATTTCATTTAGCATGTTTTCAAGTTTCATCTGTGCTGTAACATGTGCCTGAGTTGCCTTCCTTTTAAGTGTTGACTGAGCTGGAGAGATGGTTCAGAGTTTAAGAGCACTGACTGCTTTTGCATAGGACCTCAGTTTGTTTACCAGCACCCACATTGTGGTTCACAACCATGCTTTGCTGAATGATTATTCATGATTAATATTGATTCATATTGCTGTTAATACAGCGGTCACTCTTTAACCAGCCATTTACCCAAATAACCACACAGAAAAATTAGGATTTATTTAATTACCCTAGAGCACAATTTTGAGCAGTAATTACTCTATTCTAAACCTCCAAGGTAGTGTAGCTTCCTCTCAACCAGATTTCCCACATTATACTTGCTTTTTAATCATCCTCTAGGTCCGGATCATTTCTCCTGACGGTTCCCAGTCCTCTCCTAGTGGTTCTATCTCCTAATTCCTTTCTCTTTCTCCTCCCCTCACTGGACCCGGATGTCTCACCCTATCCACTATTACTCAGCAATGGCTGCTTGGTGTTTTTATTGGCACAAATAGTAGGCATGTTTACACAAACTTGAGACAGGAAATACTTTAAATAAACATCACAATGCAATGTCAGGACTGAAACCAGATAGTGAGTAGAGAAATCAGCATTTGAATAAGCAAGGATAAACTACACAATCCACAAAACATTATGCCAACAATCCTTAACTCCAGTTCCAGGGTATCTGATGACCTTTTCTAGCCTCTTGGGCACTAGGCACATACGTATATACATGCAGGCAAAAGTACTCATACATATAAAAATAAACAGAAACATTCTTAAAAGAGCCAGCCTTTAATCCAAAACTCAGGAAGCAGAGGCAGGTGAATCTTTGTGAGTTCTAGACCAGCGTGGTCTATATAGTCAGACATCTATATAAAAAACACCTATATAGTCAGACATCTATATAAAAAACACCCAAAAATAAACAAAAGTTCATTGATCCCTCCTTTGAGTGTCCACAGTTTATTAACCCTTCATCCCTCATGTCACTGAATCGTTTGTACCATTGGCTGTTGTGTGTAATAGTGCTGTGGAATCATTGTGTCTCTGGGTTTCTATTGTTAGGGAGGAAAGGGTTTATTTGATTTATATCTCCAGACCATCACTGGAGGAAGTCAAGACTGGAACTGACTTCCAGTTCCAAACAAAGTAGGAACCTGGAGGAAGGAGCAGAAACAGAGGCCATGGGTGCTGCTTACTGGCTTGCTCCTCATGGCTTGCTCAGCCCTTGATTTTTTATAGAATCCAGGACCACCAGCCAAAGGATGACACCATCCATAATGGGCTGGGTCCTCCCTCATCAATCACATTAGGAAAATGCCCTACAGGTTTGCCTACAGCCTGATTCTATGAAAGCATTTTCTCATTTGAGGTTCCCTCCTCTCAAGTGAGTTTAGCTTGTATCAAGTTAATATAAAACTATCCAAAAGACACTATAAAAGATGGTTTTAATTTTTTAAAAAAATGTATGTGTTCTGCATGTTTTATGTGCACATGTATCTGCACCGTGTGCAGGCCAGAAGAGGTGTTGGATCCCCTGGAACTGGATTTACATATGCTTGTGAGCTGTCACGTGGGTGCTAGGACCTGAATCCATGTTCTCTAGAACAGCAAGTGCTCCAAAACACAGCCCCTGATTTTAATCCTTTAGCTATATCCCCCCAAAATTGTGGAACTGCTAAGTCTTGCTCTAATTTTGTTTTTGTTTTGTGAAAACTGCCTGTGTTCCAAGATTGTAACATCATTTTCTGTTACCACCAGTAAAGCACAAGTGTTCTGGTTCCTCCACACCCTGCCAACAAGTGGTTATGCTCTGGACTTGTCATGCAGATGTCCAGTTTCCCAGAACTGTTCATTAAAGAGATTGTCCTATCTCTGTCTTGGCAAAAGTCATTTGTTAAGGCTGGAGAGATGGCTCAGTGGTTAAGAGCAGTTGCTCTCACAGAGGACACAGGTTCAGTTCCCAGCACCCACATGGTAGCTCACAACTGTCTGCAACTCTAGTTCCACGGGAATCAAAACCCTCTGGCCTCTGAAGCCACTGCATACATGTGTTATACATATATGCAGGCAAAATAGTCATATTCATAAAACTTAAAAAATATTTTTAAAAGTCATTCGATATTACATGCACAAACTCACACATAAAACACATACTAATAACCATAAACCTGTGTGTGTTTATCTATAGGGCTTTCTATTATTTTCCATTGGTCTATATGTCTGATTTAATGCCAGTACCACACTGTTTTGATTACTGTAGCTTTGTAGGTAAGTTTGGAACCAGGAAGTGTAAGGCCTTCAAGTTCACACTTTTCTTTTTGTTAAGGGCCCCTTTAGACTCTATGTGAGTTTTAGGATCCCTCCACTTGTTCCCCTTCCACCTCTCCCCTTCCTCTCTTCTTTCTGAGAAAGAAAGAAAGAATACTAAAATACTGTTTTCCAATCTATGAGCATAGTATGTCTTTCCCCTTTTTTTGTTCTTTGTTTTTTGTTTTTTGAGACAGGATTTCTGTGTAGCACTGGCTGGCCTGAATTTGCTTTGTCTTGAACTCACACAAATCTGCCTGCCTCTGCTTCTTGCATGCTGGAATTACAGGCATGCACCACATGCCTGGTGGCAGCAACAGCAACAAAAGCTCCTCTCCCTCCCTATCTTCCACTGGACATCAGATTTGTAATAAGCACATTTACCTGCTGAACTATCTCACCCCCTCACTGACTGTTTTCTATCACAGCTATTGAATGTGTGGATTCAGAATCCAGACACAGAACACTGTGTGTAGGGCATCTGTATGTTATCTTATACTATGCATATCACACATACATTGTTGATATTATTATTACTATTACCCATGGAAGTGTTCAGGAACTTCAGTAGCACAAGAAAAGTAATAGCAATGGGCATCTTTGACTTATTCCTAGTCTTCAAGGAAAATCTTGGTTTTCAGTATGTGTGACATCAGCTGCTGACATTCATTCCACTGTTTTGCTAGTTTGAGGTTTTGTTCCTTATTTTTGAACACTTATTATTTAAATTTCATATGCATGGTGTTTTACCTTGCACATATTTCTGTGTTACACATGTGACCTGGTGCTCTCAGAGGCCAGCAAAGGGCATGGGATCCTTTTGGAAATTTCCACTCTGGTATGTTGGGAACAGAGCCTGGGTCCTCAGGAAGAGCAGCCAGTGCTCTTAACTGCTGAGCCATCTCCGCAGTCCCAGACTTATTTTTCTGAGAGTTGTTTTCATAAAATGTATGACAAACTTAGTCCAGTGAACTTTCTCTAATGGTATGGTTCTTTACCATTTGGTCAGTGTACTAAATTATATAAATAAAGTGTTTAAAAGGAGACTATCTTGCATTCCTGGTTTACCAAATGGTAAATCCCACTTGGCCATAATAAATTCCTCATAATGTTCATACTTTAGAAGGAACTTAACATGTACATCTGAAAGAGGTATTGGTGTGTAACTCTGTGATGTTACTGTCAATGTTTTTAAAAATTAGCTGCAGTAACATGCTTTCCAGGCTCTGATCCTATGCTCTGGCCTCCAAGGGCTCTTGCATTCACTGAGTGCACACAAATTCACACAGGCACAGACATACATAGAAAATAATAATTTAAAAATCTTTTAAGATTTACTTACTTTGTATGAGTGTTTTGCTTGCATGTATATATGTGCACCCTGTACGTACCAAGTGTCCTCAGAGAGGGTGTCCTGTACTGGATGGCTGTGAGCACCAAATGAGTGAGGGAATGCAACCTGGGTCCTCTGCAAGACCAACAAGCATCCTTAACCACTGAGTATTACTCCATCAGTAACCCTTTATCTGTTTTTTTTTTTTGTTGTTGTTGTTGTTAAGACCGGTCTCACTATATAGTCCTAGCTGGCCTGAAACTCCTTAGAGCAGGCTGGGATTAATTCTATCTGTTTTTGAGAAGTACTTACTTTGTATTATATATAGTCTGTCTAATTTTTAAAATTATTTTCATATGTGGTTCTGTGTGCATGCAGGCGCCCATGGAAGTCTCTTAACCACCAGCCCTCTCTCTGGCCCCTTTGTTTTTTTGAACAAAGTCTCAACTCTATAGTCAAGGCTAGCCTAGAACTTACAATACTCCCTTCTCAGCCTCCAGAGTGCAGGGATTCTGGATGTGAACCACTAGGCTGGGATGTGCCTGGCTTTCATATTAGGGTAATATCAGACTCAAAATTGGAAAGCATTTCTCTCTCCTGTATTTTCTGTAATAATTACTGTGGCTGACATTACAAAATTTGATTAAACTATCAGCGCTGGAAGTTTTATTATATATTTTCTCTCTCTGTGCCCCTGTGTGTGTGTGTGTGTGTGTGTGTGTGTAGCCTTGTCTGGCTTTGAACTCAACCCTTCTGCCTCAGTCTGAGTGTTAAAGAATTCCAGACCACATCCAGCTTCAAGGATTTAATTGTGGTGGCTGGGCATGGTAGTACATGCCCTTGATCTCAGCACTTGGGAGGCAGAGGAAGGCAGATGGATGTGAGTTTCAGACCAGCCAGGACTACACAGTGAGACCCTTTCTCTAAATAAATAAATAATAATAAAATTAAAAATTAAAAAGGAATTTAATTGTGGGACTGAGTCTGATTTCAAGAACCTATGACCATCCCTAACTTCAGTTCCAGAGGCCCAACTGTTGTCTGAGGGCACCAAGCTCGCATGATGCATGTATATAACATGCAGGTAAACATTCACACCTGTAAAATAAAAATAAAACTTAAAAAGGAATATCACTCTTATATAATGAAGCTCATTAGTATATATATTACAAAATACTATAAAAATAATTTAGTTTTAATACATATAGGGCTCCTTATATTTTCTACTTCTGTAAATTAAGGGACCTGTCCATTTCATCTAAATTGTCAAATTTGTTGAATTAAATTATCCATTTTATTACTTCATTGCTGTGAGTGTACGTGTGTGTGCGTGTGTCACTGGGGATGAGCTCAGGGTTCACATGTGCTAGGTGAGTGCTCTTCACAGCCTTTTTCCTGTCCTCAAACCCTGGGACAAAAGGCTGAGGCGCTATTTAACATATCAAAATGGATCTGGCTGCCAAGTTCTCCTGGCATGCCTCAGTGCCTGTTTCAGGGTATGGGTTGCATACCTCCTCCCTCTACCAGAATGCTTCAGCTCAGGGGCTGAGCTGCTCTTCCCCAAGAGGCTCTTTCCTCTATAATCCAGCCATTTTGTTTACCTGCCCCTTTTTTACCTTTTGCCCCTCTTGGCTAGCTGGCCTTCAACTTTTGTGTAGCTAGGGATGAGCTTCTTATCCTCTTGTCTCCACCTCTGGGAGGCTGCATGCCATCATGCTCAGTATTATGGGGTGCTCGGGGTCAAACCCAGGGTTTCATGGCTGGTAGGCAAGCTTTCTACCAACTGAGCTACACAGCCAGCTTTGCTTCCTATACTCTTGATATCCACTTTTGTTTTCACTTTTCTAGATAGTCTGAATTTCTGCCATCTTCTGAAAGTGCTTAGGTCACAGCATGTAGACCATGCTTCTCAACAGAGGTATTTATAATGGTATTCAGTCCTCCTGAATGTCTCCTCTCTTATCCTGAGATGGGATCTTGTTGCTTTCTTAGTCAGTGTTCTTTTGCTGCAAAGAGACACCATGACCAGGGCAACTCTTATAAAGGAAAACATCTAATTGGGGCAGCCTTGCAGTTTTACAGGTTTAGTCCATTTTCATCATGGCATGAAGCGTGGCAGCAAGCACACAGGCAGACACAGTGCTGTAGCCGTAGCTAAGATCCGAAGGCAGGCAGAGGAGAGAAACACTGGTCCTGGCTTAAGCTTCTGAAACCTCAAGGTTCAACCCCAGGGACACACTTCCTCCCCCAAGGCCATGCCTCCTAGTCTTTCTCAAATAGTGCCACCCCTCCCCGCCCCCACGACCAAACATTCCAGTATAGGACTATATTCTTATTCCTACCACAACAGTTGCCCAAACTGACCCCAAGCTTCTGGCTTCAAGGGATACTCCCACTTCACTTCCTGAGCACGTGCTGCCAAGCTGCCCTTGGACAATAGTGAAGGCTGCACGTTTCCTCCAACGGCGGGTACGCTGCACCTCAGAGACACTAACAGGCTGGTTCTAAGTCTCATAACATTTCCTTTTGGCCTGAAGAATTCTTGCTTCCTTTTGTTGTTGTTGTTTTGTTTTGTTTTTGAGACAAGATATCATGTAGCCCAGGCTGTCCTCAAGTTTGCTGTGTAGCCAAGGATGGCCTGGAACTCTTTTCCTTGTGCTTTTACCTCAAGAGTACTGGGGTCACAGACACGCATCTCCATGACTGGCTATACTAGCTGCTTTAAAATTCAATTCCAGGGGCTAGAGAGACGGCTCTGATTAAGGTCCGGAACCATGTGGTGGTTTTGTTTTGTTTTGTTTTGTTTTGTTTCTTTTTTCTCTAAACATGGAGGAAAAAAAGGCCTCTTGGGATAAGAGAAAAACACCCTTTCAGACAACAGGATGAAAGTGCTGCAGGTGAACTTTAGCACGAAATTGGGAAAACAACCAGGAAGAGACCCTGTGCTGAATACTACCCAATCCAAGGAGGGAAAAGTCAACCAAAGCAGAGGGCTAAGGCACATCTCTGGGCTTATGACAACCACATAGAACATGGCAGAAAGACCAAGCAAAACCTGGCTATGGTGGCTCAGTACTGAAGGCAGAGGCAGGCAGACCTCTGTAAATTTGATAACATCGAAAGTCCCAGACTGGCCAACATTGATACTGTTAAAAAAGGGGGGGGGGCGGGGAGCTAGATAGATTAAGCTGTGTGCTGAGGAGAACGTCCACTGCAGAGGAACTTCAATCCGTTTGGCCTCCTGTGGCATCAGGCATCTGGCCCTCAAAGCAGCCTTTGGTGAAGTGGGTGGGGTGGAATGAGAGCCTGTCTGAGCTGGTGACGGCAAGGCTCCCTCTCATTGTGTCTGGGTCTCCTAGTGGAGTTTCCCGCCCTGGCATGCCTGGGCGCTGGGGAGCTGACAGGTACAACACCTGAGAGAATGAAGCATGGGATAGGAGACTTGGCTTTGCAAAGAATGGGCTGACGGGAACAACAAACTCCATTTACACACAGCTTCCCTCCCAGAGACTTTGAAAATTAAATACTCCCCAAGCTATGGAAACCCAGCCACTGGCTGAGTGCTAGAACTTTATTATTATAATGGGTCGGCCCAATTCCAGCCACCACAGGCAGAACAATGAGCCATTGAAGCCTTCTGCAGGTCTTGCTTCCCATCTACCCTCTCCCTCAGGCCGGGACCTGGTACTGAGGCCTCAAAGGGGAAGGCAGTAGGGCAGGCATGCCTAAGTTTTAGCTTTGCCATCTCGGCTCACAGGGACTCCTGGGGGAGGGGAGGTCTGAGCAGTGCTTTCCTCATTCATCAAGCAGGGCCCCATAAAAACTACAAACCCATACACAGCTTTTTAAAATCTTTTTTATTTATACTGTCTGCATGTGTGCCTGCATGTCAGAAGAGGACACCAGATCTCACTATAGATGGCTGTGAGCCACCATGTGGGTGCTGGGAATTGAACTCAGAACCTTTGGGAGAACGGCCATTGCTCTTAACCTCTGAGCCCTCTCTCTAGCCCCCTCACATACAGTTTTATGCTGACACTCAACCATCTAGTTTGACCCTGTGGGTTAGGAACTAATTGCATCTGCTATCAGGGAAGTTATGTGAAGATACTGAAGACAAAAGGTGTTCTCCTCATGCCTGGCCAGTGTGTCTCTCTAACATAAGTAGAACAAAGGAGACAGCAGGGTATGCCCCACCCCATGCCAGGGTGCTCACACTCAGGCCTATGCCCAGGGCCAGGCCCTGGGGTCAGCGGCTGGCAACTGGGGCAGGTAGCTGTGCTCATCTGGCTACCAGCCCCTAGTTGCTATGTAACAAGGTCACACTATATCTTGTTTATGGTCCCACTTTATTCCCATGCATTTGGTGTTATTTGATCATCAGTTTTAAGCCCAAAATATCCAATTTTATTGGGAGAGAAAAAATTTAATTTTATGAAAGTACAAGGTCCAACTGCTGTCCCATGAAATCCTAGAGGGGCTTGGGCTGGGTCTGCCTTGCCTGTCCCTTTTGCTTTTGCCCCTGGCTTTGAGTTTCTTCCCAAGATGAGGCCTTACCCTGCCCAGTGAGGCAGCCAAGAGTCTGGTGTCTTAAGAGACTCCTTGAGTCTATCTTGGATTAGATTTCCAGCCAATGAACGCCTAGCACCCTGCTCTGTCGCTAGTGAAGAAAGTCTGGTCTGAACACAGAAGGCTTCCAGCCTGCTGGGAAGGCCTTGTGTGCTCCTCAGACGACACTGGGCCGGCTCCTGGGACCCCAGCTTGGGTTTCAGGATTAGGGTAACTTGAGTATCATAAACCGCAGCAGGGCTGAGATTAGGCAGGCTCAGGTCTAAGATGCTTTGTTAGGCCCCTGGGAGATGGGAAGGTCTCCTCACTGGCCTTGTAGCCACAGGTGCTTGGCTGTGGCCCAGAACACGCAGGGCTCCATAAAGCCTCTGGTGGCAGCACCTGAAACATGAGAGCTCTTTGAGAATGTAGGAGGGCTTGGGACAGCAAAGGGAGATAGCAGAAGAAAGGTTCAGTAGCAGGGATGCTCAGGACAGTTCTGCATGAAAGTGAGGGCCAGTAGCCATGGCCTTGGCTGACTCATTATCAAGGTCACAAGATCACCATCAGATGAGCCTTCTTCTTCTCCTCCTCCAAGGACAGGTCCCAGACCATGGTGGACAGTATCAATCCTGGACCATTGGTAGACCTGGGCCACACTAGGTGGGCAATGGCAAGCATGAATGTGACATGAAAGTGCATGAGGAGGCACAAGGGACCACCCTCAGCTCCTGGAAGTGCAGGCAAGTGTGACTGCAGTGACACGCTAAGGACCTGTGTGTGGCACCAATGGACAATCAGTCACTCTTCAGCCGTTGGCAAAACTGCATCCTGTCATAATGGGTTCTGGAAACAGGAGCCAGGACTTCAGCCACATGTCCTGGGCTCAAGGAGTAGCCATGTGAGAGCCAGATTCCTCATGGCTCAGGCCCTCTATCCACCAGCCTGTGGTCTCGGTGCTATCTACCAGTTCTCTAGAGACCTCTTGGCACCCTGTGCTGAAGAATCTTCTGTCCAGTCATTTCACATCCTGAATATTTTGGGTCATAGTTGGGCAAGCCCTCACCAGCCTCTTTGGGATTTTTTTTTTCTCTAGCCTGTCTGGAAGGGTTGCTGAGCAAATGGGCCACGAAGCATGGCTATGGCAGGGTAGAGGTGTCTCCGTAACTCTGGAGACTCTCCCCTCTCACCTGTGTGGCTCCATTTATTTATTTCACCTTTGCCTAGTTGAGGAAGCACATAAGGAACAGCCCATAGCACTGCAGCCTGAGTCTGCAAAGCCCTGTGGATTCTGCTGACTCTAGGCTCCCACTGGAACCAGCACTTTCTGGATTCACGGAGAGGAAGGAGAATGAGGCCAGCTCAAAGGGTGCAGAGGCTCACACTTAGCTCAGCTTCCTCCGGGAGGCATATTTTGGGGACTGTGGTGGTTTGAATAAAAAATGGTCCCCAGAGGCCAGGCTGTGGTGGCGCACGCCTTCAATCCCAGCACTTGGGAGGCAGAGGCAGGCAGATCTCTGAGTTTGAGGCCAGCCTGGTCCACAGAGTTAGTTCCAGTGTAGCCAGGGCTACACAGAGAAACTCTGTCTTGAAAAACAAAAAACACAAATAAAAAATGGCCCCAGGGGATTATGTATTTGAATGCTTAGTCATCAGGGCGTGGCACCATGTAGGAGGGATTAGGAGGTGTGGCCTTATTGGAGGAAGTGTGTCTCAGCTGGTGAGTTTTGAGGTTTCAAGGGCCCATGCCAGGCCCAGTGGCTCTCTCTTCCTGCTGCCGGTGGACCCAGGTGTGGAACTCTCAGCGACTTCTCCAGCACCATGTCTGCCTGTGTGCTGCCATGCCCCCTGCCGGGACAAGAATGGACTAAACCTTAAGTCGGCCCCAATTAAATGCTTCCTTTTCTGAGAGCTGTTGTGGTCTGCGTATCTCTTCACAGCACTAGGACGGGGTCTGCTGTTTGAGTTCCACAGGTGACCAGGAAACAGTCTGGAAACCCTTGTTCTAGCTCCTACCTGGGTGGGTGTTGGGCTGAGGCTCCTGCATTCAGTAAGTCCACAGCCTGCAAGCCTGGGGCCAGAAGAGTACACTTAACTCCTGGGCTGAGGTTAGGGACCCTAGGAGCCAGGCCTGTCTCAGGTCATTTGGATGGAGAATCAATCACAGATGCTCCCAAAGGGAGCTAGGTCTGTGTGGTCCACTCCTAAGCATCCAGTGTGGAGCTGCTGGCCTCAAATATGTTGTTGAGGCCTGGTCCTTTTGGGATAAGTATAGCCATTTTTGTTTCAAGCCCACCAACCACATCACCTCAACTAGTTGCTGACGTAAAAGAAATCTACAAGATCAGGTTGACCAAAAACTATGTTTATGTTCAGCATATTCTGAGGCCTTGTTCCTAGAAATTCCCCCCAAATAAGCGCAGCTGGCCCTAACCATAAACTTTACTTGGGACCAATCAAATTAAAGGTCAGCTAAAACTAATTTGTCTAGTTAGCAAAAATAACTTGAGTCAGAACTGACCACCCTGTATCTGCCCCCTCTATGAGCTCATTGTGGTTTTTGCCTTTATAACCTGACCCTGGAAAACAGGTAGAGGTGACAGTTAGGCTCCCGAGTCCTTCTGTGGCCCTGACTGCAATCAGCTTGGAAAACATGTCCAACAAACCATGCATATCTGCGACCAGTGTCTGAGTTACTTGTGCGGCTTCCTCTGGACCCTAACATCACTCCCATGTCAGGTGTGACCTGCACACACCATTCCCTCTGTGTATCCCAAGTAGAACTAAGGGTGGACTGGCTAGAGAGGTAGGAGGCCTAATAGCAGAGGCCAGGCTAGGTATTGCATGGAGGGGCCCTTGCCTGGATTATGTCACCCAAAGTTAGTGGGTACAGGGAAAGTGGCATCTAGAGGGACAGGTAAGGCAGGGGGAGGGGCAAGCAGGAACAGAGTGCAGACACAGTCATGTGTTTCATGTGGCAGAGATGATCAAGTGGCATGAACAGTGATATGGTCTTGTTTGTTTGATTGATATTTGAGACAGGATTTCTTCTCTGTGTAGCCCTGGATGTCCTAGAATTCACTCTGTAGACCAGGCTGGCCTCAAACTCAGAAACCTGCCTGCCTTTGTCCCTCAAGTGCTGGAATTAAAGGTGTGCACTGCCCCCACCTGGGGTGACAATGGCCGTTTAGTCTTGGGTCTTTTCAAGGACACAGCTTCCCTGACAGGCATGCTGGGCAGCTGTCTCAAAGTATTCTTGGTCCTGTGTTGGTATAATGTTCTTTTGGAATGTATACACCTTACCCTTGTTCATTCAAATGCTGATTTCTCTCCCCCACTCTTTGGTTTCAATCCGGACATTGCCTTGTGATACTTATTCTAAGCACCTGTTTCAACTTTGTGTAAATAGGCCGAAATAAAGCAACTAGCCACAATGTTGAGCAAGGGAAAGGAAGCAGGGAGAGGGGAGGAGCCAGAGGACAGGAAGAGTGGGAGGCAAAAGGGAGAGAGCAGAGCTAGGAGAGCAGAGCGGGAGGAGAGATCTCGGAACTACGTGGAGAGATGGACTCGACCTAACATATCACTAAAAGCAAGTATAATGTGGGAAATCTAAATGTTAGGAAACTATGAGGGCTTGGAGGTTTAGGACGGACTAACTATTGCCCAGCATTGTGTTCTAGGTTAATTAAATAAATCGCAGTCTCTGTGTGGTGATTTGGTATATAGCTGTTTAGGATTAACAACAGCATTATTAAAAGATTATTAGTAAATATTAATCGACACCTACAACAGTCCTGGCTTGCCCATAACTCCAGGCAGCATGCAGTATGTGAATGTGAGGCCTGAGTCTAGTTTGCCTGGTTCTGAATCATAGTGGTTGCCAGGGCCCCAGAGACTGGTGGCACCACCTGGTTCTGTTTGGTTCTGTCCTGAATTCAATTCCCAGCACTCACATGGTGGCTCACAAGCATCTGTAGTGATATCTGGTGCCCTCTTCTGGCCTGCAAGCACACCTACAGGCAGAATGCTGTATAAATAATAAATAATTTTTTTTTTTAAGCCTCCCAGAGCCTAGCTGGGCTCTGACTCCAAACCCTCAAAACCACTGTCACATTTCTCTGTGTGCCTGCTGCACATAGATCTCAGCATAAAGTGGGGATGGTATGGGAAAGGGCAAGGTGCTAGGAGATAGGCACTTCCCAAGACACTGAGGCAGGGAGGGAGCTCTTACCCACTCCTTCCCTTCTCACATCCTTGCGCAATCTATAGCCACAAGCAGAGGTGTATAAAACATTGCCGGGGGTAATTGCAGGTTACATGGAGCAATCTGAGGAATTAAAAACATATTTTCATTGCATCATAAAAACATGCAAAGGCAGAGAAGAGGCGGCCCAGGGGAGCACCTAGCCCTGGGGCATTCTAGTCCTTCTTGCATTTTCTGGTCCAGAGATGGGACAAGCCATGCAGTAATCCTGTAGTTATGAAAGGTAGACAGATGCCACTGTAGCTCATCCATGGGTCCTGCTCCTGGCACTGGCCCTGCCTTCAGCAGGGTAGTTACTGGTCTGTGCACACTGGCCTCTTGGGGTCCTCCTCCTTCTGTTTTAGCTCCACCGATGACTGAGTGAGGGCTCTGGGTTCAGGTCCCACCAGAGCACAGAGCTGCCTTTGTGGCCTCCTGAACCTGCTCCCTGGGCCCTATAGTCAGTCAGGCCAGTGGAGCGGGGGCTGTACTGACAGCCCCAGAGATAGCTTGGGTGGTGGCTCTTCCCTGTGGCAGTCTTATCTTTGCAATACTCATTTTTTTTTGTGAACTGGCTAGACCCCCTGCTCACCACTTTCCAGGAGTGCAGAGGGCGCCTGGACCAGAAGCCACTATACCATGGGTCTGTGCATATTTGGATCTTCCTAAGAGCTGGCACAGGCTGAGACAAAGGTTCCAGAGGCAAATACCCTGATGCAAAGTCCAGTCTGGGAAGAAGGTATAAAGGCAGGTCCCACCTTTTGGGCTAGGCAGTGCAGCCCCACACACTGGCCTGGGTATGAGGTCCAGGGACAGGTTCAGGAGATCACAAAGGCAGCCCACTGCCCTGGTGACACCTGGGCCCAGAGCCTTCACTCAGTTGTCTGTGAAGCCAGAACAGGACTAGGAGGACCCCAATAGGGCAGTGTTCACAAACCATTAACTATCCTGAAGGGGCTTTGAGGACATGAATATATGGATGGCACTGGCTGGCTGGGTAAGCAAGAAGTTACAGGCCAGTGTGTGTAAAGGACAGTGACAAGTTGCCTCTATTCAATCATCACCAAGTATCAAGGCCACCTTCAGTGCCTGCTTGCCCCCATGGTAGAGACTGCCCTCAGGGCTGTGGTACCAATGGGATGCACCTGGCCAAGCCCCGGAGGGTTCCCACTCCACTGGCCTGAAGCAGGTGTTAGCTGACCTCTTCTGCCTCTGAGGCAGACAAAAACTCAAGCTAGAGGAGCGAGGCCCCCCACAACCACACCCCAGGATCCTGGCAGGCTGGGGCGTGCCACCACTGGTGCATTAAATAGGGCATGGCTGATCTGGCTCTGCACTTGTCAGGAGGGCCAGGCCCAGCCCAG
The DNA here is from genome assembly GCA_028658305.1 of Pachyuromys duprasi. Taxonomy (NCBI): domain Eukaryota; kingdom Metazoa; phylum Chordata; class Mammalia; order Rodentia; family Muridae; genus Pachyuromys; species Pachyuromys duprasi. The sequence goes on along the minus strand of CM053753.1, from coordinate 41,137,530 downwards.
CACTTGGCGTCTTAATTGGGCGTCTGAGAGCACCCTGCACACTTCCACTTCCAGCCAGGCTCCCCTAGGCCCATTAAGGTGCAAACATTCCTTTGTTGGCTGACAAGCAGCGTCCCATCCAAGGCTCCTGGGCCAGGCTAAGTGATGTTTTCTTAAGGAAGACACGAGATTAGCCTCTGCTAAAGCCTCAGTATAATGCAAGGCCCTGCCCCTCACTGTCAGGGCCGTCTCCCCCTGCAGTGACTGACAGGCACTCCCCACCCATCAAGCTTCAATGTGGAGGATTAGCCAAAACCAGTCCACAAGCGGAGGGCCACAGTGGAAACTTAAGGAGGTGAGTGACATTCAGTGCAGAGACAGAAAACCTCCAACAACCCTGCCAAACCCCACCCTCCTATTCTTGACCCTTGATGACTGCTAGATCTAGGCCACCCTTGCTTTAAGATGTATACGGAGACCTCAAGGAGAAGATCCAGGAGGGATCCCTAGAAAGAGGTCTTTAGACCTGAGCCAGCAGCTGAAGGAATGAGGGTGGCGGGGAGATGCTGTATCCTATCAGGGACCAGAACGGTCAGATCAGGGTAAGGGTCAGGTCAGGGTTCTTCCCAATGGCTGCTGGGAACTCTAAGACACTGAGGCTCCATGTATTAAGGTTCTGGTGCTAGCAGATCCTGACTGGAAGCCACTATCAAGTGACATTGGTCAATCCTGGGGACACCACAAACAGACATGCTTTAGTAAAACACCCTCTTTATTGTCACTCCAGAAATGCCAGGGGCTCAAACCTGGGCAGCCCACATTGGGGTTTCTGCCCAGGCTATCATCACCTGACACTTGGAGTATAAGAAGGCTGGTCAGAGGACAGAGGTGTGGAGTCATCCCTGCAGGGCACACGCCATCTATGCAGCCACACGGTGTTCCAGCCACATCTTCCGGGACCCCTGAGCAGGCAGCAGGCCTTCCAGTCCTGCCAATAACAGGTGGGGGTCAGCACAGGCCAAGCCTCACTCTAGCCTAGCCATGTCACCCAAAAGCACACGAGATCATTGAGATTGGAAATAAGCGCTTGAAGAGAGTTTCGCCCACCCACCCAGATTGGGCAGAGAGATCACTGCTGTTGCGACAAAAATACCGTGATAAAAATGTATACTGAGCTCTTAATTAAAAACCTGGACGGTATAATATGTTGGTAAGAGTTTCCTTAGAGGGGTCCTCACTGTCAAATGCAGCCCTGGCCTGTGAAGCTGTGATGGAGCAGGTGTGAGAATGCCCAGGCAAGGCCCCTGCCAGCTTCTCCACCACTGGATGTCGGAGAGCCACTGCTGGTGCTCAGAGCAGACAGGAGGCAACTTGAGGGGGAAAGGACTCTAGTGTCCTCAATTCCAGTGGGTAGAGTGGCTATCGAGGGCCCCAGAGCAAGAAGGGTGACAGCCAAGAGACATCCAGGATGGGCTGTGGCTTGCAGATCAAGGAATGGGGTTTCTTGAGAACCCTGTCAGACTGAGAAGTGACACTGCAGGGGCAGGAGGCCCTCGGCAACTTCCTCAGAAGAGCACTACAATGGCTGGTAATGCTCCGCGACTTCTGGCCGCCCACTCGCCTGGCTCTACACAATGATAGCAGAGCCATATGAGTGGCGTCCAGCCGGCCATGCACAAGGCAGCATCTCCACCTTCTGGGCAAGAAGAAAATGAGCCAACACTTGGGCTCACTGCGGGGACAAACGGCACACAGGGAGCAGCTCCTGACACTGCCAGCACACATGCTGTGAGCCCAGCCTCTTGACACCCCTGCATGTGGGGAACAGCAATGACCAGGCAGGCAGGGTCTCACGGTGTCCTTCAGAGGCTGGATCCTTGGTGGCTGCCCCTCAGCCCTGTTTCTGGGCCACCATGGCCTGACCAAGGGACGGAACTGTTCTAGATAGCCTCCCCATGTAACGTGGTGGCTCCCTCTCTTCTCAAACCTGCTCACCTGGATCCAGGTGTCTGAGGAGCCTTGTACTGGGCACGTGGCATGGCATGTGCCCTCAGCTTGGCAGGGATGGTGACTTAGCCTCAGCAACCTGTCACAACAGGCTCCAGGCCTGAGCGCTTAGAGATGTACAGCTTGACCACCTCCTCAGAGCAGGTGGGGTGGATCCCTACAGTCTGCGTCACCTGGGCATACGAAGCTCCACATCTGCACACATCAAGAGAATGGGGAGTGGTCAATGTGGGGAGGGCTGTCCTTGGAAGGCCTCAGAAGGCAGGAGATTTCCTTACTGAGTCAGCACTAAGAATATCTGCCTATGCTGGACTGCCCACTGCCTCCAGCAAACACCCACCATCCACAATTGCCAAGTTGCTACCCACCACAAGCCCTCCTCTCCAACCTTTCCTTGGCTGCTGTCCTGGCCACCTTGCTCTCCAGTCCTAAATGCCCCTTCCTCAGGCCTGCTCTATCACTGTCAAGGTATGGCAGGAATCGCACTCCCCAGTCAGCTCTGACTGCGGCCTACACCCACCTACCCAGCTCTTCTGCTCAGAAAGCTACATGTGGACATACGGCACCCAAGGCTGGGGATTGGCTGTTCTGTGGATGGCATTTTGTCTATTCAGAGTAAGTGAAGGAAGGGAGGACATCTAGCCCAGTGTAGCCACTGGTTCTGAGAACAGCCTCCACGGCCAGTCTGTCTCTTGGTCTCTGAGGTCTGGCTTCCGCCTGGGTGCCCCAGCCTAGCTGCCAAAGGTCTACAGATAAGTGACTGCTGCAGACATTCCAGGTGCACCTGCACCAATGCACACCCCCAGTGAGTGCACAGGTGATGCTTATGGGCACCCTGCAGGGCACAGGTGGCACAGAGCTGGAACCAGCAGCTTTCCTAATGTTCAAGCCCTGTGCAATGAGGGCTGTGGCAGGTACACGCCCCATGTGAACAACAGGTGCCTGCTCTTCAAATACAGTTGGGAGCTCCCAGTGGACACTCCAAGGCCTCCTGACTGTGTCTGAACACTCCAGCAGCATGTCCAGACCTTCAGTGTCTCCGTCTGCAGACACCAGAGAACCACCATGCTATACATATACAGCGTCAGGTGCTGCTCTGTCACAACCAAAACCTGGCATTTTAATAACATGGCCAAATGAGTGAGGGTGACTCTAAGCCTTGAGTGTGTGGCTGAGTCCTGGGCCAAGGCTGTAGGAGGGTTTTTGTTTAGTGCGTATACATGGATGGATGGATGTGGCATGTACATGTATTCATGGTACTGGGGATAGAACCCTGGAAGAAACAGGTAAGAAGGCATAGGAAAGGGGGACAGGAGGAGAGGGTGTTCACATCCAAGGCTGGGAGCATATGAGTGTGGTCAAGAGCTGGGCCTTGGGGCCTCAGGCCTATCTGACTACAGATGTGTTAGGGCAGTGACTGGTGATAAAGTTCTCCCAGGCATGGGCCATAGTCCCATGTGAGCCCATGTGTGGGAGTACATATCTGTAGTCTGTAGGAGCTTGCAGTGGAGCACTCAACATGGAAGTCAGTAGAGTACCAGCTTAATCACTAGGTAGGACCTGTGGGCCAGGTGTGGCCCTCTCCCGAACATTCTGCTGAAGCAAATGGATGCAAGGTGTGGATGATGTTAAGCAGGACATCCACAATGCCAGCTTATCGTGGGGTCTTGGGATTAAAGACACAGAGTTGTCTGGAGTACATTCCCATTCACCGTTCTGCATGCAGATTCACTGCCCAGACAATTCAGTTTCTGGAAGAATCTCTGAAAGTCTTTTAAATGGTGGCAGCCTCTTTTTACAATATTGATTTCCTTAATATACAAAGAGCTCTTATAACCCAATAATTGTAGCACAAACACTACAATACAGACAGTTCACAGGAAACACAAACAAAAATGAACAGTAGAAGGCTGGAGGAATGAGGCCTCGACCTCACTCATTTGGCCATGTCCCAGGGCTGCAGCCATCCCTGCCTAGGACCCTCCTTTGGCTAGAGAAAGTCCCTCTCCTGCTGTGTCTGCCGTATCTGAGGTAGGCTGAAGGATGCCTGCTGCAGACAGGGACAGACTCCCTTCCCACCGAAGTGTGACCCAGCAGCTTCCACGACTGTCAAAACAACTACCACAAACTGCTGTCAAATCACAGGCAGAAGCAGATACAGTTCAAAACAGCCAAGATTACACTTACTTGATCCCCAGAGCAAATCCCTGAGTGACTTCTCCAGCGTTGGGGCCAAGGAAGTGTAGGCCCAGCACCTGCTGTGGGGGCTCCCGCATGCAAACCATCTGAAAGCCACAGTGGTTTTTTAACTGTCACTTAGCTACAGGAGACCCACCCAACCATAGGGACCTGCTATGTCCCATCTCTGCAGCCTTCAGAGGTTTCCATCTGTGGTACTGAGTCCTGACTGTCAATTTGACAGAATCACCCAGAAGCCAAACTCCGTCAGGAAGTTTCTACATTGACTTGATTGTGGTAGGTAGAGTCACGGTCACTGTGGGCTGCAGCATCCCATGGGCCGGGGTCCAGACCGCATGAGAGAGACTGTGAGCTGAGCACCAGCACCCATCTCTTTGCTTCTTAACTGAAGACACAGTGAACAGCTACTTCAGGCTCCTGCTACTATGCCTTCCCTTACACTGTGAGTCACAACAGGCCCTTCCTGCCTGCCTGCCTTAAGTGGCTTTTGCAGGTGCTTTGCCACATGGGGAAAGTGGCTAATATTCGCTGCCCTGCCCTGTGGATATCAGAGCACTCCCCATAGTCGCTGGCTTTTTCCATCCTAGTCCCAGTGCATCCTACACCTGGCCCCTAAGCGCACTCACCTTTATGTAGCACTGTGAGGCATCCCGATCTGGCACTGTAAACTCCAGTGGCTTATAATATGCATGGTAAACCTGCATGACAAGACACCAGCACAGAATCAGTGGCCATGCCCAAGACAGTCCTACAGTCTTGGATCCAACAGAAAAAGCACTGGGAAGGCAGGATTCTCAGGGACCCAAAGCTACTCATGTGACCTAAGGGTATAGTATGAGATGTAGAAACAGCTCAGCTGTTTGTAGGGACTGTGTCCTGTCTGTTCAGGCAGTCTGTAGCCATAGCCAGGTAGTCTGCAGACAGACCACTCTCCCACCCAGATCTAAGAATCCCCACTAAACAACAACAGGACCATATGTACTAGGCTGCTGAGGTGCCACTAGTCATGATGCAACCCAGAGCCCTTGGTGTGAGCCATGTGGGCATCCCCAAGAGGTAGATGTTGGGTAGATAGATCCAGGCCTCCCGAAGATTAGTGCGACTGGACAGGGAGGCTTCAGGCAGGGTGCTGGAGTGGGAGTGCCCATTCTGCCCACGTGAACAAGAACGGCTCTCAGATGGCTGCCTGGCCTCCCTCAGACACCCTGTTGCTAGCTTGGTCTGAATTTCAGCTAAGAGGAGGGGCTGGGGCAGGGTTGTGGAGGGGCAGGGCAGGCCCCAGCCTCCCTGGAGTGCTGGGACAAGGCCTTTCAGCACCCATGAAGGGCTTGACAGTATGTTCAGGGCTGTAGTCATATAAAAAATGAGCAGGGCCCCACATGTGCTACACAGCCATTATTAATTAATAGGGCTTCAGAGAATATTGTTCTAAGCAAGACAGAACTGAAGAAAAAACAAACAAGAATGTTTGGCCATTCGACATCATGAAACATAAAACATTATAAAATGCTATGAACACATGTCCCAGTGTACTTATGATGAATCTAACAAAAATAGCAAATAAAGTGCTGGGAAGGCAGGCCTGTCAGGCCTGTCAGGCCTCTCCATGATGGAGGGGCCCGGGTACATGGAGCAGGCAGACTCTACAGCCTGGTGAGCTGGGCCTCATGGCCTGCAAGCTGCAGCTACAGGAAATGCTACAGCAAAGTCCTCTGGTTTCCATTGCCTGGCAGCTTTCAAGGCTCCCAGCCACCTCAGCCGCTTCTGAAGGTACCCCAGGGCAGTCAGCCTGCCACCGCAGAGTCCCCAAATCATCCTGTAAGCCCTGGAAGAGCTTGGGAAGAGGACAGAATTTAAGCTGGAAGTGTGGGTGTCTTGCTCTTTGGAAATCCCAGGATAGTTGCAGGAAGGTAGAGGTGCAGGTGGCTAGGAGTGGGCCAGCCTAGGCAAGAAGGTGGAGTAGCCATTCAGGGTAAGGGAGACGCCTACCATAAGAATTAGGGAGAGCCCTACAGAGTAGCAGCAGGCCCTGAGACCTTCTGTTATAAACTCTCTGCATCCTGAAGCAGAATGGGCACCAGATGCCTGAGGCTCTGCGAGGGACCTCCGAGGAAGGCAGCAGTCAGGGGCCCTGCCAGGGCAGCAGGTGGACACTGAGTGGGACCAGAGAAATGAAGCTTGGCTACACACTGAAGCTGTCAGAGGCTTCTGACTCCCCTTGTCTCTGTGGCTGCTCTTCAATACTCCTGTGAAGTCCCCACACTATGCCCTGCCAAAAGCAGCCCCTAAGAAGTAGCCCCTGTTGACAGGACCTCCAATCCATGGAGGGGAGCTTTGGAGAGTGGCTATCCGGGTCCTCTTATTGGCGGTCCCCTACCTCCACATGCTCCTGGCCGTGGAGAGCCACAGCCTCCTCCTCAGACAACCCCACGCAGCCATATTCCAGTGGTGTAAAGACAGTTGTGGGAACCTGGAAAACAGGTCTGGAATCAGATATGCCTTTTGTGCCCCCCCCCCAATTGAAATTGCATCTCCTGAGTGACAACTAAGCAGTAAGCTGAGGCCAGACCCAGCTACTCGGCACAGCACCCAGCAGAGCAGATGGCCACTCACTGTTCCTGGGCTGGACCAGGAGCCATAAGACATACATCTGCCACTACCCACACTGGCACAGGCTTTTCTCCGTGAAAATGGGTTCATCAGTTCACCGATGTGCTGGTCTTATGACAGAGCTCAAAAGATCCTGTTCATAGTTCCCAGTGACTAGGGATCTGGCTCATGGCCCCAAGGACTGTACTCTGCTGCTTACATACAATCATGAACTCACATATTCCCATGTATGTCCATATACACTCATGAACATACATCCATGCATATACATGTGTGCATATATACACCATATGCATGCAGGCACATAGCTGCAAATGCCCCTTCACCCGGGAGAACCAGCCAAGCCTCTCCTAGGCTGGATTTGTGTCCTTTAAAGGAGCTCACGTTGCTGTAATCCATTAAGGCTGAGGATTTCCCGAAGAGCCGCTGGGCCAGAAGTTTTCCTGCCTTGATAGCTGTGGGTGTCAGTTCAGGCCGTCCCTGAGGGAAGAACACAGCAACGTGGTACTCAGGTAGCCTGTGCAGATGCCTCACCTCCACCGTCACCTTCCTAGTGGGTGGCTCCCTGCTGAAGATTCGAAACTAGACAGCGAAGCTGTGAAGATCCCCAAGTCTGCAGCATGCAAGGCTGCATTCCCACAGAGACAATCCCAGGACTCCCATGGATTTGCTTGGTGCCATTGTCTTCTCTCCATCCCACTTCAGGAACATGGCCAAGTTACCATCATTTTCTCCAAACAGGAAATGAGTGGCTGGGTAGAGCCTCACCACCCTCAGTGCTGATCCCATGATAGAGCTCAAAAGAAATCCTGCCCATGTTCCCAGTGACTCAGGGTCTGGTTCATATGGCCCCGAGCATGTCACGTGCTCCTGACATGTATGTCAGTGTCACTCCACAGGGGACCCTTCTGTCTCAGGGTGCATCTTGCCTTGGGTGTTCCTGCTTGCAGCAGCCCAGGCCTCAATCACCTCTACATCAGGAAATGAAGATGCTATTTGGCATTCCAGAAATGAGTAGAGATCTATAGAGATAAACTCCGCTTCCCGCCTGGGCATTCCATCGGGCCTGAGTAACCCAGGAAACATCGCCACACAGCACACTGTACCCCATTAAACAACATCAGGACTTCACCCCGGGGCTCTCTGTAGGCGTTGGCCTGACCTGACTGCAGGAGTATTAACTGCATTGCTTGCAGTCATCTTTTAAACTGTGTAGTGAGTTTGTAAAATAAAGAAGGCTTTCGTGTGCCACATGCTGGTGGTAACACAACACTGGACCCTAGCGTGCACAAAGACACACTCGATGCTCTTTTGAGAGAACACAGATGTAGTGCTCACAAAATAGAGTTGACCTATAGTCAGAGACTACAGCCTCCAAATCAAGCATGAGCAGAGCAAACCACACTGGCCAGGTTCACAGCCTGGACGGCATTTAGATAGTGCCAGAGGAGTGAGGGAGATGGCTTGGAGCACTGGATGCTCTTCCAGAGACCTGGGTTCCAGCATCCACATGACAGCTAAGAACTGTTTATAACTTCATTTCCAGGGGATTTGATGCCCTCTTTTGGGTTCCATGTGCACCAGGCACACGTGGTGCACAGATATGCATGCAAGCAAAACACCCATACGTTGAAAAAAAAAAGTTTAGAGGGTGAAATGAGCAAGAAGGTGTAGGGCTGGACAGCAAGCCCCATGGAGTTTTTCCCGCAGTCCTCCTTGGAACTGCCATCTGTGAGGCCTTGTGCCTGTCAGCTGTGGGAGTCTGGCACCTCTTAGGGAGTCACGTGTTCCTGAACTTTAGTCACAGGGCCTGATGGTCCCTTGTACAGTAGCTACCTGGCTCATATCTGAGCATGTTCACAATGGTAGGGGACCCCTCTGGTGCATCAAAGACCCCAGGAGGAGTTCTACTTGGGACCTACTAGGCTCAAACCCTGGCGCCAGCTTACTCCAGGCTCCTCTCTCCAAAGGGAGCAGAGGTGAGGCAGCCATCTTCACACGCCGGAAGGCATGGGTGCCAGGTACCCTTGCCTAGGTGCTGTGCTCCCAACCAGAACCTTCAGTCACCCACCCCACAATCTCTCTACAGCAATGGCAATCACCAGTTTGTCCCCTACCGAGATAATCCTCCACAGGGTGTGACCCTGCAGGGTCCCTAATGCTCCTGGTGACTGGTGATCTCATGGCAGGAACACACTGGGGCAGGCTGAACAGTATCCCCACACCAAAAAAATACCTGCTTAGAACTTGGAACTTGGGTTTATTTGGATATGGGGTTATGTATAACATACTGGATTTACACAGGCCTTAAATCTGACAAAGGACAATCTGTAAGGGACAAAGTAGGGCATAAAGCACCCGGAGGAGACTGTCAGTGATGATGGCGCAGAGCTGGGATCCAAGGAACAATCAGGCCCAGCATGGAGGAGGCAGGAAGTAACCTCCCAGAAGGTACTGAGGAGTGCAGCCCTGCCCATACTCAGATTTGGCTTCAGGCCTCCAAGAGTCAGTGCTCTAAGCTCCTGAATTTGTGGGGACACAAACTACTTGTTATAGCAGCTCCAGGACAGAAACATACTCATGGAGGATAGAGAAAGTCTCAGCATAGAGACAAGAGGACCTGGGGACTCTGGGTGCTACTTCTGAGGCTAAGGAAACATGGACAGGAGAGGAGTGGTGGCTTGATGTTTCTCAAGCCAGGGCTTTACCACAGAGATGCTGGGGCCATGATCTCCATGGAAGGGCAGGAAGCAGGAGGACACTGAGGACACAGCCACAGGTCCAGTCAGCAGAAATGGGGTCCAGAGCACTAATACCTTCCCCACACTGAGCCCCTCACCCAAGAGATATCAGAGAGGGAACTGAGCCTCGGGCTCAGAAGGGGAACTGTGGCAAGGACAGGGCCAGATGGCCTGAACTAAGGCTGGCCCTCCTGTGGTATAAGACTTCTCCAAGATCATGTTCAGGAACAGCTAACTCTGTGTAGAGCTAGGATTTTTTTTTTCTTTTTTTTTTAAGTTTTAAGAATTATTTTGTGTGTGGTATTTTGCCTGAATGTATACTACAATGTGTACTTGGTACCCGAGGAGGCCATAAAATGGTGTCAGATACCCTGGGCTGAAGTTACAGGTGGTTATGAGCCACCATGTGGGTGCTGGGGATCCAGGGGCCCTGAAAGAGCAGCCAGTGCTCTAAACACTCCATCTCTCCAGCACCCTGTTTTATTTTTTAATTTATTTTTATATTAATCACAGGTTATATACTTTGTATCCCAGCCATAGCCCCCTCCCTCATTCCCTCCCACTCTCCCTATCCCTCCCTCATCTCCTCCCTGCCCCTTTCCAAGTCCACTGATAGGGGAGGACCTCCTCCCCTTCCATCTGACCCTAGCTTATCATGTCTCTTCAGGGCTGGCTGCAATGTCCTCTTCTGGGCTCTAGCAAGGCTGCTACTCCCTCCGGGGGCAGAGGGGAGGAGGGTCGAAGAGCCAGCCATTGAGTTCATGACAGAAATAGTCCCTGTGCCCCTTACTAGGGTACCCAGTGGGATACTGAGGTACCATGGGCTATATCCGAGCAGGGGTTCTAGATTATATCCATACACGGTCCTTGGTTGGAGAAACAGTCTCATAGAAGACCCCTGTGCCCTGATCTATTTGGTCTTTGTGGAGCTCTTGTCCTCTCCAAGTCTTATTAACTCCCCCTTCTTTCATATGATTCCCTGCACTCTGCCGAAGGTTTGGTTGTGAGTCTTAATATCTGCTTTGATACACTGGCAGGTAGTCTTTCAGAGGCCCTCTGTGGTAGGCTCCTGTCCTGTTGCTTGTTTTCTCCTACATTCAATGTCTATCCCATTTGTCTATCTAAGTGAGGATTGATCCTCTTACCCCAGGTCTTCTTTCTTGTTTATCTTCTTTAGGTCTATAGATTTCAGTATATTTATCCTATCTTATAGGTCTACATAAGTGAGTATATACCATGTGTTTCTTTCTGCTTTTGGGATACCTCACTCAGGATGATCGTTTCCAGGTCCCACCATTTGCCTGCAAATTTCATGATTTCCTCGTTTTTAATTGCTGAGTAGTATTCCATTGTGTACAGCACCCTGTTTTAAACTGCCTCACCCTCAGCCTCCCAGAGAGGGAGCAGTAGAAGGAGCAGAGGCCAGTGCTCAGTCCTTCCCAGGATGCACCTGACCAGGATCCTGTGATTGGTGCTCTGGGTTTAGAGAGAGAGACACGTGTCTTTCTTACATCACGCTCATCTCAAGGCCCAGCTGAAACAGGTAAGTGAGAGCACAGAACTAGGAGTTTCCAGTGGCTCAGGTTGGCCAGGCAGAAGTGGAGCATACCTCAGCAACATCTCCAATGGCATAGATGTGGGGGACGGAGGTGGCCTCCTGGGCATCTACAATAATCTTCTGACTCTCAGGGTTGGTATTCACACCAGCCTTTTCCAGATTTAGATTTCTGGTTTCTGGAACTCTCCCTTGAGGAAAGGTAAAGTTGAAAGATTTAGATTAGCAGTTTTGACATGGGTTCCTTCTACTTAAAATATTTCAACCAGATGTAGTGGAAGGCACATGAAATCCTAGCTCTTGGAAGGCTGAGGCAGGAGGATAACAAGTTCAAGGCCAGCCTGGGCTACATATCCACTCTACCTAAAAAATCAGGGCTGGCTGGGCATGGTGACAAAGGCCTTTGATCCCAGTACTGGAGAGGCAGACACAGATGAATCTCTGAGCTTGAGGCTGACGTCATCTACACAGTGAGCTCCAGGATGGCTGGTCTACATAGTGAGCTCCAGGAAAGCCAGGGCTACAGAGCAAGCTCTGAGACAACCAGAGCTACACAGAGAAAATATGTTTCCCAAACAAGGGTGAGGATATAGATCAGCATCAGACCAAGTATAAACAAGGTTCTGGTTTGAATCCTTGTACAATAAATTGATCAATCAGTCAATCAATCAATAAACCATCTAACACTGGGTGGAGGCAGCACAGGCCTTTAACCCCAGCCCTCAGGAGGCAGAGGCAGGACAGAACTGGCCCAGACAATCCAACAAGACCATTCCCAAGAGACAAAAACCAACCAACCAACAAACCAAAGAAGGTCTCAGAATAGCCACTTAGAAACTGACAAGGCTGACTGCAGAGGGGCAGGGTGGTGGCAGCTAAGTCATCAAGGGAAATGCAACGCCCTCTGGCTCAAAGATGGAAAGTCTATCAATGCGCCTTGTGGTAACCATGACAACTGCTAACCTTGTAGGTACCCACAAAGCTACTAACCTTGTAGGTGCCATCCACTGAGGGTGGTGTCCCTGTCAAGTTATGCTTTCTGAAACATGGGTAAGAATCAGGTGCCTGGTGACACAATTGTAGCCTGATTATCAGTTTGTGGGGCCAGACTCTAGAACCTTCCATGCACCACCCAGAACCAGTGTTAATGGTTTCTGAATCAGGAGAGGCCAGACCTCCCTTGGAGGTAGAACGGTGCTACAGGCATCTGTCTCTCTGTCTTTGCTGTGCGGGCCCCCACACCAAGCCTGACTTGCCTGACTCCACAACATTAGAACCACAGCTCCTTTCTAGGCCTCTTCTAAGGGACATCTGATGGCTTACTGGACAGACAGAGGTAGAGTTAGACCTCAGAGCTGTGTCTCCAGCCCATGCTCAGGACCAGGTAGGGCCTGTACATATCTTTACATGATGGCTGCATGCAGGGTCACAGAGGCCCAGATGGCAGGGCTTATTGCGGTCACCAACAACCAACAGGCCCCAAGCAACCTTGGCCACCTGTCCTCTTACTGTTTGCCCTCTGTCTGCTTTCACAGGCTCACCTTTCCATAGTGACACCTAACCTTTCATTCCTTTGCTTGCTGGTCTTGTTTCGTCTGTTTTGCAGTACTGGATGGAACCCGGGGCCTCACATGTATTAGGTAAGCTCACTACTACTGAGCTTCACCCCTTGCCCTCACTCCTCTGGATTTAATAAGACAAGACTGCATAGCATTTTATGTTTAACAATGCAGAGGAGGCTTGCTTCCATGTCGGAGAATGAGACAACTTGGGATCCAGAGGTGACCCAAGAGACAGAGCCCCTCATGAATGAAGAGCAAAGGCCACCAGTGTGGGTGAAGCACCGAAGATTCAGGGGCTAGCATAACCGCTAGTCCCTTCCCTGGCCAAAGCCTCTGACCACCTCAGTTCCAGGTCCTGACCACCTTAACCTTCTCACTCGCCTCAAAAGCTTCTTAAGTGTGACAGCACCTCCTGGCCCCTGTGAAAGCACCCCATGGCCCCTTCCTGCTTTGATTCTTCAGAGCTACCCATACAGCTTCTTCCAAAGATAGCTGCCTGGGTCAGTCTTTCTGTGCAGAGGGACCTGTCTTTTTTCTGTATCTCGGTGTTCCCATTTATAAAAGGGACCAATGTGGGCCCCAGACAAGATGAGGCATAAGGTTCACAAGGAGACCAACCACTACATTGTTGCCCTTGCCACAGCCCTGACAGCTACACATGAACTTGAATTTCAACACAAGCATTCCTGATGTGGATGCTAACTGAAGGGGTCCTTAAGGATGGAGCAGGGCATGTACATCTCCAGTGCAGAGTATGTGTCCCCCGTATGAAGACAGGGTGCACCCATATACAAGTGCCCTTGCACACATACATATTTGCCGATGAAATCAATGAAAAGATTAAAAGCAGTGCCCTATGGAAAGGGGAGTCGTCACCTATGGTGACACATGCCTGCCACCACAGTACTCAGGCGGATGACACAAGAGGGTCACTGAAAGTTCAAGGACAGAGTGGGTTTCAACCAATACTACACTGCAAAGGGGGGAAAAAAAGCAAACAAAAGAAAAAGAGGAAGATAGTATGAAACAGAGGTGAAAAAACTTGTCTAAACATATCCTTTGACACTTTTTTTGATGCTTATACATAGTTTATATATTCAAAAGAGACATTAACATGGAAAAATTCTAAAAACTACAAACAATTTTAAACAAATGAACCAACAGGCTGTGAGAGAGCAGATGACAGATGGCTACAGCTCTCTCAGTACCCCCGGGGGATAGTGCCAGGGCCCCTTCCCAATGGGAATCCAATTCACATGCTGTGTCATACAGAACACAGCCTGCCCCAGCCTCTGCGCACCTGGCCCAGCTCTAGATGACCCCAGACCTGCCTCAAATTGGTGCTAGGGTAAGGAGCTGCCACACTGTCACTCGGGGAACAAGAAAATAAGTGTGCATGTGCTCAGTACAATGCAGCTACAATAAAACATTTGGGGTTGGATATTTTGCTCAGTTGACAGTGTCCCTGTCTAGCACCTATGAAGTCCTAGGTTCAGTCCCAGCACTGGGATGGCAGTGGTGGAAGCAGAAGGTCCAGGTCATCCTTGTTCAAGGCCATCCTGAACAACATGAGACCCTGTCTCAAAAACAGCAATACACAAACTGTGGCCGAACACCTGCTTCACACCACAAGGCTAATAAAAACATATCTATCCGCAGTGAGTTCTGAGCTGTGAAAACCCTCAGATTTACAGGCCAACAGTTCTGAAGAGACAGGGAATGCCTGTGTTCTCACAGTATGGCTTTTTTCTCTTTACAAAGTTACAAAGATATCTATGCACTGAAGAGGACTGTTAACATCCTGTAATGTCAAATTTTTACAGTAAAGTCATAATTTCTTCACTTTTCTAAAATATGTAGTTCTTGACCACAAAAAAGGTCCTGAGGCACAAAGAGCCCTGTAATGGCTCTGGTTTCAGCTTGAGATCTCTAAGGCCTTCCAAACATCCAGGGAGCCAGACTCTACTGAGCTGCAAGAAAGCAGCAGAGTGTGATCAAAGCGTCCCACAGGTTTTGCAGTGCAGGAAAGTGGTATGTTTCGAAGGGAAGATACCACTGTTTGGGGTGACCCCAGGGAGGTGGCTGTCCTACCTGTGTAAAGTGTGGCGTGTCTTGGTCCATGTGGGCCTCATGTGAGCTAACTGGCTGGCACTTCCTCACATGGTTCTTTACTTGGGGGTGGCGGGCACTCATCCACTTCCCCAAATGCCCCTGACTCCTGTGAAGTACTTGCTCTTCCCTGTCCACCCTGTATGTCTCCTGCAAACAGCCTCCAAGTGTTATCTCCCACCAACAGACTATCTGCAAGGACCGAGCAGGTCCTGCATCACCAGAATCCAACAGGATAGCCTGAGCATGTGCCGTGCAAGGAGCACACTGACTGGAGCCAACAGAGAACAAGCAAATTCACGCCCTGCCCAGACCCTCAGAACAGGCCTGGAGCCACCTCACCAGGAGCCAGTAATGGTGCTGAATAACTAGGCCGGCAGCCAGGTTTGCAGAGCGCAGGCCTCAGCTTGCCCTCTTCTGCACACCCCTGTAGCTGTCCAGCACACCACCGCTCACAGCTGAAAGCAGGTGGCCCTTCAGACAGTGCGTGAGCTGGACCATCCTTGCCCTCAGCTTCAGTTCATCCTCAGCCCAGGATGTGGAAGAAAGGAGCTCATTTCTCTTGGTATCAATGTGTCTGTCCCCTCTTGCTCCACACAGGTCTGGGCCTTCAGGGAGGGCTCAGCTTCATGGCTCAGCTGTCAGGGGAGGTCCCCTTTGCCTTGAATTCAGATAACTGTGGCCCCTGAGTGGGTGGGTGTCCCCTAGAGGCAGACTGTTTATGCCTCTCAGGAGCTCAAGACACCACTGACAGAGGTGACTTGGCACCAAAATTCCCACAGTTCTTGGTCTCTGGGACAAGCCAGACTTCAGTGTGCAATGTCCAGGAAGTGGGTGGCGCCCATCTAAACATCTGGCAGATGAAGCTTTAAGTCTCCAGCTGTTATGCTGGATGGGGAAGTCAAAACACAGAGACTCGGCTAAGCCTGGCTGCTACAGATGGCCTGGACCTGGCTCCAGTCTCTTGGCACTACTCAGCCACAGGAACCGGGTGTGGGCAGGCAGGCACCACGGGGATCAGCCTAGACTCAGGCAGTGGGAGGCCACATCAGACACAGGAGCTGGGCCCTATGGGTAGAGCTTGAACACATAAGAGGAGGCAAAGGCCCTAAAGGTCAGGCGCCCATGGTTCAATCGTTGGGTCCCTTCTCTAGCTGCTGAGTCGAGCTTGCAGCACTCACTGCCTCCTGGTAATCATGCTAGAGCTAGAGGGGCCAAGGGAAAAACTGGCAGGCTTCTCTTGATGCTAGCCTCACTGTGTTCCTGAACTCTCCAACACGTAGGCCCACCTGGTCCTGTGGCCAAGAGCATCTTTATGCTCCTCGTGGTAACTATGGTAACAAGGAAGTCCCGTATCAAGGTCCTTATGGAAATAAAAGTACAATAAAAGATGCTTAATGACAGAAATACATTCTGATAAATGTGTCACTGAGTATCTTGTCATTATATGAAGACCAAGTATTCTTTCATAAATCTAGATGCTCTCACCTACCGCACAGGTATAGCTGTGTGGTATGCATGTGTAGCCTTTTGTTCCTAGGCTACAACTGCATATAGCATTCACTGTACTGAATGCTACAGGCAACTGTAGCACAGCAGGTCTGTGCCTCTAAATGGGTTTATTTCCATACACACAGCCCCATCATTACAATAGCCTTGGAGTCACTGTGCCATAGGAATTTTTTAGCACTGGGATAATCTTCCAGGAAGGCTGGCTGAGATACAGCATGCACACATATGAAAGTTGTACCAGAAGAGAAGACAGGAGAGGAATTAAGTGCCCTTCATGGTCTACTGCAAAGCCAAGATTTCTTAGGACATGCATATATACCTTTGGGAAGTACACGGGCATGTGAGCCAAGTCTGTAGCGTGAGGAACAAATGTGTGGCTGGCTGGGTAGAGGAGGAACACAGAACGGCAAAGAACGTGGCTAATGTGTGCCAAGTGGTTTGTTATTGCTTCTGGAATGGATGGTAGGAGGTAAAGGCCAACATAGGTAGCCATGGCTACACTGAGACCTAAAAGATGTTGTCCGCATGATGTGGCCCCCAAGGCCAGAGAGGCCATCTCTCCCCAGGCATCCTGTGGGCTCATTCCCTGAAACTGAGACTGAAGCCAGGGTGCAGACCACAGGGAGCAGGATGCCCCCAAACCTCACACATAGCCTCACAGCTCCTTCGAGCTCTGCTCCCTCCCTGGTGATCAGAGCTGGGTCCAATCTACCTGCTGGCACTGAGCGCCCACCAGAGAAGTAGGCACATCTTCAGCTCAGGTCTGGAACCCAAGGAAAAGAGAAAAGAGATGCCAAGTAGCAACCAAGCAGCCATCCCCCTAAGCAGGTGGCTCTAGGCGCTCTAGACCCAGCGACATATTCACAAAGTGAGATGCAAGGTGCAAACCAGCAAGCTGAGCAGTGTCCCAGCACACAAGAGCTATGCTTGTGGCAGCTGCCATTCGGTTGCACTGTGCTCGGCACCTCTCCAGGCAGCTAGTTGAGCTAGTTTCTGGGATTTCATTCCACAGCCTCAGCTCCAGCACATGTGTGGTGGTGGCAACGTGTTTCTGAACAAGGAGATGTCTGGTGGCTCTCAGCCTTCTCTTGCCCAGACTCCAGCAGGAAGGAGAACTGGAGCACCCATGCCACATGTCTATTGGTTTCTCGGGCTAATCCTGAGAGGAAGAGAAGCTTGACTGGAGAACAGGGGCTTCCTGGCTTGCAGCAAGTGTTTTTTTGTTTGTTTGTTTGGTTGGTTGGTTTTGTTTTTTTAACACTCTGGCCTTGGCATAGCTAACCTCTCATGCTGTTTTAATTTGCACTTCTCTGATGACTAATAAAACTATTTTCTGCCTCCTATTTATCAATGGCATTTCTTTTCCAAACTGCCAAGCCATGCCTTTGCCTGTTTGTTGTCTTTCTTGCCTTATAAGAGCTTCATATGTAACCAAGACATGATGCTCTGCAATTTATTCTATGAGGGCATTCCAATACAGGTTCGAATGCAGCTTCCTCCTTCTCTGAGTAAAGACCTAGGCCCACAGTATCTAATCCTGGAGTATGTACTGAGCCTCTGCCGTCTCTTCCATAGCACCCCCCCCCAACACATACACCCCCCTCCTGAAGCCTGCTGCCATCCCTCTTGAATAGCTGATCCTACCTCAAGAAGTGGCTAGAGAGGGCTACAGGCCAAAATGCCCAATAAGGTGGCTGTCAGCCATTCCCACCTCCTCTGCTGGACCCGAGGCTGTGCAGGTGGAGGGCCACAGGCAGCAGCCTGCGCCTCTCTGATCCACGCTACTTAAACAAGCATGCCCTCCAATTTCATGGCTGCCTACAGCACATGTTCCCACCAGGGAAGGGCAATCCGTGAAATGAGGTGAGATTTAAGTGCTGGCAGGATAGGGAGGGTGAGTGAGGGCTGTGATCCAGACTGATAAGGCCACAGCAGGTAGCACAGAGCTGGACACAGGAGCGCACATGGTGGCCTGGAGACAGTCTGACGTCCATAAAGGCCTGTGTGGAGAGCCTAGGCAACTGTCCCGTGAGGGCCCCGTGCTATTCCAATGTGCTGAGCCTGGCCTACTGCTTGCCTGCTCCATTGAGGCTGTTTGTTTTTAAAGTGCTCTACCCTTCTCCTTATCTGTGTTCACAGGTTTTTTTTGTTGGCAGGGTCTCTTGTAAGCCATGCTGGTCTCCAGCTTACTATGTAGCTGAGGATGATCTTGAACTGATCTTCTGGCCTATCTGCCCAGGCTGGAATTACAGGTATGTGCCTGTTTATGCCAGTTTCTATGAAGCTGAGGACAGAACCCAGGGCTTTATGCTTGATAGGCTTAGTAACCAATAATTAACATCCCAAGCCTTTTCTCTTACTTTTTTTGGGGGGAAGGGGTGGTATGCAGGGTAAAGTCTTACTCTGTAGCCCAGGCTGGTCCCAAACTCCCTGTCTAGCCCATGTTCCCCTTGGACTCATCGCAACCCTTCTGCCTCCAAAAGCAGAATTTACAGGTAAGAGCCACAGTCAGCTCCCTCATTTGCTTAATGACTTACCTAGTACTGGGGATTGAACACAGGGCCTCCAGCCTATTAAATCTGAACCCCTGAACCCCAACCTCCTCCTTTTCCTCTCCTCATATTTCTCCTTTTCTATTATGGCCCTGACCCAGCACAGCTTAGGCCCACCTACAGCTGTGAGATCCCCAGGAACATTCTAGCACCTTCAAGACCTACAGCGGGGAGACTCCAGGCGGGGCTGTGTCCGTGCTCGGCTCCTCTTCAGTCTTAGCTTAGCGGCCAGTTCTGGGACCAAGCCACCCCTGAAAGCCTCCAGGTAGCTTCGTGTTGCTCCTGTCCTTTTCCTGAACTCGGATCATTCCTGGTGATCAATGTCCAGCCTGGTGGAGCGGGTTCTGTTTATTGTCCTGCCCTGTTTCTGGCTGCCTGGCTCTCAGCGCTGGGGAGGGCTTGTGCAGCTGTGACTGTAGTATGGGCATGCCATCTGCATATATACAAATAGGTAGTCCTGGGTGGGGAAGGAGAGCCTGACTATTCAGCTCACCCTGGGCTGATGATGTAGGCCCCCAAGCACTGAGTATCCCCACTACCCTGGGGCCCTGCCTCCCTGGTTATGGGCCAGGTACACAAGCAATGTGGATAAACCCTACTTAAGGTCAGATGGAAGCTAGAAAGTCTGGCTCCACTGCCTAATAGCCAGGCCTGAATGGCTGCCCTCATACCATTTCCAAAGTTCAGACATGGATTCAGTCATACAGATGATGATGACAACAAAGACAAGATACTAGATTGTCTAAGACGAAGCCTGAAGAGGAAGAAATGGCTTAGTGACCTGCGGTGAGAATAGGTGGGTTCCTCCCCCAGTGCCACTCTACCACTCAGACAGGCACACTGCTGTCCCCAACTCTTAAGATAATAGGGACCTCACAGGCCCAGTGGCACTCATGCAGATCTTTGTGAGTTTGACGCCAGCCTGGTCTACAAAGTGAGTCCAGGAAAGCCAGGGCAAAAAAGAAAGGAAGGAAGAAGAAAAAGAGAGAATAGGGACCATGTAGGTGCAGCAAGGCCCCTGTTTCACGCACAGGGAAGGAATCCTGTGACCCAAAAATGGATGTGCCACAGCCTTGTCATCTCTCCAGGGACAGAATACTGGATGTCCTCTGGCAGGCTTAGAGGCACAGGTCAGTCTCAGCTCGTTTCCCAATGCTGTTCCCCAGAGCTCCACATGCCTTTCTTAAAACCAAATCTCAGCTCAACTGAAGCACAGCCAGGCCTCAGAGAAGGCAACTGCTGGCAGCTGTCCTGGGCCAGCTCCCCAGACAGCACCAATTCAGGCCACAACTGGTTAACTCCTGGCTAGGCAAAGCAGATCCCGCCTGCCTGGACTGTGCAGGCTGACTGTCTTCACTCAGCGCCGTAATCGGCACATCTGCAGACAGGAAATCCTCCTCGCTGAGGTTCCCAGTCTATTATCTGAGACACCTGGTGTGGGCGGGTGATTCAGAGACAAACAATGAGGGGCCCCTGCACAGCAATTAACTGCTTTAACTGCTAATGTGTTTAATCCACCACTGGAGATCAAGGCTGTGTAGAGGAAAAGGCTGCCCTCTCGGCTTCCAGAGTGCAGCACCACTTTGCCAGGGCTGCAACCTCACATTCTCACCAACTACAGAACACTAGCCTGATCAAGTGTGAGGTGCTGGGTCATCTTCTGTCCATGGATGTCATGGGAGACTGGAAGGGCATCCATCCCTTTTATTAAATGTCCCTCAAAGTCCGGCTTGTTGGGACACAATACCAGCTGCTTGCTTGGATGGAAAGGACAAGCCATAGAGATGTCTGAGGTACCAACCATGAATTCCCCTCACCCCATTTTATTTGAACCTCCCAGAGTGCATCATTTTATAGCAAGCAGAAATAATGCTTTGTTAAAGGCTTATCAGTGCACGCAGCAGAAAACATTCCCAGTTCTTCAAATGGGAAGTGGCTCCTGAATGTTTACAAAACCTGGCTCAGATGGGGGTGGTGAAGTCAGCACATGCCCGAGCGCCAGCCCCACCACCCAGAAGGCGTGCCAGAAACCGCTGCCGCCACTGCCACAGCCCTGGGGAAGCAGGGTCAGAGGCCAAGGACTTCGAAAAGCTTCCACCCCCAGCATCAATCACTCCTGTAGCCTGTCTGGGGAATACTCTTTTTGAAAATACAAAAAGTAGAACAGACTCCCAGCAGGGGAGGGACAGAGGTTCTGCCTGATGGGAACCCCCCTGGATGCCAGAAGACCCAGGCTCTGCAAAGGCACAGACCCTATTCCACAAGCCACAGCTATCCAGCAGCACCTAGCCACAGGGTCCAATGACAAGACAAGGGTGGACATGGTCTTAGGAGACTGAAGCAGGAAGATTGCAAGTTTGAGGTTAGCTTGGGCTACATTGTAAATTCAAATAAGCCCTGTCTCAAAAACCAAATCAAACAAGCAAAAACAACAAAGACAAGACAGGGTTCTGTGTGCCCTCTGTGAGGTACAAAGAATTGGGGTGGGAAAAGAACAAAAGCTGAATCCTCACTACTTAAAATAGTTCAAGACAGCCAGGCAGCGGTAGCACATGCCTTTAATCCCAGCACTCGGGAGGCAAGCAGATCTCTGTGAATTGAGTTCAAGGCCATCCTGGTCTACAGAGTAAGTTCCAGGATAGCCAAACCTGTCTCAAAAAACAAAACAAAACCAAAAAAAAAAAAAAAAACAAAAAAAACAAAAAAAACCACCAAAACAAAACAAAAAACAAAAAATTTAAGGTAAACCAGACATTTCAGGGTTTAAGATGTCCCCTAATCTTTTGTACTGTTCATAATAAACTTACTTAAAAGTAAACTTTTACAATGTGGCCAGGAGCATCCTCTTTGGTGACTGGTCAGCTTTGGCTAGGGAGATGCTGTATTTGTGCTGGGGTACTCAGATCCACACTAACACCTGTCTCCTGTGTCTATGAGTCATTGGTCTCATTTCTGTTTTTGTTTTGTTTTGTTTGTTTTTGGTTTTCAAGACAGGGTTTCTCTGTGTAGCCATGGCTGTCATAGAACTCACTCTGTAGACCAGGCCGGCCTCAAACTCACAGAGATCTGCCTGCCTCTGCCTCTCCAGTACTGGAATTAAAGGTGTGTGCCACCACCACCCAGCCTCATTTCTGGTTTCAATGCATTTGAACAACTCAGGAAAAGTTTGTCCAGAAGCATATTGCCCTGTGATATAGCCCTTTTCCACAGGAAGCCCCTTCTGGGGCTCCTGTGCCCTGGACAACCCCTCTGCACACTTGGAAACCACCTGCCTCATTGAGATGGAGCCAAAAGAGGCATCAGAGAGTAATCTGGTTCTGAGCCCTGGCTTCAACCAGGCAGACCCCAGACCCAGATATTCTGGGACACAGCTGTAAAATCAGTTTCTATTGTTCTAAGTATTCTCTGTGTCAATGTGAAAGTTCATAAGGAAGCTAGAAAAACTAGCGAGAAGGTCCTAAAAACAAACTAGAAGTTCCTTACACTGAGGTGGGCAGGGATGTTCACATGGGGATGTGGTATGCATATGTTACCTTCACCAATAAGGACCTTGGTGTTCCATGGGCCCCCATGGCTGCGATGGAACCCGGGCCAGAATACGCTAGGCCAGCCTCTGTTAAGGAACTATATCCTCTGGCCTGTATAACACAGCTAGACCTTGGACATTTGTGCTCATTGAAGTAATACTGACAACAACCAAAAGGTGAAAGCACCCTTCATGTCCATCAGCAGATGGGTGGATAAACAAAACTATTCAGCCTTAAAGAGGAAGGAAATGATGACACATGCTAGCACATGGATAAACCTTGAGGACATTATGATAAGTGACTCTGGCTGGGAACAAAAAGATAAATGCTGTATGAGTCCATTTATGAATTCCTGGAGTCATCAAATTAAGATAGAAAGTGAAGTAGTGACACTGCAGCAGGAGGAAGCTAGTGTGTAGTAAGTAAGCAGCTTCAGAGTGGGCTGATGCTCAGCAAACAGATGGCTGCACAGTGGTGGGGACACCCTCAAGCCCACTGAGCTGCATACCAAATAATATAAAGAGAACATTTAAATCATATGTATGGCAATAATTTTTAAACACATTTTCATGAATATGTGTGATGGCCATATGTCAACCTCGGGCCTCATTCCTCAGGGGTTACCCCCCTTGTTTTATTGAGGCACTGAATACGCTAAGCTGCCTAGCTAGTAAGCTCCAGGGATCCACCTGCTTTTTCCTCTCCAGATCTAGAATTGCAAGTAGGCTCCACCAACCTAGCTTTTAATTTGGGTGCTAAGGAGCAAGCTCCTGCTTAAGCAGCAAGCACTTTACCGACTAATAGTCTCCACAGCTCTCTACATTTTTATGAGAAAAGTAACTGGCTTAAATCAGATGTGATGGGGAATGCCTCTAATCCCAGGCAGAGGCAGGAAGGTCAGGAGTTCAAGCTCATCCGTGGCTGCATACGGACTGTGAGGTTATCTTGGGCTATGTGAGACACTACCTCAAAGCAAACAAACAGAAAACTAGCTTGAATTTATAACAGTATAAAGCAAACACCTAATTAATTAAAGAGAAATATATCAAGGTTTAATCCCTACAGGAAATCTCTAGAATTTACACTGAGGCCTTATAAACAATCTATGAAAGGTTGTGAAAGGCCTCACACATCTTACCTGAATGATGACACCACCAAATCTCTTCTTTGGTTTGCATTTTCAGAATATTACATCTCAATGAAAAAAGAAATAGGGGAACACTGTGTTTGGGACAGCCGGGTGTGAGCACTATGTCCATAGGCTAACCTGCTTGGGAGCCAGCAGAATGAGGGGCACAGGAGGCGAAGAGAAGGAAGGTGAAAACCCCTCCTCCAAGGGAATATGGTTTCCTTGAGCTAGAGACAGTGCATGTGTGGCTCGTCGCATCCTTACCTATGGCCCACAGGACAGTGTCAAAGGTGTCTGTGTCCTCCTTGCCAGAAGCACGGTCCTCCCAGGTGACCTGCAGTTGGTCAGTTGGGAGTTTTTTAATGAGGGAGGGGACACAGCCTTTCAGGAATCGGGTGCCATGGGACTCCATGTGCTCTGTGACCAAAGATGACATTTGCTGCAAGGCACAAAAAGATACCACGAGGACCAGGTCACTACTCAGCAGGCATTGAGAGAGGCCCTCACCCTCTACCTTGCTCTCAGTGCCTTGGTAGAGCCCCCAAAAGGTTGTACCCAGAGAAGAAGGTGGGGCACCCACTACCCCCCCCCCCCGCCCCAGGTCCCTTGCTCTGTAATGCTGAAGACCAAGTTAAAAAAGAGCGCTCCCAACTCTCAGATCCTGACAGCACTGGTCAGGACATATTTGTTCTTCAACCTCCTCTCTAGGTCACGGGATTCAGATCCCATGGGATCATGCCCCAGCTCATCTAGCCAGCCTTCCACTCCCTACCTAGTTCCTACTGAGTGTCCTCAATATCCCCTCTGTGCCATCAGGAAGCTGGAGTTGTTGACAGAAGACTCTGACTCCCAAGCAATGCAGGGACAACGGTGCAGGCCCAGGCTGAGGGTAGCGAAGGTGTTACAACCATCTCCTTGCCCAGGGGCCCATTTTTCCCAGACTAGCTGCAGCCCAGGCCAGATCTTGTGATGCTCTGCAGTTAACCCAGGCCAACAGCAGAAACTAGACACAGCTTCTTGAAGGGCCTGAACGATGACCATTTAAATCCTGCAACATCTGCCTAGGAGAGGTGCTTTATGCTAGACCACATGTAGGAGGAGCCCTTTACAGCAGGGACCATATCTCAATTTGTTGAAAACAAAGGAACTGGCTCATTAGCTGCTTAGCACTCTGCATGCCAGCAGACGCCTGGTAGACTCGGATATGCAGGTCTACTACCACCTGGCCTAAGACTCCAGCCCTCCACCTCTTCCTCCGACATCTGCAGCCTGTCTGCTGCCAACACATCTCCTGGCAGCAGGAAACTCATAGGCTCTCCAGATGTTGTGTCCCTGTAGAAGGGGCTTGCTATGGATACCCTTGGCTGTGGTAGCACAGCTTTGGGATGAAGCCACACATACATAGATGCATGGGGTGGAATGACGTTTGTGGGGCAGGGTGATGAGGTCAGGGGTCATGAAACCATGGGCCCAGTTCATCCCACCTTCAGCTGACTTTGCCAGGCTTCTGTAATCAGAGTTTAACATGACTGTGGACTGAACTATCTTTGGTAGAGGACATAGAATATTTGAGATCTCATTGATAACCTTAAACTTGGATTTTAATGGGTGACTTATTTTGGGGGACACAGCTTAAAATGCTGCATAGGCAGGCCTCCACACTTAGATTCAGACGTTCCTCATGCCTCAGCCTGTCAAATGGCAGAAGTATAGGCTACTGCCAGGAAGCCTGGCTTTTAAGGGACTGTTTCTAAAGATTCAGGCCTCTCCCTCAAGGCACCTGCTTGGGGCACCTTCTTGGGACAGGGTAAGGTAGCCAAAAAAGAGTATGGCCTCATGGGAGGAGCAGAGCCCAGGTGGGAGCAGGGGCTCCTGGACACTACCTGGTCAAAGCCTCGGAGAGGGATACTGCGCATCATGACAGTGGTATCCAGTCCAATCCCAGTGAGGAAGCCAGCACACTCTAGGGCCACGTCTTCAGCAGCAGGCTAAGGAACACTAACTGATTGTGAGTCAAGAAGCAGAGGGGCAAAAGACCCTGGACTCCTAACAGCCCAGGGTCACCTGTGCCTGCTCAGCTCCAGGAGAGACTGCTGCTGAAAGCTTCAGAGATTCCCTAATCCCAGGTCTCAAGTACGTAAAGCTGCCAGACCCAGCTTCAAGCTCTCCCAACAGCACCCACAGGTCAGCTAGGTTTCCGTCTTCCTGGGCCTTCCATCTGGGTCTGGTGTTTTGTCTCAGCCTCCAGGAAAGAGTGTGGAGAGCTTCTGGCCAAACCCCAGGGAAAAGAGCCTTGTGGGTAGAGAGCCACAGAAAACTGAGAACTGCCGGTGGCTGTACTCAGCCTGGGACTCTAGTTGGGGCTTTCATCTTCCCTCCCACATCCTGTCCCGACCTCAGGCCCCTCAGGGCTCCCCTCTTGACCCTTCCTGATCTGACTGCTTCTCCCTCAGGAATGAGGTCAGATCGGGGCTGTTCTCAAGGGAGATGCTCATCACAGCCATCCTGACTGCCTGCAGCCCTCTCCAGCTGCCCCAGCTGGCTAAGCATGAGGCTCAGGAAGCAGCCTTCAAAGGTCAGCCTCAAACAGTTCTCTGGGCCCAGACCCCTCCACAACAGATCCAGTTGAGTTTCCACCCAAGGAAACAGAGTATCTTCTGGGAGCCAGACTGGTCAAGGGGCCAGGCATCATTCTTAAAGACGGCCATGTGCACTTTGGCAAAGGATACAACTGGCTCCAACCACCAACCTGCAGAGGAAACCAACAGAGAGCACAGTAAGGGAGTGCCAGCAAGGCCACACACTGTTGTTCCAAGGCTGGGACAAAGATGGACCCTGTAGCCTTTTTTTGTCAAGTACTCATAAGCCAATGAGAGTTGAGGCTGACTGTCCAACAGGTGGTGCCAAGGTACAGAACTCACTTCCCAACAGCTATAGCTATGAAATACTCTGAAATGCAACACGACAGACAGTGCTATTGAGCCAGCAAATTGCCTGGTGGTGAAGGGTGTATGGTCAGTGACAGAAAACACCTGGCTTGTGAAAAGCACAGGCAGCACCAGGCTCTGGGAGACATGTTGAGAGATGTCCCTCAGAAGCACAAGGTTTTCTTTCTGCCCACAGGTGAGTCTTGTCTTAGGTTCCTCGGAACCTCTGGAGCCAGGATGGAAGCAGGGATGACCCAGGACACCAAGGGGACCAGAATGGGGACAGTGGCTTATGGCAACAGCTTCTGGGAGCTTGACCATGCCTGTCTGCTAACCCCACAAGACCTGGCCCAGGGCCAGGAGATCACCCCTGCCTCCTATTGTGACCCACCGGAAATGGCCATTTTAATCCCTTTTTGTGGCCAGTTCCACATTCTATATACACATCCATGCATTCACATACATATGCACATATGTACACATATACAGGAACATGCAAACATGAAAAGTCCTTTGTATGCACATGCACACTGTGAACATGCTGGTATAGACAAGTAGTCACACACACACACCTGTCTACACCCTCTTACACGCACACCCATGCACTAGCACACAGGCACATATGTGCACCCTCATGAAAAGGCTGAGGAAACAAGGATTCCCAGCCAGGGTGGCTGTGTGTGGGTGGGCTCGTCAGATCACCCCTTCTGTCTTTGAACAAGAGCAGGTGATGTAAGGATGGATAAACCTGATGTCAGTACTAATCCTGGCAAGTACTAATGATATAATTCCATTTCAAAAAGCGGCGGATCCCTCAGAATACTTGTGCAGGTGCCCTGCGGGAACCAGCTGGCATGCGGCTCCTGCACAGGAGCTGGGGACAGAACCACAGACTGGCTGAGTACAAGGTGGCGCCAGCTGGTCATATAACCCCACTTGGCATGTGATGAGTACGGACAGGGGATCCTGGGATGCCCAGCAGGCCAGGAGAACAGAGGTACTTTCCAGGCCCCTGGAAACACCTCCACAGACACCCACACAGGGGCAGCATGTCTCCGGTAGAGACAATTTCCAAAGTATAAAGCCTAACACTTTTTGGATTTGATGTGTTTAGTGAGAGGTCTGAGCCATTTAAGATATGAAACTACGAGTTACTTAAGCTGCAAACAGAACTGCGCTGCTTTGTTCGCCCTGTCTCGCCTGCGGGATGGATGATAAGAAAACCTGTGGGCATCTAACAAGCAATGCCTCTGCTCTCAGCTCCCGGCAAAGCGATACCCAGCCCACACCTCCCAGCAAACTGTGGAGACCACAGCCCAGCGCGGCCACACCAGTGTAATCCTCTGGGCTTCTCTATCTCAAGCTCCCTGCAGACTCTCTCCCAGCCCCATTTTTAGGCCCTCCTACCACATCACTGAGCATGAAGCAAGCAGTCTCCTGGATCTGTTTCTTCCGTCTCTGCAGTCCACGTGTGCCTCCCACAGAGTGGGCCGGGTGGAGGAGAGGGGTGGGCGGGCAGCCAGGGATCACCATCTGCTCCGGCAGAGCGCCCATGAGCACTGTGGACCTCCTTCTGAGGTGGCCCCATTACAGAAGGTGGGGAACCATTTCCCAGGTGCCCCCAGCCCTCAGGCCACCAACTCCAAATTGCCAACTCCAGAGCACACACAGGAAAGACAGACACCCACAGGCAGGCACATTCCTGGGGGTGGGGGAGTCTTGAGTGTGTGCACTGAAAATCTCTACAAAAGCTCACATCTTGCTGGAATGGACAGAGACCTTGGGCCATTTGTTTTCTGAGCTATGATGACAGCATTGGCTTTTTACACCACCTCTTCCTCTAATTAACCAATTAATGGGATGTTTATTCTTTGAAAGATGAACACAAGAACTCAGAGGACTGAAGTTCTAGGAATGGCCACACATGCCAGTAATCCCAGCACTTTGGAAGTGGAGGTAGAAGGATCATGAATTCAAGGGCAACTTCAGCTACACAGAGAATTTGAAACCAGCCTGAACCTTATCTTGGAAGAAGACGATGAAAATGAGGAGGAGGAGGAAGAGGAACAAAAGTATGGAGACCAAACATGAAGTTTCCTGATTCCGAGTCAATTCCCAGAGGCTGGTAGCTTTGGTTGGTTTCTACTGGCCACATTCATCCAGCTACAAGGGCACAGTGACAGTCCAGCCACGGCCTGAGAAACAGCAGTGCTGGCAATCTGAAAGCAGGTTTGGAAGCCTAGGACTTAACTCTGCATTTAAATACCAGATCTTTTTCTGTTCAACCAGAAGCCACCATCCTACACCCTGGTAGCCTTGAACCAGTCTGTGTGTGTGTTGGGGGAGTAGCAGGGAGGGTATCTCTGTTAGTGTGCCAACATTCTCCATGGATGCATGACTACCACGAGATTACGCTAATCACAGGTTGGCTTGCTTGACAGAATTGAATTGAGGAGGAAGCAGAAACAAGGGCATTAACACAGACCTGTGAAGCTGGGCTTACTGAGTGTTCAGTCTGCCCCTCAGCCTGCAGGACCCTAATCCTCTCTCCAGGCGGCACACCCACACAAGTGACAGTCTCACAGGAACACCTGGCTCCTTGGTAGAACTACCAGCCCAGGAAGTGCCAGTCAAAGCTGCCACAGCCCTACAGACACCCCATGAAAGCAACACCGGGGAGGAGACACCACAAATGCTTCATCCCAGTGGGGATGGCTCCAGATTTGCCTGGACCTGCCAGCACCACCCTTCAGGGTCTGCCCCCGGGGCCAAGCTGTGAGCACTGGAAGCTGCCCAAGGTCCTGGCCCCACACAGGGAAACAAGCAGAAAAGCTGAGAGCCCAGTCCCAGGCTGACAGCTACTCCCTCTTCTGCTGTACTAAAATATCACATGAAAAAGAAAGAGAAGCTGAGCAGAAGGTGAGGATATTACACAGCCGTGACTCTAAGTGGCGGCTCTTCTAAGGTAAGATACACTTTTCCCATGGGAGAAAAATGGCCACAGTACCTTGGCCATTATGAGGGTCAGACCAAAGCTACTTCCATGACCAACTCTGATGACAGCATTAAAGCAACCAGCTATAAAAATCCTCTCTCGAGCCGGGCATGCTGACTCACACTTGTAGTCATAGCACTCAGAACAGTGAGACACAGGGTGGGGAGTAGCGGTTGTCATGAAACTGAGGCTGGCTTGGGTTACATAGTAGGTTCTAGACTAGCTTGCACTATAGATCCTATGTCAAAACACAAAACACTCTTTTAGCTTCACAGTGCTCAGAGACAGAAAGCTTCAGGTTGGCATGGGCCCATGAGAGTGAACAGTCATGGGTTGACTTCAGCTACCACTGTTTCCAGGACCAGTGAGCATGGTGTGTAGCCAGGATATTTTGAATGGGAAAAACAGCAGTGACATTGGCTCTGAGCTCTATATGCCTTTTGGGGACCAGAAGCAGTGTGAAAGGACTTCAGGAACAAGCACCTAGAAAGAGCTACTCAGACCCAGCATGGGAGGAGCTGCTGAGCCAGGTGCTCACTCACTGTGGCTTCCTCACTATCCTGAGTGTGCCAGCTCCAGACCCAGAAAGAGCCTAGTAATGGCATCCACTGACCAGCCTGCCAGGGTAAGAGGCTGTGGAGGAGGAGGATGGTAGGACCCTGTTTCCTGGTTTGGGTATCTGGAAGCACAGAAAGAGAGGTCAAGAATGCTGGGAAAGTCAGCTGGGAGTCAGGCTTGAGAATCTGTGGAACATAAAGGCTTCCTGGAGGAACAGGGGTGCAGGGAGCCAGCCTGAACTTCAGGGCAAGAGGCAGAGCTAGCAAGAGCCCTACATACCAGGTTCAGGCCCATGGTGACCTATAAGTGAAGCCCAGTGTCAACTCCAACCTCCCTAAAGCAGGGTTAAGGAGCAAGCCCATGTTTCTCACCCTTCCATTGCCAGGAACCTTGTTATATCTGCAGGGAACCAGCCACCTTCCTCAGTGCTCACAGTGCCCTTTATCTCATGACCCAGCCTTCCCAAAAGGGCCCTGTATTCTGGCCTCTCTAGCTCCCTCCTACCTCCTCCAACCTGTTTTGGATTTTGGCAGTCAGAGCAAATGAAAAGGCAACCAGGCCCAGCACACACTGGTGGCTGGGTGTGCAAGGCTGGGCAGGTGCCAACTTGCAGTCCTACCTGGGCCCCGTACTATCCAGCCTCGGCCCCTCTAGGACACGATGAGGAGTCTGAGGCCACTTCTGCGAGCTTAGAGCTTCTTTCTAACACCCTGGGTTCCAGCCAGGCACTCCATCTACTGACAGGCATGGTCTCCTTGGCCAGCACTCAGCTGCAGGGTAAAGGGTATTGCTTAACCATGTCTCCTATGGACAGGGATCAGACAGGAGTGCCCCATCTCTGCCATCTGAGGGGCTCCTCACTTGCTGCCCAGGGGCACAGGCAGTGGGCAGTAACCCTGGAAGGCCAGACAACTCTAATCACGTGCTGAGCTCAACTTACCTCACAGGTTTCTAGCAGGTGTTAGTCACCACTCCCCACATGTATGTGAGAGAAAATAAGCCCTGACTGCTGCCTGTGCCCAGGTGACAAAAGGAAGGAGAGCCGTTCTGAACATCCTGCCGATCCCACCAAGAGTCTAGGGCTAGGGCCATATATACGGTCCTTCCTCAGCAAATGCCAGCCAGCAGCCGATGCCCAGCTCCAGGCCCAGAGGTGTCATGCACCCTTGACTGCTGACCTGGCCTCCTGGATGAGCCATGTCAAAGTGTCACCCGGCTCTGGGAGGCACCCTGGGGCTATAGGGACAGCCCTGGGATCCATATTAATTTCAGCTCCATTTTAAAGGCGAGTTAAAATAAACACAGGGGATATTTATAAGGCAAATAAATCTAGCAGAAACAGCCCCTCCAAGTGTGAGCAGGGCCTCCCCCTCTGCCCCAGCCCAAGCTGATAAAATACAGAAATGCTACTGTAGACCCTCCAGGCTTATTTTGACTGCACAGAGGAATGTAACATGTAAACACTGCCTCCCCTGCCGCACTGTTACAACTTGCATTAACAGCCTGGACAAAGCCGCATTTTCACAGAAGCATCGTACGGGGATATATCTCCAGCTTAATTTTTTTTAAAAAAACCATTTCCTCACATAAATCATGTTGAGAACTAAACGGGTGACTGATGCACCACAAACACTTTTTTTCTTAAACAATAACATACCTAGATTCCATCTACACGAAGGAGCTTAAAAAAAAAAAAAAAACTCTAAATGTTTTTTTTCTGAAGAAAATAAACACTGCAGTTTTGTTCCTGACTAAAATATCTGCGGCCGTATCTTCCCAGCTGAGCCAGCTGCCCCAGCACACAGTCACAGGGGAGAGGTCTCACCTCTTGGCTACTGGGGTTGGGGGTGGCAGCCGGAGGTGGGGGTGCTGGGTTGTGCTACAGATCCCCAGAAATGGGCCTGACCAGGACTCAGAAAGTTCTGGTCTTTGGAGACAAGCCAGAAGAATGGCTTGTGCCCAGGAAGGGGCCCAGACTAGACAAGAGATGGGGTAGGGCTGCCTTCCGGGCCAGTGCAGCTCCAGTTGCTCATGTAGGGTCCAGAACAGAGCACTATGGGAAGGAAAGAGGCTAAGAGCTACCCAAAGAGTCAGGGTGAAGCAGGCTTAGTGGCAATGGCCAGCAGCTTGCAGACAGGCAGCAGGGCCACAGGCATCCAGCAGGCGCTGCAGCAGTCCAACCCCACAGCCAAGGACCATCAGGCCCAAAACATAAAAGAACATCCAGCCAGAGGTGACTGAAAACCAAACCAAACCAAAAACCACGCTGGAGGTGGGACAGGCCCTTCTGAACATGTAATAAATCTAAAAGCTATTAAGAGCAAAGAGAGATTTAGGTTACATCTAAAGGGGAAAGAAACCATTTGTACATCTCTAAGTTACAAAGAATCCTTATGTTGTGCAACACAGAGCCATCTCTGATATTTGAACCAGCTGGAAGATAAAGAAGAGATGTGTGGAGGGGAGGACCCAGCCAGATACAAGGCCAAGGACCACAAGTGTGATCCACACAGAAACACTCTGCATTTCAGAGGAGGCCAGGAAATATATGAGAAGGTGACTCATGGGACCAGCCTGCGCTCAACTAGCGGACAGACGGAGGCTGGGCTGGGGCTCAGTAGGAAACTGCCTGTTTCCAGGGGGTTAGACCAGATCTCCCATGCCTAGAAACTATTATGGCATAAAAGGCAATGATGGTTGCTGACATAAAATTAAAACTCTGGGTGGGAATGCCGCTCAGTGGTAGAGCATTTTGCTAGGATGTGTAAGGACCTGGGCTTGATCTCTGGCACTGCAAAAGATATTTAAAAAAAAAAAAAGAGTAAGAAATTGAAGGGTTGGGGATTTAGCTAAGTGGTAGAGCACTTGCTTAGCAAGCACAAGGCCCTGATTTTGGTCCTCAATTCTTAAAAAAAAAAAAAGAAAGAAAACAGAGTAAGAATTTGAGAGCTCAGGGTAGTGGCACTGCACGCTTGACAAGCTAAGGCAGGAGGATTACAAGTTTGAGGTCACCCAGGGCTGTATAGTGAATTCCAAACCAGCTGGACTCCACAGTGAGGCTGTCAAAGAACAAAACCCTAAATGAATGCATAACTATTTTTAAAAATCGGAAGACATAAGGCAGGGACTGGAGAGATGGCTCAGTGGCTTGGAGCACTTGTTGCTCTTGCAGAAGACTCAGGTTGGATTCCCGGCACCCACAGGGTGGTTTACAGTCACCCCAAACTCCAGTTCCAGGGATCGACTGCCTTCTTCTGACCTCCATGGGACCAGGCATGTATGTGGTGTACATACACAAATGCAGGCAAGACATTCACACATATAACTTATTAATTTTTTTACAAAAGGCAAACCACATTGGGAGTCATCATGAGTCAATACAAATTCAGCCTTGGTGTGAGGGAGGGGCCACAGGCAGCAGCACCTCGAACTCAGCCTCACTGTGAGGAGGGCTGTAGGCAACAGTTATAGTCACACATGGGAATGAGAGGATGGGTGATCCATTGTCTTATAGAAAAAAAAAAAAAAAGCTGCCAATGCCCATGTTTTGGGATGAGAGGGAAGCAGTCAGCAGAACACGAGAGACAGGGTGCATTCAGCCTGTCAGCAAAGGCCTCAACTGTTGTGCTTCTAGGAAATACTATCTTACAGGTATACATACATTGTCTAAGACCACTGTTCCACAAATGTGAGGGTGCAGCAATCCTGGACCCTAATGTGCAACCAGCAGGACCACCAGCGGGAACACCACCAGCGGGAACACCACCAGCGGGAACACCACCAGCGGGTACACCACCAGCGGGAACGCCACCAGCGGGTACGCCACCACCGGGCACACAGTTTTGCACTACTGAAGGCAGTCTGAGAAACAAATTTCCCCTCCAGTCCAACAGTTCCACTGTCAGGTACATGCCCAGGAGAGTGGAAAGCAGAACATGGGTAGACATTCCTGTTATGCCTTCACAGCCACGCACTTCACACTGCCCACCCACGGATGAGCAGATAAACTCATCTGGTGCTTCATGAGGCAGCTGTAAAAGAGAAGGAAGACTCAACCACATGGCTCCACAAGTAAAGGCACACGCTGCCAAGCCTGACGACCCAAGTTCTAGCCTCGGAACCCACAAGGTAGAAGAAGAGAAACAATTTTCAAAGGTTGTCCTCTGACTTGGACACACACACCCACAAATAGAGCAATAAAAGCCCAGTGGCTTACATAGTGAGCTCCAGGACAGCCAGGACTACACAGAGACCCTCTCTTAACAACAAAAAATGAGCATGGAACTGGGAATATAGCTTCCAAGATACAGACTGCTTGCCTGGCTTAGCGAGGCCCTAGGATCAGTATTAAGTACCATGGGTATAGGGGGTGGTGTCTTTCATTTGCTCCAACACATAGAAAGTGAGAGTTTGCACTCACTGAAATGAGTCCAGTGCATACATGCATGTTATATTCTCACACCTGTGTACACACTCAACATGCACACCATATACACTTGCAAATACACACATATTTACATGCATACATATGTGTATGTGGGCACACTTGAGCGCACAAACACTCCGAGTGCCTGCGAGACACTGGGGTACTTTTTTTCCACTAGTATTTGCTTGAGAAGGCATAAGGCAATAAACAGTTGTCAACCAAGCCTCTACTGCCCTCCCGTGGCCACTCTAGTGTTTGCAAGAAAAAAGCCTGCGCCCCATGGCTGGAGCTGTGGGCACACTGATGCATACAGCACTTGTGCCTTGCACACGCTGCTGTTCTCACCTCTACACCTGGCCATAGCAGGTATGCACAAAGCAGACAGGAGAGGAGATGATCAAGTGGGACCCAGTGGTGATCTGCTATACCAGGGGCCCAGGGGACGCTGCTGACGACCATGGCCCTGTTTCATGAACTCTCTGTGACAGGAACTTGGGCACCTACAGCCCTGCAGAGGGGTCACAAAGGGCTGCCTTTCCTTCTTTTAGAGAAGGAGCTTGTGGCTCCAGTAGGAGCAGAAAGCAGATACACCAGTACAACACACCCCGGGCCTTACGTTTTCCCAGGGGACTCCTTCAGCCAGAAGAGGTCGTCACTTGTGATTCCATACTCCAGGGCTCCTTTGACCTATGTAGGAAGAGAGTACTCGTAGGACAAGACTGCCATTGGCATGTCCCTAGGACTTCTGAAAAAGCAACCCCCATTCTGCAGAACAACTCAGTCCCATGAGGAGAGTGTTTCCTTGTCTTACATTCACGTCCTCAGGTTGTGGCTCTCCTAGTGGGGGGTGACTGTGCACACTGTGTCTCTGCTGGAAGCATTGGGCTCTTTCCCAAGCACGCACCCTGCCCAGGACGGCAGCTCCATCCTCTTGATGCAGAGTGTAGTGTGGACTGAAGGCTCACAGCCATGCACAGATTTCATGGTTTCTGGCTTTAAAGGAAACCTCTGCAGTCCTTAGCTGACACTAAGCTAGTTAAGAAGGCTCCAGTGGCCACACATGACAAAAAAGAAATGTTTCACAAAACCAGCTCAGAGAAGTCACTGCAGCAATGATGAAATCCCCGTGGGGAGTCACCATATAAGTTGCTTGAAATAGTCTGCTTTCACAAACAAACAAAACAAAACAAAAACCTGAGCTATGTGAGGAAATCAGAAACTGGCTTCTAGATACAGCTACAGGGAGTAAATTATGATATAGCCTCTATGGAAAACAAGCCAGTGAGCTTATGATCTAACTTCCATTCTTAATAAATAACCAAGAGGAGTTGAGGCAAACTCCACAAAAAAAGAAACCTCTCACATGAAAGCTCACAGCACGTGATGATTCATATTAGCTACCCAGGGGCAGCAACAGAGATACTCACTAATGGATAAACAAAAGGCAGTATTTGCATGAAATGGAGTATTAGTCAGCCTGTACAAAGGAGACTGTGATACATGTAATGATTAAACGCTAAGCACATTATGCTGGTGAAATGAGCCACCAAAAAGCACGTGTATCACATCCATTTGTCTGAAGCAGTGGAATCTGGAAACCAGAGAGCTGCAGCAAGGAAAAGAATCAGCTGGGACTTTTGAAAGGGATCTAGAGATGGAGGGAATGCAAGAGGCACTCTGAATGTACTGAAACCCATTGTGCCCAGGAATTTCTAGTGTGTGAGTTTTATTTCAAAATTTCAAGAGGCAGGTGGGAGGAAGTAGGTGAAAAATAAGACTGGCATTTTGAAGTTAAAGAGAAAAGCAATTGCCAATGGAGGCCTGGAAGGAGGAACACAGGGCTAGGTGTGATGCCACAAAGTTCAGTCACAGCTAACTGGGGAGGCTGAGGTGGAGGGACACCAGAACTCAAGTGCTTAGAACCGGCCTGATGCCACAGCTAACCACTAAGGGATGGGGGGAGGACACTGGAGTGAAGGGTCATCGGCCGCAGGAGCCTGCAGTGTGGACTGTCCTGAGGCACTGCCATGTGGGGAGCCTGAAGACCCATGTCAGCAGACTCAGAGAGGCCTGGAACCGGGAAAGAAAAAGTACAGAGGAATGAGGGTAGAGGACCCAGGCA
Source organism: Pachyuromys duprasi (assembly GCA_028658305.1). Taxonomy (NCBI): domain Eukaryota; kingdom Metazoa; phylum Chordata; class Mammalia; order Rodentia; family Muridae; genus Pachyuromys; species Pachyuromys duprasi. Next base: position 41,101,020 of record CM053753.1, on the reverse strand, counting down.
ATGGACACAGCAAGCCACTCACCTGTGTGGGGTACCTCGGCCGCCCTCCTGTAGCGATGACTATGTGGTCAGCTGAAAGCAGAATCTGAGGATAAACAGAACCAAGGGTCAAACAGTGCCTGGTCAGCTGCCAAAGGACTCAACAGCCTGCGGTAACCGGAGTTCCTGTGCCCCTGCTGTACAGTGCAGATGCTCTGCCCGCTCTAAGTCTCACAATGTCCACTGAACAGGAGGGCCAGGCAGAAGGGGCAGTCAGTGTTCCAGCTCCAACACTTTGCAGTATACAGGGCCTTTGCAGACACTGTGGCTCCTCAGAGCCCCACACACACTGCAGGGGGTGTGTGCCTCTCACCTCTGTGATCAGCTCCAGTTGCAGGACAGTCAGCCGTGGCTCCTGAGCTGCTTAACAAGGGGTGTATGTAGCTGAAGAGGGATCTAGCTCAGCCAAGGTCGGCCTTCTGCCACTGAGCTACACCCCAGCTCTGTTCAATCGGTATGTGGTATGCATGTGCGTATGCATTCGTGTGTTTATGCATGTATATGTCCATAGGTGTGTGTGTGTGTGTGTTGGGGAGACATGGTCCCACTATATAGCCCAGGGCTGGTCTCAGACTCAAGATCCTGCTTCTGCCTTCCTAGTGCAGGGATCTCAGGCATGGCCACTGAACCCAGCTATTGAATCACTTTGCAGATGTGTAACCTCAAGGGGAGCTGTTAACACTAGAACACCCAGGCCAAACAGATTGGGATGAGGTGCCAGAAGAGCCATGAGAGACAGGCTGACGGACACTTACCACCTTCCCACCCTTGTCAGCGCCATGAACTGTGTGCTCGTTGACAAAGCTGGCTTTGATGTTGAAGTACTTGACTTTCCTGCAACATAACATAAGATTTTCTTTTCTATTTTATTTTTTGAGACAGAGTCTCACGTATTCTAGGCTAACCTCAAACCTATTATGTTTATGTTATGGTTTCTACTGCTGTGGAAATACCATGACCAAAAGCAACTTTGGGAGGGAAAGATTTCTTTTTCTTACACTTTCACATCACCGTTCATCACTGAAGGAAGCCAGAGCAGGAACCTGGAGGCAGTTGCCTCAGCTCTGACCATGGACAGGTGCTGATTACTGGCTCGCTCCTAGGGTTTGCTCAGATTACTCTTTTTTTTGTTTTTGTTTGTTTTAAGCATTTATTTACTTATACATATAAGCACTCTGCATGTATGCCTGCGTGACAGAAGATGGCATCAGATCCCATTATAGACGGTTGTGAGCCACCATGCAGTTGCTGGGAATTGAACTCAGAGCTTTGGTAAGATCAGACAATGCTCTTAACCGCTGAGCCATCTCTCCAGCCCTTTGTTTTTGTTTTCTGAGTCAGGGTTTCTCTGTATAGTCCTGGCTGTCTTACAGCTCACTATGTAGACCAGGCTGACCTCAAACCCACAGACATGCCTGCCTCTGCCTCCAGAGTCCTGGGATTAAAGGTGTGTTGTTGCTTTGTTATAGGACCCAGGACCACCAGCCCAGAAATGACACTCCCCACAATTGGCTGGGCCCTCCCCAACAATCACTAATTAAGAAAATGCCTTGGTGACTTGCCTACAGCCCGAACTCATGGAGGCATTTTCTCAATTGAGGTTCCCTCCTCTCAGATGACTCGAGCTTGTGTCAAGTTGGCACAAAACTAACCAGCGCATTCACTATGTAGCCAAGGACAACTCTGAGCTCTTGATCTTCCTGTCTCCCCCCTCCCCCTCCATAGAGCCCATAAACCAGGATTACAGGTGTGTTCAGCCACAGCCATCTCTAAAACTAAGGTTCTTTAAACATTTCTTCTGAAGCCTCAGCCTCCAGAGCTAGTTACATAGGTAGGGTCACGCAGACTGCTTGGAGCTGGGCAGCACGCACACGTGAAATAAATGAACACGTGTAAAGCCTTTTTAATGAAAGAGAAAAAAGAAACACAGCCCCAACCCAAGGCCAGCTGCCTGTAGCCCTACCAGGACAAGTAAGTGGGAGCCTAAACTGGAAAGCAAGAACACCACGCCTGTCACTCGGCTTCCCTGAGACATGGCAACCATGGATGTCAAGACAGGGACAGAGCCATGCTTGGCACATCCCGAGAGCCTCAAACTGTGACTGGCAGGGGGAGGGACCCAGGCCTCCCAGAGGGAAGTTCCATGGGGAACTGAAGTGTCTACTGTATATGTGTCACCTCTTAGGAGGGACACAGTGTCCTGCCTAATGGTGACCAGCCTGTCACTGCTCATCAGCCCAGTCACATTCACAGGCTCAGGCCTGAGGCCCCTGCCTGTCTCATTCTCTTCCCAGCTCCAGCCACTCAGCTAGCACGTTCCTCCTTAGTTGTCATTTGGTCAATTCCAGGCCTCTGGGGCATCCCCCGACACCCCATGCTGCTGACCAGTCTCTTTTCACGTCCAGGGGTTGCACTGCAGTGAACAGTTTCACAGGTACAAAATGAGTCAAAGAATGCCAGGAGGGTGGGCCTCCCAGGGCCACACCACATATGGCCACTGAGTCCTGGGAGTTCCAGTACCTGTCCTGAAGTTGGACGCGGTGACCCCAGTTCAAGGACTTCACGTGGTTTTGTACGGCTTCTGCCATTTTCTTCCTATTGACACATATATACAAAAAACAAACAAACAAATAAAACATAAAATACATAGCAGCAGAGCTGGCTGCCGATTTTCTCAGGCAGTGAGAGAAGGCTGTGTACCCCCAGGAATTTCAGGAAATAGAGATGTGGTTATTTTACTTTCCTTTATCTTTTTGGAGGGGGCAGGGCTTTTCTAAGTAACCCACGCTGGCTGCAAACTGTCTCTGCCTTCTGAGACTGGGCTGCAGGCATGCAATACCATTCCCCATTGCAGATGGCTTAAAGGGCTAAACCCTGTCCCTTGTCCTCTAGCGCTGCCCATCTCTGGGGTCTGACCAGGGTTTGGGCTCTAGAATCCTGGGCTCTCTCTACCCAGGGAATTTAGCATGCTCCACCTCCAGTGACCTCCAGAAGTGTGTGAAGTGGCCCTCACACACAAACACACACACACACACACACACGCCCTGAGCCAGGACTAGAGATGAGTGGCAAAGAGCAAATCTCCCCTCTGAATGACACCCCATAGAAAGGGTTCCTCACCAGCTGTGTTGGATGGGATGGGCCACTTCCCAGCCATAGTGCTGGGCATCTCTGATCATGCCCCCCAGCAGTGCAGCCTGATGCATTAGCTTCTTGGGTATACAACCCACATTGACACACGTGCCACCAAGGCCCCACCTCGTACCTGCAAGATCAGAAAAAAATGTGTGTGTTTTCATGTATGTGTGTATATATGTATTTGTATACGTGTGTTTGTGTGTGTGCGCATGTACAGGCATGTGTGTGTGTGCGTTGTGGGGGACAAAGCCCAAGTCTTCGCACATGTCAGAGAGGTGTTCTGCTACCCAGGCCCTGGTAGGAGCGGATTTGACTTCCCATATAGGGACAGGGTCCCACTCTGCAGGCTCAGAATGCCTTCAGAGAGCTTCTATTTTGTGACTTGAACTATTTGTTCCTTATGTCTATGCTGAGTTATTAAAATATTGTTGAACACTTTATTTATTATTTGTGTGTGTGTGTGTGTGTGTGTGTGTAAACTACATGCCTGCAGTGCTCACAGAGGGCAGAAGAGGGTGTCAGATCCCTTGGGAATGGAGTTATAGCTAGTTGTGAGCCACCAGGTATGTGCTGGGAATTGAACCTTAGTCCTCTGGAAGAGCAACCAGTGCTCTTGACCACTGAGCCATCAACAAAGATGTTTGTATGTTGAGCAGGACTTTCTAGGGAGACTGTGCAGAAGGGAATGAATGACTTCAGTGTAAGCTGAATGTGAGCCCTGTCCCATGTCTCTAGTCCCGACTCATGGCTTCTGTCCAGGCCGCCTACCTCGAGGAGAGGGCTCCACATAGTCAGCCACAGCCACCTTCCTCCCCAGCTGAGCAGCTGAAATGACAAGGACATCTGCAGGTGAGCAAAGCAGGAAGCTGGCATGGAGCTTCCCAGGAGCCCATCAGGCCCAGGAGGCAGGGGGTCCAGGCTAACACCCGAGCACAAAGGCCAGGTGGGTGTCCCTCCTCTTGTCCATGCAGCTGCCCAGCAGCTTTGTGCCAGCCTTTCCCCGTATACACCCAGCTTGCTGCCTGAAGGCAGGAGCCCCCCAGCCTCTTTGCAGACTCCAACCGTCACACACCACACTGATGTGGTGCTAGGATGCCAGTATCCTCCCAGAGTTCCTGCTCCTACCTATTATAGGCTCAGGTGTTCGGGGTGAGCCAAATCTAAACCACAGCACATGATGTCACTATCTACCTAACGAGTGGCCATGACAGACAAGTAACACATGCCAGTCAGAGGTGGGAATGACATTACCCAGCCATAAAGAAGAGGGAAGTCTTGAGACACACTAAATTACTGTGCAGGCGGGCTTTGAGGTCTCACATATGTACACTCAAGCTACGCCCAGTGTTGAGCCAGTCTCCTCCTTGCTGCCTGTGGGTCAAGATGTAGAACTCTCTCAACTCCTCCAGCACCATGTCTGCCTGCATGCTGCCATGCTTCCCACCACAATGATAATGGATTAAACCTCTGAAACTGTAAGCCGCCCCAATTAAATGCTTTCTTGTATAAGAGTTGCCTTGGCCATGGTGTCTCTTCACAGCAATAAAACCCTAACTAAGACAGCCAGTCTGTGGGATATTTTCTTGATTAATGATTGCTGTGGGATGATCCAATCCACTGTGGGTCAAGCCACCCATAGTTGGGTGGTCCTGGAGCGTATAAAGAAACAAACTGAGCAAGCCCAGAGGAGCAATCCAGTAAGCGAAACTACTCTCAATGGCCTCTGCTTCGGTTCTTGCCTAGAGCTCTGGCCTGACTTCCTTCTTAAAAAAATTATTATTATTAAGATTTTATTTATTATGTATATGATATTCTGCCTGCATATATGCCTGCACACCAGAAGAGGGCACTAGATCTCACTATAGATGGTGGTGAGACACCATGTGGTTGCTGAGAATTGAACTCAGGACCTTTGGAGGAACAGACAGTGCTTCCTTAATAATGGACTGTAGTATGCAAGGGTAAGCCAAATAAACCCCTTTCCTCCCTTTTGATCAGAATGTTTTATAATAGGGACAGAAAGCAAACTAGAAGCAGAAATCAGTGTGAAGACTGAGATACTGTTGTGAGGATCTGACTGTGTTGTTTTGGGAGGACTGAGGCAGTGTTTGAAGCTTTAGGCTGGAAAAGCCACTGAGTGCTCAGAGCTTAAATGGCTGTTCTGTCAGTGCTTAGAAGATAAGAAATGCAGATGATGGAGGCCTGGCTTCTGGTGTTTCAGAAGGAAGACTATTAGGGTGGTTCTTGAAGCATATGTGAATTAGACTCCGGATTCCGGTCAGCTGGGGATAAAGAATCAGCTGTGGTTAACAAGAGACCAGCACTGTTGAAGTGAAATCTTCCCTTTACTAGGACAACAGATGCTAATCAGCTATAGCTGAGAAATCAGCTGTGATTAAGACAGCCGCATCAGTGACCAGCAAAAATCTTCCAGGAAGTATTTCCCATGAATCACCAGTCAGAAAGAAATTGTGGTCCAGAAAGGTCAAGGCTATGTCTCAAGCTGGCATCCAAACTCAGTAATATATAGCGCTGCTTTAGGGGCATTCAAGCTATAGGACTGAAGGAGTTATGGGGAGAAGTTGAGGCTTGTCACCATGTGACAGGGTGAGAGTCTCACCAGGAGGCCACTAGTGAGGGTCAGCCTCAGATCCATGGGATGCCCATCAAGGAAAGCAGGAGGAGGGGCGTGGAGCTGGCCTGAGCCTACAAGAAGACCTATGTGTGCAGTGAGGGTAGGGCTGGAGAGGTGGAGCTCCCTTCGGAGCCCAGGGCTCATGAGTGAGCCCCAGACCTTGACAATGAGCTACAGGACTGCATCTATACTGCTGGGTATTGCTTTTGCTTTGATCTAATTATCACTGTGCCCTGGTTCTTCCCTCTTGGAATAAGAAGTATGAATAAGAACTTTTTTATTTTACAGGAGCCCACAGTTGAGACACTTTGAACTTTTAAGGAGCTATTGGGCTTTAAAAGAAAACTTGGACTTTTAAAGTACTGACATTTTAAAGGCTGTGGAGCTTTTATATTGAATTAACTTTTACTGTGTGATATTAACATGAGATTTTGGAGATAAACAAGAAAGTTTATGGCTTGATAGTAGTATCTTTGTGTGTCAGAATGACAAGGGGTGGATTATGCTGGGTAGTTTTATGTCAACTTTACACAAGCTAGAGTCTGGTAAGAGGGAAATTGCCTCCATCAGACTGGTCTTAAGGCATGTCTGTGATGGGTATTTTCTTGATTAGTGATTGATGTGGGAGGATCCATCCCATTGTGGGCGGAGCCATCCCTAGCCAGGCGGTCTTGTGGTGTATAAGAAACTTAGCTGAGCAAGCCTTCTGAGGAAGCAGCTTTCTTTCCTCAATGGCCTGTACTAGTTCTTGCCTCCAGGTTCCTGCCCTGCTTCCCTCAGTGACGGACTGTGACAAGAAAGTACAAGCCAAATAAGCCCTTTGCTCCCCAGGTGGCTTTCGGTTAGAATGTTTTAACACAGCGATAGGAAACAAGCTAGAACACTCACACACTAAAAACTGGAAGGCGCGGTTGAGAGGGCTTGGGGGAGGGGAGGGAGGACAAACTGTAGTCAAGATGTAATCTATGAGAAGAATGAAAATAAAACAAAATAAAAAAGAACCTGTAAGGCAAGCAAGGAGGCGCACACCTATTACCCTAGCACTTCAAGGGCATCAGCAGAAGGATGGAGAATCTGAGGGCAGCCTGGGCTACATATTTAGACTCTGTCTCAAAAAAATTTTATTTTTATTTATTTATTTGATTGTTTTGAGACAAGGTCTCTCTATTATGTAGCCCTGGCTTCCCAGAACTCACTATGTAGACCAGGCTAGTCTCTAATTCATAGAGATCCACCTGCCTCTGCCTCCTGGGTGCCAGGATTAAAGGCGTGCGCTACCATACCTGGCACAGCAAAAGTATTTTTAATTGATTTATTTTATGTGTTTGTGTGTGTGCATCACACACATCCAGATGCTGATGGAGGCCAGAGAAGGATACTGGATCCCTCAAAACTGGAGTTACAGGCAGCTGTAAGCTTCCTGACATGGGTGCTGGGAACCACACCCAGCTCCTCTGCAAGAGCAGCAAGTGCTTTTAACTGAGCCATCTTTCCAACCTCTCAAAAAAATTAACAAATAAATAGAGAGAGAGGCAGAGAAAGAGCATAAGCTACAAAATATTGCTGAGAAAGGGGGTGAGGGAACCCCCCTAAAGAAATATACCATATGACTCAGCTGTTCCACGTTCCCAAGAGAATTTCACACATGCATCCAAAGCTGGGCATGAAGGCCCACATCTGTGACCCAAGCACTTGGGAAGTTGAGGCAGAAGGATCAGGAGTTCAAGATCAGACTCAGCTATATAGCATATTCCAGACCATCTGGGACCACATCAAAACCTGTCTCACAAAACAAAACAAGGGGAAAGGTTGCTGGGAAGAGTAATCCCAGCTGAACTGTATTCTCGGTGCTAAAATTCCCAAGTCGGTCACAACCCTCAGTACCAAGGAATATGACTATATTTGGAGATAAAGCCACACAGCACATGCTCTCGAGTTCATAGCACCAGGGCTGACAACAATGAACACCTAAGAACAGAGAAGGGAAAGATGTCTCAGCAGCTGAGAGCACGTGTCGCTCTTGCAGAGGGACCTGGTTTGGTTCCAGCACTCACACAGCAGCTCACAAAAATCTGTAACTCCAATTCAGGGGAGCCAACACCCTCTTCTGGCCTACTGGACAGAAGCACCAGGCACAAAATGACGCACACAGACGCAGGCACACACACATATGCAGGCAAGACAATCACACGCCTTAGAAAGAAGGAAGGAAGGAAGGAAGGAAGGAAGGAAGGAAGGAAGGAAGGAAGGAAGGAAGGAAGGAAGGAAGGAAGGAAGGGTCGGGTGGTAGTGGTGCACAACTTTAATCCCAGCACTAAGGAAGCAGGGGCAAGAAGATCCCTGTGAGTTCGAGGCCAGCTTGGACTACAGAGAGAGTTCCAGGACAGCCAAGGCTCCACAGAGAAACCCTGTCTCAAAAAACAAAACAACAACAAAAAAATTTTAACCAACAACAAAGAACAAACGTCCACAGGTGAATATACAAATGAGATATGATCTATCCATGTGCTCATGTGTCACATGTAATAAAGAAGAACAAACTACATACATTTGGTAAATGGGACAAGACTCAAAATGATCCTGATGGCTGGAGAGATGGACCAGTGATTAAAAGGATACACTGTTCCTCCAAAGGACTCAAGTTCAATGCCCAGCACTCATGTCTGATAGCTTCCAAGCTTCTTTAACTCCAGCTCCAGAGGAATCAGTCACCCCTGGCTTCTGAAGGCTCCTGCACGTGTGTACACACCCACACAGAGACACACACAATTAAAAATAGTAAAAGGAAATATTAAAAAAACATAGTGATGCTGATTGAAAGGAGCCAGAGGAGTAAAGTACACAAATGCTTTCCACACATTAGCAAAGGACAACCAACCTACGGGAAAAAGCAGATGTGCAGTTGCTTCAGGATGTAGGGAGTGGAAAGGCAGGAAGAGAATTACCACGAGTAGAATCTGGACATTGTAACAGCCTGAACTGTGCCTCTACCCACACACCCAAATCCATACTAGAGCCTTAACCTTTAGTACCAAGGACTATGACGATATTGGAGATAAAGTTAAACTTGGTTACAGGGCAGTCCCTTGGCCAACTGACTGGCTTAAGGAAAGATTAGGATACACATACACGGAAGACCTTATGAAGACATGAGAGACAACACCTACATGCTAAGGAAAGAAGCCAGGAGCCAATCCTGCTGACACTTTGATCTTAGACTGCCAGCATGCAGAACCTCAGTCAAAGCCGGGCAGTGGTGGCACATGCCTTTAATCCTAGCACTCAGAAGGCAGAGGCAGGTGGATCTTAGAGTTCGAGGCCAGCCTGGGCTAAAGAGCAAGTTCCAGGACAGCCAGAGCTACACAGAGCAACCCTGTCTCGAAAAAACAAACAACAACAAAAAAGAGAACCTTGGTCAATACAAGGCTGTAGTCATGCAGCCCACACAGACTGGTAAGCAACGTCAGGGACACACTTACTGTCCTCATTGTGATACAGGGTTCACATATAAACCCGCCCATCAGACTTCTCGCTTGATTTTTATTGTTTTATTTATTTACTTTGAGATGGATCTCACTGTGTTACCCAGGCTGGTCTCAAGCTCCTAGACTCGAATGATCCTCCTGCCTCAGCTTCCTAAATAGCTAGTATCACTGATATTCATGACCAGGCCCAGCCTCAAGTTATCCACTATAAATATGTACTGGTTTATTGTCTGTCAATTAAAGTAAGACTCCATTTCAGAAACAAAAACAAAAACATGGGGCTTGCGGGCTAGCTCAGTGGTTATGAGAGAAGACCTACTCTTACAGAGGACCTGATTTCAGTTCCTGGCATTCATGCCAGATGGCTCACAACTAGGCTAACTGCAGCTCTAAAGGATCTGGTGCCCTCTTCTAGACTCTACAAGAACCTGCACTCACAATCATATATTCTAACACAGACACACACACATATAGTTTAAAAACAATAAAAAGAAATTTAGGACAAACGGATAGGGATGGGACTATGCCACTTTCAGGAGAGACCAGATTCAGGATCTCTGTAAATTCCTGATTAAAAGAGGCATCTGTTCCTGGAGCTTTCTGCTCCTGGACACAATGACCCATCCCCACCATGCAACCCTCTCCTAGAAGACCCAAATGCTTCAAAGCCCCAACAGACCAGAAGCAACACAAAATACAAACTACATACCTTCCTTGGCACAAGCTAGGCCACCGGATCCCCCACCAATCACCAAGAGATCAAAGTTCTGCTGCCCTGCTGAGGAAGAATAGGAGGTTAGAAGGTGCCAGACCCATACCCTGACTTGCTCTCACTCTGTCAGTTCTGTGTGGTACAAAGTTTCTCAGGATGGGAACCTTATCCTGGGGCAGTCAGAGGTCACCACACACTCTGTCTGCACAAGTCAGAAACCAGAGCATGGTGAAGCTGGCTGCCAGAGTGTGTGACGATCTTTGCAGAGAAACTCCCTAACTCCCAAAATGAGTCTCAGAACCCAAGACTTCACTCAGCGTCCCGAGCCAGACAGAACAAAAACATTTTCATTCAGTCTACGTGCCTTTCAGTGGTAAAGGTAAGTCTTCATTGTAGCAACCAAGAACATACATGTAGTCCCTCCCACACAGAGTTGTTCACATGTGTGCCTGGAGCATGTGTGCACCCACACCCATGAACACTCTAAGGACATAAAGCAAATGTAAAAATCATACTTTTAGATGGCCACACCTCTCTCTGTATTCACCGTAGGGAGGCAGAAGTGAGGCTTCAGAGAAAAACCTAGGACTCCCATATGCCTCAAGGTCACTGGCCTGCACTCCACAACAGGAACAGAGGAAGGTCAGAGTTGGCCCATTGTCTGCAGCCCCACAGTGGATCTACTCCAGGTTCAAGTCCTAAAGAGGCCTGAACAGTTCCACATTATTTGATAGCTTTGATGTGATCCTAGAGAAGAAAGGAGATTAGCAATGGTGGGAAGCTAGCTGCCACTCAGCGCTAGGGAAGACCCGCCTGACAGGCAGAGCCAACTTGTCTCCTTGCTTCTGGGTGCCAGAGGAAGTAGATCCCGTATCTTTACCTGCAAAAGACTCTTACCTTCCATTGCTGACACCAGTCCTTCTATTGCCCGTAGGGCTTCTACTGGGCCATCCAGCCCTGAGGCCCTACACTGTGCCCTCTGCCTGCGCTGCTATCAAGCAATCGGTAAGCCTGGTTATCGTGGGCCACCTGCTTTCCCTGTGCACACCCAGGGGCCTCCTCTCTGATAAACACTTGGAGGAATCCTTAGTGACCGTTCACAGGGGTCATTGCAGGGAAGGCTGTGAGAAGCCTACTGAAGGTGGGGTGCTGTTCTACGGAGCAAAGCCTGGACAGCAGCTATCACAGCTCACCTAGGTGATGAAAGCTTCCTGGAGGGAAGCCTCACATCCTGGCCTTTGCACGCTGTGGTTAGGCCACTCCTCCTGCCCAGTCTCATCTCCAGAACCTGTCCCTGCTTCATCTCTGTCTCCTGACCCACAGCATTCCTCCACTTTTGGTTCCTTTGTACTGTCTGGAACAGGGGGAGCAAAAAACAGTTCTCTAACAGACATGACAAGGTCCAAGGACACGCTGCTCTGATAAAGCAAGGAAGTTCCCTAATGTGTACCCTTAGATGGGCTGGCCACCCAGAGGGGTCCCCTTTGGGGTTGGGGGGAGTCCCATTTTAGCTGTTCAGAGATGCCAACAGTCTTGCTAGTCTAGCTTCTGTTTGGGTGATGCACCCCAACCCCTATCCCAGCTGGAAAACATGGGGCAATTCCTGCTCCAAAAGGACAGACTGCAAGGCTGAACTGGAAGGGACTCAAAAGTGGACTCCTCTGCCTGCTGGCTGTCAAGCACCTGGTGGGGCTGGCTTATCATGGCCCACCCCCTTTCCCCTGTGCACAGCCAGGTGAATGGCACTTCCCTAGGCCCCACAGGATCTTTACCCAAGCAAAGCTCTGAATTCCGTGGGGTGTGAGATGGGACCATGAAGGCAGCAGTGCCTCCTGCGCAGAGGAAAACAAACCGCAAAGCGACAGGGTGCTTCCGAGCAGCGTGAAGGGCCCTAGGCTTGGGAGCTCAGTGAGTCTGTCTACAGATGTAAACATTTTTTTCCTTCGGATTCCCTTTGTTTTTATTTTATGAGTGTCTGTCTGCATGTATATCTATGCACCATGGGCATGCCGTGCCAGAGGCCAGACGGAGGCACTGCTCCCCTCAAAATGGAGTCACCATATGGGTGCAGAGAATTGAACTTGGGTCCTCTGGAAGAGCGGTCAGTGCTGCGCCATCTCTTTTGCCCCTCCTTTACGGATATTTTATTGTCACTCTGCAGGGTGATGGTGCCAATGGCACAGGTACATTGACTATTTTTGGTTTTGACCTCCACAAAAATCATTGTAAATGTCCCCACGGCACAGCAAGGAGATTCCAAAGAGCCAGAGACCTAGGAGTTAGCAAATCTACTGAAAGAGCAACCTTGGATCCCTAAGATCTGTCCCCTAGGTTCCCACCTCACATGGTAGTGACTGCTTGCTAGGACTCTCCCAGGCTAGTAGCTTCTGCCACTGAGTCACAAAATCTCTGCCACTTATACATGCAGTCAGCCAGCCTGCCTTTCCCCAGCCACTGACTTTTCCATGCCACTGCCTCTGTGAAGAATCCTAGCCTGTCCTTGCTCCTGCCCCTCTACACTGACACCCTGTGGGCATAACTGAGTTCTGTCACCCACACCCAGGGGGGCCGGGATTAAGGATGCTCACGATGCAACTGCATAGTGGAGGCCACTCACGACACCTGCCATGCCACTGCACACGGGAAACTGGAGGAACCTGGCCTGTTTCAGGTAGTGTGAACCATGCTGAGGTGCCCGGCTTCCCCCGGAGCCTTTGAAGCTGATCACCATCCTGATTTCGTCACGAACTCTCCCTAGTGCAAACAAGTTGTTTCTTCTCCATTCCAAGGACATACACAGAGCCTGACAAGCAGTGAGGCTTCGTCCCACAGGCTCTCTAGCGCCTTCTCATTTACTCCCTGCATGCGATTGTAAAAAATTACTTGCCAGGCAGTGCGAGCAAGCAGTTCGTGGTCAGCTCGGGCTGCACGACAGACAGATCATGACCCCCCCAAAACAAAACAACAAACCAAGGCAGTTTATGACCGTAACTCCAGATGGCAAAGATCGGTGACAACTAACTAAGCAGTCTGAGGCCAGCTTGGGCTACATGGGGGGGGGGGGGGGTTAGGGGGATGGGGCGGGATCGGGGGTAAAAACAAAACCAAAAAAAATTGGAATAACAACAAAGTATACCTGCAACTAGGGAGTTGTGTGCCAGTTGGGTACCTGATGACCACCAGGGCCTTTGACATCATCCCAGTCAAAGCTACAATTACTGGGGACACAAACTCGAGGAGGCTGTGCTTGCACCCAGCGCTGGAAGACCTCCAGCATTTCAGCCGTGTGAGGAAGGAGCAGCCCGAAAGAAGGTCCCCTCCTACCCACTACACCGATCTTGTGCTACCCCGGCTGCACGAGCACGCCCTCGCAGACACATCCCAGCAGAGCCCCGCCACCGCGACCCCGTGTGGACGCTCACACAGACACCGCCTCCGCGTGCACCGCCCACGACCCCGCCCTACCTCCCACTGCGTGCGCTGCGCCCCGTGTCCAGTGTGTCAAACACTGTATCCGTGACCGGAAGCGCACGCCGGGTCCCCGCAGCGCCGCAGCCATCGCCGCCATCGTCCGGGGACCTCAGGCGCTCCGGGCTGCCCTAAGCGCTGCCTGAGCCGTTCGCGCCTCGCGCCTCCGGGGCCAGACTTGTGCGCGACCTTGACGAGGTGAGTGCTCTTTCCGGCGCTTCTGCGCTGCAGGAAGCCCAGACCCGGCAACCGAGTCTGCACCCGGGGGGCACTGGGACCCAGCTGAAGCGCGCTGACCTCCGGCAAGGGTTCCCCGAATCTGGGCCAGTCCTAAGGAGCGCAGTCCCGGGCTGGGGAACTGGACACCTGTGAAGGGCTCTGATCTTGGCTGGGGTTCGCTGAAGCGGGGCAGGTCTCCATACTTCTCAGAAGAGCTTGACCAGTGCTGGGGTGAGAGATACAGCTTTTGGTGGGTCTGACCTTAGATTTTGGGCTTAACCTGGACAGAATGTGGCACATCCAGGGCCTGGCCCATCATGAGAGGGTCTCACTTAGTGCTTGGATTGGGGTCTGAACCTTAGGGACAGAGCTGCAGGGCCAAGGATTGGTCAGTGGAGATAGAAGTGGTTGAGCAATCTCCTCAACAGGTGTTCTCTGAGAGTCCTTAGTAAGGGTCTCCCCTTGCAAGAAAATGTGCTACCCCACAGAGCGGCAGTCTTTGGAGCTCAGGAGCACTAGAGCAGGATTGGGGTGTATGCTTGAGCCTAATGGGGCAATGTGAGAGAAAGAGGAAGTCTTCCAGCCTGGGACTTTTGGGTTCTTGTTGGTCCTTGAAGCCTTAGCAGCACCAGCAGCACAGTGGCAGCTATTACAAGCACATGCAGCCTATTTTAGGGGCTTGTTGGTGGGGTAGAGGACAAGAGGGTAGCTTGTGTCAGAGAAACAGCACTACCATAATTAATGGAGGGCAGATTTTACCTAGAACTGCTGACAAGGGGACAGGCTGAGTCATCCCCACAGCAGAGTTGACAAGTGGGTGTGGTTTGAAGGGGAACAAAGAAGTACAGAAGTCAGTGCAGGGAGCAATTTTAAAAATCTGGGAAGGCAAGGGTGGTCTATGCAGGACCCTAGGGCTTCTGGGCTTATGGAACCTATTTCCCATCCTCCCACAGAAGCTGGGCCTAGCAGAAAATGAATTTGACCATCTTGAATTTTCTCAAGCAGACACTCTGGGATCTAAAGTTGTCCTAGAGATGCAGCCTTGAGCTCAGAGATGTGGTTAACGTTTATGTGTTTAAAGGGAGCTTGGTCTTTTTGTTCAATTACAGGACGCTTTCCCCAGGAGGGAGACATCCTTGCTGATGAACAGAAGTCCATTTTTTCTTTCATGACCTTTCACTTCACAAGGACTAGATTGTACTAAGACAAAGGTGTTTGCTAACTGGCAGGAGCAAGGGTTTTGTGAGAAAACACATAAAGGTTGGTGTCAGCTACGAATCAGTGTTTAAGTGTGGGCATGTGTTGAGCACATTTCTAGATGCCAAGTGCCTTAGATGAGTTGAGGAGCAGTCTGAAGGGTTTCCCACCTTGTCCTCTGACTGAATGAGGTGAAGTGATTGACCACAGGGTTTCCGGCCTGAGGACGTCCTTCCTGGCCCGTGTAACCTCAGCTCCAGGCAGAAAGTTGTCTCTAGGGTATTTGGTGTGTTGAAATCTCAGAATTTTCTTTCAGCTTACTCTCTGGCTTCATCCTTCGGGGCTTTTTCAGATCCTTGGTGGGACAAAACAGCTGCGTCAAGCATGGGTCCCACCAAGGTCCCACACTATTAGGCTTTTGTTACAAGTGATAAGAAATCAGGAAGGAGAAGATGTGAGAACGGTTTGGAGAGTTGTAGCCAGATACTGAAGCCAGAGGTAGGGTGTGGATGTGCTTCCGAGCACCTTTAATGATTAAGCAGAGTATTGCAGCACACCTGTGGTCCGACACTCAGGACGCAGAAGCAGGAGAGCTATCATGGATTTGATGTCAGCCTGTGCTACATAGTGATTTCTAGGCCAGCCTGGGTTATAGAATGGGACCCTGTCTTGGGGGGGGGGCACAATTTTCTTTCTGCAAATGAAGCTATAAGTTGGTCTTGTGATGTAATTTTTTTTGTTTTTTGTTGTTTTGCTTTTTGAGGCAGGATTTCTCTGTGTAGCCTTGGCTGTCCTTGAACTCTCTTTGTAGACCAGACTGGCCTCAAACTCACCTGCCTTTGCCTCCTAAGTGCTGGTATTAAAGGCATGTGCCACCATGCCCGGATTGTGATGGAAATTTTTTATTAGGGGATGAGAGAGTGCTAACACAATGAAACTCAGTCACAAACATTCTGGCCCTAAGTAAATACAGTTACTTGTTTGTTTATGATTTATTTACATATGAGTGCTCTATCTGCATGTTTACCTCCATGCCAGGAGAGGGCATCAAATCCCAGTATTGATGTTTGTGAGCCATTATATGGTTGCTGGGAATTGAATTCAGGACCTCTGGAAGATCAGACAGTGCTCTTAACCTCTGAGTCATTCTCTCCAGCCCCTGTTTATTTTTTTTATTTTTTTTATAGTTGGTTCCTCTTTTTTAAACTGAGCTAAAAATTGCACCAGAAAAGGAAATTAAGAATCTGATAAGCTGGGCTGGAGAGATGGCTCAGAGGTTAAGAGCACTGGCTGTTCTTCCAAAGGTCCTGAGTTTGATTCCCAGCAACCACGTAGTGGCTCATAACCATCTATAATAGTATCTGGTGCCCTCTTCTGATAATAAACAAATAATAAATAAATCTTTAAAAAAAAAAAAAGAATCTGATAAGCTGCTAAGGTATCAGCCTCTCCTGTGTTGGGATGACATTTGTGAGCTACCATGCCTGGCTCTATGCATATTTGTGTGTGTGTGTGTGTGTGTGTGTGTATGGGCAAATACATGCCATGATGATCATGTAGAGGTCAGGGGAAACATGTGGGTGCCTTTCTCACTTTCCATTTTGTTTGAGGCAGGGTCTTTTGTCTTGTTTGCTGCTGCTTAGGTAGCAGTAGCTGGTCCACAAGCCTCTGGGGAGTCTTCTTTCTCCATTGCTCATGTCTCAGCACTGGGATTATAGACTTTTACCATGTTTGGCTTTAAGTGGGTTAAGGGATTGGAACTGAGTGATCTTCCAGCCCCACCTGTTTTAACATCATTTGCCACACCTTTAGGAAAACACTACTCTTTCTGTAGGCAAATTTGGCTTTATCAGTTGTATTAACGTTTCTTGACTTTCAGCCAACATGAAATAGACCCCAAGATAAAGGGCGTAATATTTTCTGACTTTAGAAGGGAAGAACAAAGTGTGGGGAGTGTAGCTCAGTTGGTAGATTGCTCACCTGGCAACACAGGGCCCCTGGGTTCTATCCCTAGCACTTCGTAAAACTAGGCATAATGGGATATGTCTATATTTCCAGCACCCCAAAAGTAAAGCAGGAGGGTCAGAAATTCAATGTCACCTTCATTTCCATAGCAAATCTGAGGCTAGTCTGGACTACATAAAACTCTATTCCCTCCCTAGCCAAAATCCTCAAAGCCAGTGAACAAGATCAGAATCTGAAATCTGGGTGTGAGGGACGCAGCTGCCATGTTTGAACTTACAGCATCTGGGAGGTAGAGGCAGAAGGATCAGGAATTGGCTGTGTAGCAAGTCCAAGCCTAACCTGGGGTCCATGAGACCCTGTAGTAATAGGAAGAGGAGAAGAAAAGGAAATTAAGACTCTGATAAGCTGCCAAGGTGTGCTGTGTTTCTCTTTTGACTTTGAGCCAACCCTGTTTCCAAAAAAGAAAGAAAGAAAGAAAGAAAGAAAGAAAGAAAGAAAGAAAGAAAGAAAGAAAGAAAGAAAGAAAGAAAGAAAGAAAGAAAGAAAGAAAGAAAGAAAGAAAATTAGGTGCTGGAGAGATGGAGAGCAAATACTGCTCTTCTAGAGGACCTGGGTTTGTTTTCTAGAACCGACATCAGATGGCGAATGACCACCTGTAACTCCAGCAACAGGAGATCTGACCATAACGTTGATAGACATATAAATAAGTACAATCACCCCCTTTTTGATCAAAGCAGTGTTTTGACTTTTTGCAGTGCTGGGATTGCACCCTGGGCTTCGGTGTATGCTAACCCTCTCTATACCACTGAGCTAGCTATACTGCAGCCCAAGATTATTCTTGTTTGAAAAAGAATTATAATTCTGGTGGTGTTGGCTCACGCCTATGATCCCAACACTCGGGAGGCAGAGGCAGGTGGACCAGGCCAGCCTGGTCTATAGACAGACTTCCAGAACAGCCAGGGCTACATAGAGAAACCCTGTCTCAAAGCCAAAACAAATAAATCTAAATAAATAAAATAAAAATCTAAAGAAATAAAAAATTAAAAAGAATTATAGTTGAGCAAACTTTTAATTTCAGCATTCGGGAAACAGAAGCAATCAGATCTTTATGAGTTTAAGGCATGCCCAGGAACCTCAGGGCATTTTGATAACCTCAATAAGAGCAAAATACACCCAAATTTATACACACCGTAAGGAGGTCTGACGGCAGATTCTTGGATGCTTCTGATCCTTCAGAGGCCTTTTAGAATTATGGCCGTCTGAGGCCAACAGTTATAAAACTTGACTGGTGTGAATAAACAGGCCAGTTCTAATAAGATCAGAATGTTTTTCTTTTTGCTTATTTATTTGTTGTTGGCTTTTAAAGACAAGATTTCTCTATATAACCCTGGCTGACCTGGAACTCACTCTGTAGTCCAAGATGGCCTAAAACTCAGGATCCATCTGTCTCCCAAGTGCTGGGATTATAGTTGTGTACCACCATGCTCCGTGATTTGGTTTGTTTGTTTTAAGGTACAACATGGAGTAGTTGTTTTGTTTGATTTTGTTTTGAGACAGGGTCTCTCTGTGCACCTTGCTAATTTAGTGCTTGGTGTGTAGACCAGGCTTGTGAAAATTGCAGCAATCCTCCTGCCTCAAGCTCCAGAATTGAAGGGTGACAGATGCTACCACACCTAGCCAGCAAAGTTTTTCAAGAGGGCTTTGTAAACATTGGCTCAATAAACTCAAACTTAGTTCCTGAAAGCTCTCTGTTGCTACTTGATTCTGAGTAATTGGTCTCCAATGTGGACGTTCCAGCTAACAGCTCCTGTCTGAAGTTTCGAATTTTGTGCTGCTGGAGGGGGGTGGGGGAGCAGAGCCTAATTGCAGCTCTGTCAGTAAGTGTTACCATGAAAGGAAGTACTTGGTAAGTTTGCTATTTGGAGGGATTAGACAGTGCAAAATGATAAATGTTTCAATTTAGTTTAACAAAGTATAATTTACTGAATAGTTATGAGTCATGGATACCTAAAAAGAAGCCAGTTTCTTTTTATAACCAACAAACAAAAAATAGAACCCTAGAGGGCAGCAGTGTGCTGAACAATAGCAGGCAAAGCTTCAGCCTCCTTTTCTTTTTACTCAGTCCCATATCCTTAATCTTTTATTTATTTTAAATTTTTTAGTTTGGGTTTTTTGGAGACCTTTTTATTTTTTACTTTTGGAGGTTTTGGTCACTATGAAGATCCAGCTGGCCTTGAAGTCACAGATCATCCTACCCTTCCTCCTCTAATGCTGGGATTAAAGGCATGCACCACCGCTGCTGGGCTTCTCTCCAGGCCTTGTTCCTATCGTCCTATTGTCAGATGTTGACTTTTTATCTAAATCAGCAGGTTGTTCTTCAAACAGGGTCCAGGAAGGACCAGGGGATCAGAGATAAAGAAGACAGAACAGATGGCTTAGGAAGGAGGTATAAGCTGTGTATTAAGAAGTACAGCCAGCATCTTGTGTCCTATTTTCAGTGGAAAGCTAACAATCATACAATGGGACAAAGTCAGTAGGTCCCTGATCAAGCAGTTGCTACACAAGGGAACACAGGATTTTGCAATGATATCAGAGACCTGAACAGCAGCAGCCTTGGGGCTGACTACACCAGTCTCTTCAGTGGGGTGGGTTGGGGAGAGTTGGTTTAAAAGTCAAGTTCCCAGAAAATAAAACCTTAACTCCTTTGGGCCCCAGCCCAAGTTTAGACCTTGCCACCCTGGCCCTGGAAAAGGACACGAAACTAGGTTCCTTTGTCCTTTTATCATGGCCTCTAAGAAAGCCTTGCGTTGGCCTGGTTTCTAAACTGTGTCCTCAGGTCATACTATTATTTAGACATTATTAACATGGATCTTAGAAAAACAAACTAGGAAGTAAACTATTACAAGTTTATCACATACCAGGATCTGTAGCAGATTAGTACAGTACATGAATTCATCATCTCATAATCTCTAAAAGGTATTTTATGGGGATCTGTGTATGTGTACATATATATGTGTGCATGTGGCCAGAGGGTAGCCTTGGGTGTCATTCCTCAAGAACCAGATACCTTGATGTTTGAAACAATGTCTCTCACTGGCTTGGAGCTCTCCAGATAGGTCAGGCTGACTGCCCAGTGAGTCTAGGATCCTCCCCAGACTGCAGGCTCCTCCACCATGCCTGGTTTTTACATGGATTCTGAGGATTAACCTCTGGTCCTCATGCCTGTACAGAACCTATTTTACTGACTGAGCCATCTCCCCAGCTCCTGGTACCTTTGTTGTTTGTTTGTTTGTTGAGGCAAGGTCTCTTTATGTAGCCCTGGCTGTGCTGGAACATGTAATGGAGACCAGGATAACCTTGAACTCACAGAGATATGCCTGCCTCTGCCTCCCAAGTGCTGGGATTAAAGGTGTGCATCAATATGCCCAGCCCTGGCAAAATTTTTTTTAATGTGGACAGAATATGTTTATTAACTTATTAATTAGGTACAAACTTTTTAGTCATTCTGTACATGTGAAAATATCTAGTTCAAAGGTAGTGGGTTTCAATTACTTAGCAGACAGTTAGGGATCTGACCCAGTGTAGAGAGAGAAAGTGAGGTGTAGCACATCTGAAATTCCAACACTGAGGAGGTGGTAGCAGGAGGATCAGAAGGTCATCGTTAGCTACTGGGAAGTTCAAGAACAGCCTAGACTACTTGAGGCCCTGTCTCCAAAAGTGAAGAAAGCTAAGGAAGATGGCCCAGTGGGCATTGTGCTTGTCATGCCTTTGTGAGGATCTGAGTTCAGAGTGTAGAACCCGTGTAGAACATAATAAGCAGAATGGCCAGACGTGGTGGCACACTCAGGAGGCAGAAGTAGGTAGAAGATCTCTGTGAGTTCAAAGCCAGCCTAGTCGACAGAGAGAGAGTTCCAGGACAGCCAGGGATACATAGACCTTGTCTCAAATAACCAAAACAAACAAACAAAACATGGGCAAGATGGTGTACATCTGCATTTCCAGTGATGGGGTAGTGATAGGCTTTTCCCCAGAGCTCACTGGCCAGACAGTCCAACTGTTTGCAAGCTCTACATTCAGTAAGAGACCCTGCTTTAAAAAAAAAAAAAAAAAAGTCCGGTCATGATGGCGCAAGCCTTTACCCCCCGTACTTGGGAGGCAGGGGCAGACAAATTGCTGTGAGTTGGTCCAGGACAGCCAAAGCTACACAGAAACACTGTCTTGAAAAAAACAAAATAAATTTTAAAAAAGTAGAAAGCAATAGAGGAAATGCGGTATCGGGCTTGCATACACATAGCCACACTCCATATACATGCAACCTGTTTGTTTGGGCACTGGGGATGGAGTCCAGGGTCTCAGACAGGCTGTGTACATGGTACGTGTGAATTGCATCCCAGCCCTCCAACTTGTTTGTCTTCTTATTCAGCTTCAGGTGGTTGCTCCTTAGAACCCCTGTGAGGGTGAGGGGTCTGGAGTCTTAGAGCAGCTGGAGTGCTGAGGGCCCTGTCTGGTGGCATGGATAGGAGTCAAGCTGGGACTTGAAAGGGAACCTATGAGATGATGCTCGGGTGCCCAAGGAAAGGCCTGAGCAGGGGAAAGGTGAGGCAAAGGCTGGGACATGGCTCAGTGTCTGTGCCTGCTGGTGTGTGCAGGGCTCTGCGTTCCATTCTAGTGTCCTCCCCACAAATGAAGGAAACTGGAGTGAGGGTAATGGTAGAGGAGGCACCACAGAGAAGACAGTTGTGGGGAAGGGTGAGATCTTACCTTTCCCCAGGCCACTGGAGCTTCAGGTGGTGCCTAACAGTAACATCAGTGGAAAAGGGGGCTGGGTGGTGGTTACATTGTGGAGGTTTCTGTGTTGACTTAGTGGGGACAGCACAGATATGAGATAGGCATGCCCCAGCCTGCTGAGAAGCACCCATGGAGGGATAGGAGCCAACAGTGACAGCAGAGACTTACAAGTAGGGAGGAAGACAAGCTTCCAAACTCAAAACCAAGAGTTAAGTTGCCACTTGGAACCTTTAGCCAGAGAGGAAGGAAGGCCAGGAGCTCCCCGTGAGTGAGGTGGAACAATCTGTCCTCATCATGGCAGTGGGTGTTTGTTTGAAGCCTTGGACCTAGAGGCCTCTCAGGTCTACTGAGCAGGCTAGTAATGGGACTAGCTAGTGTGAGTCCTGGCTCCGTAGGAGCAGCTCCGCTGGATGCTGCATAAGGCTAGGCAGGAAAGGGCATGGTGACACGCCTGGAATCCCAGAGGCAAGAGGATGAGTTTTAAAGTAGCTTGTTTGAAGGCAGCCTGGTTTACATGAAACCTGCATGGAGGAAAACCGTAGTAAGGTAGAACTTGAGCAGAGTTGGGAAATGGAAATGGCCTGGAAGCAGGAAGAAGAGTTGGTTCATGGGAACCCATTTGAGGCTTATGACATTTCTGCTCCTAGGTGGGGTGGCTCAACAAAGTCCTGGGTTCTATCCCTGCCCAGCACTGTAAAGGTGTGTGTGTTGGGAGAGGAGATGGAACGTCTGGCTAGGCCCTGCACAAGTCACCGAGGCTGGTAGACAAAAGTCTTGTCTTCAGGTGTTGGCTGCAGCACAAAGAATATTTGTCTGGCAGCCTGGGTTTTCTCAAACAGATGCTGCATGGGACTAGGGCCATCCTAAGGGTATCACTTTGAGCCATCTAGAAACTAAGTTCGGGTTTGTTGCTAGTCTGTTTCAGCCAAGGTGGTCTGGTCCTGAACAGACTCAGAGGAACCTGGCAGCTCAGAGAAAGAGAGAGACAGATCAGATAACAAGAGGACAGGTGGCAGGAAGCACTAGCAATGAAACAAAGAAGAAGCCCAACTATGTACACACTCCCCCAGAAGGCTGGGAAGGGCACTGCCTGGAGCCTGCTGATCCGGGCACCAAGATAGGACTCCTGTCATCCTGAAGAGACTGGAGAGGTTCTCAAGGATGGACTTCAGCAGTCAGCATCGGGCATGATGAAGGACACTTACTTAGGGTTCATGTCCAGGCTCAGGGCATAATGATACAGGGAAGCCAGAAGCAGAGACACCATACCCTGGATTCTGTCTCTCCTTGTATCTTGTATCTGTGGATACACTACTAAGACTCTGAAAACCTGGAAAGCTAACAAAAGCTTTGGCCTTTAGCCCTCTACAGCAGGGAGCCTGAGACTGTCAGCAATGTCTTTCCCCCATCTGTCTCAGACCCACCACACAAAATCTATCATTTCTCCAGTCTGCAGGGGAAAATGGGGGTACCCTGTGATACCTGGGAAAATCAGATATGGCCTATTGAGTTTTGTAAACAAAGCCTTGTATGAATGAAAGACAGGCCACAGGGTTGCCTGTTGGTAGCTACTCTTGTCTGCAGAGCAAACGGTGCAGACAGCTGTAGATCTGCACGGCAACTGGAGTGGATAGGAAAAGCCATGTCTGTGGCCTCCTGCTGGCTTTCTCAAGCATCAGAGAATACAACGAAAAAAGGCTTGTGAAGTCTGGCAGTGCACCGCAGGCCAGCAATAGAGTTTGGCTAAAGGTTTTCACAAGGGATATGTACCAGTTTGGCTAGCGATTGCGGAGGCTGTAGTCATTCATGCCCAGGTGCAGATCTTTAAAGCCTACAGCAGATTCCCCCCAGCCTCCGCAGAGCCCAGGGCAGGGCACTGTCACCTTCTGCTTTCTTCTCAAAGCCAGAACCTGTGTGGGCTAATGGCCCTCTGTTCTGCACTTTCACTACAGCTCATCCTGCCCCAGCAGTCATAGTACCTAGTACCTGCTGGCCACAGTCACGCCCAAGAAGCACAGAGCACCTATCCAAGATGTAGGTAGTCGGGCCTAATGAGCCAGTCCCCAGGATGGTAATGATTAAACCAGCTTAGATGATTCGAGGTTGGGGTGGAGGTGGTGCCTAGGGACTACCATGGGGGCAGGTGGCCTCTACCTAGTTTGTTCTGTGTAGTCCTGGGGCTTTTGAGACAGGTCTCACTGTGCAACCCAAGCTGGCCTCATTCTCAACCCTCCTTTCTCATCCTCCTGTGTGTTGGATCCACAGTTCTGCACCACCAAGCTCAGTCTTCTAACTCCCTTTCCTCCCCTCCTTTCCTGTTTTTTTCTTTCTCTCCCACCTTTTCCCTCTCAGCCAGAGCAATTCAAAAGCCCTGCTGGGGCCTTGCAGCCCTTCTTCTCACAGCTACACTGTGGTTCAGTAGATCCCGGAGTCACAGAAGCTAAGGTAGACTGACTCCCCTCCACCCCCTGAAAAGCTGTAAAAGAAGAGATGTCTCCCCCCACCAACCCCTATCCCATGCTGTACATGTTGGCTTTTCCTCTTCCACTTGAAGCCATCTCCATTGTTCTCACAATGCTTCCCTTTCGCCCCCCTGAGGCTCTCTCTTAATAAAGCTCATTCTGAAGGGTAATTGTCTCACTCAGCTTCCTTCTCCATGAACTACCCCAAAGTCAATAGTCAATCGTTTATAACAATGAGGGTTCTGAGATCTGTGTGTGTGCCTGTGTGCACATGCAGGTTGTGTGGCTTCAACGTTCTCACATCCAAGAACTTGTGGGTTTCAGTGCTGGGGATATGTGCCAAACACACACCGATTGAGCTACACCCAGCTCAGGATTCAACATAAACAGCCTTTATGCTTGTGTCATTAGCAGATGATTAACGTCCCTTCAGTCCACCTTTTGGCACGTTTGTAAATAACTTTAGGATGAAAACATCAGGCTTGGCCATTTCTCAGGCACAAAGGGCGTTCACAATATTGTGTAAGTTTTACCAGAACTTTCTCAGGGTTCCCCACTCTAACTCTGTACCTATTGAATTCCCTGTCCCCTCCCTCCAGCCCCAGGGGCTAGTCAGCTTGCAGGCCTGTGGTATTCGCTGTTGTGTCTGGATGGTTTTGCACGCGGCGACCATTGTGCTGCAGCATGCATCGGTGCCCCCTTCACCCCAGCAGCTCACACTGCGGAGTGCCCTGGCTGCCTACACTATTCAGCACGGAGAACCTGGGGGTTGCTTCCACGTGTGGGCTACTGTGAGTCACGCTGCCAGGAACAAGAGTAGACAGGTGTCTGAGGCCCACACAGCTCTGACACGTGGTGACTCTTTGGATAGCCTCTTGTGGGACCATAAAACCTTCCAGTGGCTTTCACCTCAGCAGTACGCAAGGGTTTTAATTTTTTTCATATTTTTACCAACTTTATTGTCTTACTTTAAAATAGAAAGAAAAAAAATCAAGCCTGATGGCGCAGGCCTATAATCCAGATTCTAGGGAGTTGGAGGCAGGAAGATGGTAAATTCAAGGCCAGCTGGGCAACCTCATGACAGCTTGTCTCAAAATAAGTGGCTGGCAGTGGAGCTCACTGAAGCCTTGTGTGCAATCCCTGGTGTTTCACCCCAGAAATAAGCCATTTCGGTGATGGTGAAATACGCTTTCCCACATGGCTTTGATATGCATTTCCTCAGTAACTAACGATGTTCAGACTCTTCACTGAAAGACTTTCAAGACAGGATCTTTTGTTTCCCAGGCTGTCCTTGAACTCCCAAGGATGATCCTGCACTTCTCACCTTCCAGTCTTCATCTCCTGCATGTTGGGAACATAGCAGTGTGCCAGCATGCTAAACTGGTGTGGGGCTAGAACCCAGGGCTAGGCCAGGCAAGCACTCTGCCACCTGAATTGCATCCCAGCCTCTCCCTGTGCCCTAGTTCTTAAACACTGTGCATGTTATGTTGGACAAGCACTCTACCACAGAGCTACACCCAGGCCCTGAAGCCTCTTTTACTTTTTTATTTTTATTGATTTGATTGATTGATTTGAGACAATCTAGTATGGCCCACGCTGGCCTCAAATTCACAATCTTCTTCAAACTCTTGAGTACTGGGATTACAGATATTCATAGTACCAACTGGCTTACCATAATGTTTTAATTACTGTAGCTTTGTAGTTAGTTTTAAGTAAGAAATTAAGTCTTTCACCTTTGTCCTTCTTTCTCAAGATTAATTTGGTTGTTTATACTCCCCGGAGAGTCAATAAAACTTAGCATAGACTTCTCTACTGAAAAAAAAAATGCCCTTGAGATTTTGGTAAAGGTTATATTAAATCAATAAACTGCTATGGGTGGTTCTGAGAGTCTTAACAGCTTTAGTATTAACAGTGTTACCACCAGCAAGTCTTCCATTCCATCTCAGTTGCTGATGTGTCCCTTCATTTTTTTTGCTCTCATGATCAGCTAAATGTGATCTGCAGAGCCTGGTGCTTTCCCAGAGTTCCTGAACAGCTGATTCCAGGAGTCTGCAGAGTAGGGCTCAGGGCTGTGGTCTACACGGACTCCAGATGACAGGCTGTTGCGGCTTTGGATGGAGTTGTGAGGTCCTGGAGCTACCCCAGCTCTAACTGCTTCCATTTCCCCACTTCGGATTTTCTGGTTTTTGAGAAACAGGCTGCACTGTAGCTCATCTACCTCTGAGTGGCTGCAAGTATAGGTGTGCACTACCACAAATACATTCTCACTTTCAAGTTATTTTGTTTTGCAAAAAAACCCTAGGAAGACTGCTTGAGTCTGGCAGTTGCCTTCAGTGGCCAAGTAAGTGTGGATCTGCCCGCTTTCCCAAGGCCAGGTGGGCATGTCTCCACCTGCTCCTGGCAGCTGCACAAAGCAGAGGAGGCCTGCACTCTAGGGAGCCCCGCCCCCACCCCAAACAGGGGCAAGACTTTTGAGAGAAAGTGGGGGCTGTGTTAGGGTTTTCTAGAAGAACAGAACTGATAGAATCTCTCTATACTAAATGTTTATCTACCTACCTATTTATTGGTTTTTCTATTTATTGATTTTCCAAGACAGGATTTCTCTGTGAAGCCCTGGATATCCTGGAACTCAGTCTGAAGAACAGGTTGGCCTTGCACTCAGATATCCACCTGCCTCTGCCTCCCAAGTGCTGGGATTAAAGGCATGTGCCAACACTGCCTGGCTTAAATATATATTAATGTGTATATATAATATATACATATGTATATAACTTACCAATATCAAGAGTTTGCTGACCTCAATCTCTTGATTGTACTGCCCAGCCTGTCGTGTTAGGCAGTCTTCTGAGCTACCTCCCTAACTGGATTTTAGATGGATGGATGAGAGAGGGAGAGAACAGACAGATGAACAATATAGCCCATTGTCTCACCACTGCACTGCTGCTTCTAGTGATGATAATGGATAGCATACACTAAGACTCCCAAGCACATCAGCAAATCTAAGTCATAAGAAAGGGGTAGAGCAAAGGCAGTGTCAGGTATGTGCCAGCTAACCCGGCACTCAGCCTTTCAGGCGGGCTCTGGCACCTTTCCCACTTTGCTGCGCCCACTCTTGGCCTTTCCTGGTAAGCTGCATAACGGTCACAGGGGCCATTGTTCCCCTGGGTAGTGTCCTGTGGGCTTACATGTGCTCTGTAACTAGCTATTGGTGTGTGATGGTGGGGAGCTATGGCCTGAGCAAAAACTCTTCTTCTGCTTCTCCCAAGGAACATGTGACAACAGAGTCCCTGGCTAGGGAATCTCCTGAGTGATACCCACACTCTCTGAGACTGGAAAAGTGCTGGAATAGCTGGACCTTGGTCATTTATAGGCCAGTTTCTGTCAAAAAATTTGACCAAAGGCCAAACTGAGTTCCTTAGAATTCCATATAATTTTCATGTCTCCTCAGCTCAATAAAAGGAGTCCAGGCCTTCCTACAGATCATAAGTGCAAGTACTTGGTTGGGAGGTCACATGACTGAGGGAAGCCTGCGGATGTGTGAGCGTTCAGGCTCAGCGTACATGCAGACCTGAAACCATGTGAACACTTGTGAAAATAAGCTCTGTGAACATGTGTGGCTGCAAAGCCTCGGTTTTTGGTCTCTCTGTTCTCTCCTGAGACTGTCTTGAAGCAGCCCTCACACCTAAGGCTTGGACCTGCCTCCTCTTGAGATTCTTTCACAGCCTTTCCAGCCTAGATCAGGTTCTGTGTAGTCATCAGCACACTGCCCTGGAAGGAACTGTGAATGGCCACCATCTTTGGTGGGAGGTTCCCTAGTTCCTTTCCTATGTGTTTTCAGTCTTAGGGTCGCTGGTGTGAAATCACAAGCTTTTGCTGTGAACTTATTGATCTCTGCCCAGTGTCAGCTGTGGGAACTCTGGTAAACTTTGTCATACTCACCCTGTGCTGCAGACAGAACTCAGGGCCTTATGTGTGCTAGGTAAATACTATACCATTGAGCTCACCCAACCCTTGTGTGCTTTTGGAGGATCTGGAATCTGCAGCTGTTCCTTACTGCAGTTGGGAGAGGTCCCAGTATCTCACTTAGTTCCTCTGTGGGTCATCAGCCAAGTAAGTCAGTCACTACAAGGCTTCTGAGCAAGAGAAGAACTCACATATCTTATTAATTTTGCACAGCCCCAGAGATTTCCACAAGGAGATGTGGCCCAAAGAGAAATGACTAAAAACATTGGACATGGTGGTACATACCTTATTCCCAACTCTCAGGAAGATTATGAGTTCAAGACCAGCCTGGGCTATGTAGTCTGGCTCAAGAAAACAGGCTGATAATGGAGGTTAGCTTACCTCACAGTTCCCTCCACAACCAAAAGAAAATAAAAGAACAAGGGCCACAGCTTTCCTACTGTCTGAGGGAAAGAACGAGAGTTTTGTAGGGAAATGTAGGACACAGCTCTCTGGAGTAGGCTTGTGAGTTCTAGAACTATCATTTGGTGATCTGTGGGGGGCTGTGAAGCCATTTGGAAGATGACGGTCACCCCAACAAGATCATTCAGGTCCCAGCCCCATTAACAGTCTCTGCTTCATAAAGGCTACTTCTCCATCTTGGTGCTAGAGGACCCCCTCCCAGGAAATCTTCACATTTTGCCAAACCACATAGGAACAGATAGGTCACATGGCTCATCCTGCATGCACACACTTCAGCCTGAAACAATCAGAATGCCAGTTCAGTGTAAGATGAGACCTTTCTTCACGGAAAAAGCACTGTGGCTTAGGGAGCATGCCTCACAGTCCTCTACACAGGACTCTAGGAGGCACACATGCCCTTCCTCTGGCCAGCAGCAGGCTGCAGTCTCACCTGGCTGTGACCCAGTGAGGCACCCGAGTCATGTGGGTGTAGTCTCTGAACCTTGAACCTCCTTTAGCACAAGGGACTAATGGTACACGGAGCTAAGTACAGGTGAAGCAAGAAGGGCACAGGACACAAAGTTTGTCTACCCTGCCCCCATCTTGCAGATGCTATTGGTTGTCATCTTACTGGGTTTCCTGTTGGCCCTCCTCCTGCTACGCCTGGGCTGGGGCTTCGTGGTTCTCTTCTGGTTTGAGTGCGTGCAGCAGCCAGTCCACAACCTGCTCATGGGTAACAAAAAGGAACAGCGCATCCTGCATCATGTGCAGCAGCACGCAAAGCTTGGAGACCCCCAGAGCGTCCTGGAGGCCATCGATGCCTACTGCTCACAGAAGGAGTGGGCCATGAATGTGGGTGCCACGAAAGGTAGGTGGCCCACCTGCAGGCAATGGCCTAGAAATGGGGATCCTGCGTATGGCAGTTCTTGCAGAAGAGCCTGTTAAAGGGGGTGGGAATTGTGGGCCTTGCTCCTGTCTAGGCCCCTTGCAGACCATAACATTTATACTTGAAGGAGCCAGGTGGGTGGGCGAGAAGGGCCTCTATGTGTGCAAAGGCCTGGAGGACTCTGCAAGGGTGTGTACAGTGGGATCATCTGGGGTATCAGGAGGCAGGGGCCCTTTCTCAGCAGGTCAGAAGCAAGAGAAGGGATAGAAACGTTTCAGGTTAGAAACATGAGAAGAGTGGGAATGTTACCAGTCTGGAGAGGGATGAGGCCCAGAATTGGGGATGGGGTTCCCCTCTTTCTACCTGCACTTACATCCTTCTCACCACCCTCCAGGCCAAATTGTGGATGCAGTGATTCGGGAGTACAACCCCTCGCTGGTACTGGAGCTAGGAGCTTACTGTGGCTACTCGGCCGTGCGAATGGCCCGCCTGCTGCCACTTGGAGCCAGGCTTCTCACTGTGGAGATGAACCCTGACTATGCTGCCATCACCCAGCAAATGGTGGACTTTGCAGGCGTGCAGGACAAAGTATGGCCCTGTAACCAATGTGGCAGCTATTGTCGGGGGAGCTGGGCAGGCAGTGGGAGAGGATGAAGTAGGTCCTGGGTCAGTCACTAAGCACCTGCCATGTCCGGGCCCCTAAAGTCAAGGGAGGAACCCCAGCAGGTAAGAGACACGGTCTTACTGACCTATCCCTACAGAGCACGTAACTTCTAGGGCTGCCCTCAGAGAGACTACATGGTGCAGATTCCTCTCCAGAGTCCCAAAGAGATGTATACACAGGTGGAGGGCCAGGCAGGCTCCTGCATATCCTGTGGGAACAGCACTGACATAACACTGTTCCAGGTCACCATCCTCCTTGGGGCATCCCAGGACCTCATCCCCCAGCTGAAGAAGAAGTACGATGTGGACACGTTAGATATGGTCTTTCTTGACCACTGGAAAGACCGCTATCTGCCAGACACACATCTCCTGGAGGTAAGCTGAACCGTCCCTGCTTACTGGGATGGCTTCTGTGCTGTCACTCCTGAGGTTATTGGGCCTTGGCCTCCCTGAAGAGCCCTGCTGAGGGAGGCCCAGGAACAGTCTGCAAGTCCAGTGGGCTGTAGAGGCCCTGTAGCAAGCAGAGATGGAAGGGAAGGAGTTCTGGGTAGGGGTGCCAGGCCCTGCAAGCAGGGTGCTGCCAGGGAGTAGGGCAGGCATCAGAGGTCAGAACATGTGGGCCTGAAGAACACAGAGCAGAGTGCCCACGGGAGTGGAACTGCTGCCTTATGGTGTTCCTGGGAGTCAACTGGGGCCGGCTGCAGGAATGCAGGCATGTTCTGGATCTTTCTCATGAAGCTTCTGCTATACAACAGTCCACTCTCCCTAGGCCCTTTCAGCCCTTGGCACTGCTGCTCAGCCAACTTCATCTAGCAGGACCCCTGCTCTGAATGAAGAAGCCATTCTCACTCACAAGTGACTGGAGTTTAAGGGTATATTACCTTGTCCTGCTCTGGTAGCCAGCAGAGGGGCATGGAGTGGCTCCTTGGTCTTTATTTACTGGGTCTCCTCACAGATTTCCACTGCCAACATGGGGCTGTCCATGTGGTGTTTACCAGCCATAGTTGTCTCAAGGGTTGGACACCCTGCCATGTACAGCGGGGTCCAGAATGTGAGAGGATCTGCCAGCAAGGCCAGGGGCAGGACAGGGCCACTCACTGTGCCTTGGGCATGATTCAGACAGCTCTGGTGAATATCAGGGCACAAAGGCAAAGTCAGGCATAAGCTCTAGGCACGTGATGGGAGGGGAGTCCTGGCATCTACTAGGATTTTTGTTGACCTTGTGGAGGCATGGACAGGGTGAGTGGGGAGGTTATTTGAGAGGTTCCTCAAATTATTTTGGAAGTAGTGAGCACAGGGTGGGAGGCAGGAATATCCCTGGGCCAAGAAGTTGTACCAGAGATTCTGTTTCTATCAGGAAGGCAGGCAGTCAGGGGATAGAAAGGAGACCAGCAGGCCAGGTCAACCATGGGAAGTTGGCTCGGACAAGGGCCCATCCCTGGCAGACTCTGAACACGGGGTTCCCTACTGAGGGCAGAGTACAGCTGGGCAGTCAGGCTCCACCTGGGCAGAAGAGCTGACCACAGCGCAGGGAATGAGGCTCCGCAGCTTTCTGTGTGTGGTAATTATAGGCCTTTTAGAAAAGAAGCAAATATTGCTGTTCAGTAACTAGGAAACTAACAGTTTTTAGCTCTGCTGTTCAAAGCTGGCAATTAGCTCCAAGAGAGAGGAATTCATTGGGAATGGGTGCACTTTTTTTTTTTTTCCAATGTATGGCTGCAGGAAATTGAACCCAGAGGAAGCACCTTTAAGACTGGTGTTCACAACTAAAACTACTTCGCCATCCAGAGGCTTAGTGGTACACACGGACAGTCTCAGTACTTGGAGGCAGGAGGATCATCTGTTGGAGGCAGACATGTCACCCACAGGATTCTGCACTCTGCTGTCCCCTCAGCACAGCTGCTCAGGCACTGATGCACACTCCCCTGCAATTCCCTGAATGGTCAGAGGTCTTTCAGAAGGCTCATGGTCTGAATACAGGTAGAGCAGGAGCTGTCCCCCGACAAGGCATGCTTCCCGAAGGCAGTGGCTCCCCAGCACCTCCAGAAGTGCATGCTTTGCTGTCAGGATGCAGTCAGGAAGTTTTGTGTCACTAGTCTTACTGACAGTCATCATGTGGCTCTCCATGTCTCCAGGTCCCCGGCTGAACCTAGGAACTCCCTGCTCATCTTGGTCCTTTCCCACCCTGAACTGCATGGCCCTCTCTGCACTGGGCAGAGGTCTTCCTCCAGAGCAGTTCTTCATTGAGGTCTTTCCAACCAGTGCTGACATGACATTCTTAGTTTTCCTAAGCCAGAGTATGTCATGATCATAGTGAGACTCATTCACTTTGTAGTGTGTGAGACTATCCCCTGGATTTGCTGGCCAGCCTGAGAGTCCCTCAGCTCGCTGAGAGCCCACAGGCTGGAGATCACCATCCACCTCCATGGCTACTAGGACTAGCTGGAGCCCTGAACAACTGTTGAGTACAGCACTGCTGGGCAAGGACAGGACCCCCACCCTCAGTGTGGGACATTAGGATGATGGGGCGTTTTTATGCTTGTGTGTGTGGTGCTGGCAACAGACCCTTGGATCACACCTGCCAGGCTACTCCCACTGAGTTACACTTCAGCCTGGGCTACTTATAAGTGGTTTTACTTTTCATTTTTAGGTTGCTTTCTATATGCATTTGGAGACAAGCGTCTTTTGTAGCCCAGGGTAGCTGGGAGCCTCAGCCTCCCGACTGCTGAGGCTGCAGGTGTGGCCCCACCAGACACAACTGCTTTGTCTCATGATTACGTTAAAAACAACACCCTGAGCCTCCTGAGCAACCTTCAAACGAGATATTCAGGTGTCTCGCTTCCTGGCTCTCCCCCGCTCCCCACAAAAGACACCCTCTCTTGTCAGTCACTTCAGTTATTAATACGCAATCAGCAGACACACTTCCCAGAGGGGATAGAAAGGCACCCTACATGTGGGGTTTCTCTCAACCACAGGTTCTGCCTCAGGGGCCCAGGGGCCCTGCTCAGAGCCCAGCATCTACTGTCTTCCCTGGCCTAGGTGGATCTTCAAGGGCAGGGGTGTTGGTGAAGACCCCATATTCTTGGCAGAGTGTTGGAGGGGATCTGGCTTTCTGGCCCCATCTCTTCCACTCAGCCAACCTCCAAACGTTCGCTGTGTGGCCCACATGGCCTCCTAGGGCTGGAGAGGATGCAAGGGAGAGTGGAGTAGCACCTTGAAGCGGCTCCAATGGGGGAGCGGGCCTCCGTGCTCCTGCCCTCCCCTTCTATTGCACTAGGTTTGCCAAACATTCCTGACCTGTCTGTCCCTGCAGCAATGTGGCCTGTTGCGCAAGGGGACAGTGCTCCTAGCTGACAATGTCATCTTCCCGGGCACCCCAGACTTCCTGGAGTATGTGAGAGGGAGCAGCAGCTTCGAGTGCACACACTACAGCTCACGCCTGGAGTACACGAACATGGTAGACGGCATGGAGAAGGCAATTTACAAGGGTCCAAGCGGCCCTGCGAAGTCTTGATCACTCAGCTTCCCTTCCAAGCTTCCATCTGCAAGACGCTGACCCCTTCTATGCTTCTGGAACCTGCCCTCCAGTGCTGTGGCTCCAGATTGTTGCGCACACGCACACACACACACACACACACATTTAAAGCTCACTGCAGAACTACCACAGTAAACCTTGAAGGCACCTGTGGATAAAAGGCTACATTGAGGCTAAAGGTCGCTCACAGCGCCTGCCCAGTGTGTAGAGGCCTCAAACAACAAAAATTGAGATTTCAAAACAATCAGAGCAGGTGTCATCCTGATGGTGTGACCAACTGGAAGAGGAGTCTCGTAGAGTTTTGGTGCCAGATACCAGTTGGTGGTCACCAAATGGCAGCACCTCGGAAACAGTACTGTCACCAGCAACTCTTACCACATTTCATCTTAAGAATGAGTCATGAGGCTTAGTGGTTAACATCATGGGTTGTTCTTCCAGAGGACCTAGATTCAATTCCTAGCACCCACATGGCAGCTCACAACTGTAACTTCAGTTTTAGGGGGGGTCTAACACCCTTACACCAACACACATAAAATTAAATAGATTTTAAAAAATGACTCAAACTTTCCAGGTATGGTGGTGCACGCCTTTAATCCTAGCATCTAGGAGGCAGAGGCAGCCGGATCTGGGCTCAAGGCTAGCCTGGTCTACATGTTGAGTTCTAGGACAGCCAGGGCTACACAGACTCTTGTCTTAAAAAATGTTGTAACCTCTTTTATACTATTAAAAAAAAATTCAAGATCTAAATATTTGGATACAAGAGATGCCCTGAGTCATTCTTCTTAGCCACCACAGTGCACAACACTGGACAGACAGCCTTTGCACCTGTCTTTGACTAAGCAGGCACAGTTGGGGTTAGGGGGTGTGGGCCACGACACAGGGAGCTGTTGCTCTCTACCCCTTTGTGACACTCAGGAGAAACAGTCTCTCGGTCCTCCTTCCTGGCCTACAGAGAAGGAAGTGAGCTCAGGCCACAGGCACATGTCTGCCAGGCACCCACTGCTGAGGAAGCATCAGCCCAAGATTACAGTTGCCCTAGTCCTGCACCCCCACCTCTTCAAGGCCTCACTCAGTAGGGGCCCATCTCCTAGGCCAGACACAATGATCAACTCCATCTGGGCTGGTCTCGGCCTTCCCCCACCCCCCACCCCCACCCCCGTGCCCAGATCAGTCACCCAGCATGCCTCTCCTGGACTGAGGGTGTCAACAGGAGCCAGGGTAGACAAGTAGGATATGTGCACGGGAAGCTCAGAGCCTCCCCCTTCCCTCCCAATCACCTCGAGGGGACGTGAGGGAACAGCGTCACCGCTAGGTGGCAGCAGTGGTCTGGCTAACTCAGCGGGCCGAGCTCCACCTCCGGTGAGTCAGAACACAGGCAGTTCCTTTGCTGCTTTTTTAATCTTTAAATTTTCTTACAAAATTTTCAATGTTTGTGGATACAGTCTTATTTTGGTTTCATTTTTAATGTGTTTTGTTTTTGTTTTTTTTCTTTCAGTTTTCTTCATTTTTAAGTCACAAACAGCAGGCACTGAACAGCAGTTTCCCGCTGCTGCGGGCAATCAGGCCCCGAGGTTACTTGAGGTTCTAGGCAGATGCAACAGTCAGGGTAGTCCTGGCCACAGGCAGCTTAGGAGGAGTACGCTGCAGAGGGAAGGTGTCCCAGAAATCCAAGGACGGGGTGCTGGGGACAAGCACAGCTTGCCCCTCAGCTGGCTGCCTCCTACACCTCCCTGCCTGGACCCCTGTAGCAGCCCTCATTGTGGTCAGCCTGCATGCAAGGTAGTCCTCCAGCCACCCGTGGGAGCTCAAATTCTCTTCCACGGCCCCTTACTTGTCCCATTGCCTGCTCCAGGACCTCCACTCCAGGCATGTGTTTGCTCCTCTGGGGCACTGTGCCCTCCACACAGCACCATGTGAGTAAACAATTAACTCAGGCCTGGAGAGTTAGATCAGGAGAGTGGAGAAGAGGGTAAGGTAGGACAAGAGGAATATCCATAAAGTCAGGACCTGGCTTGGGACAGGAGGCTCAGCCAAGCCCAACCTGCCACAAAAAGGCGGGGCTCCTGGCTCCGTGACTGGGTCTGCTCAAGACCGGCCCTCTCCCAGCTACTTCGATGTGATCCCTAAGAACAGACAGCTGAGCCAGGGCCCTGCAAAGGGAGACGAAGACATGCTTTAGCTAGGAGCCCAAACAGGCCACAGAGCCAGCAAAATGTAGCAGGATGACTTGGAGCCTCCACACAGGGCAGCTGACTCCAGGGGGCACGCAGAAGAAGTGGCTGTGGACTGAAGGATGGGCCATGCCAAGAGCCTTGACACCAGGACTAGACCTTTCTTGCTTGCCCCCACAGAGCCATGTGCTGTGGGTATTTGAGGGAATAGGGGGCCTGTCTCCTCAGGACACTGATCTCCGGAGGCTGGAACAGGGCTGTAAGCTCTGGGAGGACCCTCCTGTTGCCTGGGGCCTGCCAGGGATCACACACAGGGAGCCCAGACATGCAGCAAGCAGAGATGAACAAGAAGCCCCAGTCCAAGGGTGGGCAAACCAACCAGATGAAGGAACGTACCAGGCATGCAAGCTAGACCCAGGAGTCAACTGGCTGAGGTTTAGCGTCCCCCACGGCGTCCACAAGCCTGACCGAGGGCCTGCTGGGCCCAGGCGGAGGGGCCTTCCTGCCAGGGTCGGGCTGCAGTGCATGACGGGTGGGCAGACAGGAGTTAGAAGCAGAAAAAAAAAAGCAGGTTAACTGCAGCTAAGGGGAGCCTAGACTGGTTGATGTGGACAAGAAAGGGATGAAATGAGGGCCTGCCAAGGCAGTACAGGGAAATCAAGCTCTGGAGCTGCTTATGGCTCACACTAGTACGGAGTGTTTCATGGATATATCCAGAGGCTGGTACATGAAACCAGGATACTGGCACAGAGTAGGTGGCAGGTGCTGGCCTTTCCAGGGGACCACAGTGGACACCTTGCACACACACACATATAAAAGGGTACAAATCCACATGCTCAGACTCTGGTTCTATGCAGTCTGTGGCTGGGCTGCTCCTGTCCACTCCTTTGCACACTAGACCCCTCAGCGCCCCTGACGATGTATGGGCTACTTCCTGGACCATGCACGTGAGTGCCACTCCAGCAATGTCCCTGAGCCCTGATCAAACTCAGCACTGCCTGGCTGTTCTCCTGACAAGCCCAAGACATGAAGCCTCCCTGCGTACTTGCTAATTTTCACTTACTTTCAACAGCTCCTTCTCAGAGGCCTCCCCTGTGGAGTCACTGCCCAGTGTCCTCCGTTCCCTCCGGTCAACTGTGGCATACCCATCTGTAGTGTGGAACCAAGCAGGGAATGAGCGGAGTTCTGGGGAAGTCAGCATGGGGAAAGGTGATCTTTCTTCAGCCCAGATACAGAAAACCCTGGGACAGGGACTTCTGGTCCCAGTGCCTGTTCCAACCAGCCCTGACCCCAAACTACCTATCTTTTTCTCCAACTGACATTTTATCATAGCAAGGCCTCCGCAGCACCAGCCAGGATCACTCCATGAAACCAGGTGTCCCCGTGTACTCCTCTTTCCTACACTTACCGGGCCCAAGTGTATCCATGGGGATCACATCTCGGGTGGCCGACTTCTCCCCATCTGCAAGGCACGAGCGGGTTGCAGTGAGCAGTGAGCAGGCACTGGGAGGGCAAGGCGGACAGGCTCGCCTAGGACAGTGCTCGGTGTCCTGTGTCAGGAGTCCGTCCTGTCTCCCTGACCCCACCTACCTTGTGCATTAGCAGGTAAGAGCTACTCTTAGAGCTCAGGGGTAAGTCTCATGTCCCTCTCCCCAGCTTGTGCTCACCAAGGTTCTTGTCTACAAGTGGCAGTGTGCTGTCATCAAAACCCCCAGAACTTGGTGTTCCTTTGGGTCCTTTGGCAGTGCTAGCAGACTAAAGAGGCAAAAAACCACAAATAAGACGTAAGGCCGAAGACACTTCTGCTTGGGGACAGGCCTGGCAGAGCGAGAGAGAAGGCGGGCAGCTGCACCTGGAAGCGTGCCTTGGTCCAGCCATCCCTCTGTAGGGCTCCACGCAGCTCCTTGTAGCTCCACACAGTCTGCAGCACGTGTGACGCTGCCTTGGCCTCCCGCACCGACTGGCTGCAGAGGCGGAGCCAGGGTTGGGGTCAGTGACCTACTGCTTCCCAGTCTCCCTCCATCCTCAAACCCACCCAGCCCTCAGCAGGCCATGCCCTCACGTACCTGGAGGCCACCAGTGCCACCAGCGCAGGCACACCGCGGGCCTGCAGGAGGGAGCGAGCATTGTCCAAACTGTCAGACACAATCTCATGGATGGTGTTGAGCACAGCTACCACAGTATCCTCCTCCAGGAGGGCACTAGGGTGGGTAGGAGCCTGTGCATTGCGGACATTCCGAACCAGCTCTGTCATGGCATAGCTCCCTAAGAGGCAGGGGTCAGATGTTAGGACACATCTCCGCCCTACCCCTGTGGGAAGGTACAGCATTCAGACAAGAGGTAGCACCAGGACAACTACAACCTCTATTAGCAGGCTGAGCCTCTGGGACCAGGTTCTACAGCTCAGCGCAGGACCAGCCCAAGCACGTGGGAGGAATCTGCATTCCATCCTTCAGCAATGTGTCCCCATCACCTGCCCCACTTATCACAACAGCATCCTCACCAATGAGGTCTTTGTTACGCTGGTCTAGCGAAAGGTTGCGCAGCGCGATGGCGACAGCACGGACCACCTTGTCGGTCTCAGACTGAAGCAGTTCCACCAGCACCGGCAGCCCACGTTCCTTGCGCACCGTGGCACGGATGTACGTGGCCCACTGTGAGGGTAGCACGGGACATGACTGCTCAGAGGGGAGTGGCCTGCACAACACCTCCACCAACAGCTCCACAGCACCACACTGGCCAGGGCACAGTGTTCACAGCCTCTTGATCCCGAGGGGGTACTGTGTCCCTCTTCTCCCACTGGCCCAGAAGGAGGCAAGGGCTCGAGGCAGAACCAGTGGGGTATCTGGAATTCCCTCTGCCTGGGTCTCGCCCTCCCTGCCGACCTGACTCCTCACCGTCCAGTTGCCAGCGCTGAGGTTTTGGAGGGCACCAGCTGCAGCTTCCAGGGTGTTGAAGTTCCGGCTCTCCGTAAGGAGCGAGAGGTAGAGACGTACCACCTCGGGCTGGTACAGCAGCTCAAAGCCTAGATACAAGGCAGTGGCAGCCTAGAGTGAAACACCTCTCCTCACTTCCCCTTCTTACTCACTGTTCAGCTAGGGTGAGCTGCCTGTGATGGATACTGAACAGTCATAGCATCAATTAATGTAATGTCCCCATTCAGACAGGGACAAACCAATGGTCAGCCAGGAGACAAAGCAGGCAGACCAGGTCTTAACCCTGCTTGCAAAGAAATGGGACTGGGCTCACCTGGGTGCACACCCAGGAGGTAGGGAGGGGAACATGGACACTAGGCTACTTTAGTAACAGAACTCACCTTCCCTGGATGTGACCAGGGCAGCACCCTAAAAACAAAACTCACCTACCCTCCCTGATAACAGGGACCAGCTTCACCAGTAAGTAGCAGACTGCATAGGTGATGCCCCACATATAGCAAGAGGCACCCCCAGGCGACTATCCCAGGCTCCCAGTGACTGAGACCCAGCCTGGCAGCAAGGATGGTACCCAGCAAGAGGCCTCAAGGAGAAGAGCTAAGGTGCCTTCGAGCGAGCATGTATAAGAGCCCGAGTTTCTGCCTAGCTCAGGACATTACACTACAACCCCACATTTCGTCACTCTCCCCTTACCCTCATGCCCAGTCTCCCTCCACTCCTGGGTCTCCTTCTCCCCAAGTTCTCTAGACACAGTATCCCCCCAGGGCATCTACACTGGCTCGCTACCGTGTCTGGGCCCTTCCACCCCAGTTAGGGGCATCTGGGCTCTGTTATCCTGGGCTTGGCTGGACCCCACCAGGGCAGTCTGTGACTGAGGCCAGTCCCCATTGCGTTCACCGCAATAGTATCAGTGCATACTGGAAATCCAGCATACAGAGCAGACAGCAGGGGTGAGCTACCCTGGACTCCTGAAGTCCACTCTCATGCTGTGGTCCCTGGGTCACACCCTTTGAAGTAACACAGCTCAGTCACTGTCCATATCCCTCCAACCCATGCACCTCTCACTTGCTGGTAACTATGAAAGTTTATCTGAAACAACCTGTGCACACTGAACCGAACCCTCAGAAGGTGCCAAGCCTGGACCGTTCTCTAGGAAACCCCACTCTGATGGTTGCATCTGTTTGAATATCTGACCCTTCAACCCCACACCTTTCTAGTACAAAGCTTTGACCCCTGGCCAGCACAGGGCCAGGCTTCCCAGCTCCTCCTCTTTGCCCATTCACCTTTGGCAGCCTCAGTTCGTTTGGGAAGGTCCAGTGTGTCAAAGTTCCGGTCCATCTCTGCATCCTTCTTCCCTGGAACAGAAGAGTGGTAGGCATTGAGAAGGAGAATCCATGAGGGACAAGTGTGTGCCAGGAGTTAGGCACAGCCCTCACCTGCTCAGAGCGCAAAGGGGAATGAGAACTAGGACAGAGATGTGTTGGCAGAGATGTACTGTTCTCAGGGTAAGGGAGCAGCTGGCCCAGGGTGAGAGTGGCAGTGGAGCCTGGGAACAGCCTACCCATGTCCTGAGTACCTAGGCCTCACCTCTCATCAGGGACAGTGACGGGACATGCTGGACCACAGCGCAACAAGGCTAGGCCTGAAAGTTGATCCAGGAGGAAAACTTCTCCCAGCTGGGGGCAGCCACAGGCCAGTCTTCACTGTACGGAAGGCTGAGCCCCTACGGTAGCCTCCTTCAGCTGAGCTCCTTTCTGCTAGGTCCTCTAGCAGGCAGCCAGTCACTGCAGAGGACCTGATGTCCCTGCCCTGCTTACCCAGAGTACTTCTGTGCCACACATCACCCACTTCATCAGAGGGCAGATGGTCCCCTGGTGCTAGCCACTCCCTGGGTCCTGGCCACTGTTTGCTCTGTCCCAGTGCTGGCTTGGTAGCTTGTTCTCATTCTGTAAGCAGCAGCCCCTGGGCCTCCTCACCAGCCCAGGGCCAGCATTCCAGCCTCTGCCATGTCTATGCAGTTGTCATGGAGATGACTGCCCTTCCAGTAGACTGGGGGGTGGGGCAGGGCCTGAAGGCTGGAAGGCATCCCAGCTGCCCTAGAGTTGTCATGGAAATAACTGCCTTAGCCTAGGTAACATGAGTGTCAGTCAGTCTGTTGCTCACTGCGCTTGCCAGACCTGGACAGCAAAACAGGGACTCACCTTGATGGAACCACTCCTCTGGGCGGCCGGAGGAAGCACAGGAAAGAGGAGATGAGCCTGAGCAGCAGTACCCTCCCATGACTCATACTCCCACCCATCCCAGGCCAGGCAGGCCAAGCAAGCAGACTGTGCGGCCTTGCTCCAGGAACTCTGGGGGCTCAGTACCCATAAGGCCCAGGGAAAACCTATGGTCAAGGGCAGGTGAATGCAGTGCTTCTGTCCCACTGCCACTGTTGGAGGACGTAGGAATCTGAAACCTGTACCCTGCAAGGGCTGAGGGTGCCTAGCCAAGTGAAGGAAAGAGGTGTGCTTTGCAAGTGCTCTGCAAATAGCCAGGTGGTGTCTTGTGGGCCCTCAGAATCCTTCCCCAAAGCAGTGAGACAAAGGTGGAAAGTACCCCACAGCCCACCGGAAAGGATTAAGGCTGGGCCTTGCGCCTCCACCTTTCCAGTTGCAGCACGCCCATGGGGGCGGACTACATGTCTTCCGGCCTCCAGGTGGCCTGCCATGGACACGGAAAGCCCTGAGCTCTGGGAAGGGGACACATCCCAGTCTCACCCACCCACCTTTGGCTTTCTTGCCACCAAAGCAGCTGGCATCATCCTTCCTCCGACGCTGGGAGGCTGCAGCACTGCCCGGGATCCCAGGCTCGGCCTCTTGGTACCTGTCAGCCCCTGGCACCTCCTTGTGCACGTGGTAGGACAGGTTCCGCATGATGCACACGCAGTTCTCTACTGACTGTGGGAAGAGGCGGCCTGGTTGGGCAGGAGCATGGACAAGGGGGGCTGCCAATCGTCTCAGACTGTATGTGTGAGGCCATGGCCAGTGAACACTAATGGCACTGTCAGCCTAAGGCACGAGGAACTGCCAGGAGGGACCCTTGCTCTGGGTAGTTACTACCTGCTCTCGGTCTGTGCCATTCTGGGGAGCTCCCAGCCCTTGGGCCCCCGCTCCTGTGACCATTTGGCTCTGAGAACTTGGAGGGAAGGCTGTGAGCTGGTCCCCATCTGCCCCACCCACCTTATTGTCTGTGTCCTTCCTTCCCACAGCTGACTGCAGGGCGTGTAGGAGCGCGTCCACCAACCCTTCGCACTCACGGAGCCGCCGCCGGGCCTCGGCACCATCTGAGCTCACGTTCCTGGGTGGAAGGGAGCAGGACCGCCAGTGACCCCTGTTCTTGCCCCACTAACTCCCCAGCCCTCTAGGCCTCGGTGGCTTTCATCTGCACAATGGGCCCTGTTGGATCACAGCAAACAGGGTGATCTGACTACCCCAGTGGGCTTCAGCCTTGTATCTGTGGGGGAAGCAGCAGGTCCCCAGTTCCCAGCTGAACTGGAATAGGATAAAGATGAGTCCCAAAAGGCCAGAATCCATGATACGCAGGAAGTTCTGCCCCTTCATTCCAACAGCAGATCCCAACATCAGGACCCTGTAGGGTCATGAGGGTCCAGAACTGATGGACAGGCAGGACCTCCGGGGCTTAGCATTGCATCTGTGGGTGTGAGGAAAGCTCCACTGAAAATCTGAGACTTAGGATGTGGCTCAGGAGCTCCTAAGATCTGGACGAGCTGGGATATGAACATGGCAGCTCCTGCCACCCTGCAGATCTGGCCTATGCCCCACCCCAGCCCACACCTCAGGCAGCCTGATGTGTTCTTGAAGACCGTTGTCCACTCGGCATCCCGGGGCTTCGAGTCTTCATTAGGCTCTCGCTCCCAGCCTGAGTGGGGCACGATGACCTCATGGGTCAGTGTCTGTAAGCCGTGGTCAATGATGACCATCTTCAGGGGCTCGTAGGATGACAGGTTCCAGAGTGTGCCTGTAATAGGCCACTAGTCAATACTGTTGACCATGGCCCTACTGCCTTGGCCTCCCCGGGATGACACTCATGATCTGCTTCTGATTGTCCTCCTTGTCCTGTAGTCGCCACATGACGCTAGCATGGCTGTTCTAGGTTTTAGGGGGGTTTGGTTGTTGCTGTCCTAGGGATGGCACCTAGGGCCTTTGCACATGTTAGTCAAGCACTCCCACTGAGTTGACACCCAGTTCACATAAGAAGTTAGGGGCAGTGAAAACTATAAGAGTTTCTGGGGCCAGATAGAACAAGATGTGTTGGCAGCACTTAGTGGTGGCTTTCAGCTAACAAGGAAAAGACAGAAGTTATACGAGAGGCATAACCAGAGACCCATCCATTCCCTGCTACATGAATGGGGAACTGGCAAATGCTCCCAAGACCACAGGACCATAAAGAGATGGTCCTAAGACTCCCAAGCTCTCCAAGGCACAAGCCCTACTCCTGCACTTGCACAGGTTAGGAACCAGGGAGGTAGGTCTGGTGCCAGCAACCCCATGGCTGAGAGACTTAGGGACCCATCCCAGCGCTTAGGCCCACTATACTCCTGCTTCCCACTTTCGGGCTGAGCCACGCTCATGGCAGCCATGGCCAAGGCCCACTCACCAGTGACCAGCTCACGGACCTCATTGTCACGGGCAGCCCGCAGTAGGCGCACCAGGGCCGGCACACCCCCACAGTCCCGGATGGCAGCCTTGTTGTCAGCATCCCGGCCGTAGGAGAGGTTGCGCAGTGCCCCACAGGCCCGGCGCCGCACCTCAGCCCGAGGGTGATCTAATAATGCCACGAGCAGGGGCAGCCCACGCAGCTGCCGCACTCGCCGCTTGATGCCCTCATTCTCAAAGCAGAGGTGCTGCAGGTAGGCCGCTGCATTGGCCTTCACAGGGTCCACTGGGTGCCGCAGCATGGCCAGCACCTCTGGCAGCTCAGGATCCCGCCAGCGTGGCTCCTTGCGGGTGCTATCCAGTGAAGGTGAGCGCCGCACTACTCGGTCCAAGCTGCCCAGGCTGCCTCTCTCAGGCTGGGCCAGGGGGGCTGCAGCAGCTGGGAATGGAGGCCGCTCATCTATCAGCTCACCACCGGCATCATCTGCTGTGTCCTCAAAGGCCCTGTGTGGGTGAGCAGATCCTGTCAACACCTTCACAGTGGCCGCCAGCCCTGCCCCCACAATCTGTCCAAGGTCTGGGAATTCCCTGCCAGCGGGGACTAATAGCATCCTGTATCTC
Organism: Pachyuromys duprasi; assembly: GCA_028658305.1. Lineage (NCBI taxonomy): Eukaryota > Metazoa > Chordata > Mammalia > Rodentia > Muridae > Pachyuromys > Pachyuromys duprasi. Next base: position 41,057,041 of record CM053753.1, on the reverse strand, counting down.
AGCCCCAAACAGTGTGGACACCAAGTGTTCCTCCCGGGCCCAGCCAGTGCTGTTTCAAAGTCAATGTTATAGTAAAACCCAGCATACTTCCCATGTCTGGAAGTTCACTGTTTAACAGTTTTACTTAATCATGACTTAATACGCTTTGATGTGCATCTGACAGTGACAAGAGGGCAGGAATCTCATCTCCTCTTTGTAACATCAGCTAACTACCAGCATATGAACAGTCAAATATCCTCCCTGTACATGGCTACTCCATTCAGACCATCTGACAAGGACATGTCTTTCTTTGGCTCTCAGTTGCCCTATGAACTCTCAAACCCACTTCCTAGGGAAGGGATCAAGGCTAGGAAGGTCAGGTCATTTGCCCAGAGTCACATAACAAACTCTAGACTCAGGCTGTGGTCATGTTTTCATGCTACAGCTATAAATGGGAACAGCATAAAGGGCTGATCAAGAGCCACCATGACAAGGACCAGAACCTCTAGGTTTCAGTGAGGGTGCCTGGTGGAGACTAGACACAGACACTTCAGAGGCCTTAAGCACGGTCACTTTTTAAGCATCTGATGCCTAGGCCTTCGTGGCCAGCTCACTGGTTATTAGAGCAGAGCCAGCTTCAGGCTATGTCACAGGTCCGCGCCTATCATCCCAGGCCTGTTCTTGCTGCTGTCCTTGAGAAGAGATGAAACCAATTCAAACTGAAATGTACCCTGATGACCTGTGGGATACTCTGTAACTGGGGAACGGAAGATGCAATTCCCAGAAGAGGAACAACAACGGGAACAAGCAATAGGAGCTCACCTGGCACGAAGGCTCTGCCCGCGCTCGGGCCTCCTCCGTGCTGTTGTGCTGTAGTCGGGCTCCAGGTCAGGGCCTCCCTCGTCGTCGGCAGCCAGGCTCCGAGTATCATCTTCCAGGCCATATGGCTCAGCTTGGAAGTGCTCAGGCAGGGAGCGGCCGCTTGGCGGTCCAGACTCAGAGCCCATGGGGAAGGCTTCTCGGCGGCTAGGCAGTGTGAAACAGCCATCACCAGGTCCCGGACCCAGGAGGCCAGTACGTGGGGGCCGTACCCCAAACCCTCGGGACAGGCTGCCGTAGCTTGGAATATCACGGGTCTCAGGGCCATCAGGAAAGCCACCTCCGCTGCTAAGGTAGGCTCGGGAGAGTGTGGCTGCTGGGCCACCACCACGCAGCAGGAAATGCCGGTCCAGGGGCCCATCTGCAAAAGAGCCAAGTGGGGGGCCACCGTCCAGCAGGGGGAGTCCATCTGGGCCCAGCGGCACCTGGCGTACTGTCCTTGTAGTCACAGTCTTGACCGTCTTGGTAACCTGATAAACGAAAAGGTAGCATATGGGCTTGGTGGCTCTAGAGACCTGGGCAGGGTCAGGGTGGCCTCCGTCCATACAAGGGGTTCCCAGTTGCCAGCTCACATGCCTGTTCTAGAGGGATGGCTATGTACCAAAGCTGCTCTTTTCTACCAAAGCTGCTCTTTTCCTGCCTAGGTCAAGCCTTACCTTAGTCTCAGTGCGCCGGGTCGTACCATCTTCTGATGTGACAATGGACACATGAGAGGTGGGCGTGCCAGGGTCTTCCTCCACTGTCACTGTCTCCTCCAGCACCTCAGGTGCCTCTGGCATCGTGGCCAGCGATGCCTGGCTACCTGGGCTCTGCTCCTAGAGAGTGAAGGGTGTCAGAGGTCAAGGATCCACACACAGCTGACTCTGCCTTGGATTCCTGATGACCACACACCTCCTCCACCTGGGGCTGAGGTGCAAGGCAAGTCCATCTGGACCCGAAGGTACCTAGCATACTGTCCTGTGGCCATGGCCTTGACTTTCTTGGTGACCTGATGGATAAGAAAGTGGTATGTGGGCTTGTTGACTCTAGAGGGCTGGACAGTGCCCTAAGCCAGGGTGGCCTCAATTCTCCTGGATGCAAAGTGACCTCTCCTGAGCTGCTCCTACAAGATGTTCTTCTGACATCACCTTCCTCCTCAAGCTGATCTTCCTCCCCATCCTAATCCATAAACTCTGAATGGCCAAGTGTTGGAGTCAGTTTGAGCACAGTTTATGCAGTCCTGTACTAAGATCAGCCAGGTGTCCTACAGGTCTGAGCTATCCACTTCTAGAGCACACATGCACCCACAGTATTAGGATATCCTTGCTCCTTCTCGCCCAGAGGCTCCTGGGACACGGAAACCATGCATCGGATCAGACACTAGATATACGGATTCCTACTTGCAGCCACCTTGCTACCACCCCACAGAGAGGCACAATGGGGGAATTCTGAGCAAGAGAGCTATGGAATGAGGCCCACTTGTATATTAGTCAGACTAGCCAGTGTGGAAAACAACTCCAAAAAGACAGGCCAATCCCTACTGTGCAGAGCAGCGCAGGGATCTGAGAACCACGGTCTGCCCTGGGCCCAGGGCCTCACCCTGTCAGTATCCCAAGGCTGGCATCTGGCCTGGACAGGGATTGAAACTCAAGCTACAGTGGGTGGGTTGGAGGGACACATTCCTTCGTAACCATGGCTAGGTCAGCAAAAGGCCGTGCTTCCCTACCCAAAGCCCAGGGAGGCCTAGCAGTTCATGTTGCATCTCCCCAGCTCTGGGGCCATGGTGATCTTCCCTGGCCAGGGTGCTGTGCTAAGCAGGGGGCCAGGCTGTCCTATCGACAGGTCTTCCTACAGAGCTGGCTCCTGAACTGGGGAAGCACCTGGCCCTTGATGGAGATAGTGTGTGCATGTGTATTGTTAGCAAGATAAGACAGCTCCTGGGCTCTGGCAACACAGGAAAGTGGAGGCAGAAAACACACCTCTCCCTCCCTCAGGGGCAGGGCTTTGGAGTTTTAAGAGGTGACTTCACAAAGGCGAGACCCAAGGCCTGGGCACAGAGGTTTGCCCAGGACTGTTCAAGTCCTGGCAGAGGGATCTCAGGAATTTGTCTAACAAGGAGACCTTTGAGCTGTATCTCACCTCTCCAGGACAGGGCTTTAGCAGCCCCTTTCCCAGCCTACGGATGAGATGGACCGTCTGCTGGGACCTGGCCAGGAAGAGGAGACCCTGTTCCCTGGGAAAGAGAAATAGATGAAGCTCAATGTGGGGACAACTGGAAATATGCCAGACTGGGTGACCAGGGCACTTCTCCAAGGACACTGACCGAGCAGAGGCCTGCGCTGTTCCAGCTCTATCTGGTGTCAAGCCCCAGCTCTCTCAGCCACTGGACTCTCTGGAGCTAGTCAAAGGGGCTTTGGGTGGGGGTGGGGGGACCCAGGAGCTGCATTCCTAGATATGGAGGAGGGGAGGAACAAGGCTGAGGGAACAAGGCTTGGGACATTCTGCCACCGGACAGGGCCCCTTTGTAGATTTGCATGCATCTGCATACATTAAACATTCAGAGAAGAACCCTGCCCTACTCCCTACCTAGGTAGTAAAGCACAGAAGGCTGAAGAACATTGAATTCCAGACCCTGGGCTGTGCTGAAGATATGGCACACAGACGCTGGAGTGATCCGGATGACCAGTATCTTCAGCAAAGGTTGGCAACCTGCAGCAGTCACCCGTGAAGCACTAATGAATGGGCTGAGGGATCCTGAGCTCCCGAGAGTCTCTGCTAGCAAATGACCTCAGGAAGCTAAAAGCAGTCAATGACCTCACCCACAGGCAGAAGTGTAAGTCAGTCATGTTCCTGGGAAAGTCAGGCCAGCTACACATGCCTGGGTACACACGCAGACAGGGACACATGTCTCTAAGCCCTCCAACAGGAGCATGTGTACATACATGAGCCCCGGTCAGTAACACAGGCACAAGTGCATTGATTTATGGAATCTGACAGTACCTCGAGTGCATATGTCTCCTGTTCTGAGGTATACCCCATCTTCCATACACCTATCTGAACTTTTATTGGCTCTGTCCTCTTTACATGTGCTTCCAACACGCAGAGAAGGAGCCATTGACACCCAGTCAGCCACCCACTATTGGGTTTTCAGTGGTCATACAGATGGGAAAACTGAGGCCTTTGATAGTAAGAAGCCCAAGACCATCCTGGGACTCAGTCTGACAACCAGCAATCAACATGCAACAGTGAGAGCTGGTGGGGTGTCTCCACGCATCACAACCTACCCACCAGCTTATCTATCCCCCATACTTCCAGCCTACAGCCTGACACCTGGTTCTGGGCTGTCCCCCTCTGTATCAGACATAGGCACCTTTCTGAATATGCCACAGTCCTGTGCAACACACTGTGTGCCAAGTATATATTGTCACTCCCTTCTTGGCTCCAGCCTCATCCTTCTCCTCCAGAAGGGGCCATATCCACCCTCCAAACTTCGGAGCTACTAGGTTCGGACAGGAGAGGAGTTGCTGCACAGGCCTGGGATTTGCTAGGACCTACCCAATCACCCTGCACCCAAGAGGGGGCCCACAGGCACAGTGCTGAACACAAACCTGTAGGGGCTCAGCTTCTTCATGCAGAGAAGGGAAGGACCATCTCACCTATCTGCCCAATGCCAAGACCACAGAGAGAAAACCAAAATTTGTCAGAATACAACAGCTTGTGCACCTTACGGACGAACATCTATAACCTGTATTGTGCAAAACCAACCACAGGTCTTTGTGCACTGCCCTGTGCAGTTCTTGCTGGCATACACCAACCACAAAGTGAGGTAAGATGCATACCCGGAGCCTACACCTCTGGGGGCCAGGTTCCCAGAGGGCACAAGGGGGGTACCGCACTCCAGCATGGCTCTCCTAGGCAGAGTGTAGGACAAGTTAGGCTGACATCTCCCACCAGGAAGGCCCTTAGTCCCCACAAAACACTACCCCCTTTATGTCCATCTCTGCGCAACCCTTCCACAGCCCACAGGAGCAGTAAGCCTGCCAGGGTGTGGCCCCAGACAGTGGCTAAAAGACCAAGGGACATGTGGTGGGCTGAACAAACTGGGGAAGAGGACCAAACGTCACCACTCCCAGCTTCTCTTAAGCCTGGTCCCTAGTCACACTAACCGCAAATCCACGACTGAAATAGGCAGTCAGTGTCCAGAAGCTATAGACCACATTAGGTGTGTGACAGACCTCCCTCCTACCACCAGGCGTCTTTTAGAAAGTCCCTGCTGCACACAGCCTCACTTTCCCTGTCTATTAACGAACCCCACTCCCTCTGAACACACCTGCCCCTCACCAATACTGACCCGCCAACAGCCAGGCTGCCGGCAGACCCCTCCCGCCACCACATGTGGGCAGTACCGGGCTCTGCTCCTCCCTTACCCTCCCCTCACGTGCAATGCCGCGGCAGAGAGGGTTTCCATTAAATCTACAGAAGCTGCTCCACCGGTCCCCAGAGTGCATTCGGAATCGAGCGGAAGGGGAATGGAGGGGAGCCGAGAGAGCCCCCAGAGAGCAAGAGGCCTAGACCAGTTTTCTCCGGCAATCGGGCCTCACTCTGTTGGAAGAGGGACCACAGGAAAGGCCCTGTACCCCGCCGCCACCTTCCACCCCCATCCCGACACCTGTCCCACAGCCGGAGAGGTGCACCCTTCCTGGGTCACGCTCAATTCGAGTGCAGGGTCGCCCGGCTTGCACCCCGACGTGGGGCTCCAGTCCCTGAGGTACCGCTGCACACGGTGCTCGCACACACCCACCCCGCGCGGGGCAGCAGGCTCACTCCCGCCACCGCTCCCGCCCCGGGGTCAGCGCAGTCGGCTGGAGAGCAGACAATAGCTACCTAGGACCAGCGGCTCTCAGAAACAAAAGCGGGTCTTCCTGAGTAGGCCAGGGCCTCAGGGCACCGCCCCCGCCCCCCAGCGCAAGAGGAGCGAGTTCTTTCCAACCTGTCTGAGTTCGGCCGGCATTGGACAGAGGCTGGGAGGCTGCAAGCCAGCGGGGGCGGCAGCCGGACCGCGCTCCGCTCCGCGGGCGCCCCAGACGCTCCAGCTCTACTGACTCCCTCCCTCCCGTGAAGGCGGACCTGGCAGTGGCCAAGACCAGCAGCCAATCGGGCGGGGCGCACCCAGGCGGGGCGGGCGAGGCTCCGCCCCCACAGGCCAGGGCGGGACTCTGCAGCTAGGCCTGACGGGTTGCCAACCCCAAGTCTTGCCTAAGCATCACGCCCTAGGGTCGGCACCCCAACCCTACATACACACCAAGAGACTCTGACAAAGTCTTTCTTCCGAAGTCTCAATCTAACCCCCGCCCCCAGTAAATGTGTATACGCCTATCTACCTCTATAGTTGTGTAAGCTGGGATCCCACAGAGTAGATCGGGGCAGGGTTACCATCGTGGCACAAGCTACTTATCCTAACCGTGAATCACTTTCCTCTTAAGTCATAGTTCTGGTATGGTCAAGCTGCAAGGTCTCCCGTACTCACTCCACATGGCCTCCAAGTAAAGGTCACTGCAGAGCTTAGTGGGAACTTTAGTGCATAGCCCCACAGGGCACGCAGCTTATGTGAAGACACAAGTCCTCTCACCTTGAAAGCCCTTAAGGTATCAAACAGTGGGTCAAAAGGCCAAGTCTGGAGTTCTCCTGGGCAAGAAAGTCTCTGGATTGGGGCTCCTGTCAGAAGCCCTGAAAACTGACCTGGCTTTATACCCTGTCCTCTACACCTTGAGTCTATTGGGAAATGACAGATGGGCTGTGGTAACCTCAGCCAGCAAGATGCATCTTACTCCACCCCAAGCCTTCCAGCAGCGACACCTGGGGAGTCTGACTGCTGGAGAAAAACAAGTACAGGAAGGGGAGACACATGCTAATTGACTCCTTCATCACATATAAGAAAATGGGGTTTGAAACAGTAGAGCTGAGGTCAGCCCAGGGAAGCTCAGTGGGTACCCCAAGGAAGGGGCCCAGGCTTGGCTCCCTGCCTCCTGTCTGCTCCTCCCCACCTCAATCTGAAAAGTCAAACCTTGCCTCCATGATATGCCACCAAGCAGAAGCTGCACTGTTAGCACACGCAAGAATGCTAGGTGCCCACTGGCCTCAGTTTCCCTAATCAGAACAGAATGCTCTAACTTCTGACCTCCTTCATCTTCCCTTCATAACCACCCTGGCCAGTAAAAAGAACACACTTTTTTGAGGGAATGAAGCCCAGATCTTAAGTTGAAGCTGTTTCTGTCTTTTGTACATTTTCCAACTGCTGGTACACAGCTACTGGGTAAGCCTGAGGCAAGTCCAATAACCCAGCTGACCAGATCATAGTGGTACCCCCCTGCTCTGAGATGAGGGTCAGCTCTACTCCTGCTGAGTGTCTTCATCCTGATAGAAGATGAAGGACAGGCCACCAGGGCCGTGGATCAGTCCCAGGGAGCAAGACTGCAGAAACCCTTGGCCCTGGCTCCCAGGCTGCAGGCTCCAGCTACCTGCCTTGCCACCACCCCAAGACCTCAACCACCAGTGCTGAGCCTATGCCTCAGAGGTAGTTCCCGGGGTCACCTCTTGTTGAGATTAATACACAAAGAGTCAATCTTGAGGCCTGGCCAGCCCAAGCCTCCTCATGTCCCCATAAGCCTGTCAGACCTGGCTAGATCCAAGAAAGCCAAGAGTGGGATGGGATGGTGGGAAGGAAGACATGGCCTGAGGTCGGCAGCTCCAGACTGTGGGAACATCTTCCTGCCAGGGCACTGACCATGAGGGTGCCCTCTTGTCCTCCCATACTGCTTGTCAACCAGATGGAGAACAGAGCCTGCTCTGTCTTTGGGAGGGCTGTACTGAGTGCCTGGGAGCCTGAGGAACAGCCTCGGGGTCAGTGGCTGTCACTGACCCGGTGTGTGCAGCAGCTGAACTGTTTTTCTCCCTTATGAAGGTTAGGGAAGGTTAGGAGTACAGAACTCACTATCTGCTTTGGTTTGGTTTATCTGCTAGGGCCCCCTGTGTGTTATACACACACATAATCAGTGTTGCAACCCTCAGGGCTGATATGGAAGACCTAGGGTCTAGAGTTTGACTCAGCAAGCTCCTCACAATGTGGCCCACTCCTCCAGGCCCAATCCCCTCAGTCCTAATTCACTGTTCTGCCTTTCCAAAACCACTCAGCACCATGTACTTGAAAAAGGGCCTCTCTAGCCAGATGTGGTGAGGCATACCTTTAATCCCAGTAGTTATGAAGCAGAACCAGAGCGACCTCTTATGAGTTTGAGGCCAGTAAGACTTTGTCTCAGAAATAGGAGTCACAGAAGGGGTCACAGAAATAGGAGCCAAAGAGAAGGAAGGAGAAGAGGAGGAGAGGAGAAAAAAAAAATGGCTCCCTACTGAGCTTGGGGATTCTGGAAATCTGGAGATCTTTGGCTCCGGCTGCTGTACATTTTAAGTGAGTAGAAGTGAATGAGTGTAGACACCCTTATCTGTGAGCCAGACAAAGACAACTCAGAGGCCGGTCCCAACTTGTCTCCTGAGCCTCACACAGGCAACTTGTCTATGAGTCTCACATGCCCAGCGCCTCCCTCTCTCTCTGGCTAACATGGGCCAGGGTTCCTCCAGTCTCTACCAAGTGCATGCTAGACACAGTTCCCTCAGATGAAGGTCCAGGAGAACCAGAGAAGGGCTGGGGTTGCAGATGCTGGGGGCTGCTGCCAAGTTTAAGAGTGCAGGCGTTGTGCATGGGAAACTGAGGACCCAGTCATTCCCTGAGGAGCTCAGAGGACAAGCAGGACAAGCACCTGCTCTGGGTAGTGAGCAGCGCCTCCTCTTCCAGTTGGTAGCGGGGTGAGCCTCCATCATAATGGAAACCTTGATAGTCACAGCAGACTTTAGACGTCTGCATTTCCTCCTTCTGGGACCTCCGTGGGTCATGGGGGTACAGGAAAGGGCCAATTAATTCTGACGCCTGGCTGTGCACTCCCACTTTAGCACTCTCAGGCCCTGGCTGTGGAACAGAGCTCTCACCTGGGGCCTGCATGCAGTCTGAGGGCAATAGCCAGGGAAGAGGCTGATGCTTGCTTCCAGATCAATGAGGTGTGGGTACATGGTGGGATCCTGATTCATTAGGCAAAACTTTTAAAGAACCGCCCAAAACAAACTTAATCCAGCTACCTGGGCCCCGAGGGTTCACTCAATAGAGGGCAAGATTATGAGGGTCGGGAATGTCCTGTTCTCTTCTTCTTCACACTGTGCCTGGCACAGACAAATGGGACTTCTGGACCCTTATCCTTTCCTCCCCACAGGCCCCAGCAGACGTACAAGTCACTGCATGTTAGCTGTGATCCACCAAGACCTCCCCACTTGGCTGTCTTTACCCTCTCCCCCGACTATTACCTGCAGAACCAGCTGTTGCCAGGCCATTGGTAGAGGCTGCCCACTGCCCACCATACCACCACTGCTCACACCAGGCTGCTGGGCACGCTCCAGCTGCAGGGCAACATGACGCCGTTCTTGCTCTAGTGCTCGTGTCAGCCGCTCGAAGCGGGCCTCCTGCTCCTTCACAGAGGCCAGGATGCTGGCAGCTGAGTGCACGTTGCAGTCCTCCATGACCAGGGTGCCAGCCGCCTGCAGGCAAAGCAGAACACGCTCAGGGTGGGGCAGACAGAGCATCAATCTGGTGAGGCCATCCTGGGCCCCTGCCACCCTACTCACAGATCGCAGGGCACCCTCCCAGGCCAGAGCATCCAGCTCTCTGGAGGCAAGCTGCATTGATTAAATTCTAAATTAAAAGCCATTAATCTGAAGCTGGCCGGAAGCAGGCAACTCCCTCCCTGTGAGGCTGGGCCTCTGACCCAGGTTCTTCTATTTCCTGCCAAGCCCAGCTGAGCCAGGGGCCATGGGTTTCTCAGAGCCTGGCGGGAAGGGTAAGGAGAGCAGATGTGATAAGTACTCTCTATCTTCCAGGCTTCTGGCTGCCCCTGATTCTGCCACCTGGTTCTAATCTCATGGGACTACCGGAGGCCTGTTTCACAGGGACCTACAGAAGGTGAGGGCCCATCAGCAGCCACATGGCCAGTATATAGGCCAAGTCAGAACAGCCAGCAGGCAGGGCATGACGGGCTGTCCTACTACAAGCACAGGGCACCAAGGTTGGTGGTGCACTACCTTGGAACTCCTAGAAATACTGACCGTGGACCAGGAGTCCAGCCTCCACTCACAGCCACTCCATCCAGGACAGGCTGTCTCTGCTTCTGATGGCTGAATAAAACCTATGCCAAGTTTAGACTCCTCTTGCTTAAACCTGGCCTGTGTATGAGGGGCCTACTCCAGAGTGAGTTCCCAAACAGCTGAGGCCAGGCCTTTAGAGGCTCAAGTTTGTCCACACATTAGCTGAGTACTATTCCTTGAACCACAGGGCTCCAGGACTCCAGGGCCCCAGGGCCCCAGGGAATTGGAGGGAGGGGCCTCAGTGTTTGTGGTGATAAACCAGCATTTTTCCTTGCCACTCATTCTCTGGCTGACAAGTGTGTTTGTCATGGACAAGAAAAAAAAAAAAAAGGCCAAGTATGCAGAGCCCAGATCCAGGCTCTTGGTGGCAGGAGGGGTCCAACCATCGCTATACTCAGTGTGTGGCCTGAAGCCCAGTGCTGCTTGGGACCTCCTCCCAACTGGTTCCACATCAGCCGGCTGAAGCAGACTGCTGGACCACTCACTCCTGCACCAATATAGTGTCTGAGCTTAGAGAAGGAAGGCCCCTGCTTGGGAATATCATGCGTGTACTGGGTGATACCCACAGAAGGCCAGTTCTACAGCAGCCTTCTGGTAACGCATGTACCTCAGAGGTAAAAAGTGCAGTCCCCTCAGCAAGATAGCTGTGGAAGATGAGGCCCTGTGAAGGCAAGAAGTGAGTGTTGGCCTCCACAGCTGTTCATTTCCTCTGCACCTGTCACACAAAACAGCCAATGTGACCCTGCAGAAGCACTGATGTGGGCAGAGGAACTGTCCTCGGTCAGCCACAGCCTGTAAAATCAGCCAAACTTCTGCCTGGAGAGGCAGTAGCCACTACCAGGGAAAGAGATAGGAAGTGAGTTACAGATTGGGCTCTCTGGACACCACAGCAACACAGAAACAAAAGGCACAGTCACAGCAGGGCTCTCAGCCCACACCACACAGCAGCCTAGGTGTTGACAGGAAGCTTGATGAGCATACAGACTGAGCCTTGAAGAGGGCCCCACCCTTGAGGGGAAGCTTAGCCCAGGGAGGGCTGGGATGGGTAAGGGGGCCTGACCACTTGAACTACCTGAAGCATCAGCCCGCCTAAGAAGAGCTTTAGAACTATAAGACAGGATGACAGACAGCTATGGATCTTGTGGATAAGAGTCAGCTTCCTTCCCTCTTGCGTAAAGATGGAGAATCCTGCCTTACCCCTGACTGCATCCCTGTGCCCTCCAACCCCCATCTGGCATAACTAAGCCTGGGCTGTAGCCTAGACCCAAGGCATCATAAGCATGCCACAGTTCAAGAGCCAAAAAGATTCACTCTGAAGGGTATACATTGGCTCTAGATGGGGCTGGTTGGGGGCCCAGAACTCTGAGGCTAAGATGACAAAGTGGCCAAACCTCACGCTGGCCTCTCCATTGCCCATTTCAGCTAACTAGGAGCAAAATGACCAAGTTTCCCAGGAACATCCCCAAACACTAGCTAGATTGTGGGAAGGTCGAGTCTTGGCAACTCCCATAAGAGACTGGAGACATAGGTACTGATTCTCCACCATCTTCCCAGCCTGACTGCTCTTGGATGGGGTTCTGACCCCAAAGAATATGGTTACCCATCAAGGCTGGTCAGAGGAGGCCCACACAGATGACCCAGGATCAGAACCCCAAAGAACAGGGGTTCTTTTGTTTATTTTTGGATTTTTGGAATTCATTCAGTATGTAGACCAAGCTGACCTCAAACTCCCAAAGATCTTCCTGCTTCTGCCTTCTGAGTGCTGAGATTAAAGGTATGTGCCACCATGCCCAGCTAAAAAAAAAAGCTTTTTTTTAGATAGTATCTCAAAATGCTATTTTTAAATTTAAAAAACAACTATAAAACTGGGCATAGTCACACACACTTTTAATCCTAGCACTTGGGAGGCAGAGGCAAGCAGACCTTTACAAGTTCAAGGCCAGCATGGCCTACACACAGAATGAGTTCTAGAACAACCAGAACTACACAAAGTGAGGCCCTGTCTTGAAGAAAAAAAAAAAAAGCAAAACCAAAAGCAGTACATATATGCTGTCACAGAAAGCAAAATGCATGCTTTTTTAAAAGACTGGCCACAGAGACTTCAAACATGCTTCTCCCAGCTAGAGCTTGGGACACAGAGCTATAGATCTAGGGCAGGGGTAGGCACCAAATATGCATCTGCTGGGTCCCAGGTATTACATCAGGGACAGTCAGGGGAGTGTGATGTTGCGGACTTTGGCTGGTGGCCTTTCCTAATGGCCTCTGTTCATCTAGGAAGACCCAGCACCACTGCTTCAAACAACAACCAGCTGTTTCCTGTTAAATGTACAAAACACAACAAACACAATTACAAAGAGCACCCTCTGTGTGGCCCAATACCAGAACTAGACCAGAGAAACCCAGGAACCTGGGAAAGGGGATTGGAAAAGTTAGGACTGGGATTAAACCTGAAAAACTCAACTGTGAAAGAACAGTGATTTCCTGGCATGATGGCGCACACGTGCAATCTTGGTACTTTAGAGGCAGAGGCAGGAGGAGCATCGCAAGTCTGAGGGCAGCCTGGTCTACACTGTTCAAGGACAGTCAGCATTGCATAGGGAAACCCTGCCTCAAAACAAAAACAAACGCGGAAGGTGGCTCAGTGGGTAAAGTGCTGGCTGCACACAACTGATAACCTAAATTCTGGTCCCAAGAATCCATGTGAAAACCAGCCACGGTGCCACCAGTGTCTGCAATCCCAGCATGCCCCTACCTGGAGGCTGGCGACAGAGCCAGGAGAATCTATGGAAGCTCCAAGGCTGGCTAACCTGGTATATGCAAGAGAACTCTTGTTTCCAACAAGATGGAATTCAAGGACTGACATCTGAAGTTATCCTCTGACCTCCACATGTGAACTGTGGCACATTGGTGCCTGAACTTTCTCAACATGTGTACACATACACACAGGTGCATATACACAACACACACGCATAGATTTAAAAACAAAGAAAAAGGAAAAAAAAAAAAAGAGTGACAGCCTAGTCACAGAGTCACAGACACAGCAGCAGTAGTGACCAGCATCAGGTTTAGAGTCCCCATACCTGTGCTCTCATAACACACATAGGCAGAAGGAGGCACAGAGCAGGAAACCTTGGGTAGAAGTAAGCTGATCCAAGCAACAGGGCACAAACAGGGCACAAGTGGGAGACAAGGCAGACTGAAGCAGGCTGGAGGCCAGACAGCTGAGAGAAGAATGAATGAAAATGGAGAGCTGGATGGAACATGGTTCCAGCACTAACAGGCAGACCTGTTAGTTCAAGGCTAAGGTGGTCTAAGTAGAAAGTTCAAGGCTGGCCAGAACTACATAGTGAGACGCGGTCTCAAAGAGAGATGAAAAGATGGGAGAATAAATACGGGCATGAGAACACAAGTCTCACAACCACAGGAAGATGACGCCTGGTGGACCTGGTGGCTGTGTCCTCTGCAGCAAATGCAGCCCCAACTCATTCTATCATGAGAACAACAGGCACTGCTAGAGGGGACCGGCTGATTCTCTCCCCTGAAACCTAAAGCAGCATTTGCTGTCTTGTTGCTGATCCAGACATTCCTCTTGTGAAGGAGCACAGCCAAAGGCCTGGCCCGGAAAAGCAAATTACAGGGCTGAGGTCAACTAGGGTCGAAGAATTAAAGGAATTTCTTAAGGGTCAGGAGGGGGCAGGAGGGGGCCTGGCTTCAGGCCTGAGACCCTGCTAGCCGCCTATCAGAGCCCAGGAAGATACTGGGAACAGTTAAACCTCCTTGTGATCCATACTCCACACTCTGCCCATCCCAGGCAGGAAAAGGACACAGCACCACCAGCAAGCAGCCTGGCAGGAGCTGAACGCAGGCCCAGGAGTGCCAAAGCCTATCCCTTCTGCTGGGGAGGACATCCTGGAACAACCGTGGTCTCCCTTCTGCCAGCACAGAAAACATGTTTCCTCTGTATGGGAGAACTCCATCTTTATCTTGTCATCCTCACTGAGGTCAGGCCGGGACCACAAAGTCTCTGGCAGGGGTGCAGGGTAAGGGCTGCTGGGCTAGGGAACATTTCTCAGCCTCTACGTAGCAGCATAAAGATGCAGCAGCAGAATTTTGTGAAAATGAAACATTTCTGTACATTAAAACAACAACAAAAATACTACACAGTGTGGTCCTTAAAAAAAAAAAAGTGACACGCTGAGCAACACATGCAGCAAGCAGTTCAGGTGTAGTAACAGCAATGGCTTCACATCTCTACAATGCCTTCAGTACAATAGAGGCTGGATAGGGCTTGGGGGGCTGCCAGCATTCCCCTCTCCTCTCTACTTTGTGCCTTAATAATTTCCAAAAGACAGTGGAAGAAAATCTCATGAAGTGGCATATGCCTATTTTCCCAGCTCCCCAAGAAACTGAGGTAGGAGAATCTTTTAAGCCTAAGACAGTGGTTCTCAGGCCTCCTAGCGTTGCAAACCTTTAATACACTTCCTTATATTGTGGTGACCCCCAACCATAAGGGAATTTTCGCTGCTACTTCATATTTACTACTGTTATGAATTATAACATAAATATCTGATATACAGCATATCTGCTATGTGACCCCTGTAAAAGCATCACTCAACCCCCAAAGAGGTCACAGGTTGAGAACTGCTGGCTTAGGAGCTCAAGACTACTTGGCAACACAGTGTGATACCCATCTCAAAAAGATGAGGGGGTAGGGGAACGGTGGGGGAAGAGAAAGACAGACATGCAGAACTTCAAAAGAAACTGTTTTTGAATTAAAGTATTTTGAAACATTTAATAGTAAAGCAGTATCAAAATACATTAAGATATTCTTACATTTTTTGTTTTTTCAAGGTAGGATTTCTCTTTATTTCTGGCTGCCCTGGAACTCTCTCTATTGACCACGCAGGCCTCGAACTCACAGAGATCTCCACCTGCTGAGTGCTGGGATTAAAGGTGTGTACCACCACACTCACAAGGTGTTTTTATACAAATAGTTTAAAAAAAACACACATACAACAAAACAAACATCTCTCCAGGGGGCTGGAGAGATGGCTCAGTGGTTAAAAGCACTGTCTGCTCTTCCAGAGGCCCCGGGTTCAATTCCCAGTACCCACATGGCAGCTCACAACTGTCTCTACTGCCAATTCCAAGGGACCTGACACCTTCACACTAATGCACATAAAATTAAATGAAATAATAAATTGTTTTTTTTAAAACAGCTGAAAGTGGATAAAATGATATATACAGGTGAATGGCTGAAGACCTCACGCAAGAAGCATGGCAATGACTGTGTACACATGTAGTCACAAAAAACTAGAAGGACCTGAGTCCTGGGGTCACAGATGTAGCTGGGGTGTCCTGGTGCACATCTGAGAAGCAGAGTTACGGGTACAAACAAGTCTAAGGAAGGGGGAGAGACAGCCATCTTTTCAACCAGACACTGGAGACTCCAAGTCTGCTGGGGATGGAGAAGGGAAAGAGGAAGGGGGAGGGCGAGGGATGTGTCTGCTGCCTAGGGAAGCAGCTAGTTTTCAGGCAGCCTGGAATCAGACACAGCCTGGAAATTAGATTTCCCACAAAAGAGCTAGACCATTCTGGCAAAGACTTGGGGTGGGGGTGGGGAGGGGAGACACATTCTTCAGGGACTTCTGTCTCCTAGAGCGTGCCCATGGTGCCCCAACAGCGCTGTCTCAGGGAATGGATCTCATCTGTAAGGGAATCCTTCGTGGGTTCTTGCCTCACAGTAATGGGGCTCCTTGAGTCAAGGGCTGCCAGGGTCAAGGAAAACTGGTCAGCCCCAGAGCAGAGAGCCAGAGAGATCCAGAGAGACTGGGGTCACATCAGGGCTGACCTGAGAAGCTGGGACTCTGATCAAGGACAGGATGCTGCTGAGGCCAAGAAGCCAGGTGACTCAAGGTGTGAGGGGTCTGAGGTCTGATGACTGGGTGACTCTGAGGACGGCTTGTCAGTGGGAAGATCATATTCCAGGAGCTGTGTCTTCTTCTGTAGGAGGCCTGGGCAACAGGAAGCTACTGCTAGATCCTGGGCTCAAGATTTCCCTGGGGGCAGACACCTGTCATCCATTTGGTTCCCTTTAAGCCTCCGTGTTCCGTGAGACTCATCTCTCCGTAAGGACTTAGGGGACATGGAAGATAGCAGGGCACATGGAAGATAGCTGTCCCCAACTCAGGGCAGTCCCTGCTGCCCCATCTGTGTCTGATGTAGACATTAGCTGCAGCCAACAGTCAAGTGTCTCTTAAGGCAGCAAGGACCTGTTCCCCAGGACTACAGGAGCTGGCTGGCATCAAGCATGAGGGCCAAAGGCTAAGAAAAGGGAGCTCCCCCAATCTGTGCCCTCTCACAGATGTCTAATGTACCCCTATGGGAACGGAGTCATTCCCCGCTTAGTTGGAGGTTCTGCTAGGCTACAATGGGCCTACCATGGGAGGCAGAAGTCCCTCCAGGACATTTCCCCTCTCCACTCAAAGATGCCCAGTACATTCCACCCTTATAAAGCCCACACAGGTCACTCAGGCAGTGCAGGTGGCCAGCCTACGGCTTCCACTCCTCCTCTGACTGCAGCATGCCAGTGGCTTCAAATCCTAAGCATGGTGCTGAGGTCCCAGGCACAGAGCCAAACTTGACTGCTGCATTTTAGGGTGGGCATGAGGATCAAAGTACCTTAAAGAGGGGACTGTGGTTCCTGGCAGGATTGGAAGACCCATTCTTATTCCTACCAGTACTTATGGCCCCATAGGGGCCCTGTCAAGGATAGTGTCCTGCAGGATAAGGGCCTCAGCTGGGCAGGTGCAGCAGTCACTGTGCTGGCTGCCAGCCCTACATACTGTGCAGTTGGCCTGCGAGGTCCTCCCCCACCTCAGATGGTGGGACCCCTTCTGCCAGGCCCCTCTATTACCATGGCAACACTCAGGCTTCTCTAGAGGGACAGAGCGTCTTTGTAGTGACACAAAGCTCCTTTGAGGTGCGCCCCCCTGCTGTAGTCACAGAGCCTCTGAGGGACAAAGGTGGCCCCCAGTCCAGCCTCCCAGGATACAAAGCTAAGGAGATGAGATGGGAAAGCCTAGTGGTTAGGTACTAGGATCTGACTACCCACAGAACAACCCCTGGTCAGGAGAAGCTAGTTAAGGGTTGTCAGAGAGACCGCAGCACAAGCAGTAGCTGTCATCAGAGCTAGAGAGTCCTACTCTTTCTATATCCTTGTGACAAAGGAGACACTTTGCCAAGTGGTAGAAACTTTTGCAACATGGGCCTCTCGTGGGACAGGAAGCACCTGAACTGGCCCATCCGGATAGTACTGGGCTGAAGGCTCCATGGGAACTGGAATACTGCAAGTCCTAGGCAGACAGGCGGGTAGGGGAGATGCAGCTTCTGGGCTGGAAGGAGAGGTTCAGTACCAAGCCTGCTATGGGGCCTGGCGATGGCATCTGGTCTTGCTCCAGATCTCTTTCATTTCTCTGACACCAGTTCCTTCTGCCATAAAGAATCTCAATTTCCCCGCTTGCTATAGGAAAAAATGGGGCCAGGGACAGCTTTGCAATGCCCACAACCCAAGGTCAGGCCTAGTCAGGAGGGTCTCTCACTGTGGACTGGCTCATTCTAAGGTTAGGGAGATGGAACCCTGAGGACAATGTAGGTCCCACACATGGTGACAGTACCCTGGGTACACCTTCCACAGTGCAATAGCTGTACATCTACTCCAACATCACAGTCTAGGAAGTCAACAGATGACCACCCTACAGCACGCCTCAATCCAGAGGTGGCCCAGAAATAGACCCCCCTCCCAGCTATCCTGGCCTGAGGGTCATGCCCACCCTGACCACTGCTGATCAGGCACTTGGCAATGCCCTGGCATGCTGGGCGCTCTGCCCAGAGGCCCTCACCAAGTGACCTCAGTCTGACCCACAATAGCTTTGCTAACTAAGCCCCTCGTGGGGTAATGAATCCTAGTGGAAGTATGAGGTATGTGGAAGTATGGGCTTGAGGTCGGGGGGGAGAGGGGATAGCCATCCTTTTGTGATAAGTGTACCCAAGCCCTAGGGAGACCAGCCTAGAGACCATTTCCAACTCAGCAGGACCTCTGAATCAGCAAGCACAACAAGTGGCTCTGACACAGGTCCATGTTGTCCTCCCCACTTTCCCGCTTCCCCAATGGCATTCAAGCTATCTGCTGACACTGTGGACATGAGGATGCTAAGCAAGGACCTGCAAATCCCCTCAGTCAGCTCACACACAACATGCAGGGGCTCCTCTGCCCGGGAGGAGGGAGGTTCCACAGAACTGTCCACGACTTCTGAAAGACAGCAGCTTAGGAAAATGTTGGTGATATTCCCCAGTCATTTCTCCATCAAACAATCAATCCTGAGGACTCAGGCAGGGAAACTGTCCTGCCTGTCATGCCCTGGCCTGCCCTAACCTGTGTGTAGTGCATATGTGATTGTCTAGTAGGGGCAATCGAGAAACATGAGGGTGGGTGCAGAAGGCGACCTATGGCTGGGCTGTCCGGACGTCACAGCCGTGGTAGTACTGTGGCCACCTGGTTCTAGAGGGATGGAAGGTGGGAGGATGCAAAAATCCTGGCCAACTCAAGGGGCTCAGGCTTCCCCTCCTGCGGGCAGGTAGGACTCCAGTCAGGTTGGGGATGCTGAAGGCTCCCTGGATCCAAGAAATTCTAGGTGAGACATTCATGTTGGGAGCAGAGGAACCAGCGGCTTTAGCCCTTGGAGCCATGACATAGGAGTTGGTGCAGACACCAGCACCACACTTCAGAGTCCTCCTTGAGCTCTAGGACAAGAAACTGGTAGTGCTCCTCCCACTGCTGGCCACCATGGCTACCGGTAGGGCAAAGCCAGGGCATAGTATTCACAGTATTCTGCATCCTGGGAGGATACAGAGTCGGCATTCCTTAGTAATGGTGGCCTGTCTGCATAGAGGTGACCCTTAAAGGAAAGACTGTCTCTGGCATAACCCTCCTGTAAACAATTTGGAGAAGAATCAGGTAGTGCTGGGTCCTGACCTATCACAGCAACACTCAAGTTTTATGAAGGGAAAACTAGTTCGTTCCAGCTAAGAGGATGAACTCTCTAACCCAGTGGGACACTTGACATTCTAAGCTGGCTAAACCATAAAAGAATTAATCCAGTCCAAACAGTCAATTACTTGGCCAAGGGACCAGCCCTAGAAAGGTGGGCTCACCTTCAGTTACACTAAGGAGATAGGCGGAATAATTATTCCTTTAATGAGATACTGTACTTTTCCTTCTTAGAATCCCTGCCTCCCACTGAGCTATCACTGAGGTTCCATGGGATCCTTCTACCTTTCTGACTCTGACTTTTTCTTCTACTTTTGTCTCTTTCAGATACTGGCCTGACCCCGAGTTGTGTTTTGCTCTCTTTGTACTTTGGGTTTCCATTCTTTCTCTAAAGGTCCCCTCCCCGCTTTGTGTCTGCTTGCCTGCGATGTGCAGGCCTCTGTGCCCTCTAAACTAACACGGCACAGCTTTTCTCCTTCTCTCCTCCTTTCCCTTCCTACAGGCGACAGCTGAGGATTACAGCTTTCCTGCCCTGGGTCTCCTCCCTACCCCTCCAACCCCCGCCCCAGTCAGAGTTTCTCTGTGTAACAGCCCTGGCTCTCCTGGACTCTCCCACCTCAGAGTAGGCAGACCTCAAAATCAAAGAGATCTGATTGCCTCTTTCTGCCTCCTGAGTGCTAGGATTAAAAGTGTGCACCAACCTGTCCTGTTTTTTGTTGTGTTTTTTTTTTTAACTCTAATAAAAATATTCTCTTTGAGTAAACTTTGGCTTTGTTTGACTTTCAAGCTTTTCCTGCCTTTTAGTTCTTTAGTCTGCAGTGAAAACAAACCCATTCTACATCCAGCCATGAATCACGCCACTAGCTCTAAAGCAGAAAAGAAAGTTCTAGGTACCAAAGGTCTATGCCCTCTCTGGTTTGTCCTCGCTGTAAGCTACCACATGGCTTCTGGCCAGCTCTCGGGGTTCAGAGGAGAAGCAACAACTTCACGAGATAACTGCCTTTCGTTCCAGCCTTAGGCTGCTTGGTCAGCACCCAATTTGCTGTCCTTGATGGGAGCTGGGAGCCAGCTCAACCAGGAGAACCACCAACTGCCAGCAAGTGAGAATGTCTTGCCTTCACATGTAAACAGAACAATGGGGATGGACAAGGGGCTTCTCCACCCTCACCCAGTGCAGACTGGGCCCTTCGGTTTGGTCTGCCTTCCCAGCCCAAAAGCCTCAGAACCCCTGTGAAATGAACTTGCTTCTTCCAAATGCTGTCACCAAGAGCAGGAAACACATGATTTGGAGATCCTTTTGTGGAGGGGTGATGTGTCTCAAGACAGGATCCTCCTATGTATCCCACCCCCGCAAACATTCTCCTCCCAAATGGGCCCCTAAATCATCATCACTTCCTGCTCTTGTCGATGCCCTTGATGACAGTGTTTGAGACAGGATCCTTCGATGTAATCCAGGCTCAATATGTAGCCAAGCTTGACTGTGAACTTCTGTACCTCCTGACAATGCTGGGATCACAGACATGCAGTCCCATGCAGTCCTGATGATTGGTACCCTGGGGACTATGTATGCAGGCACTTTGCCACTGAACTACCACCCCCACCCCCCACCCCCAACCAGGTTTGGGGTTCTTCTGCTGTGAGAGGCCCGGGAAAGCTGCCTCCAGCTAAGTCACAGGAGTGTATTCACTAGCACAGAGGTGAAGAACTGTAGCGATGACACTCCCCAACCCCCCCCCCCCGAAAGGTTAAAGATGGAGCTCAAGAAATTGGGAACAGGCCACAAAGAAAAGGAACCATCATAAATGACTTACAAAAAAAAAAAAAAAAAAAAAAAAAAGCAAAG
>CM053753.1:40703256-41035969 GCA_028658305.1 Pachyuromys duprasi | reverse complement strand
AGGGCTGGAGTGAGCTTTCTGTCCAGAAAGAGGCAATCTTCCGCTAATTCTGCTGTCAGAAACAATACCACACACCAAGGAGGCTAGCGAGGAAAGATGTTGATTTGGACTTATAATTCCGGTCTAAGGTCAAGAAGCTGTGTCCAGGTATGGCCTTGTTGGGGGGATTGCAAGGCGTTTGCATGCAAGGGATTGCATGCTAGAAAAACAGAGCACAGAAAACAGACAACTGGGCTGTACAGCAGACCCGCTGTTAGATAACCAGCAGCACATTAAACAAATAGGTTTATCTATTCAAGAGGGCAGAGGCCTAATCACTTCCTACAGCCTCCTTCTGGCCCCAGGTCTTATAATGTTATAAAGTGAAATTAAATTCCAGCCTGAGGTCTGGAGGAAACAAGCCATATTCAAACCACAGCAGAAGCTGCAACAATCATGGGCACGCCTCTTAGCATTTCAGAAGTTCTGTCAACAGTCCTATTTCTTCGGGTCTCCTGAATGGGCTGTGTCTCATGCATGGCATAAGAAACAGTCTACCTGAACCCAACCTACAGGGCTTGATGGTTCTGATCACTTTTTCTGCCAGACCATGCCAGGCCCTGCAGGAGACACGCTCATCAACAGGTCTTGACTGCCTGGCGGCTGCCTCTTAAACCTTAAAAGCTTTTATGGTGAGGAAGAGCTAATGGTCTCTAAAAAGCACACTACTATTCCTTTCTTATTTGGACAGCGTTTTTTGTTTTTTGTTTGTTAAGAGTCAGGGTCTTGCTATATTGCCCAAGCTGGTCTTGAACGCCTGATCTCAAGTGATTCTCCTGCTTTGGTTCCTGAATAACTGGGACTACAGGTGTGGGCCATATGCCTTGGGTCTTCAGAAATATGAAATCAGCTCTGAAATGCTTCAGAAGCAGCAGGTGGAGCTTTCTCATTTTCAGCCTTGTAACTCATCCATTCTCTGTCACACTTTTCCTCAGGCAAACACACTGTCCAGAGCCCTGGACTCTAAGTACCAAAGTAAGGCCAGTCTGGTCTACAGAGTGAGTCCAGGACAGCCCAGTACAGGGAGAAAAACAAAAGCAAAAACAAAAGAAATTATATATATACATACATATATGTATGTATGTATGTATGTATATAAGAGATCAGAAAAAATTAGCAAAGCAATGCTCACTGGACACCACAGTATATTTCTAAGGCATCAATTTATTCTGAAAATTGAAAACTGGTAGAACTTTAAAAAAAAAAAAAGCATTTGTCTTGCCTTTCCAGTAAAAATTATATTCCAGGAAATTTTATTTATTTTTTTCTTTTCTTTAAACACTTGTTTCTCTGTGTAGCCCTGGCTGTCCTGGACTCACTTTGTAGACCAGGCTGGCCTCAAACTCACAGAGATCCCCCTGCCTCTGCCTCCCGAAGTGCTGAGATTATGGGCATGTGCCACCTCACCCTTTATTTTAAAACCTGTTTTATTAAACATATTTATTGGTATCAAGGACATTTTCCTACATATATACTGTATGTTTGGTCATATTTACCCTGCTAACCTTTCATCTTCTTCCTGATGCCCCTCCCTTTCCTCAGTTTGTCTTCCTCCTACTTCTTTTTTGTTCTACCATCCTAAGGATGGTGGCCTCCTAGGGTCTGCCCACTCCCTGAGAGGGCAATGGCAGAGCCGATCTTGTATAATCTTGTATAGATAATTACAGCTGATTGGGCTTTACGAACTAACGGCCTTGCCCTGCTCAGGAATGAGCATTCTTCACCATTCCCCTTCTTTCCTCCAATTGCTTTTTTGTTTTTGTTTGTTTTTCGGCTTTTGAGAAAGGGTTTCTCTATGTAGCCTTGGCTGTCTTGTACTTGCTTTGTAGACCAGGCTGGTCTCAAACTCAGATATCTACCTGCTTCTGCCTCCCAAGTTCAGGGATTTAAAGGCATGAGCCACAGCGTCCAGTGCCGGTGATTATATTTTTTTTCCATCTCTCTCCTATGGTGTTCCCTAAGCCTTGAAGGATGCCCCACTTATGGCTGAGCACTTATGACCGGCTATCACTGTCTACTGCCAAAATAAGGTTCTCTGACCAAAGTTGATTGTAATGGAAGTTTTGGTTTCTTTAGAGATTCAGTTATGTTATGTATGTTATATATTTTTTGTTTTATTCTCAAGTGTGGAATTTTAATTTGGGCTTTCGTATGTCCACAGCTGATAATTTCATACTGCAGAACATGGTTTTTGCCACCTGGTAACGGCCTGCCTCGTGCAGCACAGAGAGGGGGCATGGTCTATGACTCTGAGGGATATAAATACAAGAGCCCAGAAAGAGAAGGAATGACAGTTTGGAGAGACTAGGGACTCTCTCCCTAGTGAGGGAGGTGTGGTGGTGTGGTGGCTTGGAAGAGGCAGATGGAGGAGACTGCTGCTACGTTTGCTGTTGATGGAAGGAAATTGGTATGGCACCAAAAGAACCCATCCACCCTAAACAGCCAGGAGAAGTAAAGGGGTCTGTGCCCCCTCTACCCATTAACATTTTCTCTCCTATCTGGGGTTAAAGGGTTGATGGAAGGGAGGCAGAGGCTTAAATACCCCCAAAAACGAGAGTTACAAAGCCTGGCTTGGTGGCGCACGCCTGCAATGCAGCACTCGGGGAGGCAGAGATAGGTGGATCTCTGTGAGTTATAGACCAACCTGGTCTACAAAGAGTGTCCAGGACAGCCAAGGCTACACAGAGAAACTCTGTCTCAAAAAACAAAAAATACAAGTACTACAGTTGATAGCAACACTAATCTATGGGCATAAATATAGTCATTTAGAAGGAATTTGTTGGACAAATTATGTCCACCTACCAAAGCAACAGCTGTAGCTTGCTTGCACTCTAGGGTCTATGACCTCCCAAAAGCCATGGGCCTTTGACATTTATAGTACCAGGTATGAATCCCCTTGTGAACAGACCTCAATTCAAATCAGAAAATGGTTAGCTACCCTAATAATAGACTGCCACTATGGTACCGGGGGGATATCTTGTCTGGACAGTCTGGACACTACTGCATACAGCGTCTACAGCTCTTCTCATGAGGGGTCTATAAAAGAACAGAACTGATAGAATTAAAATGATACGTGGGGTTTATAAGCGTGGCTTACAAGCTGTGGCCAAGGTAATACAACAATGGCTGTCTCTCAGAAGGCCAAGAATCCAGTAGTTGTTTAGTCCACCAGACTAGATGTCTTAGATGTTTCAATCTAGCGCTGGAGTCCTAGGAATTCCTAGAGAGCTGCTGGTCTTCAGTCTGTGTTGGAATCCTGAAGAAGTATGTTCTATAACCGGCGAAGTAATGTTTGAGCAACAGGACAGGTAAACTTGCCAGCAAGAGTAAAGGCAAGCAGGCAAAAAAAGCAAAAGCTTTCTTCTCCCATGCCCTTTACATAGGCTTCTACCAGCAGGTGTGACCCAGGTTTAAGGCGGGTCTTCCACCTCAAATGATCCTATCAGGCTGCTTGGGTTTCAATTGATTCCAGATGTGGTCAAGTTGACAACCAAGATTAGCCATCACAACAGCTAACACTGTTGATTACAATTCTTCCCCAAATAGCCTGCACAGAGGCTTACGGGGGAGTATGCTTCTATCTTAGTTCCAATCTCCCATCCTCCCTTCTAAGTCCTCAAGTCAAAGTGCGTGCTGTTTTCAGCAACAGTGTCTACCATCTAGCTGTGGCAACAGCCTCAGGGGCTCCCTTGGCCAACAAGGAGGTAATAAGGTAACTCAATTCTGGCTCTAAGATTTTTCCTTAACAGTCTACGGCTTTGGAGAGTAACATTATTCACCCATGCAAGGTACTTCCATCCAAATGTTTTATTTTTCCATTAGCTTGCCAGCAATCAGATTTCCTTATGGCTGTTTCATTTATTAGTTTCGGATGACTCTCCCCCGCCTCTGTAACAACCTCACCTGCTTAAACCCTTTCTGTCCCCAAGAGCGCCTCTTCCATTTTCGTATCATATGTCTCCTATCACTCCCCACTGTCTTTTTCCCTGTGTCGTGGCCCATTTCTAGTTTCCTGGGCTCTATAAACACTCCTGTTTATGTGTCATGTTATGTTTATTCATATGCTTAACTGTCCCTGCATTTCCAAAATTCAAAGTACTGTGATTATAAGTTGTTATGCTGTAGTCATTTTTCTGAGTCTAGAAGACCTCATTTAATATAGTATCTTCCAGGTCCATCTATTTTCCGGCAAATTTCTTTTTGCATCTCAATAAAATTCCGTGTGTGTGTGTGTGTGTACACTACGTTTTCACTATCCATTCTGATTCCATTTCCTTGATATTATGAATAGAGCAGCAATAAGCAGAGATGGGCAAATACCTTTGTAGGAGATACCGAGATTGTTGGGTAGGTGTCAAGGAGGGAATATAGCTCACGTGGATGAGAAACTCCACACAGATTTCCGTCATGGCTACACTGGTTCACACTCATACCAACTATGGATGAAGGTTCCCTTTTCCTTGCATCCTTATACATGTCATTTGTTTTCCTGCTGACAGCCGAGTAGTTTTAATTGGCATTTCCCCCGATACTGACCATCAAAAAGATTACCTACTGGCCATTTATGTTCTTTTGAGAACTATTATTTTTGAGAACTGTTATTTTTAATGCTGTTCAGAATATTTTTATTTGATATTTTAATATTAGTCAGGGTTGTCTAGAAAAAGAGAATTGATAGAAAAGAATATATATGGGATTTATTAGAGTGGCTTACAGATTGTGGCCCGTTATTTCAACATTATTTCATTTTTTTCATCTCCTGATGAAAGGCCCAAGAATTCAGTAGTAGTTTAGTCCACAAGGCTGGATATCTCGGTTGGTCTTCAGTAAGCATCGGAATCCTGAAGAAGGCTCTAAAGCCAGTGAAGGAATGGACTTGCCAGAGAGTGACAAGGGGCAAGAGGCAGAGAGCAAGAGTTTTCTTCTTCCGAGTCTTTTACATTGGCTGCCAGGAGAAGGTGTGACCCAGATTAAAAGTGGATTTTCCTACTTCAAATGAGTCAATAAAAAAAACAAAAACAAAAACAAACAGAAAACCCACCTTCACAGGTATACCCGGGCACTCAGGTTTTAGTTAATTCCAGATGTAGCCAAGTTGACCACTAAGATAGCCATCACAGTTTTGTTCACTGTTTGGGAGTTCTTTGTATGCTCTGGATTGTAACTCTGTCCCAGGTACAGCTGGAAAGCATGCCACATGTATAGCTGCCTCTTTAGTCAACTACTATATCCTTTGCTGTACAGAAGTTACTTTAATTTCACAGAGTCGCCATCTGTTGACAGTTGGTCTCACATGGAGACAATTCAGCAAGGCCGGCCAATGCCCACACCCGACTACGCCCACACCTTCTGTGCTTCCGTGCTTCCCTCCATTGGTCCAATTTCAGGTCTTAAGATTGCTGCTCAAGAGGCATGCTCAGATCTCAGCAGGCGGGTAGGGACAGCAGCTCCCTTCCCGAGGATCTTGGTTTGATTCCTGGAGCCCCCAGGGTGGGTCACAACTGTGAGTGACTCTAGTCCAAGAAGATCTGATGTCCTCTTCTGGCATCCACAAGCACCAGAGACACACATGTAGCTGGTCTTTGCTACTTTGTGGGTTCTTCTTTTTCCCCACCCTTTATTCTCACCCTCCAACCCCATCTCACCCCCTATCACTAGACAGGAGAGAAAGAGGATAGAGAGATAATTCAATCTGACTTCTTCCTTCCTGTTTTTTCTTTGAGCACAACTACTAACAAAGTACAACCAACCCTCCTAAATGACGAACCACCGCCCCACCTGCCTATCAGGACATTTATGTAACCTCTTAAAAGTTCCCAGAATTTCAAACATCACAATCACAGAAACTATCTGCAGCTGGAAAAAACATGCTTCTGCTAGAGCATGAGGCAAATCATAGTCAGCTGCTATGGACAGGCCCAAGCAGCCCCAATTCCTACACCTGGAATTAAAACGAAAATACATTCTTATTTCTGAACTTTTAAAAGATTTATTTATTTATTATTTATACAGTATTCTGCCTGCGTGTCTGCCTACATGCCACAACAAGGCACCAGATCTCACTATAGATGGGTATAAGCCACAATGTGGTTGCTGGGAATTGAACTTAAGACCTTTGGAAGAGCAGCCAGCGCTCTTAACCTCTGAGCCATCTCTTCAGCCTCTTATTTTTGTATTTTTAAAGAAAACAAAATTCCAAAATTGTCACTACACATGGTGCACAGATATACATGTATATCTTTGCTTCATGGAGAGTTGATTTTTGTGTAGAGAGAGGAGGTTCTAGCTCCATTCTTCTATATGTGACTTTCCAGCCACCAAGGTCATGCAACTGTAGCTGTAAGGGCTTATATCCTGGATCCTCTATTATGCTCCACTGATTTACACATTTGTTACCATGCTGTGTGGGGGTTTTGGTTGTTTTTGTTTTGTAGGGTTTTTTTGGTACCATGTTGTTTTTGTTCCTCTGGCTCTATAATGTAAGATGGAATCAGAATTATGACACCCAGCAATATTCTTGCTCAGGATTGCTTTTGCTATCCAGGGGCTCTGGTGCTTTATATGAATTTTCAAGATTGTTTTGTCTGTGAAATGGTATGGGGATCTTAAAGAGTGCATTGAAGTTGTAGATTGCTTTTGATGGGATAGCCACCTTCACAACAATTAACTCTTCTAAGCTATGAGCATAAAATGTCTCTCCACATATTTTTTTCTATTTATGTATTTGTGTGTGTGTGTGTGTGTGAAAACAACTTGCAGGAATCAGTCCCCCCTCCCCCACCCCATGGATCCTGGGGATTGAACTTGGTCCTATTAGGCTTGAAAGCAAGCATCTTTCCCAAGCCTCCTCGCCAGCCCTCCAGCTCCTCAAAGTCCTCCTCTTGCTTTCATCCATGTTCTAAAGTTTTTGTTGTATAAGTCTTTCTTTTCTTTTCTTTCTTTTTTTTTTGGGGGGGGGTGTTATTTGAGACAAGGTTTCTCTGTGTAGCCTGTACTCAGTTTGTAGACCAGGCTGGCCTCAAACTCACAAAGATCTGCCTGCCTCAGCCTCCCAGAGTGCTGGGATTACAGGCTCGTGCCACCACAACTAGCTAAGTCTTTCAATTCTTGCTTGAGTTTCTTCTGTTTTTTTGGTTTTTGAGATTACTGTGAATGGGACTGTTCCCTGATTTCCTTCTTCTCGGTATGATTCTCTGGTATAAGGCTACTGCTTTTTATATTTTAATTTTGTAGCCTGCCACTTTGCTCAGTGTTTATCACTCTTAAGAGTTTTCTAGTGAAGCCACTAGATCTCTTATGTATAGAATCGTTGTTGTTGTTTGAAACAGAATCTCTCTACATAGCTTTGGCTGCCCTGAAACTCACTATGTAGGCAGGGCTGGCCTGAAAATCAGGTATCTGCCTGCCTCTGCCTCCAAAGCGGAAAGAAGCTGGGATTAAAAGCTCACCTCACTTGGTTTCTTTTTTTGTTTGTTGGTTTGGTTTGGTTTGGTTTGGTTTTTTGAGACAGGATTTCTCTAAGAAGCCCTGCAATTCTCTGTAGAACTCTGTAGAGTTCAAGGCTGGCCTTTGAATTCAAAGAGCTACCTGCCCCACCCTCCCACGTGCTGGGATTAAAGGTGTGTTCCACCACCATCTGGCTTTAACATATTATTTTAAACTTTAAAACACTTTGTTATTTTATGTGTATGGGTGTTCTGCCTGAATCTGTCTGTGTACCAGGTGATATACCTGGTGCCTGCAGAGGCCAGAAAATAGACAGTGGATCCGCTGGAACTGAACTTACAGGTATGAGCAGCCAAGTGTGCGCTGAGAACAAAAGTTGGGCCCTATGGAAGAGCAGTGGGTGCTCTTACCTGATGACCATTGCTCCAGCCCTCTTTTTCCGATTTTTATGGGACAATTTGACAAGGACTGGTGTTAACTCTTTAAAAGTCTGATGGAATTCTGCAATGAATATGTACAGGCCTGGGCTTTTTAAGTTGTGAGAATTTTTATTACTGTCTCAATCTTGTTATATTATAGAGCTGTTTGTCTCATCTTGCTTTGGCATTCATAGATTATATGTATCCAGAAATTCATGTATTTTTTACATTATTTTTATTAGTGAAATGTGTACGTTCTAAAGCATGTCCTTATGATTTTCTGAATTTCACTAGTATCTGTTGTAGTTTACCCCCTTCTAATTTTGTTGAGATGCATCGTTTCTCTCCTTCTTCTGGTTAGTTAAGGGCTTGTCAATTTTGCTCATCTTCTTAAAGAACCAGTTCTCCACACTTTGTATTTTGTCTCTATTCATTATCGCCTGCCTAATCTTATCTATTTACACCTGTGCTTTTGGGTCTGGCATGTTCTTATGTTTCTAAGGCTCTGAGTGTCACCTATCTCTCATGATATATTGGCAACTTCTCTGCTGCCCAGATAAAACAGTGTGACCAAGGCAACTTAAGAAAAGTTATTTTGGCTATGGTTCCAGGGGGATAAGAGTCCATCATGGTGGGCTACAGGCATGGCAACAACTGGCAGGCATGGTGGCAGGGTCAGGGAGCCAAGAGATCACATCTTTAACTCAAAGTACAAAGCAGACTGTGAACTGCAAGTAGAGTGAAACTATAGACTCTATAGTTTATGTAGATTTTATATATTATGTTTAGTTTTATATATAATCTATATTACAAACTATAATCTCAGAGCCTGAATCTCCCAAATGCCTACAACAATTGAAAATAATGTGTTCCAATACCTGGGTCTATGGGGGACATTTCTCATTCAAACCACTATATATGGTGAGGTATGTTTCTTAGAGACAGCAAAGACATGGCTCTTGTTTTTAATCTAATCTGAAAATATAACTTTTGACTGGAAAACTGAGATCATTAATGTTTAGAGCTATTATGAAAGGTTTGCATTAAATCCTGTCATTTTGTAGTGTTTAGTGTTTTCCTAATCTATCGCTTAAGTTCTGTTCTAACAGCATTTTTCCCTGTAGCCTCTTGGGTATCTGTCATTCTCTTCAGTCCTAATTCTGTCCAGCATCTTCTAGAGACCTGGCTTCATGGTCATAAGATCACAAATTCCTTTAGCCTGATTTAAAAAAAAAAATCTTGTAGTGTTTTCCTTTCTCAGTCTATTCTAGCAAACAGTTCCACTGCGTACAGTAATGTCAGGTGGCAAATAGGATCTTTCAAAACCTGAAATGGATCACCAGAGCCTTTCTGGGTTGAAGCACCTACTGGGAAATCAGCTGTTTTTCTGATAGACAGCCTTTATACTGACTTTGTGTTTCAAGCTTTTAATACATTTTCTTTGTTGTGTATATTTGCTGTTTTAACTATATGGGGAATTTCCTTCCTGGTCTTTGTCTATTTGATGTTCCATACATCTTTTACCTGTGTGAGCCTCTCTTTCCCTACATTTGGAAAACTGCTTTCATTGTATTGAAAATATTTCCTGTGCCTTTGTATGGAATTCATCTCCACATATTTTGTAGATTTGTTCTTTTCATGGTGTCCCAAAGATCTGGAATGTTCTATTTGCATGTTTTTGTTACTTTATCTTTGACCTTCATTCAATGCTCCAATTCCTCTACCTCATCATGATCTGCTATTCTGAGCCTGTGGTGGTGGCACACGCCTGTAATCCTAGCAGGAGGATCACTGCGAGTGTGAGGCCAGCCTGGTCTACAAGGAGAGTCCAGGACAGCCAAGGCTACACAGAGAAACCCTGTCTCAAAAAAAAAAAAAAAAGAAAGAAAGAAAGAAAAGATCTGATCTTCTGTGCTTTCCACAGAAGCTCTTATTTAACTGAGTTTTTCAATTCAATTATCTCAGTTTGGTTTTTTCAACTGTCTGTGTTCTCTTGGAATTCACTCGGGTTTATTCATGCCCTTTTTCATTCTTTTCTTTTTGAGTCAGGGTTTCACTGTATAGCCCTGGTTTTTCCTGGAACTCACAGAGATTCACCTGCCTCTGCCTCCTGAATGCTTGGGTTAGCGGTGTGTGCCACCACCGCCCGGCTCTCCTTCATTTCTTTGAACATAATTTTGTTGGCTGGTTGGTTGGCTTTGAGACAGAGTGTCACAAGGGCCATGTAACTCTGGTTGTTCTTGAGCTTGCTATGTAGGCCAGGATGGCCTCATCTGCCTGCCTCTGATTCCTAAGTACTGGGACTAAAGATGTCCGCAACCATGCCCAGCTCTGTGCACATATTTATAATCAGTTATCAAGACTTAATGACTTCATTTAAATCATTCTCATTGGGGCCATTACTGTGGGATTGGTTATTTTTGAGGCGACACGCTGTCTCGGCTTTTCATGTCATCTGTGCTATGTGTTAGCACCTGCACATTAAGAGGTATATTGACAGCTGGTTTTTGTTGTTATTATTCAGGCCACCTTTGCGATATTCCAGAGAGGTAAGATAAAGCACTGCAGGGCAAGAACAGAGCGACAGAGCAACTCTGAGCTGGTAACCGGCCACAGGTGTAAGTACAGGGGAATAGATGCGGAGGGAACGCGCAGGAGACATCTCGGGCCATGAGAACTAACTTGCCTGATTTGGGGGCTCAACCTGACACTTCTTGCATCACTTCTCCTGCTCCTGGAAGCCTCTTCACCATTGGGAGTTCCTCCATGATGGGGATCCCTTTCTTGTCTCCCTTTTGCTAAGGACTGAGAAATTTTTTTCTGTCTAGAAGGGGATGGAATGTACTATAGCACATTGGAGGCCAGAGGATAACTTGAAAGACTGAACCATGTTCATATTCCTTGTGGTAATGTAAGCCACACAATGGTTATGAATGAGCCAATGAGATGAATTCTTTCTAGAATTTTCCATTTAATATTTTTGAATCAAGGCCAATCACCGGTTGCAAAGACAGGGGATAAAAGGAAAATACTGTAAACCTGTAACCAGGAAGGGGCCAATCATGATCAAAGACCTAGTAAAAAAAACTCAGGCTTCAGTGGTTAATTCTACCCAACATTTAGACACTTGGAAACTAACACTTATCTTCCTCCAATTCTTCCCGAAAAATAAAGAGGAGAGCATACAGACAAACTTATTATTCCATCATGTGGGGCTGTCCTGAGAGCAAACTCAGACAAAAACACTAGGTGAGAAGAAAACTTCGGGTCCACATAACCAGTGGATCCTGGAGCAAAACACTTTCAATTTAGCAACACATAAGAAAGATTGTAACCTCTTAACCAGGCAGCACCTATTCCTGGAGGTCAGGAATGGTTCAACATACAAAGTCACTCTATTCAACCTTTCATGCTAAAATAACAATAATCAATATACCACATTAATACATTAAGGAATAAAACCATGTAAATTAATACAGAAAAATTAACGAAACAGCATCTTTTGGTAATAAAACAGAATTTAAACTAGGCAGAGGAGTCAACTTTTGAACCTGAAGAAAGCTATATATATGGAAGAACACAGAGTAAACATACTTAAGGGGGGAAAAGAGAGAAAGCTTTTCCCCAAAAGTAAAAAAGCTACACGTCTGTAATCCCAGTATGTGGAAAGGTGAGGCAGGGAAATTGCTGCAAGTTTGAGACTAGCCTGAGCTACTTAGAGAGAGGCCAGGAGAGGCTACTTAGCAAAACAAAGCAAAAAGAATACCTATTTTCATTATTCCACTCAACACAGTAGTAGAGGTCCTAGACAAAGCACTCAGCCAAGAAATGGGAAGGCGGCCTGGCATGGTGGTACAGAGGAAGGCAGATCTATGTGAGTCTGAAGTCAGCTTGGTCTAAAGAGGGAGTTCCAGGCCTACAGATGAAGTTCCATAACAGTCAGGGCTACACAAGAGAAACCTGTCTCAAAAAAAAAAAAAAAAAAAAAAGCAAAAACAAAACAAAACCCCACAACACCCTGTTCTGGTCCCTGCAGGCATCTGGGACACACATGGTGAACAAACACACATGCAAGCAAAACAAAAATAAATCAATCTTTAAAAGCAATTAAAGTAAAAATCTTTTAAAAACAAAACAAAAAAACGCAAGAAACAAGATAAAATCTGTTTGCCAAACAGACAGGCCCAAATCATATATCTGACATTTGGATAATACATAATATAAAAATAACTAAAATTCGTAAACAAAAACTTCAAAACACATGAAAAAAATACTAAACGTTTGCAATCATTAGGGAGACACAAGTAAAAAAAAAAAAAAACAATATAAACTATCAGTTTAAATCCCTAAGGGACGTCTACTCCCAAAAGGACACGGGACAATAGAAATTTTTTAATTAAAAAAAAAAAGTGTTGGGAAGATATGGACAAATTAGAATCCTATGTACTGTTAGTGCTGCAGCCACTGGGTATAGAGTTTCTAATAAAAAAAAAAGTTTCAAGAATAATCACATGTTCTGGCAATTCGGTTTGAACGGCACCCTTAGGCTCCCCCGTGTGAAAGCATGGCCCACAGCTCGTGGTACTGTTTGGGGAGGCTATGAGGGTGTATGGCCTAGTGGGGGAAGCACATCACTGGGTGTGGGCTTCTGGATGTGGATGGGGATCTGATTTCTCAGCTTCCTGCTCCTGCTGCCATGCCCCTGGGCCATCATGGACTCTCCCTCTAGACCCCTAAGGCGAAACACACTCTTCCACCTGTAAGTAACTGATCACGGTGTCATCACAGTGACAGGAAAGTGACCAGCTTACACAGATCTGAAAGCAGCTTTAAGACACATCTGGACACTCGCTCACGTTTACATTAAGTATTATTTGTAACTGCCAAGAGAAGGAAACATTCCAAATATAAACTGATGGAGGAATAAATGTATGTACTACATAGTATTATTTGGCCTTATAAAAGAAGAAAGCCAGGAGTGATGGCTCAGGCCTACAGTGTCAGTACTTAAAAGGATTGGGCAAATATGTCATGTATCTGAAAACTGTCTAGAAAATAAAGCAAAAAGAAGGAAACCCTAATACACAGGATTTTGTTTCTGAGAAGGATTATTGGGGGTTAGTCTGGTGCTTTGTATTCTAATGTTAATTATTTTGTTCCCCAAGGTCTCCTTGCTGTCTTTTAGGAGCAGACATTCACATAGCCAAAATGACACTGTGTAACCTTGCCTCCAAAATTATCCCTGATTGGCTAAAAAAAAGTTGCCTATACACCTGGGCAGGGCAGAAGTGAGGATGGCAGAGCTAAGGTTTGCAGGCTTGGAGGACAGAAGGATCACAGGAAGAAGAGAGACAGGTAAGAGAGGGGAGAAGAAGCGACAGAGCTGCCATTTGTGTGAACAAATACATGGCTGGGAGGGGCCTGCCCTGAGCATGGGTGATGGAGGAAAGCAGCCTACAAGAGAAACATGTGCAAGTATTTCTGGGATACTGGATGGGAAGCTGCCCAACTAGGAATTATTAGAGCAGTTGGCATGGGCTATAGGGCAGAGAGGTAAAGATAGTTTAGGGGGTAGTTTCTGCCCAGCCCCAGTGTATAAGCATATTAAAAATCTAAACAGTGAGCCGGGCATGGTGGCACTTGCCTTTGATCCCAGCACTCAAGGAGGCAGAGGCAGGAGGATATCTCTGAGTTCGAGGCCAGCCTGGTCTACAGAGCATGTCCAAAACAGCCAATGCTACACAGAGAAACCCTGACTCAAAAAAAAAGCCCCCCCCCAGTCTAACAGATATCTATCTTTATTGATATGATAGTGGGATAGTAAGAAATTAACCACTAAAATCATTATGGTAAACATTACTAGACAATATTTTCTACAACAAAGGGGCTGACTCTGTAGCCCTGGCTAGCCTGGAACTTGCAGCAACCTCTTGCCCTCTGCCTCCTAAAAGCTGCAAGTATGAACCACCATGGCCTGACTATGGGCATCTTTTTTTGTTTAAGATTTAACATGTGTGTTGTTTGTGGTACATGCACATTTGAGTGCAGATGTTTTTGGAGTCCAGGAGAGGCATCAGGAGCTGGAGGTATATGTGGTTGTTAGCCACCTGACATGGGTGCTGGGAACTGGACTCGGGTCCTCTGCAAGAACAGTTCATAGTGTCAGTCTGTGAGCAATCTCTACAGCTATTACAGATGATTCCTGAAGACATTGTGAGAAGTGAATGTTACAGAGACAAACACTAAGTACTCCACATGCACGAGGCACCTAGAGTATTCAAGAGAATAGAAAGGACAGCGGTCAGGGTCAGGAGGGAGGAAGTGGGACGCCACTGCTCAGAGCTTCAGCCTGGAGATGACTGCAGAACAAGGTAAATAGACTGGCCACTGCTGACATGTATCCTTGAAGGTAAAGTGTATTTTACCACATAATGTTAGAAACCACAGAGCTGGGCTTGGGAGATGGTGCCAGGAAGAGTGCATGCCATGCAATCCGAGGCCCCGAACTGAATCCTCAGGGTTACAAACACTCTCTTAAGCAGATAAAAAATACAAATCTGAAATACAGTGTTAGCTATGTAGAAACAGTTGGGGGGGGGGGACTGGAAAGATGTCTCAGAGGTTAAGAGCACTTGCTGCTCTTCCAGAGGACCCAGGTTCGATTATCAGCACCCACATGGTGGTTCACAACCATCTGTAACTCCATTCCCAAGGGATCCAATCTTCTGGCCTCCTTGGACACTAAATACACATGGTACACAGACTGGCTGGTTTTGTGTCAACCTGACATAAGCTAGAGTCACATCACAGAGGAAGGAGCCTCAGTTGAGGAAATGTCTCCATGAGATCCAGCTGTAAGACATTTTCTCAATTAGTGATCAATAGGGGAGGGCCCAGCCCATTGTGGGTGGTGCCATCCCTGGGCTGGTGGTCCTGGGTTCTATCAGAAAGCAGACTGAGCAAGCCATGTGAAGCAAGCCAGTAGGTAGCAATCCCCCATGGCCTCTGCCTCCACTCCTGCTTCCAGGTTCCAGCCCTGCTTGGGTTCCTGTCCGGATTTCCTCCAGTGACAGACTATGATCTGGACGTGTAAGCCAAATAAACTCTCTCCTCCCAAATTTGCTTTTTTTGTAATGGTGTTTTTATTGCAGCAATAGAAACCCTAACTAAGACACAATACACACAAAAATAAAATAAATCTGCCAGGCGGTGTTGGTGCACATCTTTATTCCAGCACTTGGGAGGCAGAGACAGGTGGATCTCTGTGAGTTCAAAGCCAGACTGATCTACAACATGAGTTAAGGACAGCCAGGGCTACACAGAAAAACCCTGTCTCAAAAGAAAAACAATAAGATAGATAGATAGGTAGATAGATCGATAGACAGATGGATAGATAGATAGATAGATAGATAGATAGATAGATAGATAGATAGATAACAAAGAAACAGTGAGAGGGAAAAGGTCTACATCATTCATTAAAAACAGATTAAGCTAGAGGCTGAATGGCCCAGGGACCCACCACCTACCAAACACAAATGAGAAAAAAAAAAAAGTCAGTGAAATGATTCCTAATGATCTTCTGCTATACTCATAGACTGGCATTTAGCCCAATTGTCATCAGAGGCTTCACCCAGCAACTGACGGAATAAGATGCAAAGACCCACAGCCAAACATTAGGTGGAGCTTGGAGAATCCCAAGGGAAAGGGGGGAGGAAGGATTGTAGGAGCCAGAGAGGTCAATGACACCACAAGCAAACCTCCAGGGTTCCACAGGGGCTCACAGAGACTGATATACTTGGCAGGGGACATGCACAGGCCTGACCTAGGCCCTCTGCACATATGTTACAGTTGTGTAGCCCGGTGTTCCTGTGAGACTTCCAACAGTAGGAGCAGAAGCTGCCTCTGACTCTGCTGCCTACCCATGAGACCCTTTCTCCTAACTGGGCTGCCTCATCTAGCCTCAATAGAAGATGCTCCTAGACTTACTACAACTTGATATGCCACTGTGGATGAGGCCTGCCCTGTTTTTTCAAGAGAAACAAAGGAGTAGATTGCCTGGGGAGGGACTGGAAGAAGAGGAAAGAAGGGAGGGAAAACTGTGGTAGGGATGTAAAAAAAAAAAAAAAAAAGAATAGATTAACACCAGACTTGGTAGAGCATGTCTTTAATTCCCGTACTAAAAGGGTGAGGCAAGTGGATCTCTGTGAGTATGAGGCTAGCCTAGTCTATATAGAAAGTTCCAGGACAGCCAGGGCTACAGAGAAAGACCCTGGCCCAAAACACTACCAGTAAAAAAATATACACACATATCATTGACTATCTTTCATGATCCAAAGTGAAGACATCTAATAGACGTAGTTCAGAGAGGACAGAATTAATTGAAGAAAGAAATTCTACTTGTTGAGGCTACATGGCTGTGACTCTGCCACTTCTGCTTGGGTGGGGGAGATTTTAAAAACCCTAAACCTTCCTCCACTTCCCTTCCCACATCATCTAGAAAGAAAAGTCAAACTGCAGGAGACAAGACCCCTCTGGCCTTCGCTGGATTATAAACCAGAGCTGAGCTACAGTCCACAGCAAGGGCTCAGGGTGTGTCTGCCACACGAAGCAAGGACACACAGCTGGAGAGCTGTGCCCAGGCGGCTGTGCCCAAGAAATGGAGGAGGGGCAGTGGGGGAGGGACAGACTGCCTTGGGACCTACCCACACACTTACACGGTGTTTAGGAGAGCCAGGGCTATGCCACCCAGGCAGGCTGCAGAGCTGAGAAGGGTGGGTGTAGATGAGACGAGCTGACATAGAGAGCTGGCGTGTGGAGGGGAGCTTTACCCTGAAGGTAATGGGGCGTCTTGTGGTAGGGTAGGGGATGAGAAGTAAATACTTGCTAAAGCAGTGGTGAGTCAGGCCCCATGGAGAACCTTCCCGGGCCTGACAGCAGGCCCGCATCCCCTACCCCAAGCTACAGGTAATAATGGAGACACTCCCGGAGCATGGATGGTTCTGGGAATAACACCATCAGTGGGGGCTGGGAGAGTCTGAGAAAATAGAACTGGACAGGTGAGGTCAAGGGTCAAGGGCCTCTCCCACAGGCTGGTCTTCCAGGCCTCAAAGTGTGTTGATCTTCCTCACTAAAGTCTGTAACCAGCACACACATACATCCTGTTCTGTTAGGAGGTCAAGTCCAAGCTGTTCTAATATAGAAACGTGGCTCCGGGTGCATGAGGCATTTTCCACAGTAGCCCTGATTTGGCAGAGACAGTTTGAACCAGAGAAAAAAGGCAAAGTTTCCAAGTACCTGGGGAAAGTATAAGGCTGAAAGAGGAAGAGCCAAGCCCTCAGGAGGTAGAGGAGGTGAACAATGGATGGGAGACGCCTATGAAAGGACATGGGAGAGTAGACCACAATCCACAGCGCACCTGTCGGACAAATGGGCAAGCAGGGCTATGGGTTCCACCCTCGGCAGAGCAACAAAACTATCATGGCTCACAAGGTGGAGTGAGTCAGACAGTGGCGTGACTCTGTGGGACTCACAAGGTAGAAGACAGCAGTCCTAGCTGTGGAGGGACAAGCGTGGTTTCTTTTCTATGTTTTCTATAAACAGGCAGATACAGGCCTATTTTTTAAAATTACGGGCACAAAGGGAGATGCTGGTATCTCCCCGGCCTCCGCTGTCTCATGCCTTGCCAGATTTGGAAGACATGTCCCATTTGTGCCACCATGAGGCCGGAGCCTTGACTCCACGCCTGGTGTAGGTGGTGATCCTCCAAGAAAGGAAACTGCTTTGGGGATGTGGGCCCTGTTGGGCTGACACCTTCTATCTGTGCCATCCCAGAATCATTATGACCTAGGTCTCAGTTTCCCCATCTGTATATTCAGAGTACTTGAGGAGCCCAGCACCCCCTCTCAGGCACAAAGTTAAGGCCCCCGGGGAAGACTCCGCAGGAGCACCTCTGAAGCCCTAGGCTGGAACACCTCTGTAGCATTCATTCTGCTGCTGCTGTTTGATGTTCAGCTAAAGTGCTAGAATGCTGATGGCGAAGAGTGTAATTGCCCCCAAGGAACTAAGTCTAAAGACATGCCCATAGGCCCACCTAATGTAGACAGACCCTCATTAACAATCTCTTCCCGTGTGACTCGAGGTTGTGTTAAGTCAATAATTAGAGCTAACCAGCACACCAGTGTATTAGAGTTCTCTAGGGTAACAGAACTTACAGAATGAATCAAAATCCTCTCCCTCTCTTTGTTTATATCTATCTATAGACATATAGACAGATTTGTATAGATTTATTTATTATATATGGGATTCATGCATATGACATATATATATATAATATAAATATGGGGGGATTTATAAGAATGGCTTATAGGCTGGGGTCTAACTAGTCCAACAATGGATGATTATCAACAGAAGGCCCCAAATCCAGTAGTTGTTTAGTCCACAAGGCTGGATGTCTTCTGTATACACTGGAATCCTGAAGAAGTAGTTTCTAATGCCAGTGAAGGAATGGACTTGCTAGTGAGGGTGGGAGGAAGTGGGCGAAAACAGAGCTTCCCTCTTCCCTGTCCTTACATAGGCTTCCAGCAGAAGGTGTGGCCCAGAGTAGAGGTGGTCTCTCACCTCAAAAGATCTGGATTAAAGGTTTATCTTCCCACTTCAAATGATCAAATTAGGGGGAAAAATCCCCTCAGAGGTGTGCTCAGCTATTTTTGGGTTTTAGTTAATTCCAGATGTAGTCGAATTGACAACCAACAATAACAAAGGCAGATGGCCAGCTTGGGCTGACCTCTCCAGTCATATAGGCAAAGTTCCTGTGAGGCAGCCAGGTCAACTGGGCACACTCACCCCTGAGGCTGGGACACAATCTGGAACCATCTCACGGGCCAGCCTAGAAGTGCCTCTAGCCAGAGATGAACAGGATTGCAGAGCCTATCAACCCCACCCCCCTACCCTGCACCCCAGGATGAGACAAGTGATCTCCCACTGGGCGAGGGGGCCTCCACCTGAAGAGCCACACAAACTGACACTAGGACCACTCGTATACCTCACTACTGGGTTGTTTAGACCCTGAAGCTCTAG
Source organism: Pachyuromys duprasi (assembly GCA_028658305.1). NCBI lineage: Eukaryota > Metazoa > Chordata > Mammalia > Rodentia > Muridae > Pachyuromys > Pachyuromys duprasi. The sequence continues at coordinate 41,016,989 of CM053753.1, read as the reverse complement.
AATGTCACCAGTCAACACCAGCACATGTCATTTTAGGGGCACACACCTGTAAGGAGAACCAGGGTACTCTGGGTACAGGGACCAGGTCCTATGCTCAGTAAACAGTCTCCACTATACCACATGTACCACAGCTTGCTCAAGTGGCACCAGCTCAAGGACTCCCACAGAGATGCCCGGACGAGAACAGCCAGAGGGTCAGTGGTTCTCCATAAAAACACACAAGCCAGGCAAGGTGGCTCACGCCTTGAATGCCAGCACTCAGGAGGCAGACACAGGTGGATCTCTATGAACTTGAGGCCAGTCTGGTGTATACAAGTTCTGGGCCAGCTAAGGCTACATAGGGAGACCGTGTTTCAAAAACCAATATATGTGTGTGCATCCATATATGTATATAGCAAGACTGCAGGACATTGTGTGGCTGGCTCTATTGCTACCGCACTCTCCTGAGACATGTCCTCTTGCCTCAGTCCCCCACAGTAATGGCGTTATAGGCTCCAGCTTGTGAACAGGCCAGGATTTTTAAAACGATGATGAGGATTTGATCCTCAGGCTTGAGCAACAAGCACTCTTACCTGTTGAGCCATCTCCCCAGACCCTATATTTGGTCCTTTCAGTGAAAGCAATGAACACCAGCTAGGGACTGAACACATCACTAGTGACAGCAAATCCAAGAACTTGAAGACACAGCAACACTCCCCCCAACACACACAGCCACACACACACACACAGCCACGCACACATGTGTGCACACACACACACCTTTTTAGTGTGAACAGTCTCCCACTCCTACACATCAGGCAGCTGATTTCATGAACTGGGAAAAGAGCAGGGGTCAGCCCCTCCCAAGAACAAGGGAGGAGCCTTATCCTGAGAAACTACCTTCCCAATCATGTCTCATCTGCCAGATAAGTATAACATCTCCCATATTTACCAACAGAAGACACTCAGAAAGAAATAGTTCGTGTGCAACAGGAAAAAAAAAAACCACAAAGTTAAACCTTCACTTTGCATTTATGTCAAAATAAATTCAAGGTGGATTACATCTTGAATGCAAAAGCCTAAAGTAGTAGCGTCTAGTAGAAGACAGACAGACACTATTTATCTAGCTATGTGCCGGAAAGGACAACACAGAGTGCTAGAGTAACTTTAGAAAGGGAAAACATTCAATGTTTTTCTATAAGAATAAAAAAAAAAAATTGAACATCAAAAACTAGCACAAACGTAAAAGCTGAGGAAAAATGTGAGGGAGGCAGAGGGATGAGAGAGAATTGGCTCATTAATATTTAATGACTTAAACTATGGGCTGAAAAACCCATCAAGCCCTCAGGGGAAGCCTGCATGGGGCACACCAGGCTGGTTTAGCTGTGTAAAGGGTGCATTATTATCCAGCCCTTGCATCGAGGCCTGTGCCTGAGCCCCATTAATCCCTTCTCACAACCCCAAATTTGTGGTTGTCCTCATTTATCTCCTCAGAAAGCTGGGAGCTCCTCAGCTGCAATGCCCAGTGCCTGGCATGGTCCCAGTGAGTCCCAGATTCCTCTCCGTCCTGCTCCATGATGCTGGGTGCCAGGTAATGGTAGCTGTCAGTCATAGGTGCCGCAGGTGAGAGAGAATCTCACCAAGACGCTGAGCCTTTATTTTCCAAAAGGAGCAGAGGGGTCAGTCTTTTTTTCCAAGAAAGCTGAAACCCTTGGTCACAGGTGAAGAGGAGTCAGGCCAACCTATCCATCCATTGTGCCCAATGCCCCTTCACAGAGGACCCTCAGGCCTCCGGAAGCCTGATGTTCCTGAGTCTGTGGCTACCTTCTTCCCAGCACAACATTATGGGGCCAGATTCCCCTCTGGGCCCTGGTGTTGGGTGAGTAGAACTCAGTGAGGGAAAGGACTAGTTGGAAACAAGACAGCTGTGATGGATGAAGAACAGTTTCCAGAGGGCAGTCCATGTAAATATCACCCACTCTGCCCCAAAGCAACTCCTGTAGGGTGTCAAATGCTATCAAAGTGTCTCTTCTAGTTATAAAGTGCCAGGAGACACAGAAACAACCACGCTACCTAACCTGCCACACTTCCTGAGCGTCATACCTCAGGGCCACTGAAACTGGCAGCCATAATTCACAGATGAGCCCAAAATAGGTAACCACCTGAGGTAAGCCAGTCCACACAGCAGGACTATGATTAGAGCTGAGTGTCATTGATTCTGTCACCCTATAGCGGCCGAGTGACAAGGCTGTATGAGAACAACAGCCATGCAAAACTGCAAGATTCATTCACTTTGCAGGTGAGGTCCATGGTGCCAGAGCTTGGGACTTATCAGCAGTGGCCATCCATTCTCCCCTGGGCAGTCAGAAGCACCTCTGAGCCAAGCCCTAGGCCAAGCAGGCTGGGCGGACACCTGATACCTCCATGGCGGGCATCCAAGCAGAAATGGACAGAGATGAGACCCAGCTAATGTCCTCATTAACAATGCCCAGCATCCTGCTAGGTCAGCCCCATTGTGAGCGCATCTTCAAGACAGACATCAATCAGGTGGCTGCTATGCACACTTGAGCCACTGTGAAATGTAAGTTGGCATGGCAGGCCCCATATCTGGTCTTGTCTAGCATTGAGACTGGGCCCAACCATGGTAAAGCTGAGCAAATGAGCACACACTGCCTGGGCCCAGACCATTCTGCAACAGACCACACCCAATAACCCCACCAGGGTACCATGCTGTCCTGAGCGACACAGGCTACTTACCTATTTCAAGGGATCTCAGCATGTCCTAACACCCATCCTGTGGACTCTGTTCCTGTAGAGAAACCAAAGGAGACTATGTGAAGCTATCCTCGACTCTGTTCCTTCTGGATGCAGGTGTACTGGCCTAGACTGCCCTCCAGGCAGGACACTGGCATCCCTGTTCCTAAGGTTGCCTTGGGATACTCCTGACTCAACCACATGGCATATGCACTTCCCTGTCGCCACACATAATTGGGACTGCAATTTGTATCAGGTCAACTTCCCTTCTGATGAGGTTGAGAGGTCAGCGATATGGACACTTAGCAACCTCTTTCTCCTCCCAGAAGGCTGCATCATTAGAGTCTTGCTGCTCCATGTAGGGTCGTGTGTCTCCCTGACCTGCAGTCCATACCTTGTGGGATGATATTTGCCTTTCCCAAGGCTCCCCAAAGCTAGCTCCAACCGTGGCTCCTAGTTCCAGGCAAGTTGTAGGACTTGGCCCTGGAGTGTGAAGCACACAGTGTGTAAGCTAGAGCATTGGTGAGACAGCAATGGTGCCTGCTCAGCACACAACTCCACCACGGGTTGATGGAACCATCACTTCCTGTCTAGGGACACATTCCCTCTTGGCATATCTGAGCCTAGGGACACTGCCAGAGTGTCTATGTCATAAAAATGAAAACATGTATGCCATGGACAGTCAGAGAAGAATGGGCAAAGAAGGAGGCATCTCTGGGGTACTGTGACATAGGTAAGTCTTCTCTGCTCTGTTTCCAGGTTTTTCTGTGCCTCTGCCCAATCTTCCTGTGTGGACTCCATCTACTTGGTCTCAGAGGTGGGTCTGTCTGTGTCTCACAACAGCCTATCAAGCTTCTGAGTACGAATTTCATCTAATTGTGTTTGTGTGTGTGTGGTGGGGGTTGAGGAAGGGGTATGAACAGCAGAGAGTGAAGGGAGTACTCAGAGCCTGGGCTTGCTCCCCTGGCAGTCCCTGAGGCCCTCTGGTGGCCGTATTCAGGCCAGGCTGTGTTGCTAGAGGCTGCCAGGCCATTCCGCAGACAGGCTTCAAGCAGAAAGGAGAAAGCTGGTAAAATGTTAAAGTGGGATCATGGAATGTGTGGGTGAGGGTCAACACTCAACAGCAGAGGCAGTGGGGAATCAGGCACATACTAAGGCAGGAGGACCTGCTGATACTGGAGGAATGGCTGGAGAGAGTTGCCCACTAACCCCCCCAAGCAGAGGCAAAGCCTGTGGCTGGGGAATGAGCCCTGCTCTAGGCATGACATTTCTGGGACAACTTTGCTTTTAACTTAAATGTTAACCTAGATTTTTGTATCACAGAGAAACATGTGACTTTGTTATCAGCCCTGATCTTTGAAAAGTCTCTTACCAGGACTCGCTACATGCCACAGCCTTGGCCACATGATCTGTGAGCCAACATCTGGCTCCCATTGACCGTCCTGAGTAGGTATAATTCCCCATTTTACAAATGTGAAAACCAGAGCTGGACCAGGCAGGATCTGAACTCAAGCCTTCCTATCTTCAGGGCTTCTCATACCCCTCACCCAGCAGAGAATGGCATGACTACAAGAATAGGACCCCTGCCATATGAGACTCCAAGAGAGATGGTAGGGGAAAGGTGCAGAGGCAGAGGAACTCTGGGATACAGGGTAGTGGGGGTCAACAGAGGACTGGGTCTCTTTCTAGGAGTGCTCTCATCACAGGGGCATAGTATAGGTATGGTCAGGGTAGAGTAACTATAGCTAGCCACCCTGCTGGGGACCCTGAATTAGAAGGCAAATAGAAAATAACAAAAGAGACTAGATAGGGCAGTTAAATAGAGGCAGATCTCGTGATGGGATCCCCATCTTGAAATCCTTTGAACATCCTGCTGATGTTCTACAGGCTCCAGAGTCACCCACCCGCCCAAGGACCACGGGGTGCTTTTCCATGCTCTATTTCTCCACTGAGGATAGTCTGAGCCTGCCCTAGTCATAACCCACCTCCCAGGCCCACACATTGGGTTTCTCCACCAAATCATGTAAATCTAGAGACACTGCCACCACCTGCCTAAACTCCACAGACCTGCTCAGACTCTGGGAGGGGCTGCAGCTGTGTCACAGTGTCACTGACTCAACCACATGGGTTTAGACTAGGGTACAAGCCTGGTTCAAGCTTAAAGGACAGGCCAGGAGGCTACATGCCAGCAAGGACTGACTATGTGGAGACTTCCACAGGTACAAGATGAGTCAGGCCAGCTGAGCCTGAGAAGCAGGTGACTTAGAGTCACACATGCGCACCATGGATCAGGACGGCCTGCCTAAGAGCTTTCTCAGTTCTCACTGTACTAAGAAAGTGGCCTCAGCAGGCTGTAGTTCTGCATGGACCTTCTTAGGCTCTCTCTGTGAGCAAGGGTAGGATTGAAAATGCAAGTAGCTAAGAACATGCCCTTCCAGCAATCAATGTGGGCACAGATAGAGAGCCCTTCAGCAACCAGACAGGGGAAATTCATTCTGCTCAATGACTGTACCCACCACAGCAGAACCACTCCTCCTGACCCATCACAACAACACACCATCTGCTACCATGGTCACTGATGCACAGCCCATATCTGGACTTCCCTGCAAATCCATTTCCATCTACCAGTGTCCTTCTATGTCTAGGTTTCACCATCCCACCACTAAGTGACCCTCAGAACTCCCTCAGAGTGCAAGAAGCACTCCAGGATGCCAAGGGGCCTCATCCAAGGATCTCTGACTCCTCCGTAACTCCTGACAATCAGCCCTGAAGAAGCAGAGCTCTAGCTTTCCAGCTAGGCATCTGTTGAAGAGCTGCAGGCTAGTCTGGAGTTGAGAGGAACTCAGTCTGAATCCATGTGTTGCACAAAGAAGGACATGGTATAGCCCTATTCTTACAGAGGCTAAGAAGTGCAAAGGATGCCTGAGACCAGGAAGAGGCGACCTGGAGATGTGTATGTGTGTGTGTGTGAGACTGAAAGGAGCCAAAGCACATAGACTGAGGATGAAAGTGGTAGAGCAGCTGGGCCCAATTCATGCAACAGAGCGTTGGTCACAAGCATCTGTGCGTAAAAGTCATGAGGATGGCACAGCTAAAGGGAGCCGGGTGGGCACTGGCTTGGCTGTGCTCAGAAGTCTCTCTGTCATCCGAGATACTTTGTGCCCACTTACTTATGTGACGGGCCCTAATATTAGGACCTCAAATGGAAGGTGGTTGCAGACAGCAGAAAGCATCAGGTACCTCAGATGACACAATACCTGCCTGGGCATAGCCTCAGAACACAGGGACAAGCTCCAACAGTACTGGCATGTCACCATCCCAGGCTCACAGATCCTGAGACATCCCCCCTCCCCCCCAACAGGCAGCACTTGCTCTGGATGAACCGTATACAGCCTGGATCCTGGACCAGAGGAGAGGTGGAGGGGCTGGGATCCTTACAGAGTTGCAAGCTCTCCGTGCATAGCTGGTCCTGCTTAGGGAGAGATGGTCCTAAAGACAGCTCGGCCATGGCTCCATCCCCTGGCTTTATAAAAGTAGGCGTGTGTTCCGCTTCTCAGATTGTTAGCCCACATTATGAGTCTAGCCTAGAAGTTAACACAACTGGGAGCATTTTCTTTCTTTTCTGTCACTTCTAAATGTCCGAATCTACAGGGAAGTGAGAGTTCCCTAGTGCCCTGGATAATTTGATACCCAAATACAAATACAGTAGAATGTTGCATGTATGCAGCATTTAATTATTTAAAAATTAAAAGGGGAAAGCCAGGGTACCCAGGCCTCTTGCCCAGAGCAACTCCAGGCTTGCAGACTGTCCAGGCTGGAGTCCCACTGAGGAATGTAGGGATATCTAGGGAGGAGATCCAAGCTGAGACACCAGACAAGGGATTCCCAGCAGTACCTCCTCTTTCATTTCTGAGGCCTTAGGAGTATCGAGGTGCGGGACCAAGACCCTGCCCTCACCAACAACCGTGACACCCTAGGAAGTTCCCCAGCTTCGCCGCCCCAGGGTCCCTGTAAAGTTTCTGGAGCTGCTGCGTCCCAGGCGCTCCGGTGGCTCTCTGAGGGCAAGGCTGTGGGAGCTGGGTCTTGTTTAGCCCGGCGGCGGCATGAAGCTGGCGCTGTGACCAAGTCGGACAAGGCCCTGAGGTCACGCACAAAGAGACCCACCCCCAAGCGACCCCGGGTCTCTAGGGGTACCCAGTGTGGGCGAGGGCGCGGAAGGGCAGAGGAACTGGCTTCCGAACCCCACCCAGACCCTGAGTGCCAGTCCAGGACCCTGTCCCTACCCTAGTCCGCGTTGCAACCTAGACGCTATGCCCAGCCCGACCCCCCAGCACCCAACCCCCCAGCACCCACCTCCAATCCCAGCCCAGACGGGAGTGTCCGGCCCTAGGCCCACAGCCGGACCCCGCCCACCCGGCCGAGCTCACCTGGCGCGCGGCGTGGGCGGCTCCGCACCGAGGCCTCCGCCCCCAAGACACGCGTCCCGGGTCCCCCGTCTCGGGGGGAGCGGCCTCTCCGGCGCTCAGCACCCAACACCGCTCCAGGACCACGGCTCCTGCGGGTTCCGGTGCGGGTGCGGGGGTTAGGGCACCCTTCTCCTCCTCTTCATCTACCCGGAGCAGTCATCAGGCTAGCCCTCCCACCCCTCCCGCGGCCCGTGCGCAAAGCGGACCTGGCCGGAGAAGAGGCCTCCGCCCCGCCCCATCCAACTGAGAATTTTCCCATTGGTAGAGAGACGCGCCCCGCAGCCCGTACGGATTGGATAGATGTGCACAGATTGCGGCTTGCTGTTGGGCTCCTGATATTGTCAGTCTTAGCCAAGATCGGCCCCCTGGCAGAGCAGGCCCAGGCTTTGACACCTGCCCGGAATGTTGCGGTTGCAACGGAAGCAGAAGGCTCGGAGTTGCCGCCTCCCAGCCACCTTCCGAGGACTTCCCCCTGAGCCGGACCTTGTAGGACCGGCTGTCACTCCTGGATTCCAGCAGCGTTGTCTCCAACATCACTCCCAGTTCGCAGCTTTCCTTTAGCGCCTGCTGTTTGCCGGACACTGAGCGTCGATCCTTTTTATTGTCATAGAATGATATTTCTCCTACGCCCTGCAAAGGAGTGTTGGGCTGCTACCCCCATTTACAGATGGAAAACTGAGGTCTGGCTAGGTTCTGGTTTGCTTTAGGCGACTAAGGCGTGAATTCAGTCTTCGGATGTCCAGGTCTGGGGGGCGCTCTCACTGTCCCAGAATATCTGCAAGCGAGGACCAACAAGGTTAAGTAGTCTGGCAAGGGGTGGAGACAACTGCAGTGATATCATGAGCAAAAGCAGATTCTGGTAAAACTAAGGTCTGTTTCTTCTGTGAAGCCTGTATTTACAGAGGCCCTGGGCACCCTCCCCCCCCCACACACTCCCTGCTGCATAATGCTATGCTTTCCTGGGGCAATGACAAGAGTTCTCAGCCTGAGAAAGGGGAATTATACGTCTTTCTCTCCCGACCCCACCCTGGTGTCCCGATTTCCTCTGCCCTGCTCTGAGTCTCTCCGAGAAGCATCAAGGAGCTTCATCCACTTCCTGAAAAGATTAACACACATTTCCCGGCCAGGTAGAGCGCACCAGTCACATCTCTGCAGTGACAGTGACGGTGGAGGAGATGCTGTAAGCAGGAGATGGAGTGCGGAGAGGCAGGGGAAATGGATCTGGCCTGTGCTTGCTTACAAGCCTTCCACACTCTGGATGCACCTGGGAATGAGCAACATAAGGCCCTTACAGATAGTATTAATGGAGGACGGGGGTGTGTGTGGCAGTACCCTGACAGTCATATTTCACCCATCTATGCTGAGTCCAGTGTGCTCACACAATAATGGTTGCTTGGCAAGAACAAAGAAAGTAAAATGCCTGGAGCAAGATTTCATTTCTGGGTCCACCTGGGTTTAGCTGTGCTCTAGCAATAAAAATTGATACCAGGAGCTTTTCAGAGTCAGGGCAATTGCTACTAATCCGTTGGTATTGGAACTTGAAATGAACCCATTTGGCATCCTGGCACTGAGATATTGTTGTAGCTCTGGGAAGGCAGAGCGAGCACCCCCAAGAAAACAGAGTCCTTCCAGAAGGTAGCTCTCATTATGTAGAGCAACACTGCAGAGCCATTCTGGCTAGGTTGCTATGTGGTGGGGGATTCTCTTTCCTCTATTAGAAATGGATTGAGTGCATCCAGCTGTCCCCTGGCTTGTCTCCAAAGGCATTGGCCCCTAGTCAGCCTGGAGCCGTTCTCTTGAAGACCTCGTAGTTCTGTGTCTACTTCCCCATACTTGCTGATGGTACAAAAGAGGCTGAACAGGTCCCTTCTGCAGGAAGAGGGCAAAAGGGAGAGATAGCCTCCAAATTAGCCCAAGCTAGTACTCTCCCTCGTAGAGACCTGTCTGCTTTAGAGCCGATGACCAGCTTCATAGAGAAGATCAGGGTGGGTAGAGCCAACCCAGCTAGGTCTCAGGGCTGCTGTCTTGCAGTTTCCCTACCAAAACAGAGCAGAAGCCCACAGGGACCAATAATCCAGTGTTGTCTCTTCCTCCTCCTCCTCCTCCTCCTCCTCCTCTTCTTTTTCCTCCTCCTTCTCTTCCTCTTCTTTCTCTTCCTCCTCTTTCTCCCTCTTTCTCCCTCTCTCTCTTTCTCTTTCCTCTGGAAAGCTCTGTAGAGAGAGTGCTGGAGAAAGCCACAGAGAGAAAGAAGGTGTATTACTCAGGAAGAACTTCCTGACTAGTCAGGACTTAAAGACTGAAAAGGGTGGTTACAAAAAATAAAAATAAAAAATAGTGAGCTCCTATTATGAGGACTGTGCAATTGGAGGTGGAATGGCAATAAGCCAGACTCAACTGAGGGAGAATGTCAGAGCGTATACCTAACAAAGTTATAGCTATGGCTGGGGTTCAGATCCTGTCACGCAGCCACCTGCTGCCTGTGACAGGATTTGAACCACTATTCAACTCTCTATTAGTGATGGAAAAGCTTGCCCAACCCATATCCCACCCTGAGGTGCATGACTTGGTGCTTTGGAGGCAAGTTACTGTGTATCTGCTAGTCCATAACCAGTCCGTGCTCATTTATTCCCAAGCCTACTTGTCTTTAGCCAATGGTAGACCAAGTGGTCTGGCTGCTCTTTTGGGACTGCAGGCAGAAGCACAGGGTGATTGCGTTAACCTGGAGGGCCTAGCTAGGTCTGCCGCCTGCTGGCCACTAGTTATGGTGCACAAGTCCTCTCGTTTGCAAATGGTTTCCGTCTGCTCTCAGGAGAAATATAGGTGGGTGAGGCTGTGAAAGAGCAGACACCTATGGCTGGGTCTGGCTGCAGCTCTGTCTTTGTCTCGCTTGAGTTCCAGTTTTCTGCAAACGTCAGCATTTCAGTTTGGGACCATGGCACCTAGATCTTCAATGCAGCTACTGCCACTTGCCATCTTAAATTTTTTTTAATTACATTTTATTTAGTGTGTATGTTCCTCAGTGTACATGTGGTAGCCAGAGAACAATTTAAAGAACTCAGTTTTCCCCTTTTACCATGTGGGTCACAGAGCTGGAACTCAGGTACCCAGGTTTGACAGCAATCACATAGCGATCTTGTTAGCTCTTTAATTTACTTCAACTGAATAGCTTGTGCGCTGGGCAGTTATATTTGCATCTATAAAGTGTAGTGAATGAGAACTGCGTATCAAGACACTGGGCTGAGAGCTTGTAGTACATTATTGTCCTTGGGGAGTGCTCGCCTTGGGGAGTGCTCGCCTTGGGGAGGGCCTCTGGTACTCCACCTTAGTGATGCCCAGGCTCCTGACACAACCTGAAGCTAAAGAGAAGCCCCAGTGAATGCCTGCGCCCTCTTCTGAAGGCTCCAGTCACTGCCCAAACAGCTCAAGCATGATCAACTCCTCATCCTTGGGGTCTGGATCTGCAGGACAGCCTCCATGTCTACTACTATGTCAAAGATTGTGGAAGGCCAGGTAGAGCAGAAGTCCAAGTTCTGTGGTACTTTCTAATTCAGGGACTGCAATAGATAAAGGGTCAGAGGCCAGGGACAGTCTGGATTGAATTGGAGGCGACAAAGGAAGGGAGGGCTGTCCAGGGGAGATTAGAGTATGGTCTAAAGGTTAAGATTAGGACCCAGTCCAAGGGGTGGGGATTCGGCGCCAAAACCCGGCGGGGTTCAGAGTCTGTCTCATTCTCGCAGAGATAACGCGCGCAGACTGAGATGCCGTAGCAGCATAAAGGGAATAGATGCCCGCACAACTCCAGCCTTGGTGCAGTTCCAGTCTTGGCGCAGCTGCGGGGGCGGAGCTCCGAGTCTCTGAAGGAAGGCATGCACAGCCAACAAGGCCGCGGCTGTGGGCACTCCGCTCCGCCTTTCGCTGCTGCGCCCAATGGCGAGCTCTCTGGCCGCGGGCCGGGCGGGCCCTGGGCTGGAGGCTATGGCGCGCGGGTGCGGCACCCGGAAGTCGGCGGCGGCGGAGGCGGTGAGTGTGCGGCGGGAGGCTGGGGCTGGCTGGCTGCGCTCCTGGCGGGCTCACCCCACGCTCGGGCACCGTGCTCCTGGAACGCGGTCTGGACCAGGTTGGTCGAGGGCGAGACGGCCAGCACCTTCTCGTCCTAACTCACTTTTCCTCTTTCCAAGGTGTAAAATGGAAACTAACAGGTCTGTCTTGGCACCGTAGTCCGACAGACTAGACCGTCTCTGACAATTAAAAGCAGCCCCGCGGTACTGGCAGACGTTTCTGATTATCCTTGTCAGGACTGGGTACGGGGAGGGGGTCACGGCAGGCAGGAGCAGACTCGCTGTGTAAGAGTCTAGACTGGCGGGACAGGGTACTGCATGGTTGTTGCTGGGTGGAGGGCTGCAGTCTCCAGCATTAGGGACTGACTACTCTGGAGCCTAGTCTTGTCGCCTCTTTCACCCTGAAGCCTGCTCTGAGGCCTCAGGCCTCACGATATGTCAGAGTAGGCAGCAAGTGCTGGGTCATTCCTATGCCTGGTATGGGCTTTACTGGGTTGGCTGGGTAAACCCTCGTTCGGAACAGGAGGGCATTGCGTCTAGTCTGCATTCAGGCCACTCTAGGCACTTTCGCAGCCCAGGTTTTGCTTGTTTTCCTCTCTTAGTGGACCAAAAGGACCCGATGTTGAAACCCCACCCGTCTACCGTCAGCGTCTTTCCTGTGCTGTTCTCTGCCCGATGGGCCACCTCTTTAGAGTGAACCTTATGCCCTTGCACAGAGTCCCTGATCCCCAGCTCCTCCCCCCCCCAAGTGTGTCTTGCTGCCTGGGACTCCTGACTACTGTTTTGCCACTACTGGGCTGAGAGCCATCTTCTCTGAGGTAGATGTAATAGCTATAAAGGGACAGCTGAATGACGCTTATGAAAGACTTCCTCTAGGCACTTTAACGTCAGTATTCATTGGTCTAATCTTGTTCACAGTGAAGAAAACTCTAGGTAAGGAGTGAAGCGCTCCCAAGGCTGCTCTAGGCCAGGGTGGTTGATGTCCAGGCTTGTGCTCCTCACCTTCTCCCCAGGACCTCCTGAATCATGTGATCTGCTGCAGAGGCTGACTGTTGCCAGACAGAGCAGAGCCTCTGCCCCTCCTTCTGATTCCTAGTGTTCCTCCAGGGATGTGGGATGCAGTGGTGCTCCCATCTCTTCAGGCTCCCTCACCATGGTCCCCAGCCCATTTTCATTTTACTTTTGTGTCTTTATTTCACTTACGTGTTTGGGGGACACAAGCAAAGAGGCACAGCTCCCAGCTGTCATTCTCAGCAACCTGAGAATTTCCCCTAGTTTCAAGGCCCTAAATTCAGGTCACACCAGGCTTTGATGCTGAAAAGAATTCCAGGCTAGCCAGTTTATGAGGTAGAATTGGAGACTGTGTTAAAGATATTTCAGTAGAGGCTTAAACATGAAGATTAGGCAAAAGAGATGCTCAAAAGAAAGTAAAACATACTCCAGGGCTTGGGCTTGGGTCTCCTCAAAAGCAACTCATTGAGTGAGGTTTAAAAGTTCTGTCACTTGACAAGGTTATAAGGTAAAAGTTCAGCCCTCAAGGCATTAGGGAGGTATCTTACTGTAAACATTGTTGTTTGAAGATCTCTGACATGTCTGGGTAAAGAGATAAGGCCATATCAAGGTCATTTACGGTTTTTCATGCCTTAAGCCTGGGTTATTGCTATTTTAACATAAAATACTTATAAATGAGGCTGGACATGGTGGCTTACACCTTTAATTCCAGCACTTGGCATGCAAAGGCAGGCAGAACTCTGTGAGCTTAGTCAGGGCTACACAGTGAGATCCCCTCTCAAAAAAAAAAAAAAATCTGTGTATGAAAAGAAAAGAATGCTAACTCTCAGCAGCCATTACGGCCATTGCTATTAATTGCATTGGAGTGTTTGCTTCTCAGCTGACTCCCATTCTAGGATTAAGCCCTGTTCTTGCTTTTCATGTCCTCATCATTTCCCTGTTTCCATCCTGCTTCATGTGGACTGCATTCCCTCAATCCGATCACCTACGAGCTCAGATGTAACCCCTTCCTGGATGTAGGTGACCCCCTGTAGACAGTGCAAACCTGTCTGCTGCCTGGTCCTGAGGACAGGGAGGCTTGGAGGAGTCCCAGAAGCAGAGCCAAGCTTGCTGTGACACTCTATGGGGAAGAGCCAGAGCCCATCTTTTGGTGATGTGTCAGTTTACAACAAATAGTGGCTGAGAGTCTGGCATTTGTTGGTTCAGACTTGATAAAGGGCTCCTAACAACAAGGTCACCTCAAACCAAGTTTATCTTTGAGAGATTATCTGTACAACTTCTACCTTTTTAGGGAGGGGTTTCAAGACATGGTTGTCTGACTAGCCTTGACTGTCCTTGTGTTCTTGACTGGCTTTGTAGACCAGGCTGGCCTTGAACTCACAGAGATTCTCCTGCTTCTGCCACCCCGAGTGCTGGAATTACAGGCGTGCCAAACCAAGCCCAGCTCTTACACCTCTCCATATGTCAACTATTCCTTGTTTGTTCTTTGAGGTAGGGTTTCTAATATAGTCTTGACTAGCCTAACTTGCTCTGTAGTCCAGGCTGGCCCTGAACTCATAGTTTATTTCTCAGCCTCCAGGGTGCTGTCAACTTTTTTATTATATTTTTCTTAAGTAAGTGTATGTATGTTTGAGAAGTTTGAGATATAGTCTTGCTGTGTTGCCTAGGCTGACCCTGAATTTGCCATCCTCCTGTCTCTGCCTCCCATGTGCTAGGATTGTGTGTGTCACAGCCAGCTTTGTTTCGAGATTGCAAAAATCAAATATACAAAATTTTAAAAGACCAGCATGCATCCATGTTCCAGCAACTGCTCTCATGGTACTCTGCTGATGTTTGTCATACCAGCAGTGTGTCTCAGTGCTTGCTTCTGTCCTCTCTTTGGGGAAATTGTGAGCTAGAAGTGGCTCAGTAGTTAAGAACATTTGTTCTTGCAGAGGTTCTGGGTTTGGTTCCTAGCATCCAGATAATTGGTTTACAACTCCAGTTCCAGGAAACCTGATACCCTCTTTTCTTTAACCTCTGCTGGCACTAGGAATACACATGATACACAGACATGCATGTAAGCAAAACACTCACATACATAAATAAGTCTTTTTTTAAAGCATATTTTATCTAAGTGCAGTGGCACACACCTTTAATTCCAGAACTTGGTGGGCAAATCTCTAAGAGTTTGATGCCAGTTTGTCTACGTAAAGAGTTCTAGACTAGCCAAGGCTCCTGTTTTTAAAAAACAGAAAGTGCCCTATTTAATGGATTTATTTTTCAATATAGAATGAGGTGATGGCCAGGCATGTCCCTATTGTTGGGGGCCAGGGAACAGGCTGGCCTTTCTACTGAGGGGAGCCTGAAACCCACAGCTTTCTGTCATACCCATAGTATGTTTGCTTGGTGCTATTCCTTTGAACTGTGAAGAGACAATGACACCCTGGTGTGAGGCTGAATTACTGTCTTCAGAACGTTTGGAGATCTGAGGAGACAGCATCTCGGAGACAGTTTGTCATGGTGAACTGCTGTGTAATAGCTGGATTGAGCAGAGTTGCCTTACAGAGCTCTGGCTGCCAAGATGGGAGGAGAAGAGGGTGCTGCATCCGATTGGTTGCCGGGAGATCTCTCAAGCCAAGGTCTCAGGAATGGCGACACTGTGTTCCATGTGTGTTTACCTCTTCTGCTGCCAGCTCCCATCACATCAGAAGTCTCTTCGGTTTTGTCCTGCCCAAAAGAACAGCTTCACTACCCCTCCCAGGGGCTACCACAGCCAGCAGCGATTTGACTGCTTTAGGTGGACTGAAAGCCCAAGGGACTTTACCAGACTGACAGACTAGGTAGCCCTAAAAGTGCATTTTCACTCCCGGTCATTAAATTGTCAGCTGATTCTATAGTCACACAGC
Organism: Pachyuromys duprasi; assembly: GCA_028658305.1. Taxonomy (NCBI): domain Eukaryota; kingdom Metazoa; phylum Chordata; class Mammalia; order Rodentia; family Muridae; genus Pachyuromys; species Pachyuromys duprasi. The sequence goes on along the minus strand of CM053753.1, from coordinate 41,001,833 downwards.
CTCTGTCTGTAGCCTTGATCCATGCAACCCTGGTAGACTGTCTCAGGTTGTTAGATCTCCAGTGGGAAGTCAGAAAAAAATGTGTGTCCTTTGGGTCCTGCATCTCTGACTTTCTGCCCACAGATCTGCTTGTCTTTTCCTCTAGGCCCCAAGTGTATCTTGCACACTGCTCAGGTGAGTGAGGCCACTGTCAAGTAGTCCACCTACGCTCTGCCCTGTGCCCCTGTGCTCTGTTCCGTGACACATGTGCTCGTTCTTACTGTCTGCCTCACTCCTGCCTGTCTCAGCGTAAGGAGAGAGCAGGGTGTCAAGCTTCCTTCTGAGGAGCTTTGGAAGTAGACAGTTCTCTTTGTCTTGAAACATGCCAGCTACGAGTTTTCAGCATGCCACTTGATGGATTCTATCAAGGAGCCCAGCCATTCACAGGCAGAGGCAGAAGCCATTACTGGCCCCCAGTCATCTGCTTCCTGTAGTCTGACTGTCCTGAGACCAGTTGGTTCTGTCTGCCTTCTGACCACATGGACAGGTCTGCTCATCTCTAGTCACTGTACAAGACAATGATGCTTACTGTCCTGGCTGCTACCTCCCTGCTTCTACCTCAGGAGCAGGGTCTTGTTGCTATTTGCCATTGTGTGCTGCTCTAGGGAAGGACTAAACATTGAAAGGATGCAAGCTTGCCTAGAGCTATGAGAGCTTCAGGTGTAATGTGTTTGAGCTAAGGCATGTATGAGGCTCTGGGCTCCATCCCCAGGACCACATGCACATAAAGTACTAAAGGCTCTGAACCCCCTCACTTTGTCACTTTGGAGTCTCTGGTACTGGCACACTGCCTGACGTAGCTAACAGGGAAGTACTATTACTGGACTTAGAATCACAACCTCTGTCCCAACAAGCTCCATCACTGTCCTCAATAAACCAATTAAAAGACCCAAATTAAGGGGCTGGAGAGATGGCTTAGCTGTTGAAAGCACTTTCTGTTTTTTTCAGAGTACTCAGGTTCAGTTCCCAGCACCTTCATGAAAGCTCACAACTATCCCTAGGCACACATAATGTATACTGACATGCATGCAGACATGTATACACGTATATATGTAAAATAAATAAATCTAAAAAATATCGAAGACCCAAATTAATAGTGAAAAGCAGAAAAAGATTATTCAATGTGGGTACATTGGGAAGAAGGACAAGGAGATTCAGTAATATGCCGGCCCTGTGCTTACCTCCAAGGCCTGTTTAGTCAGATGCTCCAGTTTCAAGTGATCATACCCTATCCTTGTGTTTATAGTCTTTAGAGAAGGACTTCTGAATTTAGCAGATTAGTGAAGGTACTAAATAGGGCATAAGGTCATAATTTAAGAAACTAATCCTAGTGTTCCGCCTTACCTCAAAGCTGGTACATGCCAATGGCTTAACAGTTTAGGGAAGGTACTAGATAGGCTGTAAATCCTGGCTGATCCTCTCCACTGGGGCACACCCCTCTTCTCCCGGATCTAACATCATCAAAGGGTCCTTAACAGTGAGGGTACAGTTTACGTAGTACAGAAAGGACACTAAGTCTCTCCTGCCAGGCTAGTCTATCCTGTGGGGCCATCTGACAAGGTGTACATCTCCTGGAAACCATTTCCCGAGATTGTCCCTGACTTTAGCCTTTTCTCCCAGGTGGAGAGATCCATGGGAGAATTCAGCTCCTAGGATGCCTTGTTTTAACCATTTGGCTTGTTGGAAAGGGGTTTGTTTAGCGTGTTCCCATTTCCTCCAGACATGCCAGTTACAGTGCAGCCTTGATCCAGCTAGGCTTCTAGAAGATGCCTTTTTTTTTTTTTCTGGCTAAAGCCTCCTGTATTTCAGGCTGTCCTTGAACTTACAGAGTGGCTGAAGATGACCTTGAACTGATTAGGACTATCTCCTAAGTGGTAGAAATTTACATGTGTACTTGCCATGGCCAGGATGTCAAGATTCTGTTATTTTAGTTTTACATTGCCACAGCAGAATAGCCAAAGCAGACTGACTTTATCAAGAAAACAGATGATTTTTTTTTTTTTGCTTATAGTTTTGGATGTTGAAGGTACAAAAGGTATGATACAGACCCTTGCAAGCCCACGACTTCCACTGCTGCATCATGAGGTAGACGGCAGTGACCCAGGAGCGTGTGTGGGGAAGCTCTTGTAGTGACTTCCTGCTTTTTCAAAAGCCCCGTAAGCCTTCCTTAACATTTTCCAAGGCCAGTATCCCCATTGACCTAAGGACCTCCCTCTAGGCCTAGATTCTTTCTTTTAATGTATTTTTATGTGTATGGGTGTTTTGTCTACATGTGTGAATGTGCACCATGTGCATGTAGCGTTCTTGAAGGCTAGAAGAGGGCACTGGACTCCCTGTTACATACAGTCTGAGCCTCAAGTCCTGGATGATCAGCCAATGCTCTTGACCCCTGGGCCATCTCTCCAGTCCTCGAGGCCTGAGCTCTGGGAGCTCCCATCAGACGTCAGCACCGTGGGGCCGGTGGAGCTGAGTTTGAGATGTATCCAAATGTAGTGTAAGTTCTGTGTTTTTGTTTTTGTTTTTTTTAAAAAAAAACACACAGAAATATTATGGGAATATGTTTTTGTTCTAATCCCAGTGTGGGATACGGGGTTGCTTCAAACTGTCCACTTCAGGAATGACTATGCTCTAGCAGGAGCCGGCTGCAGATAGTTTCTGCAGTTGCGTAAGGTTTGGAATTCTGGGGACTTTTCAGAGGTTATATAAATGCTGGGGTCCCAAGAGGAATCAGGGGTTGTTGGTCAACTGCAGTTTATTAAGTAGTCATGTGCAAAGAAAAAAAAAACAAAAAGAATAAATTAGCTATCCTGACGGTGAAGATCTAACTTGCCCCTAATCAGCAGGAAGTAGACTAATGATAATGTTGCCCCCTTTCCCTCTATTCTTTTTTTTTTTTTTTTCTCCTATCTAGTGTTAGGGGGTTGAAAGGGTGGAAGAAAAGGGATGGAGAAGTGAGGAAGAAAAAGCACCCACAAAATAGCAAAAAGGCAAGCTACATCCTAACCATAGCATCTATAAATAGCCAGGAAAGAAAGCAGCTCTTCAGACAGTAGAGCACAAACTGGGGTGAAGGTTAACTGCTGCACCCTTGAAGCCTGGTGATGCTTCCAGCCCTGAGGGGATGGAAGTCTGATGTGATGACATGGGACAGGCTGGATGGCTCAGCCAGACACCTGGGGATTAGCTAAGCATTTGGGAAGTCCACGTGTGCCCCTGCCTTGCACCACCCAAACAAAGCTGATCCAAGAGCCTGGAAAGAGGGGATCTCACGGAAGAGAGTTAAAGACAAGAGATTCAAACTTTGTTCGGTAAAACCTGTGATCCTGAGATCAAGAGGTAAAGGCAGAAGGAAAAGGAGTTTAAAGTAAGCCTTGGATATATAGTGAGTTCAAAGCTATTATAACTTAAACATCAGTCTCATGGGAAGAAGCTGACATGAGATCAGTCTTCAAATGAGCTTTGCTAGGAGACAGAGTCCTGAAGGAGGGAGCAGGCCCTCATGTCCATTTGGAAGGACAGCTATTATGTGTATCATGATGGGATCTGAAGGAAAGATACAGCCCTAAATTCTGGGATAGAGATATATCATGGCCATAGACAGCAGTGATGAGGCATTAAAGGAGAAGAGAATCTTCTTTTCAAAATGTGGCAAACAAGGGAGTTTTGTGACTCTTGGGTTTTTCATGGAAGGGTAGGCAAACTCCATGAGGGGGTCATACTCTGCCCACTTGCCAGAAGCAGAGGCTGTACTAGGTAGGATCAGGGCTCAAACTGCCTTAAATTTGAGGTTGGAGATAAGGCTTGCTTTTTCAAGGAAGAAATGTTACTGTGATTTAAGACTTTGCTCCACAAAGCTGAAGGAAGGGCAAGGTGGGTTATGAGGCAAGCACGTAAATGGTGGGTGCATCTCAAAAAAAGAAGGGACCTTAACTGGAGAATGGAGTTCCAGGAGGCTAGAGGGGTCTCTGAGGCAGTCTGAATGGACAGAGAATACTGGAGCAGTGCTTTCAGAATACTGGAGCAGTGCTTGAAAGCATTCCCAGATGGGCCAGGGATGCCTGGGAAACTGTCCTCCATCGGCTCCGTGTCCCAAGAGGAGCCCTGTGGTGGGACAACTCTTTTGAGACAGGTGTAGCAGAAAGCCACTGCAATGGCTCTTGGTTTAAACTCTTTGGGGGTGTTTAGGCCTCTACCTCCTTTCTACCAACCCCCCAGCCTTAATTAGGAGAGAGAAAAGGTTAGTGAGGAGAGGGGTCTCAGACCCCTTTACCTCTCCCGGCTAGTTAGGGTCACAAGGTTCTTTTAGGGCTCTATACTAATCTCTGTCAACCGCAGGCACAGCCAGCAGGCTCCTCTACACGGCTGCTTCCTGAAGCGTTTCCTTCTGTCTGCTCTAAACCGCCACACCATCCCTGGTCTCTGGTCTGGTCTCTCCAAACTGTTACACACCACACGCCAACACTGAACTCCCCACCAGACTCCACTGAATACCACACAGCCTCTTTCTTGGCCTCATATTTACACACTCAGAGTCCTAAACCATGCCCCTCTGTGTGGCACGTGGAAGGTCGTTACCAGCTGGCAAAGATCACGTCTGGCACGTGACCATTAGCAGGTGTGGACAAACTATAAGCCAACTAAAACCCCACACTTGGGATTAAAACAAAAGCATTTTCACATGACATACAAAGAAACCAAAACTTTCATTACATTTCTCTGCCCTGGCTGTCCTGGACTGTCTTTATAGACCAGGCTGGCCTCAAACTCACAGAGATCTGCCTGCCTCTGCCTCTCGAGTATTGGAATCAAAGGCATGCACCACCACTCCCTGTATGGACCATTGGCAACTCTTAAAAAGAAACATTTAATTGGGGCAGTTTCAAAGATTTAGTCCATTATCGTCATAGTGGGAAGCATGGCCACAGACAGACAGGTACAGTGCTGGTGAAGGAGCTGAGAGTTCTACATCTTGATCCTGATCCCTGAGCAGCAGGACACTGTGTACCACACTGGGCATAGCTTAAGCATATCAGCCCTCAAAGCCTGTCCCCCACAGTGACAAACTTCCTCCAATGAGGCCACATCTGCTAATAGTGCCCCTCCCAATGGCCAAGCATTCAAGCACATGAATCTATGGGGGCCAAACCTATTCAAACCATTACATAGGGTTTCATTGTATAGATCTGGCTGGTGTTAAACTCTGAGAGATCTGCCTGCCTCTGCTGCTTCAGTGTTGGGATTAAATGTGTGTATCGGCTTGGCATATGCCTTTTAATCCCAGCATTTGGGAGGCCACGGCAGGCAGGTCTCTAAGTTTAAGGCTAGGCTGGTCTACATAGCCAGGGCTATGTAAAGAGAGCCCGTCTCAAAAAAAAACACACAGCAAAAACAAGCCAAATTCTTAGTACTGTGACAAGAAAGGTGCGTTGGGGGGATTTCAGGAGGTCACCAGGGTAGACCACTGAAAACTCATTGGAGTTTTCACACCTGGGTGTGGATCCTGTTTGGAAGAGATGTCAAGAGGGCAGATCAGGATCGCTGGCTCCCTGTTAATTTGGTAGATGGGCTTCCCTCTGATCCAGGTATCTCAGCTAGCTCAGGCCTGGAATCCTCACCTGGTGATGCCTAGGGGAGGAGCTTGTGCTTCCTTTCAGGTGACAGAGAATGTGGGGCTCTTGGAATCATTACAGTGTTGCTATATGGATTTTTAAAATGTAGCACCTGTATGCAGAAGTTTGCATTCAGCAAGTTGTAAATCTCCTCTGACTCTGGGTGTTTCAGGGTTACTATTGCTGTGGTAAAGCAACACCAGGATCGAAAGCAAGCTGGGGAGGAAAGGGTTTATTTGGCTTACACTTCCATATCCATAGCCTACCACTGAAGGAAGTCGGGATGGGAATGTAGAGCCGTGGAGGGGTGCTGCTAAGACTGGCTTGCTCCCTGTGGCTTGCTCAGTCTACTTTCTTACAGCCAGGCTAGCCAGGGGATGACACCACCCATAATGGACTGCCCCCCCCCCACACCTGTCAATCTCTAATTAAGAAAATGCCCTACAGGCTCGACTACATCCGATCTTATGGAGGCATTTCATCAATTGGGGTTCCCTCCTCTCAGATGACTCCAGCTTGTGACAAATTGGCATAAAATTAGCCAGCACAAATGGGTGTACTCGTCAATTCTGTGAGCTTGTTTGCCTTCTTGTTGTGTTTTATTTTCTCTATTTTCAGAGGGTCTATTTTCAATTAAAATTTGTTATGCCATTGCCAAAAATAAGTTTGCTTTTGAAAACGCATGCGCGCGCGCGCACACACACACACACACACACACACACACACACACGCATGCATGTAAAGCGTGCTGCCAGGGAGCCCTGCTGGAAAGAGACTGCTTAGGGAAGGTAGGGTTTCTCAGAGCTCAACTGTTATTTTATGCATGAGTGTTTTTCTGGCACATATGAATGTGCACTGTGTGCATTACCTGATGTCTACGGAAGATAAAATAAAGGTGTCAGATCCCATAAGCCATTATGTGGTTCCTGGGAACTGGATCCAGGTCCTCCTCAAGAGCTGTACATGCCTGTAAGCACTGAGACATCTTTTCAGCCCTTGCTCTTTGCTTTTTGCTTGCAGCATTTACAGCCAAGGTCCAAGGGGACTCAGTGGCTGAGTTTTTCAGGCTGGTAATAGAACTTGTCATTGGCCACATGGTGCTGGTTTTGCAGGCTTTCAGGATGCAAGAATTACAGGGACATGAAGGCTGGCTCCAGAGCAGCGGTTCTCAACCTTCCTAATGCTGCGTGTGACCCTTTAATACAGTTCCTCATGTGCTGACCCCCAACCACAAAATTAGTTTGTTGCTATTTTATAACTGTGATTTTGCTACTATTATGAATCATAATGTAAATATCTGATATACGAATAAAAAAATAAAAAGGAAATGAAACATGACTGGTACTTGGTTTCAGGTTTTGGCACCAGATGAATGGGAAAAAAAAAAAGGAAATAAAAGGAAAAGAACATGACTACTTCTAGGTGTGGTGGAAGAGGAGGGTTATTACAGGCATGTGGGAGAGCATAGCCAGAGGCAGGGACATCTTGGAGAGTCTGGAGTGAACATGAGCTTGAGCTGGGCCATGTGGGGAGAGGAGGGAGGGAAGGGAGAGAGGGGTACAACAGCCAGGAGGCCCAAAGGTCAAAAGAGTGTGGGTAACCAAAATGGTTGGATTATATAGGGAAGGGTTGGGCTAGTGAGTTCAGAGTAGGGGGTGGGATATGCCACCCTGGAGGGCCCTTGCATCTGACAAGTCTGATTTTTTTACACCTTGAAAGGAACCCCCAGAGGTTTTGACCCACAGGTTGTAGACCACTGTCCTGGATTTTTTTTTTTTAAGGAAAATCTTCTAGGCCAGGCAGTGTGTAGCAGGGCTAGATTTCCTGAGGAGATTGCCCAAGTGCTTGCTGCATAAAGCTATAAGGATGAAGAGTAGGTTACGAGAGACCGCAGAATGTTGGGTATGCCAGGAATGTAAAATGTCCACTGAGGGCAGAACCTGGAGGCAATGAGTGGAGCTCACATCATACTACATGCCCTAGATGTCAGACTTGAAGCTGCAGAATTTAATGTTTTTCCTAGTGGGTTTGATCTGATCTTTCCATATTATGTCTGGTGGTTATGTTGAGTCTGGGTTTGACCACTTAGACAGCTCATGATTGGGTATCTGCTCTAACAGCAGAGCTCTCTGGCCCTGTGGGATGTGCCTCTATAGAGCTAAGAGGCAGGTGTGCTTGGCCTCAGTGGACTGGGCTATGGAAGTGGCCTGGGCTGGAGCCTGTTGATGGGCCTTAGTGTCCAGCCCTTCATAAGGAGTGTGGTGAATCTAGCAGCTCATGGATGGGGATGGGGGTAACACGGTTAGGGTGTGACCAGGAAGCAGGGCCTCTGCGTGGCCTTGAGCCAGGGTACTCCCTTTCAGAGCCACTGTGCAGTGACTTCTTGCAGAGCCACAGTTTAGATGTTGGTAAAGAAACTCGAAGACCACCTTCACTCAAGTGATTCCATGGGAGAATTCAGAGCACTCAACAAGGCCCTTGTGTTCATGTTTATAGTTTATTACAAGGAGGATACAGATTAAAATCAACAATAGGAAAGGGACAGTGTACAGAATACAGGCGAGACCAGACAAAGGTTCTCATTTGCCAGTTCTGGGTGGAGCTGCATGCCCCTGCTTAGTTCTCTCAACAGTGATGTGGAAACACGTGGAATTGGCCAACCAGAAAACCTATTAACCTGGGTATCCGAGGTTTCGTTGGGACATGATTATGTAGAACTGGCAGATTTCTGGCCTATGTGGCTGACCTGACTTAGTATCTAGTAGAAAACTACGTGGAGGCCACCATCACAAATCATGGTGACATAGCCTATCTGACATTGCCCAAGGTTTCATGTCAGTGAGGACACTTTTCCCAAAAAGGACATTCCAGAGAGACTATTGGAGCATCCAGGCTGTAGCTAGCCCGGGCCTGATGCACTAAGACTGCACTATACACACCTTTAGCTGCCCATGAGGGCACTGAGCATAGGTGTGCCCTTGTGTTGGTGGAGATCACCCCTAGGAAACAGGGTGCTAGGTGTTGCTAGGCAGGCCAAGGGCACAATGTGAGCCTTCTCTCCAGTGACAAGTGGGTATGAGATGTGGGTGCTGTGGACTCTTTCTGCACTTGCAACCTCAAGAACCTTTCGGCACGGATCCCAGTCCCTGGGCTAGAGACAGTTGTCCCAGTCTCAGCACTTGTTGAGTGCTTCCAAAGACAGCAGCCCGCTGGGCTCAGCAGGCACCACGCTCTCCTCACCCATTTCCACAAATGTCCAGAGAGTTTTTTTTGTTTGGTTTGGTTTTCCATTTTATTGTATGTGTATGGGTGTTTTTCCTGCATGTATGTCTGTGTACCACCTGCAAGCAGTGGCCATGGAGCCCAGAAAAGGCACTGGTAAGAAACTAGAGTCATAGATGGTTGTGAGCCACCATGTTCATGTGGGGAAATGAACCCAGGTCCTCTGAACCCAGGTGCTCTTAGCTGCCATGCTATTTTTCCAGCTCTTCCAGGGAGTTCTATTTTATTTTATTTATTTTTAATTAAAAAAAAAATCTCTCCATTGTGACTGACTAATCTGGCCTCAAGCAATTCCAGAATCCTGTATGACCCTGGTCACTCTAGCTCTTTTGGACATCCAAGAACAGAAATTCCACTGAACCTAATAAGCTCAGGGGCGGCACCAGATGAGGTAGAGGTAGCTTCAGGAAAGCCAGGCTCATCTCTACCCAAATATGGGCCTCATGCATAGCCTTATGGCCTTTAAGGACCTTGTGGTGTGTGTAGTCTGCTGTGGCCCCGTGGGCTCCGCTGGTCCAGAGAGCGTGAGGTCTCTGGTGTCGACTATGTATGTACTGACTTTCCCTGTGCAGTGTGTGATCAGAAGGCTGGACTCAGGGTTTGCTCTCAGCCTGCAGGTCAACAGGAGCGAGGAAGGGCTAATGAAGCAGCATGTCAGAGAGGACCTCACCAGGCCCCGAAGGAGCATTAGAGCTCCATTGGCACTGGGTTGGAGACAACTGGCACTCACAGGTCTTGCCAGCAGCTTCCTGGGGGAACACCTGGCTCAGGTGAGGGAGGGGTCTGTTCTGGGAGAGGTGCTGTGGGAAAGGTATGAGGGGTAGTTCGCTGGCCAGAGAGGACGGAAGGGCCGTTGGGCAGCGGGCCTGGCTTGAGTGGGGGGTGAGGGGTTGGAGAGAAAGGCAGTTCCTGATGGTCCCCTCCCAGGGGCTGGCTTTCCTCTGGTCCTTCTCTCCCAATGACCGCGTCTTCATCGAGGCTGCAGCCCTGAGCTCTGCCAGCACCTCCAACTCCAGGCTGCCTGGAGACACATCGATGGCCTTCCTGTGGGCTGGTCTGCTGCCCTCCTGGGCCAGCTAGGATGGCAGGTCCTGCAGCAGAACGGGAGAAACACCCTTGCTCTGGCTTTGTCTTCTGACAGTGGCCAGAACTGCCTCTGCCGGTAGTCCTGCCCAGTAGTTAGGTACACAGCCTAGAGAGGATCAAGGGAGTCTAAGGTCCGGGGTGCTGGCCTCTTTTCTGACACCAGCAGCTGGCTTTTTCATATATCATTAGTATCCACAACAGCAGGGATATGTAGGTCTCTCCTGAGGGCCAGGATAAAGTCAGTTCCTTGCACTGGATATCCTTCTGGATAACTGCTGGGCTGTCTCATTAGCCGTGTCCAGTCTGCTCTTGAATTTGCCACTGCTCTATGCCTCATCCTCTCCCCGCCTCTCCCTGCCATATGTTGGGCTCCGTAGTCCCTATAGCCATCATTTTTCAAGGAACTTTGTAGACATTCCTTTTTGTACTCTGGTTTTCTCCCTTACTTTTTCTATCTGCAGCTGTTTTCCTGGCTGCTTTTGTTTTTCTAGAATCAGAGCATGGCTAGTCTATGATATGCAGGTCAAGCTGTGTTAAATGCCAAGGTCACCAAATTTCAGGGTCCTTCACCCCAGTGTAGATCTGTCTCTGTTTCATGGAATGTTAAGTATGGCACAATTTCTTGTAGTCCACCTCCATTTTATTTTATTTTTATGTGAATGAATGTTTTGCCTGCATGTGTCTGTATGCTCTATGTGTGTGCCTGGTACCCACGGAGGCCAGAATAGGTCCTCTGGGACTGGAGTTACAAATGATTGTGAGCTACTACTTGGGTTCTGGAAATTGAACTGGGGTCAGTTATCTGGAAGAGCGGCCAGTTTTCTTAATCACTGAGCCCCAGCCTCCCCCTTTTATTTTTGAGATTTTCTGTATGGTTATTGGTGTATGTGGGTGTGGGCATGTATCTCACAGCACACATGGGGAGGTCAGATGACACCTTTGCAGAGTCGGTTCTTTTCTCCCACCTTTTTGTGTGAGGTTCTGGGATGAACTCAAGCCACCTGGTCAGCCTGGTTTTTTTGACACTGGGTCTAGAACTCTGTGTGTGCAATTCAGGCTGGCCTTGGACTTATGATCCTCTTGCCTTAGCCTCCTAAGTGCTGGGTTCACAGGCATGCCCTCCACACTCTGCTTTCTTGCTTTATTTTCACACAGTGTCCCCCAGGCTTCTGAAGATAGCTGTGGATGTAGCTCCCTCTTCCCTGTGAGCGTTTGTCTCCATCTAGCTGTAGGGTCGGGCCTTTTACTGGGCCTTGTTTTTATACTTCTCTTGAGGTTACTAGAGTCTGAGCCCCAGTGTGCCATATACTCTGGGACCGACATTGTGGCCTTGTCAGGGAAAGCTGAGCCTGCCTGCTTGCTTGGGGCTCTAAGGCAAACTACAGCCACGGCAGGCCATGGTGCAGGCACTGCTTTGACAGCAGGCTTCATGTGGTGGGGATAACCTGTCTGTGAGCTCCAGGGCACAGTCTGCAAAAGCTTTGTTTCATAGACCCAAGAATTAGAATGGCCAGTGTTTGTCACAGGGGTACCCCTGGTGTCCCTGGAGCTGAGGCTTCTCCCAAGGCTGTAGGTAGGATTTCTGAAAAAGTGAGTTATGGCTGTCTCCAGGTCTCCAGCCCATGGTTTCTGCTAATGTGCCCTCAGAGAGGCTTTGAAGGCCCTCATCTAGGATGATGCCCTGTGTAGCTGCATGGAGACTGGGGACATAAGTAACCCAAACTACAGACACTGGGCTAGGGCTGGGTGTCTTGTACTGGCCTCCTACATCAAGGCCCTTACCCACACACCCATCTTACATGTGTGCTGCCTCCTAGGAAGGCACTCAAACTCAACTGGTCATGACATGCTTAGTACCTAAGACCAAGGCCACTACACAGACCCTCCCGAAACCTGAGAGTGAACACAACCTGACCTGACCCCCAGGACCTCCAAAGATAGGACACCAGCTACCCTGACCTTTGAGGCATCTTCTTTCTGTGCCTTGGTGATACAGTATCTCCTCTGGACATACATGTGCTCATAAAGACCAAGTCATATTGTGTACAAATACCGTGCACAGGTGCACATGAACATAGATACATGTGCATATCTGCAAAGTAACAAGCATGTATTCCTGCACTTAGGCACCTTAGCAGACTTACATCTGTGTGCACACACTGCCCCTCCACTCACTGCTTGGCTTCCTCAGTACTGGAACAGTCTTTTGAATGTCCCAGGTTTTAGTTGCTGGCATCAGCTGTGCCCTGGGACTATGACACTAAATCATTGCCCTTGTGTACATTTCTGGATCTCCCTTCCAGAGCTGATGCATTTAGGTTGGATCGAATCTCATAATTAGAAAGTATGAGGAAATGCCCCCCTGGTGCCCTCCCCTCACCCCTTAGGCTCTGGGGCTTGGGGTCCATGTGGCAAAGGACTGTGTGCACATGCCTAAGACTGGTTTCTGCCTACTGATTCCAGTATGCAGAACCATTAGGTCCTTGGGATGGTGTGAGTGTGTGTGCTAGACAAGGGCCTACAGGGACATGTGTCACAGATCATCCCTGATGCCTGGCCTTGGGAGTACTAAGATGTAAGTGTTTCCCTCCCCCCCCACCCCGTGGCTCATAGGCACCACTTGGTGCCTTTGCTAGAGAGAGGATTTGCTACCCCTTCACCCCAGCTTCATGTGTGTTCCTATTGCTGCTGCCCAGTCCAACACCTACTTACCACCTCCATGTGGTATGTCCAGGGTGAATGAATGTCATGGTGGATGCTCCCAGGTGAAGGGAGAAGTCTATGATGTCACCGAGCACCTGGTTCTTATTAGTTCAGCCCCACTCATGGATGATATGCTCTGGGCCCCTGAGGCATCTGAAAGACCCTCTGACCCTGCTGTTCACAGCTCATTGTTCTCCTTTCCCCGCAGACTTTGTGACCGTGTGAGCAAAGCCACCCTTGAAACTCATGTGCATCATCTTCTTTAAGTTTGATCCTCGTCCTGTTTCCAAAAATGCATACAGGTAATGAATGCCCTTGTTCTGCCTCTGCCGTGCTGCACTAGGCCTAAGGTACATGGCTGCTCCTCACCCCTGGGGTATCATGTGTGCAAGAGACTAGGGAAGGCTGCTGGGTGTGTGGACCTGTCTAACTAAATCTGGTCTCTGGAGGCCTGGAGGCATCCCGCATTGGCCTGGGCCTGCCGTCCTGGACCATGGCATGGGGTGCTGGGAGGAATACCACCCTAGAGGAGAGACTCAGAGCAGGTGTGGCAAGACAGGGATGAGATGCAGTTCTATGAGTCATGATTAGGGTCCCAGTTGCAGAACTGGAGTGGTGATAACAGTGAGGAAGACTCTGCTCAGGTGGGTAGATGAGGTGTCTGGGTGGTGGCAAATTGAGGAAAGCATCCATGGATTTTGGCTCTCACTCTGAGGAATGAGGAAACTGGAATAACTGGAGTACTGGCCACTGGCATGGGAAACATTGGGCAGGGAAGGGTGACCTGGAGACCAGCCCTCCCTACTCTGTCCCTACGTGTAACTCAGGACAGTGGCCTCTTCACTCTCCCGGACATGTCAGCATTCGTTCGTCCATGTAGAGAATAAGGCACAGATTTTGTTTTCTTTTGTTTTCGAGCCTTGAACTCACAGAGGTCCATGTGCCTCTGCTGGGATTATAGATGTGTACCACCACGCCCAGCCTTTTTTTTTTTTTTAAGATTTATTTTATTTATTATGTATGCAATGTTCTGCCTGCATATATGCCTGCTCGACAGAAGAAGGCACTAGATCTCATTATAGGTAGTTGTGAGCCACCATGCGGTTGCTGGGAATTGAACTCAGGACCTTTGGAAGAACAGCCAGTGCACTTAACCTTTGAGGAGAATAAGGCAGAGATTTAGCTCACAGCTAGAAGTAGACTGCTCTTTCTCATGCATTTGCCTGGAGCATTTTCAAACTTTGAAGCTGTGTTCCAGAAATGACACAAGTTGTTTGAGTGAGGTTTTCGTGTTGAGTCCCAATGCAGAAGGGCAGAGGCACCATGTCTGGCATAGTGGCTGGGTTCCCTCATTTCAGTCTAGGGGATAGGAATGCAGGGACTTAGTGTGTCCTCTTTCTACAGAGGATAGGCAACAGCTGGATCAGGCTAAAGGAGGTGATTCTAGTGGCCCCTGGCGAAAGACTAAAGGGAGTCAGGGTCCATTCTGCAGGTGGAAGTCTGCAAGGAACGTGATAAAGGGGCTATCTGGTGAGAAGTGAACTGACTAATGGGTATACAAATAACAGATATGAGAAGCAGTCACTATTCCAGTACCCAGAGTAGAGCCTTGTCAGACCCATACAGTTGGGGTGCTGGAGAGAGGATTTTCTGCCCTTCTAGAGTACTGGGGTTATTCCCAGTACCCGTGTAGTAGTTCACAACTGTCTGTAACTTGAGCTTTAGGGAATCCAGTGCCCTCTTCTGGCTTCTATATCCACAAGGCACTCCAGTGAGGCACAGATACATATGTTGACAAAACATCTATACACATACAAGATGGGGGTGGGGTATATGGATGGCACAGCTGTGACCAAGAAGTCCTCAGGTATCATCCTGCCAGATCTTGCTGGGATCTGCCTTATAAAGCATCAAAAGTTATGCCATGTGTCACAGGGCAAGTGCTAGGTGAAGGTACTGGCCTTTTGCCCATGAAAGCATCACGTGTCTCTCCAGCACCTTCTGATAAAACCTAACTGCAGCAGGAACAAAGTTCAGCTGCATTTCTACAGTGGAGGTAGTAAGGGTGAACCTGAGCCTTCATGTGCTAAGCTGAGACGTGGTATGGCCGATGCCTTTGCTCCCCAGCCCTTGTGCTCCTGTGAACTCCCCTGCACCAGCAAAAACACAGTTGTGTTTCCATCTGGAGTGACAGCCCAAGAAACAGTTCCTTAGTCTTAGGTGATATGTGACTCCCAGGTCTGGCCAGAGCCCACTTGATAGTTTGTTCCTTGAAGACCACGTGCAGGTAAAATTAAAATGGGAAGAAAGAAAGCTAAGAAATGGGCAAGTGTACATCACATATAAGCAGGCAGTGAAAGGCCTGTGTGAGCTGGCAGGACAAGGCAGACTGGAAGGAGCAGGAGGCAGCCGCAGAGGCAACACCGTTACCTTGCTCGTTCCTGCCGATCACCATGTTCTGGCTTCCTTTCTACCATGCTCAGCTGCTAACAGATCCATACTGGGGCATGGCCTGAAATCTCTGTCAGCTTTGGGTGGCAGAAGTTACTCTCCCACAAGTGAATCCTCGGAGCCTATGCATGTGGCAAGCTCCACCCACTTCATCCCTGCTGGGAGAGGCTCTGCTTCACCAATTCTGGCCTATAGGGCCAAACACCGCCTGGGCTTCACTGGAGGTCACTGCCACATACAGTTAGTCTAAGACCATGTTGACTGATCTTTACTTAATCAACAATAGGATAATTAAAAAATAGGCTTAAATGACCTGAGCCTTAACTATCAATTGGAAACTAGATGTGGCTCACACCTGTAATCACAGCATTTGGAGAGGCCAGCAGGAGGTCAGGAATTCAAGGCCAACATAGGCAACATGAAACTCTGAAAGAAAAACAAACAAACAAACAAAAAAGATTGATCACAAAGCCAGGTTTGGTCCCCAGGACTTAGCTATGGTTGTGACAGATGGCTTTTGAAGTGGGAGAAGTCTCCTTAGGTTTGTTCCTATAAAGTCAAAGTACCAAAGGCACAGACTCTTGACCAGGGCTACTGTGGTGATTTGAATGAGAATGGCTCCCATAGGCTAATGTGTTTGAATACTTGGTCCAGTTGGTGGAACTGTTTGGGAAGGATTGGGAGGGGCCTTGTTGGGGAGGGGGGTGTCATAGAGGATGATATTTGACTTGGGCCATTCCAGGTGATTACCTCCCTGTCTCCAGCTTTGTGGACCAAGGTGTAAGCTCTTGCTGTTCCTGCCAGCATGCCTTTGCTTGGCCATCATGGAGTATAACCCTCTGAAACTGTAAGCCCCAAATTAAACCATGTCTCTTATAAGTTGCCTTGGTCATGGTGTTTTATCACAGCATTAAAAAAGTAACTAGACAAGATGTTATGGGGTCTACTGTGTCCAGGTTCCTATATTTAAATTCTAAGTGCAGATGGGTGTAGTAGTGCAGCTAACTGCCAGTATATCCAGATACGACTCTCTTTAGAGATAGAACTTCAAAGAGGTGAGTAAAATGAGGCCACAGGGATGGGTCTTGATTGAACCTGCTGAGTGTCCTGAGAAGAGATCAGGATACAGACATACAGAAGGCTACTATGAACAGAGAAGTAGAAGACAGGGACCCTTGGAGGAAACGTCCCTGCCAATATCTTGGTCTGGGACTTTAGCCTCCAAGCCACAAAATGGTGAACTGCTAATGTTGAAGCTGCCAGCCATGGTGATCCTTTATGGCAGGGGGAAGCCAGTGCACTGACGAGACCAGTCAGCATGATGGCTTTCTATAGGGACTTTCCCTACACTTGGATGCTCATATATCTGGAGAGGAAGCTCAGCTGCCAGCCTACAAGACACTGGTCTGTGTTTTGGATGGAGATGAAGCTAAATCAGCCCTGGACAACTGAATGAATCCAAGCCATATTTTTCCAACTGTGTGGATGAAGTTCACTTTGGTAGCTGCTTCTGTTCCAGCTGCGGGGATGTCCAGTAACAGTGGCAGGATGCAGCTCCCTACTGTCACTCCAAGTAGCCTGACTTGTTCACTGGGAGGACAAGTGCGGAGTGCTTTAGATTTGGGCTACGAGTCCCAAAACCACAGACTCCAAAGATCAATATAAACATCCTAAAGGTCTAAAATCTCCTAGCTCATAAAACAGTACTGAAAAAGATGCTTGAAATTCTTGGGGCTTGAGGTATATACAGCTCAGTCATAGAGAGTTGGCTTCAATCCTCAGCACTGCAAAAATAAAATACAACAAAGCAATCATTGGATTCAACCTACAAAATGCCTTCTAAAGGAATAGATCAAAAGTGAAGTAGATAAATACCTATCACTGTAGTTGGTCATTGTGTGTACCTCTTCTGGCTATATGAAATTCTCTTACAGACAACCTAACAGATTGACAAGATTGATCAACAACCGCAGTAAGTCAGTGTAGCCTGTCCAGTCACCCAAAGAGCCATGATCTGGAGAAACTTGCATTCTTTATAAATGTAAATGCAGGCATTCCCCTCCATTTAACGGGGAAATGTCAGTGTTTCACTCCCATGCACAAAGCTGAAAGTGATGCATTCTAATTAAAAAATGCATGCATGTGTGTGGGTGTTTGAATGTTTTGGTATGCATGTGCACATGTGTGCATTCATTTGTGCACATGCGTGTGGGGGCCTGAGGTTCATGTTGCAAGTCTTCAATCATTCTCTGCTTTGTTCAGAGTCTCTCAATTGAATCCAGAGCTTGCCAGCATGAGGAGCCTTGCTCCAAGGACTGGAACTATAGACAGGCCACCATGCACACCCAACATTTACATGGGTGCTAGGAACTTGAACTCAGAGCATAGACAGATCTTCATGGTGCTGAAGTCCCTCCAACTGTTAACTGAGGGAGTTGTTTTCTGCTCTCATCCAGGACTGATGTGGGTGCTCATCTGTCCAGCACATTCCTGCATTACCAAACCTCTGCAAGCCATCAACAGCTCAACCTGTGATAACAGTAACCCAGCAGTCAATGTTCTTGAGTAACTGAGCAAACACATTTCTTGCTTAAAAATAGGCATTTGAGGGACTGGAGAGATGGCTCAGCAGTTAATGCAGTGGCTACTCTTCCAGAGGATCCAGGTTTGATTCCGAACACCTGCATCGTAGCTCACAACCACCTGTAACTCCAGTTCCAGGGATTTCAGGTTTTTCTTTGGCCTCCATGGGCTGTAGGTAGATGATATATAGACATACAACATACACAAAAATAATAAAAAGTTCAAGAAAATCTATTTTTAAAGTATAAGTAGTGAAACATCTAAGGATAGAAGATTCTGCTTAGTTAGTTTCTTTTTCCCTTTTTATTTATTTGTTTCATTTACTAAAGTTATGTAAGAATCAGTTCCTGGGGCCAAGAGTCCCAGCCTGGCTCCGGGTGCAGAGCTTGTTGTCAGCACAGGGACTTCCTCGTTCCACTATCCCTGACTTACTTTCAGGAGTCCAGGAAACAAGAATAGATGAAACACTGGTATTTGAGTAGGGAACTTGTGAAGGACCTGGGAGAACGGGGGCTCCCAGCCCAGTCCCTGTGTCCTCACTGCGGCTCATGCTTTGGAGGCTATGTTTTCTTTCTCCTGGCCACTGCAGGCTGGCCTCAATGAAAAAAATGGCCGTGGGCATGCTAGCGTTGCTGCCAAGGAAGGGGACAATTCTACCCTCAAAAAGAGGCAGAACAGAGAAGGGAAGACAAGGGCTTGTTGGAACTTGGCTGTTGAAGATGCAGAGAACTGTTCTGACTGCCTGTGTCTGTATGAAGGACAGTGATGACCTCTCCCTATCCTAGGTGACTGCGCTGAAGTGAGAATTGGGGGCCTCTCTGGAAGTGGTGAGGCTTCCACAGGAGACCCAGAGCACCCAAGAGCCAGTTCCTGGACCATTGCCATTCCCCTTCTGTAAGCAAGATGGGAAGATGGACAGTCTCCCAGAGGACCCCCTGCCGCTAAGGCCTTTGGACATCCAGCGTGTCCTCCCTAGCTCCTTTTTTTTTTTTTTTTTTAATTTTTGAGACAGGGTTTTTCTGTGTAGTCTTGGCTGTCCTGGACTTGCTTTATAGACCAGGATGGTCTTGAACTTACAGAGATCCTCCTGCCTCTGCCTCCCTGGGTGCTGAGATTTCAGCTTCTCAAGCTCTTTTTGATGGTCTGCTTGGGCATTTGCAGCGCACAGGGCAGATAGGCAGTGGGACATACCTTACCCTCTGCCTGTTGCCTGTGTGCTTGGTAATGCCATGAAGAATCCTTATTGGTCTGACCCTTTTGGGTGTGGCATGGAATGAGGCTATCCCACAAAACCTGGTAGATCTGTCTCCTCAAGCTGAGCCACAAAAACCTGTCAGTGGCCATCAGGCAGAGACCAGAGGTATAACTCCATGCTTCCCCATTGCCTCTTATAGCAGCCTGAGAGGTGTCTGCTCAGGTAAGGTAGTAAAGTGTGATAGTATGATTCTTCTTATTTGTTTTTTTTAGATGGAGGTCCCATTGTGTAGCCCTGGCTGACCTGAAACGCTGAGATCTACCTGCCTCTGCCTGCCTGAGTGCTGGGATTACAGGCCCCCACGCCCAGGTTATTTTAACATTCTTACTTGAAAAAAAATCTATATAAAAATAGTGTCTCTATGTAAGCAATCTTTTTAAAAGATTTATTTTGTTTTAAATTATTTATGTTTTTATGAATATGTGCACATAAATACAGGTGTCCACAGATACCAGATGTGTGGGGTCTGTGAGCTGGGGTACAGGTGACTGTGAGCTGCCTAATGGGGGTTCTGGAAATTGAACTGCAGTCCTCTGGAAGAACATTCCATGCTCTTAACTGCTGAAGCTGCTCTATGAAGGCAATCTTAACAGTGAATATTAATTTTACTAGAATTCGCAACTCTGAGTTTGTGAGACACATTAACCCTTTCCATTCCCACAACTCCTTAATTTTCTTTCTATCCTACCTCATACTTGCATCTTTTCTCAGCACCTGCCTGTCTCCTGAGCAGGGCGTCTGAGTGTGGGTTCTCAGGAGCTGCCGAGAGCATCTGTGGACCTGTGGCACATGGAGAGGACTTGTGGGCGAGGTTCTGGTTTATGTTGCTGCTGCCGCAGATTTAGCGCTAAGCAAGAGAAGCTGCAGCTCCATGGCGGAGCACATGCAGGTCAGCCCCTAGCACATGGATCCCTTGAACTTTCTTCTCCCAGGCTCATCTTGGCAGCTAACAGAGATGAATCCTACCACAGACCGTCCAAGTTGGCAGACTTCTGGGGAAACAACAGTGAGATCCTCAGTGGTAAGTGTTTCTTCACACCTGGTAAGCAGCTCTTCTCTGTGTTCTACTAGTTTGGTGAGGTGGTGCCCCCCACCCCAAACAGGCCCTGCCTCCACACACAAATGCTGAATGCATAAGTAGGCATGAGTGGCTTTGGGGATCATCCAGCCCCAGAATTAAGTACCTCTTAGAACTGGCTACCCAGTATGCCCCATGTTCCCTTACGTGCTATGGAGTCCTGGAGGAAGTGGTCAGCCTGTGAGAAGGGACCACATTGCTTGGTTTGGGACATCCTCGTTGTGCGTCTATGTATGTTTTTGTATCCGTGTTCATGTTTCAACCTAAGCCCCTGTTTCTCTCATAATGGGTACATTTTGTGTTCCTAAAAATATTGCAATCATCATTAAACCTTTTCTAGATGCAGACCAGTTGTTAAGAGAGTTTGATATTTGCTTTAAGGCCTGTTAGGCAGGTGAGGAGCCAGCCCCATTAGAACTTAGTATTTTTGACTCCTGAGGCATAGGTGGCCTTCCTGGGTGGGTAGTTACCCAGAGCTAATGGGTTTTCCAGTCTGGCTTCTGAGAGCAGGTAGCCCTTCCTGCCCTGAGTCAGCGTTGTCCACTATGGTCCTTCTGTGTGGTTCTTTTGCTCCTGTCACAATCAGTTATTCTCTGAGAACAGTTCTGGCCCTTTTGTTCTACTGTCCCATGAACTCTGGCCACCTTAGCCTTGCCTGAACCTTCCATTCTGTTCTCACATCACAGAGTCTGCTAGGTCCTGAGGACTCTAATCATGGGGCTCATGGTCTCATCTCATTTGTTTCTTGTCTCTCAAACTCTTTATCTTTTTGAAATTACATTTATTTATCTGTTTATTTGTGAGAGAGTGTGTGTACGTGTTGTCTTCACATGCACACGCTGCCTTCATGTATGGAGGTCAGGACAGCTGACCTCTTATCTTACCAGTTTCCTTTTTGTTTTTGTTTGTCCATTTGTTTGTCCTTCCTTTCCTTTTCTTTCCCTTTCTTTTTCCTTTTCTTTCCCTTTCCTTTTCCTTTCCTTTCCTCTTTCCTTTTCCCTTCCCTTCCCTTCCCTTCCCTTTTCCCTTCCCTCCCCTTTTCCCTTCCCTTCCCTTTTCCCTTCCTTTTCCTTTTCCCTTCCCTTTTCCTTTCCTTCCCTTTCCCTTCCCTTTTCCTTCCTCTCCCCTCCCCCCCTCCCGTCCCTTCCCCTTCTTTCCTTTTCTATTCTCATGGACCTCCCTATGTAGCCCTGGCTGATCTCAAAGTTAGAGAGCCACCTGCTTGTGGCACCACACCCAGCTTTGCCTTCACTTTATTTATTTAATGTGTTGTGGGGCTCTTGTGTGTGTGTGTGCTCTCACTTCAGCCTTGGGGGTCATCAGGGTCAAACATTAGGCTTGGCAGCAAGTGCCTTTTCCGCTGATCCATGTTGACCGTCCACCTTGGTCTCACTTTGTTTCTGACTGGCCTGCAGCTTGCTGCCTCTGCCTTCTGACTGTTGGAATTGTAGGTGTTCAATACTGTACACCGTTCAAATCCTCCTCTGGTTTTTCTTTTTTTTTTTTTTGGTGATTTTATGTGGGAGAGGAAATCTGTACTCTGTTGCTTGGCTTGACAGTGAGAGCTTATTCATTTTTCCATAGTTGATTTTTAGGATTTCTTTATGCATTCTGGATATGTGTCTTTTGTTGGATAAATGGGCTCTCCACTAATATCTTTTGGTGAGCAGAACACTATTTTTAACAAATATAGTTTTATGGTTTGTTCTTCTTTGTCTTGTTCAGGAAGCTTGTTCCTCCTCCAAGCCATAGCATTTTTCTATAAAAGCCTCTAGTTGGCAGTCTGACTTTTGTCTCAAATTATTATTGTGTGTATGTGTGAGTTCATGTATATGTGTGTGCATATATGTGGATGGGCCAAAATAACAGCTTCAGGAACACTAGCCACCTCCTTTTAGACATGTCTCATTGGCCTGAAGCTCACTCTTTAGTTTAGACTGGCCCATCAGTGTCCATGATCATCGTTTCTCTGCCAGCACCCCCGCACCCTAAATCTTACAGGGTTCTGGAACTCAAACAGGTCCTCATCCTTGCAAGACAAGCATGTAACTAACTCTCCCCCAGCTCTAAAATCAGTTTTTGTGCCTGGTATGAGCTAAGGGCTGAGATCTACCCCTCTAGACATTGTAGTGCTGTTTATTGAAATCAGTTGAGGATGCATGGGTGGGTCTGCTCTGAATCCTTGTGTCACACTGGTCTGGCTGTGTCACACTGATTTGTGTAGGTCCTATGCCAATACCACAGTCTCTGTTACTGTCCTGTGAGCTGAGCACACTCATCATACCTGATATTTTGAGCCCAAGAGTTCAAATTTTAAATGGTGTATTCAAATTTTCATGTTCTAAGTCAAGCGTGGTGGTGTGGCACTGAAATTGCAAAACTTTTGAGTCTGAGACAGGAATATCACCATGAGGTCCAGGTCACAGCCTTCCAGACTTACAAAAACAAAGTAGGGATAAGGGTTTGGCTCAGTTAGTAGAGTGCTTGCCTAGCATGCATTGCCAACGCCAGGGATGGGTGGCACACACCAGCAATGTCAGCACTTAGGTTGAGGCAGAAGAATCAGATGTTCAAGGTCAGCCTGAGCTGCGTTAGATCTTGACTCAAAAAGCAGCACTAAATAAGTGAACAAGTAAGTGTGTGTCTTCTAGTTCCCGAGCCCACTTGTTTGCCAGTGGGTTATCAGGGTTTATTTGGGCTTTCTGTGTCTATGAATCTGCTCCCTACCTTTCAGTTTTATTTTCTTTACAGCGTTTACATTTTATATTTCTTTTTGTTGTTGTTGTTGTTGTTAATATTGATTCTGAGAAATGACATTTTAGGGTCAGGGAGATGCCTCAGCAGGTAAGAGTGCTTGTTGCACAAGCACACAAGGATCTGAGTTCAAATCCTAGCACCCACCATCATGGCCATGTGTGTACCTATAACCCAGTGCTGTGGGGGCAGAGACAGGATCACTGATGCATGCTGACCCCAGCTTGGTTCTAGGTTTAGAGAAAGATGCTGACATAAGGGATAAGGTGGAAAGTGATAGAGCAAGACACCTGTTGTCTTCCTGTAGCATTCGTTGTGCACAGGTACATGTACTAGCACACACAGTATACAAATAACACATTCATATTATATGTACACACTCATATAAACAAGTACTTTCTTATATGATGTCTTAATAACTCCTCAGAATGAGTGCAGTGACCTAATAGTCTGACTGTGACCCCTCCTGTTGTCTAGGGTCTCTCGCGCACATAAACATCCCTGGGCCTCCCTATGGCTTATAGGGCCTGGACAACCTAGTGTAGGACCTAGTGGCAGCAGCATTGACCCTATGAGAAGCCGTATGTCCTGGCGCACTATGGATCATGCCCCTTGAGGGCTGGGCAAAAGGTACCAGTGAGGCCCATCGCAGGAACCTGGCTGGTGGTAATGTTGTCGTCTGCCATAGGGCTCGACATGGAGGAAGGCAAGGCAGGAGGAACATGGCTGGGCATCAGCACGCGTGGGAAGCTGGGGGCGCTCACCAACTACCTGCAGCCCCGGCAAGAGCCAGACGCCCGTGGGAGAGGTATGGGGTCTGCGGGCTCGGGTGGGACCTGGGGAGGGCAAGGCACATTGGGGTGGAGCTAGGTAAGACTAGCAATGGAAGTGGACAAATCTTGGTACTGTGGGGAAGGAGTAAAGAAGGGAGGCACCTTGCTAGGGCTTTTGCTGGTGAGCCCCACACCCTCCATGTGCCTGTCCCAGCAGTGACAGGAAGAAGGGCTGGAGGGAAGAGCTGGCCAAATGTTGCCAATATGATTATACCAGGCAGTGTCAAGCTTATGACTCCCTGATCCTGGCTGTTGAATTTCATCTTTTATTTATTTCTTTTCTTTTTCTTTTTTAAAATTATTATTGTTATTTTATTTATTTATTTATTTATTTATTTATTTATTTATTTATGTTTTTCTAGGCAGGGTTTCTCTGTGTGTAGCCTTGGCTTTCCTGGAACTCACTTTATAGATCAAGCTGGCCTTGAATTCAAAGAGCTCCACATGTCTCTGCCTCCCAAGTGCTAGGATAAAAAGCGTGTACCCCCATGCTCAGCATTTCTTTTATTTTTTAAAGAGATTGATTTATTTATGTATATTATGTTTATGAGTACATGTATTCCTGCATGCCAGAAGACGGCAATGGATCTCATAGATGATTGTGAGATGCCATGTGGGTGCTTGGAGTTGAACTTAGGACCTCTGGAAAAGCAGCTAGTGCTCTTAACCACTAAGCCTTCCCTCTAGCCCCGAGTTTCATCTTTTCTTTTTTATTTTATTATTATTTTTTTTGGTTTTTGTTTTTTTCAAGACAGGGTTGCTCTGTGTAGCCTTGGATGTCTTGGACTTACTTTATAGACCAGGCTGGCTTTGAACTCACAGAGATCTGCCTGCCTCTGCCTCCCAGAGTGCTGGGATTACAGGCATGCACCACCACGCTAAGTTTCCTCTTTCATAATGTTGAATTTCCACAGAGGCATAGGGGGCAAACTTTATTTTCATTCATTATACCATGTGGACATTGAACCCAGGCACTGAGTAAGCTAGGCAAGGGTTTTACTATTGAAAAAATCTCCCCCTCTAGACAGTGCTTCTCTGTGTAGCCCTGGCTGTCCTGAAACTTGCTCTGTAGACCAGCAAGGCCTCAAACTCAGAGATCTGCCTGTCTTTACCCTTCAAGTGCTGGGATCAAAGGCATGTGCCCACGCCACTTGGTCCTAGAAAGTATTTTTAAAGCCGTTCTCTATAACAGCCCAGTAAGCAAGGTAGGCTAAATCCAGATGTTGGAGTCTCAATGGAACCCCCGCTTCCTATGTCCTCCCCGGAGGCCTTTTTTTCAGTCTCTCCCAGGGAAGGAATTCATGTCTGCTGCCTTGGCCATTGAAATGTGTGCCCTGCCCACAGGTGAACTGGTGACTCACTTTCTGACCAGTGACATGGACAGCCTGTCCTACCTGAAGAAGGTCTCTACAGAGGGCCACCTGTACAATGGCTTCAACCTCATAGCAGCTGACCTGAGGTGGGTTTGCCTTGATGACTAGGGCTTTAGCACTTCTCTATACAGCCCCCACCCCAGTCAGCTTGGTATCTTCCCCAGGACTTCCCTGGATGGGTGTTTGGCAAGCATCTGTGGGTTTAGCCTGTCTCAGATCCACTACCTGAGAACAGGAAGTAAACCTCAGGGATTCTTGAGACAGCATGAAGGCTGCTGGCTCCCTACAGTGAGGGAACTGCAGTGGGGAGCTGGCAGTGCTCAGACGGAAGAGCCTCTGTCTTGGGGTGACTCCAGCTGGGCATCCGTCTCCTCCTCTGGGACACTTCATAACAGCTAGCATCAGTCTGTCTTGACCAGGTACTTGAGCTTCTAGGTGGTTCTCATCTTGGCGATTGCTTGGCCTTTCAGGGAGTTAAATATCCGTTACCTCTCTTTTCTCCCTGATGTCAGTGAATGCTGTTAGCTGGGGTCTTCCTCCTGAGGTACGCTGCTGTCAGCCTATATCCAGATGCCTGTTCTAAGATGCCTCCTACCACAGGGGCAGGCCCATAGGTGAGCCCTAGGCCCAGCATGTCTTGAACATCCATTGTATAGGGTGTGCCCTGTGACATTCCTGGACTACAGTGAACACACCGACTTAGTTTGGAAGCTGAGTGAGGTGGCAGGAAGAAGGCCCAGAGTAGAAGGGCATTCTGCCATCCTCCCTTCTCCCTTCGGGGGCTCCTGAGGCCATAAGCCTATGCTCCCTCTCCTCTTCAAACATGGAACTGTGTGTGCGTTTTCAGTAGTGGTTCCATGTGTTTGATCCAGCGTGGGAGACTGGGGCCGTGGCTATGGCGCATGAAGGAATTCAGTGGCTATGTCACACACTGGGGACAAGGCTGTTGTTCTCCGAGCAGAGACACGGTGGCTCCTGCAGCTGGGCCTCTGGAAATCTGAGTAGCCTTCCTTGCTATAGACCCTGCAGGGTCAGAGGACAGCTAAAGAGCCATCCCAGGAGTCAGACTGCTGACGCCACAGCTGACGCTGCAGGGCAACAGTTGGGTACTGATAAACCAAAGTCTAAGCTAGGCGTGACAGTGCACATCTTTAATCCCAGCACTTGAGAGACAGAGACAGGCAGATCTCAATGGGTTCAAGGCCAGTTGGTCTACATAAAGAGTTGCAGACCAGCTAGCACTATATAGTGAGACTTTGTCTCAAAACAAACAACCAAGTCTGGAGACTGAGGCTGGACAGATGGTGCATTGGCTAAGAGTGCATACAGCTTTTGCAGAGGACTGGAGTTCAGTTCCTGACATCCATGTCAAATGGTTCCTGCAACTCTCGCTTCAGCGGATCCTATGTCTCTGGCCTCTACAGGCATCTATACACACACAATCAGACGTAATACAAATCTTTAAAAACAACAAAGAGAAACCAAAGCCTACAATGGAGAAAGATTTGTCCTGGTCACAGCTGCCCTTTCCTTTGTCTGGTCCATGGCAATGGTGACAGAGACCCTGACATAGGTACTCAGTTCCATGGGTCCTTACACACATACACATACTCCTACACAAAACAGCCTGCACCCCCTTGCCCCCCAAACAACAAAATCTTCAAAATTTATTAGCTAAACATCTTAAGAAAATTGCAAGGGCTGGGGTAAGAAAGAATGTGAAAGGGATGTGAACCCAGACTGGGGCTGGGGGCAAGTCATGCGTGATGTCCGTGTGGAACAAGAAGAGTCGCCTCAGTAACCAAACCCTGTTTGTTTGTCCATTTGGAAGGTATTTCAGAATCACTTCTGAGGTCCAACTTAAAGGCTCACTGTGGCACGGAGGAGCGGGTAGAGCCTTGTAAATAGTCGTAAACTGTTAAAGTCGTGGAATATAGTCTTTGCTACTTTGCTCAAGGGCCTATTCTGAGACTACATGTTACAGCACTTAAAGATTAGCCATATGGGTGGCAGCCATGACCCTCCAGATGGGCTGAGGTGGGGTGCAGCTATCACAGTATGCCCATGCCATGGGACATTTAGAGAAATGTGAGGAACTTCACATTCTGCTTCCTCCTTGCTGGCTCCAGTAGTGAGCCAGGCGTGTACCTGTAAGGCTGGATAGGGCCTGGTGTCTCTGTGGACCGACTTTCCAGGCCCTTAGCGGGCTGAATGGTCCATTGTCTTTGTTGCCAGGCCAGGCTAGAGACAGGGCCGTGAGATCACTGGGCAGTGCTGGGAACAGGGAGTGTTGGTGTCTGCTATCTGACGTTCTCTGGCTTTTGGCTTCCATTCACAGCACAGCAAAAGGAGACGTCATTTGCTACTATGGGAACCGGGGGGAGCCTGAGCCTATTGTCTTGGCACCAGGTGAGCCTGCTTTGGTGTCTAGACAGGGTGGGGGCTGTTCCTATGTTGGAAATACTGTGTGCCAAAACTAAGCAGGACCCCCAGGCAACAGCATGAATGGGGTTCTGCACAGCACAGGGTGAACTAACCTGGGGCCAGCTGCTTTCTCCTTCATTCACAGCCTGAGGATGACCCCTGCTGGTAACATCTTGGGTCTGTAGGCCTTGGACACTGACTTTGGTCCCATATCAAGCATCCCTTCCCTTGGGAAAGAGTTAGTGTCCTCAACAACACCTAGATCCCACCTCTGTGTGATAGTTTTTATTCATAATACAGTTTCTGCATCCCCAAGTCATGGAGACTTTCTTAGGCACTTGGCACAGGCCACTAAGTCATGTTGAGGACACATGTCACTGCTTCCCACTGGGGATCAGTAGTAGGCCCAGGATGTGTACCAGGTGGAGTTCAAGGAAAGTGGGAGGAGCCCCCAGGATAGCTGAATAGCTCTATTCTACCCCCAAGAACCAATCGATGCCTGACTTGAAGCCCTGAGTTTAGGTAGTCATTTTGGGTTCACCTTCAGCCAGGTCTTGCCTCTCTGTTTCTCTCAGAGCCCCTTTGTTTCAGCTTCTTGGGGTCTGCAGATCCATTGAATGGGGCTTTGTATCCCAGGAGTCCTTCTTATACCAGCCCAATCTCAAGTGGCCCAGAGGCCTCTGGGAGAGCAGCTGGAAGCCAGGGGATGAGGCCCACTGTTCTCAGAGCTGAAGACTCCCTGATTGGAGCTTATTTTCTGCAGAGTCTTTTATAGTAGAATTTCTTTCCATCTATCTCATGATTTATTCCCAAGCTTGCCCCCTACTTGAGCTATATCCACTTCCCTTCTTTCTGGTGTTGGGAACTGAACTGAGACAGTCACTTCTACTAAACACCCTCTTAGCAAACACTCAGCCCCCTGCCTTTAAGCAGGCAAATTGTCCTGAGTTCAAATCCAGCAGTGACTACATAGTGAGTGCCAAGCTGCCCTGGACTACAGAATGGGCCTCTGTCTCAAACAAAACAAAACAAAACAAAAAAACAAACTTCCATTGAAATGTGACTCTCACATTGGTGTGCACATAAAATCTGTCACACAGCCAGCTATGGTGGCACAAGCCTAAAATCCCAGCACTAATGAGGCAAAGGCAAAAAGACAATCATAATTTCATGTCCAGCTGATCTAGAGTAAGTTCAAAGCCAGCCAAGGCTCCATGATAAGCTTTTCTTAGGAAGGAAGGAGGCAAGGAAGGATGTTCTATACAAAGTGGTGGCACATATCTATATTCCAGTACTCAGGAGAGTGAGGCAGAGGAATTATCCTTTGAGGTCAATCTGGGCTCCATTTACACTTAAATGTGAAGCTGGATGTGGTGGTGCACACCTTTAAACCTCAGTACTCAGGAGGCAGAGACTGGTGATTCTCTGAGTTCAGGGCCAGCCTGGTTTATACAGCGAGTTTCAGGCCAGCCAAGGTTATGTAGTAAGACCCTATCTCAATAAACCAAAAAATTAATAAAATAAAAAAACAAATGGTGACTTGGGCTTGGTGTGCATACCTTTAATCCCAGCATTAAGGAAGCAGAGACAGGTGATTTCTGTGAGTTTAAGGCCAGCCTGGTTTATGTAGGGAGCTCCAGGTAATTTCAGAATTTGTTACCCACCAAAAGCAAAACAAAACACCACCAACAAAACCCCAGACCGATCTGCACTTGCTCCTACTCGTCCCCTGTCTCTCAGGATTATACATTCTGGACATTTTGTTCAGATGAGCCAGCCATGTAGTGAAGGAAGCTGACTTCTAATTTGGCTCACTTATCTTGATGTTTTTAAGTGCCTTTCCCACTGAGCCATCTCACTGGCCCAGCACATCTCCCTCCACTTAAACCTTTTGAGGAACTTCCACATGGTTTGCCAAAGCATCTGCACCATTTTACATTTCTGCCAGTGGTTTATAAAGGTTCCTCTTTTCCGAAGTCTCACCATAACTTAGTGTTCTTTGTCTTTAGAGGGAGAGGGTTCTAGAGATGGAACCCAGGCCCTGAAACATGTTGAGCACATACTGTACCACTGAGACACACCCAGCCTGTCTCCCCATGCCCAGCCTGAGGTGCTGGTGAATCAGACCTAAGACCTCTGGCATACTAGGCAAAGCTTTTTATGTTTTGACATCATTACCCCCACCTCTTTCTTTTTTAGGGAGTGAGGTGGGCAGGGGGCTTATGTATCCCAGGCTAGCCAAACTCAAACTCAGTATATAGCCAAAGATATATACTGCTGCCTTCTGAGTGCTGAATTACATGTGTGGTCTACCCATTTGAAAATTTTGTTCTCTTTTTGCCTTGTAGAAGTTCTTTCTATAATCTACAAATATCATCAGATATCTAACTTGCAAAAATCCTTTCCCACATTTTGTGTTTAACTTCTCTGACACTTTTTAAAATTTACGTGAAGTCACATTTATCTTGTTGCTATGCTTTTGTTGTCTTAATAAATCATTGCTTGATATAAGGTTATGAAGCTTTCTTTTAAAAATATGTTTATGTGTTTACTCTCTCTAGTGTGTGTGTGTGCGCTTAAGGACACAATCTCTCTCTAGCCCAGGCTGACCTGACCTGAATCTTGCTATGTAGGCTGGCCTCAAACCTGTTACAATACTGCCTCGGCCTCCTGAGATCTGGGATTGTAGATACATGCCACCATACTTGATCCTAAAGCTGTTCCTTTTTGTTTTGGTGTGGTTTTAGGAGACAGCGTTTCATGTGAACAAACTTGCCTCAAACATTTGTTGTGCATGTGTGTATGTGTGTGCATATGTGTGTGCATGTATGTATGTGTGTGCCTTCATACTCATGTCTCAGCTTGCATGTGGAGGTCAGAGGACAACTTGCAGGTGTCAGTTCTCTTCTTCCACTGTGTAGACCCAGAGCTTGAACTCAGGTCATCAGGCTTGGTGGCAGGTGGCTTCACCTACTGAGCCATCTTGCTGGCCTTGACTTAAATTTTGCATTGGGTGTGAGATCAGGTCCAATTCTATCCTTTGTGAATCGCCCAGCTCCAATTTAGAATGACCTTCCACGCTACTCCAGCAAGAAAAAAACTGACATTTGGGCTGACAGCTTGGCCTTGGGGGCTCCAGCTGAGCCAGAGTGGTGTTCCAGGGATTAAGCTGGACCCACATCAGATCAGGCTTCCACTGGTGTCTTGTTTGGATGCTTGACTGTAAGCCATCTGCCCCAGCTATCTGGGGCCTCTGCATGGCCAGGCTGACCTTCTTCCTACAGGGACCTATGGGCTAAGCAATGCCCTGCTGGAGACACCCTGGAAGAAGCTGTGCTTTGGCAAACAACTCTTCATGGAAGTGGTAGAGCAGAGTGAGGCCCTCCCTAAGGACACCCTCATCACCCATCTCCTAGATGTACTCAACAATGAGGAGGCGTAAGTGAGCATGTCCTGTGGGGCAGCCACACAGGTCTAGGGCGGGGAGGAGGGCAGGCTCTACTACATTTAAGGGTTTGCAAAGATGAGCAGGTTGGCTCCCAGCTACAGGATACCTGCCTGACATGTTCCTCTGTCTCCTTAAGACTCAGGCTTATTCCTTTTGGGGATGCAGTCAGAGTTTCCAGTAGGGCCCTGGAAAATGAGAGATGGCATAGACAGGGCTCTGCTCTGAGAAACTTGGTGTTTTCTGAAGTCTAGCCTCCTTCTACAAGGAGAGCTAGTGTGATATTCTAGCAGGCCTAGGGTTTGACATTGTTTGCTATGCCCTGTCTCCAGAAACCTTGGAGCTAAGCATTAAGCATAGACACACCTGTCCCTGGAAGGAACAGACACCCCCCCCCACATACATACACACCCTCCTACATGCCCATGGACCTCTTCATGGGGTACCCTTAGACTCTGGGCCCTTGGCTTCAGCCATCCCAGCCAAGAATCCTGGTGTCCACCAAACTGGCATTTGTTCCTTCATGATCCCATGCATCTTCCCATTCTCATCTAAGCTTGGCCACTTTCTGCACGGATGACCCAGTGTCCCTCTACATTGCTCACCTTGCAATCTCTTAGAGGAGCCTCTTCTCCATCCCATTCTGCCATCCTTCACAGGGTGAGTTGCTCTGACCCCTGCCTAGTCTCTCTTTTCTCTTGTCCTTGAGCCATAGCACCATTCTCCAGCCTTAGCATCAGCTGCTCTCTTGGGGGTGTTGTGCTGGGCTTTGCTCAGTCACATGATGATCCTCAATCACTTGGACAGGCCAATTCCGGCTCTGGCTGTTCTTACTGATAACCATAGTCATGGTACAAGTTGTCCTGGTTGGTGAGTCTCAGGGTTTAAAGGAGCGCTTGTGTATGAACTGATACCCACAAGGTACCACTAACACAATAGATGGTGCATGTGCCATCTGGATGTCTAGGCTTAGTGATGGTGTCATAAGTGATGGAGTGGAAGGATGATAAAGTAGAAGGAGCCAAGTAGAACACTTATAAATAAGCCTTCTCGGGAATCTCAGGTGGCTAGCATTGCGCATAGGGGTCCCTGTCTACACAGGCTAAAGACAGGCAATAAGGGACTAACAGCTTCTCTGACCTTCTATCCTTCTAGACAGCTGCCAGACCCAGCCATTGAGGACCAGGGCCGGGAGTATGTACAGCCAATACTGAGCAAGTATGCAGCTGTGTGTGTCCGCTGCGCCACCTATGGCACCAGGTGATCCGGGTTGGAACTGCTGGGCACATTCACTTTGGGTATCCCTGACCATGGTTAGGTACTTCCCCTGGCTGGTGCATTCCACAGTCTGTCATTAGATTTATCTGCAGGTTGAGTAGATTCCATAGGCAATGTGTCCATGCATACACAGGGTCAGGTGGTCAGAACTCCTGAAGTGTCATTGTGTCCTAGGTGGGGCTTCTGGCTGCCTTACCTGTTTAAAGATGATCCAGGCACAGTGGTACATGTCTGTAATCCTAGCACTCAGTTGGCAGAGGCAGGCAGATCTCTGTGAGTTGGAGGCCAGGCTGGTCTACAAAGCAAGTCCAGGACAGCCAAGGCTACACAGAGAAACCCTGTCTCGAATAAAACCAAAGGAAGGAAGGAAGGAAGAGAGAGAGAAAGAAAGCCAGAGATGGCATTTGGAATGTTCCTACTGTCAAATGTTGATTGGCAGATACTCTGGTACAGATTCTCTGAAGCCTGTTATTTACATGCTGGATGGCAGCTATGAGCTGGTCTTTCCTGAGTGTCCACCCTTCTGAAAGGCAGGAGCTCACACATGAGAACCTACCTTAGGGTGGGCTAGAAGAAAGAAGAAAATTAGCCAGCTGACTTAGCCTGGGCCAGTGGAGGAAACAGAAGGTAAGAAGTGAGTTTTCTAGCTAAACAGATCATGTGCCCAAGTGTTAGAGCTTAACTTCTTGTTCTTGGAGCGCAAAACATGGCCAGGTGTCTGGGAGCCTGGTGTGCTGCCAGTGGGCCAGCGCTGGGTCACCCTGTGAGGAATATATATATTGTTTTTGTTTTTGAGACAGGGTTTCTCTGTGTAGCCCTGACAGTCCTGCTTGATCTGTAGTCCAAGCTGGCTTCCAACTTAAAGATCCACTTGCCTCTGCTTCCTGAGTGCTGGGATTAAAGCCGGGTGCCTCTACCACCCAGCCTGTGAATTGGTTCTTGCTATAGAAAAAGGTCAGACCAAGCTGGGTTGTTTTAGAGCAATGGTAACAGGACTCACTGAGTGTGAGGCTGGCCAGAGAGCCCAGATGCCTCTGATAAGCTCCCTCATGTCCTCAAAGTGGAGACTATTTTAGTAACCTACCTGAAGCCAGATCTGAGTGGCCAGCTCAGGCCCTGGGTGTGATGGCTATGCCTTCGTGCCTCAAGTCTGGTCCCAGCTGTGGCTCTGAAAAGTGGGGCTGGGACTAAAGGATGCTTTCTTTCAGAACCAACACCATCATCCTCGTGGATGCAGATGGCCATGTGACCTTCACAGAACGAAGCATGCTGGACAAAGATACCTCCCGCTGGGAGACCAACACCTATGAGTTCACTCTACAGAGTTAGCCAATGCTAACTCCGCTAGGTTCCTAGAATGCTGTGCCTCAAGGGCCAGGTATAGACAGGAACCTCCCATGGCCACACTTGCACGTCTGGGACTCGGCCAGCCTCCCCAGGACCAGGACCTTCTGATCTGTGTGTTACCCACACTCAGCTCAGGGCTTGTCTTTGTGCCAGTGAGGAAGGACAAAGTTGAACACTAGAGCTGAGGCCTAGGTGTGTCACACATATGTGAATGCGCCTCACGCCACTGCCACTATGCACACACGTGTGTGTCTGACTGGCTAGCAAGGTTGGGCCTCTCACTTCACATGTTTGGCCAGTGTGTCTCTCCCCTGGACCAGTATCAAAAGTAGGCTTTTTATAGAAACTGGCCTTTCCTCTCCTGACTGCGTAGCACAACTGTGCCTCAGTTCTTCATAGTCAGAAGAACTCGTCGTGCCCCTGCAGGAGAACTGGTCATGTTAGAAACTGAGTGAATCAGGCACAAGAAAAGCCCACTTTGATAGAAATGGAGTCTCATTGGAGATCCTGTAGTTCTCTATGTGTTAGGGGATCCCATGTGTGTTCACTGGTTCTGCATGAATGAGGACCCTGTGTGCATTGGTCAGTCCTGTTGTATGGGTCCTGGGATCTCTTGGACTCCTGCTTGCCCAGCAGGCATTGTGGGTTCTGAGCAGGACTATCTCAACAAGTGGCTCAGCTAGCCCCTGCCATCTCCCATCACCCTCATCACAAGCTGGACTCCATAGGAACTCGAATGTGCAGTGTTGATAATAAACTTTGAGGTTGTGATGAGGAAGGGTGTTTCAGAGTTCTTCCTTTGTTTGGTGGCAACAGTCAGAACTGGAACTGTCACGGTGGGTCAGAAGCCCACTCAAGGATCTTTCTTTTCTACATATCCTCTGGAGCACTGACAGACACCTGCAGGTCTATCTGTGTGCCTGTCTGTCCTTAGGCAGAGGCCAGGGTATGAGAGAACCTATTTGTGACTACAGGGTGAGTTCACCAGGGATTCATCAGATAAAGTCCATATGATCCTTTTTGGTTCATAAGGAGTCCCCACAAGAAGAAATAGCTAGAGAATGGTGGGGATGGGTGAGTCCGGGGGGTGTTCTTAGCCCTGGGCCTTGGGAACCATGCTCCTCCACCCTGCCAGCTAGAAGCCCCATAGCTCAGGCTCCCTTGTACCTCAGCAGCCACCTTTGATGTTGACATTTCAGAGTAGTGAGCCCAGGGTGGGCATGAATGGAGTGTCCCAGGCTGAGTGTAATGAGTTGCTGGTTCCTCTAGGGAAGAACATGAGCCTGTCTTTACCCTTCCTGTCTCTGCCACCCTCCTCTGGGTCTAAGAGAAATACTAAGGTTCAAACCAAGGTTGAAGTAGGTAACAAAACACATCACCCCGGCCTGAAAAGAGGCAGGTCCTGAGTGCCACACTGGCTCAACCCCCTCAAGGGGTGCTCCTGCACCCTTGTTCTATAATAGTGTTCACTCTCAGGAGAACCCCTCGGATATCTCCTCTACCTCTGTGCTGCTAGGCAGCTGGTGAAAGCCTTCCAAATCCTGATCATAGAGCCCTCTGACCAAGTCTTCCTGGGGATTCTCAGTGGCATCCTGTGGAAGGAGTTGCCCAAAAGTATAGCTTGCATTGTGGTCTAAGTTACGTTTTCCCCCAAAGGAAATCCTTATCCTAGTCTCTCAGAGACTGTCTGAAGACTGTCTTTGCAGAGGCAATGGCAATAACGTGGAGTTCTTTCACATCCCAAGTGAATGTGACTTTTTTTTTTTTCAGACCAGGTTTCTCTGCGTAGCCCTGGCTGTCCTGGAACTCACTCTGTAGATCAAGCTGGCCTTGAACTCAGAGATCCGCCTGCCTCTGCCTCCTGAGTGCTGGGATTAAATGCATGCGCCGCCACTGTCCAGCTGTAATTTATATAAAGGGACAGCAATAATGGACACATGCAGAGTGCATGCATGCTGGAGCTCCGCGCCAGCCAAGTTGCACCTGGAGCTTGCACCAGGAGCACAACCTTGGTGCCACCTCCATCCAGACGCCTACGCTCTAAAAGAAGTGTCTGCTATACCAATGGGCATCTAGCTCAGTGCTTGTCTAACAGCCCTGACACTCCAAATTCAGTCTTCAGCCATGCCTCCAAATAAACAAGCCACATGTAGTGATGTATGCCTGTGATCCCAGCACTCCAGAGACTGAGGCAGTGAGGGTACAGAAAGTCTGTGTGGTGGCACACACCTTTAATCCCAGCACTGGGAAAGCAGAGTTTGAGGCCAGCCTTGTCTATAGAATAAGTTCCAGGACAGCCAAGGCTATACATTGAAACCCTATCTCAAAAAAAAAAAAAGTTTGAGACCAGCCTGGACTACTTAGTGAGATCCTGTCTCATAAAACTAAAATCCTACTCAAAACCAAACCTCGAATAACTATTCTTCTGAATAAGGTAATCATTACCACTGTGTTTGCTGTGAGAGCAAACAGCTTTTCCTGTGAAGAACTTGGCTTGGAAAGCGCTTTATGGTCCCTTAGTTACCACACAGGTGAGGAAGCAGGGACATGAGGCCAGGAGAGAGGCAAAGTAGTGCCTCCAAGAGGGCAGAAGACTAGTGTTTGTCTTGGTGGCAGCCACAACAAAAGCTATTTGACTTCAAGTAAAAGGGTTGTCTCTGTCTATCCATCCATCTATCTGTCTGTGTGTCTGTGCATCCATCTATCCATCTGCCATCCATATATCTATTCATCCATCCAAGTGTTTGTTTTTATTTTGCAAGACAGAGTTTCTCTGTGTAGTCCTGGCTGTCCTGGAACTCTCTCTGTAGACTAGGCTGGCCTCGAACTCAGAGACCCACTGCCTCTGCCTCCCCAGTGCTGAGATTAAAGCCGTGTGTCTGGCTATTGGTAGGCTTTCTCAAATCCTGGGAAGGGAGAAAAGCTGTGGGGTGCCTGGTGAAGACATGGGGAGTCTAGCTACTTGGGTACCCAAGGCTGCAAGCCTCATCTTTCCACATAGGTCTCACGTGCCTAGCACCCTGCCTTCAGCTCAGGCCCCAGGTTCCTCCCACTGCTCACAGACATAGTTCATGAACTGGGACCTTTATGTCCCTGCCTGAAGCACTCTTCCCTCAGGTACCCAAACCATACCCTTCCTCTCTCCCTGCCCTCCTATCTTTTTCAATACTAGTGTGCATAAGCATATGGAAGTCAGGCATTCCTCAAATGCCCTCATCCCTTCTTCCCCCGCTGGCTTGGAAATTGACAAGTAAGCTAGGCTTGCTGGCCAGTGAACTCCAGGGAGTCAGCCCTCTGCCCATGGGCTGGAACTATAAACACATGCCACTCCACCTGGTGTTTTTCCCACAAGGGTTCTGAGAACTAAGTTCAGGTCCCCAAGCCTGCAAGCTAAGCAAAGCCCCCTTTTACTAATCATATCTTGGGCAGACAACCGCTTAAAGTTGAAAACTGCTTAAAGTTGGCATGGCTCAGAGGGTAGAAGTCCTCATTGACAACTCTAGTTCAGTACCCGAAACCCACAGGAGAAAATCAACTCCTAAGTTGTTTCCTGTCCCATGCATGCCTTGCAGTCATAGAGATCACACATGCACAATGTGTGCTCACTCACACAAACTGCTCGCTCACACACACACACAGAGAGAGAGAGAGAGAGAGTTGGCCTGGTGTGTTGGCACAGGACTTTAACAACAGCACACAGAAGGCAGAAGCATTAGAATGTCTGAGTTCGAGGCCAGTCTGGTCTACATAGCAAGTTCCAGGACAACCAAAGCTACACAGAAAGACCCTGTCTCAAAAACAAAAAGACCAAAACAAAACACCCAGAAAACAAAACCCTCTACCCTCTGACTAGGAATGCAGTTCTGTGGCATAGTGCTTCTTGTCTTCGCTTTTCATTTCCTGTTTTAGAGAAATCCTTTACTTTCGTGCAGAATCATGTTTTACCAATGGAAAGTCTTTAATATCAGAAGCCAAAGCCAGGTAGTGTCGCCCTGAAAAAAACAAAAAACAAAAATCATGAGACAAAGCAACATATAAACAAATGTATCAACTTATAGTAGAATCCAAATTATATTTATGACAGGTAACAACTTAAAATGACCTATGTACATAATGTTAAACTACAAGGCTGTTGTAGACAGACTTGACATTTGCTGGGAGATATATATAAAGACAGGGTCTCGTTATGCAGCCTGGCTGGCCTGGAACTCATAGAGACCCACCTGTTTCTGCCTTCAAAAATGCTGGGTAAGTGTGCACCACCATGCCTGGCTGCTGCTTGGATTTTTTTAAGGTCTCATCTTTGGAGTTTAGGAGGATCCCTGGAATCACTTAGAGATTTAGAGATTCACCAGTTTGACAATTAAAGAAGCTTTCATTCAGATACTGGCACCAGGTCTACTACACTCAGGACTCCTGAATGCAGCACCCAGCCACCTCAGTGAGCTGCTTATAAAGGCAAAAAACACAAAGTTGCAAGCAGAAGTTCCTCTGCTTGAAAAGCAGCTTGTTTACAGAAGCTGGAATGGCAGCTAAAAACAAACAAACAAAAACAACCCTGGCAGCCCATAACATGTGGAGGCCCAATTTTACTTTTCAGTTCTCTTAAGCACGGAGATTTTAAACTTTTAAACATAAACTTAACCATCAACACAATGTTAGCTATCACATGGTGGGCAAAGTATCTGTTGCCAAGCCTAATAACCTAAGTTCAGTCTCTGGGACCCACATGGTGGAAAAGAGAACCAACTCAATAAAGTTGTCTTCTGAATTGAATTACACACACACCACTGCCACCAACAAGACTTTTTTGGGGGGGTGGGGGGCTGACTAGATGGTTCAGCAGGTAAGGGCACCTGCTAAGTGAGATGAATTCCAGAACCCACGTGGTAGAAACAGGGAACTAATTCCACAAAATTGTCCTCTGACCTCCACATGTATGCCAAAGGACACAGGCACCCACAAACATACGTAAGCATACAAAAAAATAAATGTTAAAAAAGCCCTTTTCAGCATGTTACATTTTAATAAGAGCTGGCTAAGATAGCAAATGGCCTTGGGCAATTTTCTATCTTAGTAGGAAAAAGCAGGAAAGAAAATACACATATGTTGACATTGTAACTGTAGTCTTGTAGTCCCCCCTAAAGGACTGGGAAGTCTATTAAATAGTTCCTTTTCTGGAGGTCCTACAGAAGACTTATCCAGTAGTGCATGCTGTATGAGTCCCAGGACCAATGATGGTAAACTCCTGCCAGAACATTTGTTATTTATTTTAAAAATAGCATCGTGTGGGGCAGCGACACTGGAGAGATGGCTCAGCAGCTAAGAGAACTAACTACTCTTCCAGGGGACCTGGGTTCAATTCCCAACACCCACATGGTGGTTCACAGCCATTTATAACTCCAATTATAAATGGATCCAACATCTTCTTCTGGCCTCCATAGGCACCAGGCATACACATAGTACACAGACATACCACAGGCAAAACATCCATACACATAACAAAAAAATGAAAAAAAAAAACCCAAAATGAATTAGAGAGATGGCTCAGCAGTTAAGAACACTTGTTGCTTTTGCAGAGGATCCAGGTTTGGTCTCCAGCACCTATATGGTGGTTTACTCACTGCCATAACTCCAGTTTCAGAAAATCCAGTGCCCTCTACTCACCTTCACAGGTTCTAGGCAAGCACCTGGTGTTTGTAGATACATGTAGGCGAAATGCTGAAACATATCTCTATCTATCTATCTATCTATCTATCTATCTATCTATCTATCTATCTATCTATCTATCTATCTATCTATCTATCTATCTCCTTAAAAACGTAAGGGCTGGAGAGATAGATTAGATTACTAGTTGAGAGCACCGGCTGCTCTTCCAGAGGACCCAGGTTCAGTTCCCAGCATCTACATAGCAGTTCACATCTGTCTGTAACTCCAGTTCAAGGGGATCTGGCACACACACACACACACACACACACACACACACACACACACACGCGCGCGCGCTTTTTTCTAGACAGGATTTCTCTTTGTAGCTTTGGCTGTCCAAGAACTCACTCTAGACCAGGCTGGCCTCTAACTCCCAGAGATCCGCCTGCCTCTGCCTCCTGAGTACTGGGATTAAAGGTGTGTGCCACCACCATCCAGCTCATTTTTCTCTCTCCTTTTTATTTATTTAATTTATTATTTATTTATTTATTATTAATTTATTAAATAAAAAGCCAAGATATCTTTAGTTAGATTTCTTCATATTTACAAATGCTTTCAATTTGCATCATCTTAATTGTCAAACATAAAACCAACTTTGGGAGCTAGGGAGAAGGCTTAGCTCATGTTGTTCTCACAGAGGACCAGGTTCTGTTCCCAGTACCCACATGGTGGTTTGCATCCATTGTAACTCCAGTTCCAGGTGATTCAACGCCCTCTTCATAACTCTGTGGGTATCCAGTGCATTGTGGTATACATACACATTTGTAGGCAAACACTCATACACATAAATCTAAAACGAAGAAACAGTAAGACCGACTGGGTAGCTTTTTCTCAAGCAGTTCCTCCTTCCTTGGACCTGTTTCCCACTCCTGAAATCTAAAGCTTCTTTATGCTAGCTGGGGATCTGTGTCTCCAGCAGATTTAGGTGCTGATTTCAGATTGGCACATTCAGCATTCACTCCCAGGTTAGTTTCTCTCGTCGTGTATTGGGCTCTTTCTAAAGGTTTGAAGAAATGGACTCTGGTGGTTGTCAGGTCCAACAGAAACTCGGGACAAATGGCTGACGGTGCTGCCTAACATACTAAAGCACTCACAGGCCTCCAGGATCGTTCACTATCTGCAGTTCCTCTTGGTTCTTTTTACCCCACCCCTTAACTGAAATCGCTCCAGCCCACGGCCTCACTTCCCCGCTAGTTTCTGATTTCTATAAAAATATGCATTTCAGTCATGCATTCTCTTTGCCCTCTCCCAACATTTTTTTCCCTTGAAGGAAAAACATAGTGTGCTAACATCCCAGGGTCACTTGGTGCGTATCTATGAGTACATGAACCTGTGTCTCCTACAGCTGGTAGCTTTAAAAATGTTTATGTATATGAGTGCTCTGTCTGCATGTACACCTGCATGCTTAGATCCCAGTATAGATGGTTGGGAGCCACCATGTGGTTGCTGGGAATCAAACTCTGGACCTCTGGAAGAGCAGACAGTGCTCTTACTCTGAGCCATCTCTCTAGGCCCCTGGTGGCCTTTCTTCCATGGTTTTTTCTAGGTAAAGCTACTGTTTGTCATTTGCAATTACTAAGAATTTAGGGGAGAAACTTTCCTACTGTGCTAAAATACACTCAATCTCCCAAACAGTAGGGATATAGCTCAGTGCTTTTAGCATAACTCAAGTGTGAATGAGACCTTGGGTTCCAACTTGTCACTTTTTAGCCATGTTTCTTTTTTTCTTTTAATTTTATATTAGTTTATTTACTTTACATTTTGAAGGTGCTCCCTCCCTCCCCTCTGCCAGAGCCAGACAGCAGAGTCAAACAGTTCCTGAGTGTGGGGGGTGGTGAGGATTAAAATAATTAAAGCAAGTCACACTACACAAGGGCTCGAGAGGGCTGACAGTAAGACTGCAGCCTGGGTTTAGTCCACAAATCCTTTTTTATAGGCAAAGCAAAAACAAGTCACATCAATACAAAAAGAAGTTCGTGGAACTGTCAAACTTCTTTTCTAAAATTACTTCCCAAAGTAGATATGGTCCAGGGTCACACAATTTTAAGGAACTTGGTGAAACTTCCCCTTTTCTCTGTTTCAAGGTGAAGGCCAGGGTGAAAACATGTTTTTTTTGTTGTTATTTCATTTATTATACAGTATATGTACCTGTAGGCCAAAAGGGGCCACCAGATCTCATTATAGATGGTTATAAGCCACCATGTGATTTCTGGGAATTGAACTCAGGAACTTTGGAAGAATAGTCAGTGTTCTTAACCTCCGAGCCATCTCTCCAGCCTGAAAACATGTTTTTCGATAAATAACAAAGCAGCTTGACAAACAAGCAGCTCTCCACACCCCTCTTCCTAATCCTCCCCACTTCTCCTCCTCCCTTCCTCTCTCCCTTTTCCCCCAGAAAAGGGAGTCCCCCAGTACATCAAGTCACAGCAGAACTGTGCAAATCTTCATTTCCTGACGCCAGGAAAAGCAGCCCTGCCTGGGGCAAGTGAGCCAAAAGCAGGCAATAGAGTCCGTGTTAGAAACACCCTCCTCCACTGAGCAGCGGAGTGTAGGGATAACGAGGGAGCAAAATTGGTCCAACCTGAGAGCCACCCCACAGTAGAGAGCCAGCCCCTGACACAAATAATGATAGTGTGCTAAGCTCTCAGAAGAGAGCCTGTCTTGGCTGTCTTCTGGAAGGCTCCAGCCATCAGCAGATTGACATGATGC
This sequence comes from Pachyuromys duprasi, assembly GCA_028658305.1. NCBI lineage: Eukaryota > Metazoa > Chordata > Mammalia > Rodentia > Muridae > Pachyuromys > Pachyuromys duprasi. Next base: position 40,959,875 of record CM053753.1, on the reverse strand, counting down.
TGGGACTTGCAGCCAAGCAAGGGGCAGAACTCTGGGGGTCCTGTGGAAGTGTTGGGGGAAAGATGGAAGGACCTGAAAGGGACAGGAACCTCATAAGACCAACAGGGACAACTAACTCAGTCACAAGGGGTCTTTCAGAGACTGAGACATCAACCAAGGAGCATGCATGATCTGGACCTAGGCCCCCCTGCACACATGTAGCTGACAGGAAGCTTGCTTGGTTTTCAAATGGGGCGCATGGAGAGTAGAGGGGAGAGTGTCTGTTTTTAAGCACCCATAATTTTTCATGTTCAAAAGCAATTAAGTGTTTGGTCAACAAAAGGCTGGCTTCTATCACTGTTCTTACATTTATTGACTGAAATGAGAACTGAAAGGGATATCGTACTGTCCTTTTCTTCACTTATATTCGTTACAAGGTTCTGGATAGTATTAATATAACTTGGCTCCACCTTAGTCCCTGACCCATAGCAATGGCTTGACAGTAGGGATTTGGAGGGCTCAGGGACAGACCTGGCTAACTCCACTACATACTGCTTCCTTGGGTGTTAGAACAGACTTGATAAACAGCTTAAGTCCCTTAATGGTCTTTGGCACTGACTGACAAGCTCTGCAAGGCTGGTCTAAGGTCCTTCCTTGCCAAACCAAAAGGATTAGGACCTTTTGTTTTTTCAAGACAGGGTTTCTTTGTCCCAGACTCGCTTTGTAGACCAGGCTGGCCTCGAACTCACAGAGATACACCTGACTCTGCTTCCCTGAGTGCTGGGATTACAGGAGTGAGCCCGGCTGCAATTAGGACCGTCCTTAACGGAATCCCCAAACTGGCCTCTGCTTCCCTTCCGTTTTTGACACGGAGGATGCTGCAAGTACGGCGAAGAGATTTTTCAGTCATTAGACTTTTATCCTTCCCGGGATGGTGACGCCGCTCTTTTCCTGTTGCTTAGCATTGCGCACCTTGTTCGTTGACTTTCTGGGATGGGTGATCCTCCAGCTAAGTCATTGGGACAACCCAGAGTCGGGGCGAACGCAAGTCACTATGGAGCTCCGCGGAGGCAGTTCTTCCCCACACTCCCGCGCTCGCGGGCTCCCGGCAGCCCCTGCGCGCCTCTCTCCCGGCGCGCCTTGCGGCCGCAGGCCTCAGCACGCCCAGCCCCTCCCGGGGCGACGGCCGTTAGCTCTGCGAGGCTTGCGCTTGGTCCCGCCCACGCGGCCGCTCCAGCGACTCGCAATTGGGCCGCGCGCGCCTCGCGCCGCGGATTGGCGGCTTCCTCAGCCCGCTCCCGGCTCCCCCAATGCGCGGCGGCCGTACGCCGGGATTGGCCGCTCTCCGCCAAGGCCCGCCCTCCGCTCGCCCGCGCGGCAGCGAGTCTCCGGAGCCGAGAGCTTGCGAGGGCCTTCGCGGGTTTCGGCGGTGCCGGGGCGGTGAGGGTCGGCCGGCTGTGGTCGGGCTGCGGGCGGCTCGGGCAGGTCGCGGGCGCCACAGGTAGGTGCGGGGCGCAAGGGGCGCCCCGCGGGCGGCGGGCGCTGCGGCCTGGAGAGGCTGCGCCCTTCCCTTTCTCCACCCCCCATCCCGGGCGAGGCCGCAGGCTGGGGCTCGGGGCGGGGCGCGGCGCGCGAGGCGGGCTGGGCCACGCGGAGTCGCGGCCTTTGTGCAGTGGCGGCCGGGCCCGGAGCCCAGGCGTCGTGGACGTAGGGTGCTGTCGGCCTGGTAACGAAGCCTCTTGGTCGGTGGTCCCCAAGCCATCGCCTCGCCTTCTGGCGGGAGAGGTGTGGGCAGGGACACCTCTCGCCCCGAACTCTGCCTGTTTTTAGCGTTTGGAAAAGCCGAGTAACCGCCCAAGTCTCCACCAAATTACCCATGGATGAAGTGTCATGTAGTTTAGTCAGGATGTGGTCTTACAGTAACAATGAACGTGGTAGAAATAAATGGGAAGTGGTAACCTGTTGACAGTGATACCTAATCAAGTAGTATCATCCAGTGGACTTGGGTTGCTCGTGGTAGGAATTTGATTTGCTGTCTTGCATGTTTGCATGTACCTCGTTGCCGGATGCAGAGATGCCCTTTGTATGGTTGACTCTTGTAAGCCAGTCACTAGGAGGGGACCCACTATTTACTGGCTCAAAACTGGACTCCCAGTCTTGAAAGTGGCTCAGTCCCCGCTGTAAGCCATTCGTGAATGGCTGGTCAAGTGAGTGGCCTGCAAGTTCAGAATAGGAGGATTTGCAGTGTGACCCAAGGAATAGATATGGTCATACTACCTTTGGGTTGAGCAGGAGGCTATAGTACTGCTCACCACAGCGACATCTCCATGTCAGTCCAGCAAGTAGAAATTGTCCAGATGTGTTGATAAGCCCTGTGCCAGGGTCCAGGGTAGCTCACTGTGGGTCTGGCTTGCTCACAGTCCAATTGGCAAAGCAAAACTGCATCCACAGGTTCAAAAAGCTGAATAGTGGGGCTAAAGGGTTACCCTTTGAGCTCTGCATTGCCAGACATGTTGTGGAGCAGTCACTTCACACTTTTACCTGAGAGAAACATGATTTTGACTGGTTTGCCCAGTTTTGGCCTTGTGTTGTCATCATCCGCCTCCCATGTGATCTGATCTAGTTTTCACATCAACTTTCCGTGACATCTTCCATGATCATCTTCAACCCTGCCATCCCTTCTGATCGCCAACCTCTTGATTGTAGTTGTCCTTTTCACTTTGCATAGATTACTTTGATACCAAATAGTTTGATCCAAGCCAAGCTGTAGTCACAGACCATTCCAGAACAGTCCTTATGCTTGTCTGAAGTCACTTTGGTGCCTCTCTTAGGCCTTCATGCATCTCTCAGGAAACCTTGCCACCTGTTTCCAACAGCAGACCATTTTTCAGAAACTGCAACTTAAAGTCCTGGTTCAAGCTACGCAGTGAGGTTTTTAATCCTTCCCTCAAATAAGAACCCCACTCTTACCCTCTTAGTAATTGCTTTGGACACAGTGATTTGTTAAGTTGCAAGATGTTATAAAACTGAGGTAGTACAGATTCAGGCCTGCTTGTTTGGGTGGCAGAGCAGCTGTACCATTTCCTGGCTTTGTGACCTTGAATAAGTTCTTTAACCTTTCTGTCACAGTGCAGAGTGAGTTGCATAAAATCCTTAGAGTAGTGCCTAGGTGAGGGTTGGCTGCCATTGTTAGCCATGGATCAATGAGACCACTATTTTGACCCCTTCTGTGCAGTATCCTGTTTCTCAAGATAAAAAAGGTTAAAAAAAAAAAAAGACTACATGATCTGGCCTGCTGTCACTTCTCCCCAGCACACTACTCCACCTTGGCCAGGCCATGTCTCAGCTTCAGGGTCTCTGCTTTCCCTCTAAGTGTTTTCTACACAATGACCCTTTTGCCCTTGCTGCCCACTTGGCTCCATTTGTTTCATCTTCAGGTGGGCACTGGCTTTAGAACTTTTTGAAAGCTTCCTGTTTCCCAGCTGTTTTCCTTTGTTTTAGCTAGAATATTTCTCAGCATGTGGCATCATTGATACTTCTATTGTAGTTATCCATCTTCCCCACCAATATGTAAGCTCTGTGGGGCAAGTGTTTTGTCGGCCTTGTGTTTAACACATAAATGTGTGTGCCCTCTGGAAGGCATTCAGGAAATAGTTGATTAATGAATTGAGTAAGCTTTCAGAGAAAAAGTACAAAACTTAACATAGGACTGCTTAGGCTGCTGAGCCCAAGAGCTAGACAGTTTTCCTGCTCCTGCAAGGTGTGCGCTTTACTATTCCAGGGCCTCAGGGTCCCACCTATGCTGTGTATCTATTTAAAGCCTACCCCCGGCCCAACACTTACCTGAGGTATTTATTGTCTTCATTTTGTAGTTCTACACTAGCCTGCAGCTTTTAACATGCAGTGTGCTTCCCTTTCCTCTCACACTGTTGTCTCCAACCTCTACTTACTTAGCATAGTTTATCTCAGAAATCACAGATTTGACTTCCTGTGGTTTCTGCACACTTAACAGGCCCTGTCGTCCTCTTATTGGAGGTCTGTTAGAACTAAGAATGCCGACTTCTCTGTCCTCTGCAATGGTCCTTGGTTGCCAGGAAACTGGCTTTTTTGCCCCTTTGAGTCTCTCCTTGGCTCCTTAGTGATTACTGCTCTTATCAGTCATTCCTACATACCTTTGACAGTAACACCTTGGAGAGGTATTTTGTTAAAATTCCCATTGAATTAAAAACTGTTAGGTTATCTTAGTTTATAGGAAATAAAGTGATAGTATAGTTTGACCTTCTAGCTATGTCCAGGCTCTAGGGCCATTGTCTCTTGTTTGTGTAGTACCTCTCAGAGTAGACTGTAAAGTATTTGAATGGTTTAATTTAACCTAAACAAGCTTCTGGCTTTTATGTTGCAACTTCAGCTAGGCATAGCCACCTTACTCAATCCTTTCACTGCAAGCTGCTTATGTAGTTGATGGTTTCTGTTTCTTGTCCTCCGTGGGGGTCTTTAGGGGTTGTATAGGTGCAACCAAGCTATCACCCTTGGGCATGGTTGTATGTGTATATCTGCACCTATACCAGTGTACAAAGCATGTGCATGTTTATGTGCATGAGGGAGTGTGCATGCCTGTGTGTGTGTGCGTGCGTGCACGCGCGCGCGCGTGTGTGTGTGCGTGTGTGTGTGTGTGTATTTCTGTTTGTCTGTATGCATGTGTTTCTACCAGTAGCCTCTCTGTGGATCTTGGTTTTGTGGCAAGCCTTCTGATCTGCCTTCTGTTATGTCATCCCTCTTTGCAAGCATCCTCTGTAGCAAAGCTTCCTAGGATTATATCCTTCCCTTTGCTATTTCCCTCTTGTGGTTTTGGTGCTTTACTCCCAGTCCATGTGGTTTCCTTCACCAGACGTAAACCTCTTCAGGGCTCCAGAGTTGTGTGGCCTGACTACTTGTGAGACAGGGCTGCCTGCAGCATCCCTCTGTTCTCTCCAGACTTCTGCCTAGGTACTAGAGTGTATCTGCAGAGAAGCTTTTTTTCTTCACCTCCTTTTTTCTGCTTTCCACCCCCATAGGGTCTGCAAGCATAGACAGTTCCGTGACAATTTCTTATTGTTTCCAGAGCTGCTTCCACATCTTTGTTTTGGAGAACTGTCCCAACACCTGGTGCAGTCATCTGTATCTGGCATAGCTGTGAGTCTTCTTTATAAGGAGAGTCACTTCCCTCTTGGTAGCTCCCCGTCCTCAGCCTGGAGGCAGGCTCCAGGTGGCACCCAGGACCCTTTCTGCCTTGGCTCTAGCTTTTTCCTGTGTTGTCCCACCTACACCCCCCACCCCCAATACTAGCAGGCTCCCTTCCCAACAGACACCCTCTCTCTACTGGGAATGGATCTGTGCTGCCACTCCTGGTGACCTCAGCACGCTGCATCACTGTCCTGTCCACGTGCCACGTTGTGGGCCCAGGAGAGGGGGTCCCTGGGTAGCAGAGTGCCTGGCTATATCTCTGAGGTCTCTAGTGCCACAGAGTTGAGCTGAGGGTCTCGCTCCCCCTCTGACTGACCCAGACCTTGCAGGTGAGTGGATTGATGACTGGAAGGAGGCCATGGATTCTGTGTGTGCTCCTGAAATGGTGACCTCCCACTGCATGCTTGCTTATCCACTAGGCTGAATTATGGGAGTGCTGTGGGAAAGTTTAGCTCTTTATTTTAGTCTTAATCCTTTCTGAGCTCTAAGACTATTTTTGTGCCTCTGAAGTAGGGATTAAAATGAATAGTTGATAAAATACTTATTTAGGACTTAAAATTTATATTATAAAATTAGTAAAGTTAGTTTTTTTCTGATAGACAAAAGGCTTCCTTAAAGGCAGTATTATTTTAGGCCTTTACTATTACCATTGATCACATTTGACTTTTAACTTATTACCAGAGAAGTAAAAGGTTTCTGTCATTTTGTGATGATATTTTTAAATTTCTTTGCAGGTGGAAGAAGAAAGGTGTCACTTTGGCATGAAGATAGACTCACTTAGACGTCAATCTTTTAAGCTGAGTGCATTGTGATTTCCAATAATTGAGGCAGTGGTTCTAAAAGCTGTCTACATTAATGAAAAGAGCAATGTGGCCAGCTTGACTAAGCCTCCAGTGTGTGCAGCGCGGGCAGGACGGCACCGGGTCTCCACGGACTTGTGCATGTTAGCAGTATAGATTTATGTAAGGTGGTTTAAAACTCTGGTGTTTTAAAGTAGTCTTAACTGCTCATAATATGGAGACATATGAGAGTCCCTCTCCTCTCCCGCGTGAGCCCGCAGGAGAAGCGATGATGGAGAACCGAGCTTGTCCTTTCCAAGTGCTGCCCCATGAACAGTCTCCACCACCTCCCCTGCAAACGTCCAGTGATGCAGAGGTAATGGACGTTGGCTCTGGTGGTGATGGACAGTCCGAACCTCCTGCCGAGGACCCATTCAACTTCTACGGAGCTTCTCTTCTCTCCAAAGGATCCTTCTCTAAGGGCCGTCTCCTCATAGACCCGAACTGTAGTGGCCACAGCCCGCGCACTGCCCGGCACGCACCTGCGGTCCGGAAGTTCTCCCCTGACCTTAAGTTGCTTAAGGATGTAAAGATTAGCGTGAGCTTTACTGAGAGCTGCAGGAGTAAGGACAGGAAAGTGCTGTACACAGGAGTAGAACGCAGCACTCGGGCCGAATGTAGCCTGCTCCTTAGTCCTGTCAGTGGGGACTTGCATGCTTGTCCCTTTGGCGGGAGTGTTGGTAATGGGGTAGGTCTAGGGGGTGAGAGTGCAGATAAGAAGGATGAGGAAAATGAGCTGGATCAGGAAAAGAGAGTGGAGTATGCAGTGCTCGATGAGTTAGAAGATTTTACTGACAATTTGGAGCTAGATGAAGAAGGAACAGGCGGGTTCACGGCTAAAGCAATCGTTCAAAGAGACAGAGTGGATGAAGAGGCCTTGAATTTCTCCTATGAGGTATGTTGGTGACCTGTTCTTTGGAGGGCTCTGAGCAAAAACGAAAGAGAGGTTTGGAAGTGGCTTTATTTTTTGAAAGCAGGGGAGTCAAAGCAAAACCCTGTGTGAGGTCAAAAACCTTTAATGTGGAGAAGAGAATTATGTAAGGAATTTATATTTCTAAAGTTTCTTAATGGAAAGTCTGGCTAACACTGAGCCTTATCTCTTTCCAACCTGAGTCACAGGTGCTGAAAAGACTCTGGCTGGGTGTGCTCCTGGAATGGGCATGTTTGTTTCACTTTCATTTCATCTTGTTTTTCAGATGATCAAATGCCATCAGGGCATACTTAGTCCCCATTGAGGGTCTCCTCTGTGTATTTCCTCACACATGTGAAACTTGTCCTTGGTACAGAAACATAGAGGGCTGTAGGATCTAAACACCTTATTTTGCAGGATGACTTTGACAATGATGTGGACGCTTTACTAGAAGAAGGTCTTTGTGCTCCCAAGAAGAGGCGAATGGATGAAAAATATGGCGGAGACAGTGACCATCCATCTGATGGAGAGACAAGTGTGCAGCCAATGATGACCAAGATTAAAACAGTGCTCAAAAGTGAGTCCTTCACAAAATCCTGAGTGCTTCAGGGCTCAGAAGAGTTTATTCCCAAGAATATTTTGTGAGCTCTCTGGTGCCAGGCATGAGTCTAGGTAGAGACACAGGTTGAAGTATATAATAGTCATGGGAGACGAAAAGAAACCAATTGGGCACAAGTACTCACTCAGACATACAACTCAGATTCACATCTTGACAAATTCCATGGAAGCCACAGAGAGGATATAGGGGACCCCTTAATGGTGTGCATGGGTGTGCGTGTGCCAGGAAAAAAGATCAGTAGCCTGCAGACATGGAGGTCAAGCCCAGAGGTAGGTTTTTGGTTTGTTGGAAGGTGATAGTTACCACCTCAGTTTTGGATCAGGAAAGCACCAGAAGCAGGCGAATGGGAGATTCTGGGCTGCAGCATGGCACATGCACTGTAGGGCAGGGTGGAAGCTCTGCTTGAATAGAAGTGTTTGGGAGATGTGCAGAGTGGCACTTACCTGCATCTGGTGACAATGAGAGAGCAGCTGGTGAACACCCACAGCTGTATTATCAGGCTCTGTTCCCAGTGCAGGGAAAGTGTAGGACAAGTAACATGGGCTTCTGTGTGGACCTGGCTTAGTGGCACCGATTATTCTGGTAAGGATGCCAGGATCAGTTGGGGGCGGGGGTGGAGACAGTAAAGGCACTTGGGGCTTAGGCACATAAGAGACACTAGGCTAGGCTAAGGGTGAAGAGATGCTTAGAAAAAGGGTTGCAGGGCTAGGTACCAGATATTACTGCATGTGGTGGTGCTAACTGAGCAGTGGAGATGTCATGATAGGCCATTTAAGACCAAGTGAACCTTAGCCTACAGGTTCTGGTTTTTTTGTTTTAACAATCTCAATCTTTCGATTTTTGCCAACAAAGACTTGGGAGCCAGATGCTGGGGTGAAAGCCTGCCAGCTTGGAGAAGCAGAGAAAGCACCTAGCTGACCTCTCACAGCTGACCTCCCAGAAGTAATGACTCCTCTTCCATATGGTCTCAACCCCTCAAAATGAGTGTCCTTCTCCTCTACTTCCTGTGCATCTCTGTCTTCCTGATGTCCTCTTGTGCTCTCTCCCCCCCTCCTTTTTTTTTTTAAGATTTATTTTATTTATTACATATACAGTGTTCTGTCTACACACCAGCAGAGGGCACCAGATCTCATTAAAGATGTTTGTGAGTCACCGTGCAGTTGCTGGAAATTGAACTCAGGACCTTTGGAAGAACAGCCAGTGCTCTTAGCCTCCAAGCCATCTCTCCAGCCTCCTCTTCTTTTCTTTTTAAATTAATTTTTCACTTTGCATCCCGATCATAGCCCCCTGCATCCTCTCCTCCTGATCCCACCCTCCCCTATTCCTCAGATAAGGGGAGCCCCCCAACCCACTCTAGTTCATCAAGTAGTATCAGGACTGAGCTCATCCCATTCCCCCGTGGTCTGTGAAGGCTGTCCCTCTGTGGAGTGGGGGGGGGTGATCAAAAAGCAGGCAATAGAGTCCACCTCGGAGACAGCCCCTGCTCTAATTACTAGGGAACTCACATGAAGCACAGGCTGCCCATTGTCTACATCTGTGTAGGGGTCTAGGTCCAGTCCATGCATGGTCCTTGTGTGCTTCAGTCTCCGAAAGCCCTCCTGGGCCCTGGTTAGTAGGCTGTTGGTCTTGTGGAGTGCCTGTCCCCTCCAGGTCCTTTTATCCTTCCCCCGACTTTGCCATATGTTTGGCTTTATCCAATGTTTGGCTGTGAGTCTCAGCATCAGTTTCTATCTGCTGCTGCATGGAGCCTCTCAGAGGACAGCTATGTTAGGCTCCTGCCTGTGAGCATAGCAAAGTATTGTTAATGGTGTCAGGGCTTGGCATGAAGTGGGTCTCAGGTTGGGCCAGGCATTGGTTGGACATTCCCTCAATCTCTGCTCTACCTTTATCCATGCACACATCTTGTTGGCAGGGTAAATTTTGGGTTGAAGTTTTTGTGGGTGGTTGGTGTTTCCCTTTCTCCACCAGGAGTCCAGTCTAGCTGAGACTCTTAGTAGCACAGGGGTCATGGAGACTGAAGAGTACACCCTCTAACTAGACAGGATCCTGTTCTTTTCTTAAGATGCTTCACTTGTCCAGTAGTCTCCAGATTCCTTAGTTGGATGCTTTTATTCTCTTGGAAAGATAAAAGCAAAACCCTTTTTGGCAGGTTATATCTTTCCTAGGGCAAAATGGCTTTTGGCAACAGAAAAAATATCTTTCAGTTGAAATTTAAATTTTTTTTAAAATTTTGAAACTAAATATACCTTATTATATATGGATAAATATGCCTATAGTCCCCTTTCTCTTTATATGTAAATTCAAGGTTTAAGTGTATTTAATTTCAGACCACAAGGGGCATTCACTTTGAATTTTAGCCTGCTTTTGCAAGCAGCTTTTAGATTAAAATCACTAATTGTTATGTGCCTGCCTCTGCCTCCTAAGTGCTGAGATTAAGGTGTGAGCCACTGTCTAGCTATGGATTCCTTATACTAGTTATTTTCATAGGGTTATCTTAGTTTAATTTGGTTCGCCATTTCCCCTTATTTTGTAGTGTTGTGTAATCTGTAAGTTGCTGATTTATTCTGAATTTGTTCCCTGGCAAATTTTTAGTATTCTAATCTTAAACGGGATGCCAAGTTTTTCACTGTTTCATTATTTTCAAATATTTTGTCTGTCTTGCCTGTATGAGGTATAACATTTACTGTCTTTGCTAACTTTTGCCATTTCCATTCATGCCTTCCATGACCACATATCTTTGCCATTTATCTGCTAGTTAGTGGTTTTCCATTTTGATGACCATTGCACACACGCCATGAGTTGGGGAAGATGGAGATTTTCCTTTTGCTTTCCTAGTTGTTCATCTTACAGCTGATACTGTTGTGCTGATTTTGTGGTTCCTTCCTCATATTGGTCATTACATTTCCTGGTTTATAGGCTGCTGCTTTCCATTAGTTTTGGTTCTATCAGTGGTTGATGAACCATCAGTAAACCATGTGTTAGCCAAATGTGACAATTCCATCAGTCCCCACGGTTTTAATATGCCTGTCTTGGGGCTGGGTTGAGCAGTTTAGGTAAATGAGCTATTTCCTCAGTGCAGGAAGGCACAGATCCTTTGCTACGGCATCCTGGTCACAAAGGAATTCAGAGAGGTGCCAGTTCACTATAATTACCTTTTCTTCCATGGCTAATCCTGGGAAGGGCTCTGCTTTTGAACAGCTCTATCTGTCATTGTAACGTGCGCTTATGACCGTAGGGTGGTTGGCAATGACTGAATATGTTTCTCCATGCCTTGTAAAATGTCCAGATTTGTTCCTCAAACAGATAATATTTATTCTCTTAATGTGTAAAGTGTTTGCAATAGAAGTCAGCAGGCGCCAGATGTGGTGGCGTATGTCTGTAATCCCAGCACTCGGGAGGCAGAGGCAAGCAGATCTCCTTGAGTTCGAGGCCAGCCTGGTCTATGCAGTGAGTACAGGACAGCCAGAGCTATTACACAGAGAATCCCTGTCTCAAAAACAAAACAACGAAAAACGACTTAAAAAAAAAAAAAAGCTGTGAGAGAAGTCAACAGGAAGGTTTTGGTGGACTATTTTTAAATTTATAAAGAGTCCCCAGTTGCCAGTTCACCAATAAATATATCCATAATTAGGGTACCATCTGGTTCAATATTGGTCAGGATTGCATGCATAGAGATGAGCATACCAACAGTTGTAAAAGCTGCTCTTTATACCTGGCCCTATTGGAAATTAGCTGCCTTTCTAGTAACCCTATAGAGGGTTTTTATAATGACCTGTGAATATGGTATGTGATTTCTCTAGTGTTACAAACATACCAGTTAGGAGCTACATCTGAGTTTTGCCTCTGAATGGTGGGATTAGAGGTGTGTACTGCCAGTACCTTGTTCGCTGTAACTGTAGAATTTAGAAAACTAATTTATAGAGATGTTGTGTCTTGCTGGGATTAAAGGCATGTGTTACTACTGCCCCGCTCAAACGCAGAGATTTAGAAAACAAGTTTGAACTGTAGTAATCCTTTGGATTTAGTTAAAACATTTTAAGTCTCTTAGCTGTGTTTTTTAATTCAGAAAGCCAAAAATACCCTTTTTATTTAGGAAAACTCAAAAACTGATGTCCAGGATGGTGTGTACTGCATGGCAATCCTCTTGCATGGCAAATTAGTTTGGGCTGAATGACCAAGCTGTCTCCTTATTCAGGAGGTCTTTCCTGTTGAAATCTAATCTTTATCAGTCTTGATAGTATCCATAGCTTTTCTTCTGTGGAAATGAAGGCAAAACCTCTTCCCCAACATAACAAATATCCTGGTTTCTTTTCTGAGATAAACACATCTTTAAAAAATACAGGCTGATTTAATTCAGCAGGTTTTTTTCTACTCTCCAGTATCTCTCCACAGCTGTTATTCCTTTCTCATTTGCATTAAAAGTTTTTGAAGTTACAAGGCACTGTGTAATCTATCTCTGAGGGTCTTTATTACCCTTTTCTGTTTATTAAGCTTATCTTTAAAATGTGATTAGATCTTTCTATAACTGCTTGTCCTGTAGGATTGTGTGGTGTAGCTGTAATATGCTTTATACTGTATTATGCAAAAACCTGTTTCATTTTACTAGAGACATGTTGGAGCATTGTCAGTCTTAATTTGTACAGTTATCCCCTAATAACCATAACCTTTTTAAATTTTTTTTATTAAATTCCTTATTAATTACACTTTATTCACCTTATATACCCCTGTAATTCCCTCCCTCCCTCCTCCCGTCCCAATCCCTCCCTTCCTCCCCCCTCTGCACTAAGACCACCGATAGGGGAGGTCCTCCTTTCCTTCCCTCCGATCCTAGTCCATCAGGTCTCATCAGGAGTATAACCATAACTTCTAATAAATGTGCAATTAGAAAATCAGTCTTATCAGAACTTAAAGCAGTTACCAATTGAAATCTTGAATGTGTATGGTGCACATACTTTAATTTTTGAAATTCTTCAAAATACATATCTATTTGCCAAAATTCATTTCTTTTGAGTATCTTTTGGGTTACTTCCTGGAGGTAATGGGGTGTGGGTATAGAAAGAACTAGTAGACATTGCCTTATAATTTCCTTGGCTTGTTGCCAAGTGATAGAAAAATGTTTTTTCAAATCTTTGCTGTTAACATGGTATTTCTTCGGACATTCTGAGGCTTCTAGCACATTTCCTATTAACAGCTGATCAATTTCATCTTTACCTTGTGCTAGAAGGCCTACCTGGTAACCTCATGTGAGACCTGATACATTTTATATACAATGGTTGACTTTTATTTCTAATTGCTTATTGTAGTTGAATAAATAATGTAGTTAATTCTGAATCATGTAGAATAAAGTTTCTATATGTAAAACAATGTTTTTTGCATATTGAGAATCAGTACCTATGTTAAAAGATTCAGAAAAATCAAATAATACCATAAAAATGCCATATAGCTCTGATTTTTTTTAACTGAATTAATTATAAGGGCTCAGAGCCATTTTACTTATGTTTCCTGATTTATAATCGGCCTTTCCTGATGTATTTGCATCCGTATAGGATGCAGGGGCTCCAGAAATTGGTGTCCCTTTTACTATATGAGGGAGAGTCCAGTTTTTTTGGTTTTTGTTTTAATAAGCTGAAGTTTCTTGCTTTTGGGATATTTGTTTTTAATAGCTCTTAAAAAATATTGCAAGCTCTTTGCCAGTGTTTATTTTCTACTCATCATGAGACAATTTCAGCATTAGTAAAAGGCACCACAATTTCTGCTGGGTCTATTCCAGCTAACTGATGAAGTTTCATTTTTCTTTTCATAATCAATTCAGAAACCTTTTTTTAAAAGATCTTTAATTTTTTATTCTGTTAGTGTGCTAAAAATAAACATTCTAAGACATCTTCTCTCTGCATAAGATTTCCTGTGGGAGAAGAAGGCAAAATAACTAAAATGCAATCAAGCTTTGCATCCAAGCAATCCAAATGTGCATTCTGTAATTTCTAGCAGAGCCTCAGCTGATAATTTTTTTGGACTGTTTAAGTCCCTATCACCTTTTAAAGTTTGAAATAACTTTAATAGGAATAACTTTAACTGGAATAACTTGAAAAGTTAATCCAGTTGTGGGCTGTAGACAGTATCTCTTAGCAACTTTTGAGAATCATTAAGAGTTTGTAATTGATCTCTCCTGATTTGTACTTTCTGTGGTTGAATTTTCTGTAAACCTACCTTATGTTCTAGATAATTGATAGAATCTTTTTTTTTTTTTTTTTCCAGGAGCAATTTGTAATCCCCAGTAAGGCAAAATTCTCTTTACAGCATTAAACATTTTTTTTCTAAGGTCTCTGACTAAATCAGCCAGTAAGATATCATCCATATAATGATAAGTTTTAGATTGAGGAAACTGTTTACAAATCATTTCTAAAGGCTGTTGTACAAAATATTGACACAAGGTGGGGTTGTTTAACATTCCTTGTGGAAGAACTTTCCACTGATACATTTTAACATGGTGAGCATTATTGTAAGTAGGCACTGTGAAGGCAATTTTTTCATTTCTCTCTTTTTTGTAAAGGTATAGTAAAAAAGCAGACTTTTAATAGATAATAGACCATTTCTTATGTATTAAAGAAGGCACGGGAATTCTAGGCTATAAAGAGCCTGTTGGCTGAATCATCTTATGGCTTGCAAATCTGTTAATATTCTCCATTTTTCAAATTTCTTTTTTAAAGATTTATTATTTATACAGTACTCTGCCTCCTGAGTGCTGGGATTAAAGGTGTGCACCAGTATGCCCGGCCCGTCTGTATTTCTAATTCATTCATCTGTTGGTGCTGAGCTTACCTTTTAAGGCCTAATCACCCGTTTGCATTCTGAATTAGCATTTTCAAAAGTCAAAAATTTGATTAATATTTGCCTGACTTTTAACTCTGATACTGTTCTATTTACAGTTGAAATCAATCTTTGCAAAAAAATCAGTGAAGGCTTTTGGGCCTTATATAATTTTAGTAAATGACTCAGACCATTTACCTATTTCTTTAACCTTGTTCCAAGCACTTTAAAGCTGCTAAATGACAGTGCCAAAGTGTGATCATCAAATTTAAGCTCCTTTTGTAAGTCAACATGTTGATCCTCACCTAGTAAGTGATCTTGGGAAATATTAATACCTATTTTGTTGTTCTATGGCCTTAGCTTCCGCTTTTCAACATGTTTGCCATTGTAACTGAGAACCAGCTTCCAATATTGCTGTTGCCAATTCTTTCTAATTTGGGGGGATAATTTTGCTCTGAGTTTTTCATGAATTTAATGTCTGCTTCACATAAGGTGAACACACACCATATGAAATGACTGATTCCTTAAATCTCAACTCTAATGTGTTTATAGGATTCAATTTAACTTCTTCATAACTTTGGGGGTACCTATCATCTGCTGGTAGTTTTTGTGTAGTAACCAGATAAACTAAGGTTAAATTTCTTAAAATATTGGGCCTCCCCTTTTTAGTTTCATCATGTGGTGTCTCCATAAGTTTTTGTCTAAATTCCTCTGTGTCTGAGCCATTTATAAATCTTTCTAGTGGCTTTTATGTTATCGACCTTTTCATATTTGGCACATTATGGCTATTAAGGATACAATATGAATTATCAGGCTGATAGTAATTATAATTGGTAGTATGTCGATCTCAGTTAAGGCATTTATCTTTTCATTTTTTTGCTTCTATTTTCAAGTCATCAAAAGTACCACTCTACAGGGTCCTAATGCCCTGTATTATGACACTTCTCAATCCTAACTTGGGAAAGAGTTTTCCTTTTAATATTACCTTACTTCCTCCTGGAGGACTTCCCAGCTGTCTTTCCAAATATGATGGTTTCTCAGTTTGCTTGCGTCTGCCCTGTGTGGTCGTGCCATGAGTTTGAGCATTAATTTTTTTTTTTTTTAACAAAATCTCAATCGTTCAGTTTTACCAATAAATAGCAGCTCAGGAGCCAGGTGCTAGGGTAAAAGGTCTACTAGCTCAGAGAGGCAGAGAAATTACCTAGCTGGCCTTCCTCATCAGCCAACAGCAATGTCCCATCTCTCACAACCCTTCAAACAACCCTTCAAACTGAATGTCCCTCCCTTCTACTTCTTGTACGTCTACCCATCTTTCTAATTTCTTCTTACTCTTTTTTTTTCTTAATAATCTAATGTTTACATCCTGTCAACTGGTTGCTTTCTCTGCCTTTTGACCTATAATTATTTAATCCTGTTTATGATATTCAAGCAGAAAACTCTTAGATCAAAGGTGTGCGCTATGGCTGAGCCACACCACAAGTAAAAAGGTTTTTTTTTTCCAGTAAATAACATAAATCTTGGGGGTGGCAGTGGGTCACAGTGTGATCAAATATCCTATAACAGGTGGGTCAGGTGTTCTTTACCTTGGTGTTCATGGAAGGGTGGCTTCATGGTTCTCCCATGGTTCCAGGAGTCTTAGCTTCCCGCACAGCAGCAGTAGCCCTGTTTACATACCTAGGAGGAGTTGAGACAGGAACATGATACTCTTTAGATACCTAGGAGGAGTTGAGTCAGGATCATGATACTTGCAGCTCTTCAAACAGCTTGTTTTGTCTGCCTGCCTGCTGTCACAGATATGTGGCTGGCATAAACCTGTGTTATATTAGGTGGTGGCCTGCATTCTGTTTGCTGCTTCTCCTGAATTAGTCCAGGGTTTGTGTGAAGCAGCTCCCCTTTAGTCAAATTCCTGGAAGTTGGACCTATGGGTGTACTTCGGACTTGCAGGATTCCCTTTGGGTCCATACTTTGATGGTGGCTGGTGTTGAGCCCAGTGGCTCTCCTGCCCTTTTTAGATAGTCAATAGCTCCTTTTGAAAATCATGTCTAGTGTTTAGGTTTCATTTATATATATTTTCTTTAGTTTCTAGATAATCATATTGCTCCTAATACCTGTAAGAACGTTTGTTTTAGTTAATTCTTTGATTTTTTTTTCCTGGTATTTTATCATTGAAGAGAGGCAAGTTGGAAATAAGTCTGGTATCTAAAACTGCCGGTAAAGCAAAGAAAGGGTTAGAAACAGTGTCTTAAAGGCAATGTAGAATACCAGGTGGTGGCATTGGTGCATGCCTTTAATTCCAGCACTCAGGAGGCAGAGGCAGGCTCAAGGAGGCAGAGAGGCAGGGGGATCTCTTGAGTTTGAAGCCAGCCTGTTCTTACAGCGTGAGTTCCAGGACAGCCATGGCTACATAGAGAAATTCTGTCTTGAAAAATTAAACAAACAAAAAAAGCAGCAAGTACTCTGAGTCATGTCTCCAGCTTGCTTTGTTTTGTGTTTTAAAGACAGTGCTATGGAATCAAGCCTAGGGCTTGGCACATGGTAGTTCTGTAGTGTTATTAGTAACATGTATCTGGTCACCAGGACCAATGGCTGATACATTTGCAGTTTATTAGCAAAGTTTACTCATTCCTCAGGTGCCTGTTACCATGGCTGAGGAGGTAGGGAAAATCCAGTGTCCTGTGTTCTCCAACTGTGGAGGCAAAAGCTAGAGTGGGAACTTGGCTTGAGCAACACTATATGGGGTTTCTTGGATATTGGTTCTTCATGTAGAAGTCCTCACCTGACTCCACATACTATCCTAGGGGTGTAATTGGGGCTCATCGGGCAGACAGAATCTTGGCAAAACCCACACAAATACAAAAACATGTTTAGGAGGCATTGTCTACAATTTTGTGTTTGTAAAGGGATTGCAGGATGTTTTTGTGTTCTGTGCAGGTCGTGGCCGTCCACCTACAGAGCCATTGCCTGATGGATGGATCATGACATTTCATAACTCTGGAGTCCCTGTATACCTGCACAGAGAGTCTCGAGTGGTCACCTGGTCCAGGCCCTACTTCTTGGGAACAGGAAGCATACGGGTAGGGAAGTAATCTGTCATGTATTTAGGCTTATCAGTCTTCTTTCTTTCTTTTTAAATATTTATTATGTATACAATGTTCTGTCTGCATGCACACCTACATGCCAGAAGAGGCCAACGGATCTCATTATAGATGGTTGTGAGTCACCATGTGATTGCTGGGAATTGAACTCAGGACCTCTGGAAGAGCAGCCAGTGCTCTTAACCTCTGAGCCATCTCTCTAGCCTGGCCTGTCAATTTTCAGTGCTTGTCTGCATGTGTTGAAGACTCAAAGGTGTCCTAATAACCCATTTTAATTTCACTATCTACAGAAACACGATCCTCCTCTAAGCAGTATCCCCTGTCTACATTATAAGAAAATGAAGGACAATGAGGAACGGGAGCAAAACTGTGATCTCACCCCTAGTGGAGAGGTGTCACCTCTCAAGCCCCTGGGTCGATCTGCAGAATTGGATTTCCCTCTGGAAGAGCCTGACTCCATGGGTGGAGACTCAGGCTCCCTGGATGAGAAGGACCCACTGGGGGCTGAGGCAGCCCCTGGAGCCCTGGGACAAGTGAAGGCTAAGGTTGAGGTGTGCAAAGATGAATCAGTCGGTAAGTGTTCTCGGCTTTCTTCCCTCCTTGCTACCTGAAGTTTCACTTCTACCATATGCTGTGAATCCAGTTCCTGTTTGCATTTGAGAGGGGACCTTTGTCTGTACAGACAGGCCCCTTCTCTGCTTTCAGAAGATGGCTTGAGTGAAACAGCCCCTGTCCCTACTGCCTGAGCTCTGCAGGACCTACCTGACTGCCCAAAGCTCCAATAGAGATGATATGGCAATGCTAACTGGTCTTTTAAATTTTTATATGACCTCTGAAGTCTTCCTCTTCACTACAGTGTGCTTCTGTAACACTGCTGTAAAAGGAACTTTTATTCTCCTATTTCAGTTGTCTCAGAGACTTACTGTCTCCTGCTAACCTAGGCCTACTCTTGGAAGCTTCTAGTCTTTGTACAGTCTAACCTAGACCTAGAATGTTTTCTGCCTCTGAGACTCACTGCTTAATAAACTCACCCTTTCTTGTTCTTTCTGAGCTCTGGGCTGGCTGGTTCAATTACACTGTTCTGGCTCAGACTCCTCTTCAGCTGAATTTTTCAGTCAGGCTTCTCTCTTCACCCCTGAATTGCTCTGCTTGGCCTCAGACTAACTCCAACCACCTGCTCTAATCTCCTGGCTCCTCCTCATTCTTTGGCTCATTCAGTCTTTACCCAAGTTCTCTCTCTGCAACCTGTCTCTATCCTGGTAAAACTGCTTTCTCTTTTCATTCTGTATTGCTCCCTTGAGTAACTTCCCTTTCCTCTCTTTTCTAATGAGAATTGGGCATATGTTAATCTGTCAACTCTTAAGCTGATTCATCACCTTTTTGTTACTTAATTAGATACCACCTTTTTTTCTTTTTGGTTTTTCAACAGAGTTACTCTGTGAGTAGCCCTGCTGCCCTGGAGTTGGCTTTGTAGACCAGGCTGGCCTCAAGTGTGGGGTTAAAGGTATATGCCACCATCTCCTGGCTAGACAAACTAATGTACCACCATGACTAAGCTATTCTTTACCTGAAACTAGTTCTATACCAGATTTGCTTTGAACTCAGATCTGCTTCCCCCTGTCTCGTGGATTAAAGACATGTTTTGTATTCCAGCCACATCACACAGACCTAGAAGGTCTTTGGATGTGATCTCTTGCTAGAACAGCAAGGGTCTGCGTTTTGCCTCTCATAGTCTAGTTATACTGCATTTGTCTGGTTATATGCTTGTATTTCTCACTCTATCTTGTGCCTTTAGCGTAGTTCTGTCCCTTAGATCGCTGGTGGTATCAGAGCTCTATCAACCCACCTGCTGAGTCACTTCGATAGAGGTTATGCAGCTTTCAGGGTTAGGCTTATGTGTAGGTATACTGTTGCATTGCCTGGGGGTGAGATGCTGGGAGAGGAGGCTGCTACTAAGGGGACAGAGTCGTCTAGGAAGTGGTGCCTCAGTGTAGAATCCCTGAGGAGGTAGAGCGCCACCTGGATAAGCACCAGAGGTAAAAGTGAGATGGTCAGAGAAGGTGGTAGACACCTGCTCTTGGGAGTCAGGTATTTGGTATTTTTAGTGTTTATATATTGTATCTTCTAGCTCTAATACTCATTTTGCATTAAGGAGAAAAGCCTGAAGACTAGTGGGTTTTTTGTTTTTGTTCATTTTATTATTCTTTTATTTATTTTTTAGTCCAGATAAAGTAATAGAATACCTAGGATTCTGTCTGTAAAGGGACTTGTCAGAATGATTTCAAATAACTGTGAAAGGACCTAAGTTTTTTTCTTCCCTTGTTTTTGAAAGGGAAGGGGAAGGGAAATGGGTATCCTGTGTCCTAGACTTGTTTAATGGTGTTGCCATTATACACAGGGCTGAGGAAAACGTGATCCTTGGCTTTGGAAATCTGATATTGTAGTTCTCTGCTATATCTTGGACAGATCTGGAGGAATTTCGTAATTACCTGGAGAAGCGTTTTGACTTTGAACAAGTAACTGTGAAAAAATTCAGGACTTGGGCTGAGCGGCGTCAATTCAACCGTGAGATGAAGCGGAAGCAGGCAGAGTCAGAGAGGCCCATCCTGCCAGCCAACCAGAAGCTCATCACTTTATCTGTGCAAGATGCACCCACAAAGAAAGGTGAACCGGGCTTATACTGTTAGCATCAGCAGATGGAACGTGTTATTGTCACTTTAATGCTGCTTAGTCTGTGTTTTCGAGTTTCGCTTAACCCAAAGTTGTGTATTTTCTATAATGCAGAGACTGCCATGTTCATAGTGGTAAGCCCCTAATTAATGACTCACTAATGTGGATGGGCCAAGTTCCTGAGTGTTACCTGAGATAGTTCTTTTTGTCACAGAGTTTGTCATCAATCCTAATGGGAAGTCTGAGGTCTGCATCCTGCACGAGTACATGCAGCGTGTCCTCAAGGTCCGCCCTGTTTATAATTTCTTTGAATGTGGTAAGTACAAATCCATTTCAGTCTTGAGTCTTTTACATCATTTTGGTTGTGGCTGGAGGTGGGAGTGAGTACATTGGACCTGCTGGATTGGATAGCCATGCAAGGCAAGGACAAAGAGAAGTTCAGTGAAGATAGGGATCTTATTTTCATGCTGATGACCCTTGTCTGAGAAGGGATGGCTCAGCTTTCCCCTTTGAGTTTTACCTCACACACCTCCCCATCCATTTTTCTTCTCTTCTGGTCTGCCTGACTGATAAGAACAGTCTGCAATAAAGACCTTCTGTTGTGCATTGAGTTATTTCCTGTCTTCTGTCCTGTGTCCACCACTCCCCACCCTCCAATGATGACAGAGCCTTGATCTCACCACACTTCTGCCAGCTTTGTCTTCTCTGCAGTTTGTGAATGCCAGTGTGGTTACCCTTGGGCGCTGAGACCTGGAATCACTCTTTTTTGGGAGGTGCTGTTTCTTCAGATGTCCTTGACCCTGTGCTTTGCTACTGACAGTCTGTCTGTCTCTCAGAGGCCTTGTCCCGCCTTGTCTGTGTGCTGGGCAGCTCTGCCTCCAGCTGTTGTTTCCCCTTTGGATAGTTTCCCATAGCACCCTACTATTCAGTTTTCTCCTCTGTGCCTTTTGCTGTCTGTGCTCTCCAGCCTCGTCTCCATATCTCAGACAAGTGATTTATTCAGGGGTATCTTGTCAGGGCTGGCATGCTTTTAATGTCTCAGCATGTGTGTTTTAAAACCAGTAATTTTAATTTTAAGAGAATCCAAGTGAACCTTTTGGTGCCTCCGTGACCATTGATGGCGTGACTTACGGATCTGGAACTGCAAGCAGCAAAAAACTTGCGAAGAATAAAGCTGGTAATGTGGTTTACTTGGTATATCAGCTACTTTTCCTGTTGCTATGATAAGATGCCCTCACAAAAGTAACTTAGAAAGGAAAGGTTTATTTTGGTGGGAAAGGAGCTGGGCCTGGTGGTGCACGCTTGTGATCCCAGCACTTGGGAAGCTGAGGCAGGTAGATCTCTGTAAGTTTAAGGCCAGCCTAGTCTACAAAGTGAGCCCAGGACAGCCAGGACTACTACACAGAGAAACCCTGTCTTGAAAAACCAACAAAGAAAGAAATCATGGTGGGAAAGGCATAGTGCGGGAGCTTGAAAGTGCTATTAACATGGCTTCTGCACTCGGAAGCTGACACTGATGAGTGCCAACGCTCAGCTTTGTTTCCCCTTTTTCAATGTGGGACCTCGGCCCATGGGATGGTGGCACTTATGGTTGGGGTGGACTTTCCTATCTCAGTTAACCATATCTAAATATTCTTACACGTGTATGCCTCAGAGGCTAACTTAATTTAGACATTCATCATAGGCATGCCCAGAAGTTGATAATATTAAACATCACATTTGGTGTCCCAGAGACATGCTAATTGCTGATTCAGTCTCTCAGGTTAGCAAGGGGCTGAGGAATGCTTGTAGGTTTGTAGAGGTATGGATAAGACATTTATTCATGTAATTTATTTTTAAATAAGACTTTTAAAAATTTTGGTTAGTCTGTGTCGGCATGTATGAACATATGTGTACGTACGTATGTATGTATACTTGTGTGCTGGTGCCCTCAGAGGCCAGAAGAGGGCATTGGATCCTCTGGAATTGGAATTAAAGGAAATTGTGAATCACTTGATAATCGGTGCTGAGACCCAAACCCAGAGCCACAAGAGCCATCTCTTCTGCCCTCTACTTTGATTTCTAAAACATGAGAGTAGAAGTAAATGACTGTATTCCATGCTAACACTAAAGATTGGGGTGTAACTCAGCTTGAGAGTGGTTCTGATCTCTTGCACCATTAAAGATAAAATACAATAATTATATGGTTATTGTAAATGGTTTAAACTAAGAAAAGACTTGAGTTATAAACATGCCTCAGTAGTTAAGAGCATGTAGTCTTCTTTTAGTGGAACCAAATTTAACTCCTGTCTTAGTTACTTTTCTGCTGCTGTGGCAAAGCACCGAGACCAAGGCAAATTTAGAATAAAGCACTTAATTGGCGCTTATCGTTTCAGAGGGTAAGTCCACGAACATCATGGCAGAGAACATAGCTGCAGGCAGGCATGACGTCAAAGCAGTAGCTGAGAAATTATATTTGATCCATAAGCATGAGGCAAAGAAAGAGAGAGAGCTAAGTGGAAATCGTGTGGGCTTTTGAAGCCTCAAACCCTACCTCCACGATAAACATTCTTCAGTAAGGCTATGTATGCCTCCTAATCCTTTTCAAAATGTTCTACCACTTAGGGACTAAGCATTCAAAATCAGGAGACTATGGGGCCCATTCTCACTCATATTATCGTAATTGCCAGAACCCATGTGGGGCAGTTCACAAATACTTGTAACTCTAGCTTCAGGGTGATCTAATGCCTCTGGCTTCTGCACATATATTTATATATACATAATTAAAATAAGATTCTAGCTAGGCATGGTAACATATTTAATCCCAGTATTCAGGAGGCAGAGACAAGCAGATATCTATGACTTGGAGGCCAGCCTGGTCTACAGAGTAAATCCCAGGACAGCCAGGGCTCTGTCTCAAAAACAATACCATTATTATTTTTTAAAGTAAGTCTTTACCATGGAGGCTCTCTTGCTATTAAATTACAGAAGTGCCAGCATTTTCTTGTCCAACCAAATGCAGATTTCGGCATGCTTAGAGCTAACTGGTTCATGTGGGACACATGCAAATTTGTTTTTGTTATTTTGTTGTTTTTGGTTTTTTGAGACAGGATCTCTGAGTGCTGGGATTAAAGCATGCACTACCACACCTGGCATTCAAGTTCATTTTTAAACACAAAATGTGGGCATGCTAAGAAGGAAAAGGCAGATTGTTAATTCTATCACCATCTTGAGGGTTTTTGATATTTATATGAACTATTTTCTGAGTCCTTCAGACTTCAAATTGGGGATTATACAGTCATTGCACACAATGCTCATCCTAAGAAAACTTGTTTTTTCTTTTAGACCCACTTTACCATATCTTTGCCTTCTGCCTCCATGCAGAGATAACATTTTTGCACCAAGCTGTTTGCCCAGCATAGAGGTCATTTGGGTTCTTGTGAGCAATTAAGTAGCAATTAAGTAGCAATTGTAGATTAGTGTTAGGTATACTTCTGGCCCTGGCATATTACAGGCCATTCTTGAACTTCCTGCTATTGGGTTATTGTCTTTCAGCACTCTTCCCTGTACAGAATAGGAAGCATGCCAGTTGTCTCAGTCACTGAATCTCGGGAACTGGTGGAGGATTTTCTACTTCTAAGAATCAGTTCCTCTGTGCTATTTTCTTTAGTGACCAATGCTGAGGACAGTAAGAAGTCTTTCTGCTTCATGTTGTTGCCTGTTCTCTGTTCAGCTGCCCTTTAGCTTAAATATTCTGCCTCGGTCTCCAGGATGTCTTCATATCTATTTTGCTAACTTAATCATTATGTAGAGCTAGGGATTGATGCAGGTCTTCACACACAAAGTGCTCCACCACTGAGCTAATCTCTAGCTTCAGCTATCCATTGTTGAGATTTTGAACAGATAACTTTTGAGGTAGGACCTGGTAGACAAGTGGAAACGTCCTCAGGCTTGTCCTAAGCTGTTCTTTCCCAGGTTACCTGTTTATTTTCTGGGCTTTTGTTTTTTTCTGCCCATATTTTAGCTACTTGGTCTGCACTGCTTAGTCTTTATCATGAACTTGTTTTTTGGGGATATCTTTCCAAAAATTCTGTGCTGGACTAGATAGCCATTAGTTCGTGGGCTGTTGTGTGTGTTCTTTCCCCATAGTGACGGGCCTGTTCATGTGGGTGCCATATACTTGCTTCTTCCAGAGTTCCTCAGATATGCCCATCTATCTACCTGTTCATAGAAACTCTGTTGCAGTCTATAGCCGCCTGCTGTCGGGCCTCCTTGGGTCTAGGTTTTGCCAAGCCATTTTTTTTGTGCGCTATAACTTGATTCCTCTAAAAACATAGATGTAAATGTGAATTCCTCCCTTTGTAAATTGGCATGCAAACCTCTCATTTCACCGTCTCTTCAGGATTCACTTGTTCTTACACCTCACAATTCTACCTTTTAAAGTGTTGTTGCTGCTTTTGGCTACAAGTGTGGGAGCCAGCATGTAGCTCACTGCTGCCTGAGCAGCATGTCTGGTCTTCCTTTTGGCCCAAGCCTTCACCTCAGACTTTTTCTTTTTGTAGCCCGAGCCACACTGGAAATTCTCATCCCTGACTTTGTTAAACAGACCTCTGAGGAGAAGCCCAAAGACAGTGAGGAACTGGAGGTGAGTGTGGTGATCTTGTTCTGCTGGGAGCTCCAACTGCTATACAGCCACTGGCCCCAGTGCCTCAACCAGTGCTGTGTGCCAGGCCAAGGGTATAGTCATTTGCCTGTAAGAGCAACTTGCTTATCTTGTGAAGACAGAGGGAAACGTCTTGAAGAATTTTACCCTTTAGTTGAGTGTGTATTGAACACATAGATCTATGATGGTAATTAATCTGGCAGAGTACATGAGATTGAGATTGTTGTTTACGTTAGAACTGTCTAAAACCCTGTTCTTTGTAAAAACCTTTTAGGATAAATATTGTTCTGCACCTATTCATAGCAAAGAAGTTTCGTCTTGGTTTTAAATTGATTTCTTTGCTTGTCTATGGTCACTGGTCATGTTAAAAACCAGACTTTGAAGTTCTTTGGCCTTTGAATATTTCTGCTATTTTTGGATTCAGGTATGGAGGAGTCCTGAATATTTCTAGGAATTGTGAAACTTGGCTTTTCGGGTTCTTGTGTTTCTACATTGTGCCATGTATGTTTGTTGGGCTAGATAACACTTTTCAAGTTTTTAAATTCTTAAAGGGAGACAGAGGCAGACAGATCTCTATGAGTTTGACGCCGGCCTGGTCTGTACAAGTGGTTCTAGGTCAGCCAATAACTACCTGGAGAGACTGACCCTGTTTGAAAAAACCAAAAACTTTTTTATTTAAATAGATTTTGGAATTTTATGGTGATCTTGTTAGTAGACTCTTATTAGGCTTCTTGTAGTCATGTTTCCCATATGGCACTAGGAGAGAAAGCAGTTATATCGCATTTATTATTTATTTATTTTGTGTGTTATGTATGTGTATGGATGCATGCATGCTTTGATGCATGTGTGGAGATGGAATAAAAACCTGAAGGAGTGGATTATTTCCTTGAGACTGAAACTCAGGCCCTCACACTTATGTGACAAATGCTTTTGCTATTGACCCATCCTGTGACCCTTAACTATGTTTAACTATGAGGAGAGGAGAAAAGTAATAAGGTAAGAAAAGTCATGGCTTGGTGTGGTATAGTCCTAACACTTGGAAAGTAGAGGCAGGAGGATCAGAACACAAACAACTTCAGTTATGTGGGTGTTCAAAGTCTGCTTGAGCTATGTGCAACCCTGTCTCAAAACAAACCAAAAATTAAAAAAGAGAGAAGTGATCACAGAGGAGCACATAGAAAAGTTAGAAGGACAATATAATCAAAAGGAAGGGGGGGAGAGACAAACAAAGCATTTTCTTTCTTACCTTACTTGCTGAAGACAAGAGAAAGGATGCATCATTTTTCTCCAGGCTTGTTTTTAATAGCTGAGCGATGTCCAAAACAAGTCAGAGAAGAAGGCCTTTTCTTACTCTTTGGTTGAAGTCCTGTGCGTAGGCTGGTTATGCTAGAAGTACAAGGGACATTTTCTGCCTCTGTGCACCAAAGGCTATCTGCCTGATGGGTTTGTGCCAGGCAGTTCTTTTGTGTGTGTGTCCGTGTAATAACCCCAGATGTTGCACCTCAGTTGTCATCTACATTTTTGAGAGTATTTTTCTGGCCTAGAAGACCCACTAGAGTAGGTTGCTTGGCAAGCTCTAGGAATAAGTCAGTCTTTTCTTAACTAGTTCACCACCATGCTTAGAAATTGAACCCAGGTCTTCATGCTTATGCAGAGAGCATTTGCCAACTACTTGAGCTGTCTTCCCAGCCCCATACGGTAGGAAGTTCTGGCTAATAGCAGTTGATTTTTCTGTCCTCTAGAGTAATCAGGCCAAAGCGGTCTGCACTATCTACCTGTCCTTGCTGAGTTCTTTCTTGTACTCCACTTGTATCCACACAGCTAGCTTTCTCTTAAAAGCATTTGGTTTACAGTGTCTTTATCTGCCCTGTGTTTCAGTCTGACACAGCTGACATGCACTGCCCAAGTACATCTGTCTAACCTGAGTCACATCCAGTTTCCCAGGTTTACACTCATTCTTTTTCCCTCCTTTAATTAAAATATTACTACGTCATTTCCCCTCCTTCAAAACTTTTTAGTGCCCTCCCTAACACATTCTTAGGTTAGTCATTTGCTTAGCCAGTGGAGAGGAACAGGCCTTTGGAATTTGGAGATATGAAAATACAGGGATCTCTGCCCAGCTTAGTGGTATATAAGACCCCTCCTGAGATGATTTCCCTACATGACACTAGTAAGCAAGCTAGGAAATACTTGATTACAGTGCCCCCCCCCCCAATGCTTTCTGTCATATTTACCCCTTATCGTTCCTGCCCCTCTCCCACCTCTGCTCTCTTTGTCATTGGGGACAGATGGCTATGATTTCAGGGGGCCCATGGAGACCCACACTAGGCAGTAAAACTTGTTTCAAAAAACAAACCACCAAAGACTGGGGTATAGCTTAATGGCAGAACACTTTACCGATATGCTTAAGGCCCCTGGGTTTGCTTTTAATACGAGGAGGAGTACAACAAAACAAAGATTGCCTTCTGAGTACTGGGATTAAAACCATGAGACACCACATGGCTAGTATAATTCCCCTCAGGCCCAACTCATTACCACCAGGTTTCGATGTATAGCCCTGGCTTTCCCGGAACTCTCTGTAGGCTAGCCTTCCTCAGACTTGGCTCCGAATACAGGGATTAAAGGCAGGAGCCACTACCACCTGGCTACAAATTTTTATACTTAGTGGTAATTTTAATTTGTTGTCCATATTTTTGTTTTTGTTCCTTAGACAGATAATCTCGATCTACCTTCATATTTGCTGATACTTCTTTTGCCTATTTGAATCTACTAGAAAACACCTCTAGTGACAAGTTCATAAGCCCCACTCTGCCCTTCCTCTTGTGTTAGGAATGGGATCCAGGGCCTTAGACATGCCAGTCAAGAACTCTGTCCCTGAGCCATATCTCCAGCCTCATCCCCATTTCCATCCCTGTGTGTGTGTCTGTCTGTCTGTCTGTCTTTTTTGAGACAATGTCTCACTATGTCATCTTGCTGGTCTGGGATTCTCCAAGTAGACCAGGCTAACCTCAACCTCCCAGAGATTTGCCGCCTTCTGCCTCCCAGCACTGGGATTAAAGGCAAATGCCATCAGCAGTTAAGAATACTTATTTTCTTGCAAAGGAAGAACCTAACTTTGGGTGGCTCACAACCACTGTTAACTCCAGTTCCAGGGGATTCACGACTTTTGGCCTTATTGGCACATTCACCCACATACACATACAAACATAATTAAAAACGATTAAAATAAATAATTAAAAATTAAATGAAAATAAGATAGAAGCTGGAGAGATTGTTGAATGATTGCTACCTTTGCAGAGGACCCGAATTTGGTTCTCTGTTTATTTCCCTAGCATCCCCACTCCCTGAGTTCCAGATCTGATGTTCTTTTCTGGCCTCCATGGTCTATACTTACATGGTATACGGACATGCATGCATTCAAAACGTGCACATGTAAGTAGCTTTTTTTTTTTTTTTTTTTTTTAAAGAAGAATAAAGACACTCAAAAGGTAACTCAAGGACAATTTACTAGCACTACAGAGAAAAGAGTAGGGCACGCAAGCTAGAGATCTCATCAGCTACCAATAGGAGGGAGACGGATAATGGATAGAGAAAATGAGAACAAGGGAAGACAAGGAATACAAGGAGAAAAGAAAAAAGAATCTGGTGCCATGGGCCTTTGTTCTTTGTAGGGTGTATGTGTGTGTCTGTGCCTTCCTGCCTGTATGTTAGTCAGTGTCAGAGTTGATGACTGGTGTCTACTCAACTACTCTTCTACCTTCTTTTGGAGACAGGTTCTCACAGTATACCTGTCTTGATTATTCTGGAACTCAACTATATTAATTCAGTATGTATTAAAGAGGACAATGAATGAATAATTGTATCTGTTGCTATTAGTTTACTTTCTAGTTCTTTTAATTTGTTTCTTGTGTGGCTGCATGCATGCGTATGCAGGCTTATCCTCATGTTGTGTGTGTGGATGCACATGTGGAAGCTAGAGGATAATTTCATGAAGTTGATTCTGTCCTAATTTTTTTTTGATTCCAGGGATCAAACTCAGATCACTAGGTTTATGTGACAAGCACATTTACTACTGAGCCATCTTGCTGGCACTTCCTTTGGGCCAGTTTAAAATCCCATTACTGGTTCCTCTTTAACCTTGCAGTTGGTATAAACAACTGTGGATCGTTGTCACTGAAACACCTGTGCTGCTACATTTATAATCTAACAATAAAAGGCCAGCTCTTAAAAATGATTTATTTGCAGGTTGGAGATGGTCCATTCTGGCTCTTAAAACTGGTCTCATTTCAAATTCAAAACAAAATACCGCATCTTTTACATTCATTTATTTCTTTTAAGATGGATTGTATTTGTATGTGTGTCTGTGTGTCTGCTCTGTGAATGAGGTGCCCAGGGAGGCCAGAAGAGGGCATCAGATCCCCTGGAGCTAGAGCCACAGGCAGCTCTGAGCTGTCCAACATGGATGCTGGGAAATAAATTTGGGTCCTCTAGAAGAGCTATAAACACTCTTAACTGCCGAGCCATCTCTCCAGCCCTGTGTCTGTGTATCTGTTTGCACATGTGTATCTTGTGTGTATGTATGTGTATTGTGTAGATACATGCATGCCCCTACACTATGTGGAGTTCCAAGGACCACCATATGGATCCCAGGGATTGAACTCAGGTTGTCAAACTTGGCAGTAAGTACCTTTACCCTCTGAGCTATCTCAACACCCTCCTCCTATTACTGACCATTGATCATTATCATATTTGCCTCAGAGGAAGCTGACATGGTACCTACAAAGGAGAGAGTTGCAGAGTGACTCCTTTCTTCTTGTGTAGTATCCCCCTATTACCTTTAAACTGGCTGATTGGTTGATTGAGTTTATTTTGTGCGGCAAGGGATTGAACCCATGGCCTTGTACAAGCTAGGCATGTGCTTTGCTACTGCCCTCTTAACTGCTCAGCTGTCTCTCTCCAGACCCTATTTTTATTATATTTACTTATGTATATGTATCTGTGTAAGTGCATACTGTGTGTTTTTGGGGTGAGGTTGGGGGGTTGCCTACAAAGGCCAGAAGAGGGTGTTGGATCCCCTTGGAGCTTTAATTATAGGCTGCTCAGCATGGATGCTGGGAGCCAAATTTTAGTCCCATGGAAGCAATAAGTGCTCTTAACTGTTAAGCCATCTCTCCAGCCTCTAGGCATGATTTCTTTAATTTTGTGCTGTGTGTTTATGTAGATCATGGGTCATCCTTGGGTGTCATTTCCTAGATGCTGTCCATCTTGTGTGTGTGTGTGTGTTTTAAGATTTATTTATTTATACTTATGAGTGCTCTATTTGAATGTATGCCTGAATGACAGAAGAGAGCATCAGATCCCATTATAGATGGTTATGAGCCACTGCTGGGAATTGAACTTAGGACCTCTGGAAGAGCAGCCAGTGATCTTAACCTCTGAGCCATCTCTTCAGCACCCATCTTGTTTTTTGAGATAGGATCTCTTGGCTGGCCTGGAACTTATCAGTTGAACTAGGATGGCTAGCCAGTAAGCCTTAGAGATATGCTTGTCTTCATCTCTCGGGTTCTCAGATTGCAGGCAAATGCCAGAGTGCCTGGCTGTTATGATAGTTAAAGAGATCAGATTTAGGTCTTTGTGGTTATAGGGATCAAATTTAGGCCTTCATGATTATATGGTTAATATTTTACCAACTAAGTGATCTCCAACAACCTCAAGTCTGTGAGTTTTTTGTTTGTTTTGTTTTGTTGTTTTGAGACAGTGTTTCTCTGTGTTATATCCCTGGCTGCCTGCAATTTTCTTTGTTTGTAGACCAAGCTGGCCTAAAACTCATATCGCTTACTTCTGCATCCCTAGTGTAGTTAAAGGTATGCTGAAGCCTCTCTTACCCCCCATTAAAGGCATATGCCACCACAAAGCCCAGCAGCAGTCTGCCAGAAGAGGGCATCAGATTCCAGTGTAGGTGATTGTGAGCCACCGTGTGGGTGCTGGGAATTGACCTCTGGAAGAGCAGACAGTGCTCTTAACTTCTGAGCCTTCTCTCCAGCCCCAGTCTCTCCTCTTTATTATGGGCAAATTGAAGTCTAGGTCTGCCACCCTTAGGAATAGTTTGTATTTCCTGCTCTTTCTCCATATGGGACCATGTATACTTAATGGTTTGTATATCTCACTTTTTGTTGACAAGTAGACATTTAAAATATTTGGCAACTGCGGAAATAGAACACAACACACATATAGCCCGCTATACACACAGCACCACAACCAAAGTTAGGTATTGCTGTTACTACTTGTGTACTGTTACTAATATAAGAAAGTACCAAACACTAGGCAGATTAAACCATAGAAATTTAGCTGCCTGAAGAAGGTTAGAAGTCAAATAGTGTGAGCCTTTTTCTTCTAGACATTGAGCAGAGGCCTTCTGGGTTCTGGGATGTCTATCTTCGTGTTTAATGCTTTTCCTTGAAGGTATCTTTTCCTCTGAATTTCCTCTGTTTATACAGAATGATTTCTAGGGATAGGGCTGTGTCTTCAAATAGAGCCCACTTACCTCAAATACTAATACAATTTGGACATCTGGAGCACATAGTTTATAGTTCGACTTATAATATTCTTCCAGACACTAATCACAAAGTGTTATTGTGTTCTTGAGTCTAACCTATCTGTATTATTTGTAACATGTCTGCTAAGTCAGTTCATTTAGATTAGCTCATGATTGGACAGTGATTTTCCTGTATTAGTAGCTCTCATAGCCTTTGTTTTTGTTAGTAGTTGATGGTTTTTATAACATAGATCCTGCTTACATTTTATTGAGTCTTAGATTGTCCTACTGTGGGTTTAGTCCATTGCTAGCATGTAAATACAACTTATTGTTTGTGAATTGACTTTTTATCTTTTCATTTTGCTGAATTCGTGTATTACAGTTTTTCTGTGAGTTTGTTGGACCATTTTTTGTGGTTGATAAATAAGAAATATCCTTCATAGGCTCAGGTATTTAGTCATTCTAGAGAGGTCTTAACTTTGCTTTTTCATGTGATCCAAGGTCTGGGCTCTGGAGCTCAGCAGATCCTCTGACTGGTGGGCACCATTGTTTTAAGCTCTTTGATCCCATTTGCTTGTCAGCTGAAAAGCTAATCTTGGCTTTTATCTCTTCTGGTATATTGTGGTCTGGGTTGTAATATGTCCTTAAAAAGGATCTATTGAGGGTTAATCTTCAGTACCTCAGAATATGGCTTTACTTTGAAGACCAGGTTGTTACAGGTGAAATTTATTGACCTGATTGAGTAATTGTGAATGGTTTTCCAGAAGGGAGAAACAAAGTAAAGAGACTAAGACTGGCTTGGTGCTGCCACAGGAGCTGCCAGGGGGTTAGAGCTTTCTTGATTACCTTAAACTTTTACTTTTTGCCATTAGAGTTATAAAAGGACATACTATGGCTGTTTAAAGTAAACCAGTTTGTGGTATAGATGTGTATTGCTCAGAAAATTTACTTAGGTAAACCCTATAGAGTGTACCTACATGAACTAGAATGATTCTAATGTTGCTAGGCTATAAAATCCTGTGGTAATATTCTTGTGTATGTGATCCACCATCAATAGCTAGATTTATCAGTGCATGACTGTACTCTGTTTCTGCAGCCCATTCCCGAGGTTGTCTGTTTTATAGAGTGAGCTGAGCTGTCTGGCAGTCTTCTGTTTGCTGAGTGCAGGCTCAGTCAGAGATCGGGCAGGGAAGGTTGTGTTAACTACTCATTTCTTAGCCTCTATCATTTGTCCCATGTATTTCATGGCTCTTCCTCCTATTCTAAGCCTACCTGAGCCTTGTTGTGCAAAATTTCTCTCCCCATATGTCTTCATTACTTTCTATTGCTCTGCCAAAGCACAGTGACCAAGGCAACTTATAGAAGAAATTATTGGGGCTTATATTTTCAGAGTGTTAGTCCATGACCATTATGATGAGAAGCATGGTGGCAGGCAGGTGTGGTGCTCAAGAAGTATCTTAAGAACTTAAATGTCATTCATAAGCAGGAGGTGGGGTGGAGCTGGTGCTGGGGGTGCTGAATCTAACCAGAATGGTATGGGCCCACCCCTAGTGATACACCTTCTCCAACATGGCCACACTTCCTAATCCTTTTTAAACAGTTCCTCAGCTAACAGGGATATCTGGAGTATGACGTGCTCTAGTGAGTTAACAAGAAAAGATGTTTAGCATGTGAGAGAAACACACACTGTGGCACAACTTTAAAGGTGTGGCCTGCTCAAGATTCACCATCATGTGCTTTGTGTTTTAGTACTTTAACCACATCAGTATTGAGGACTCGCGAGTCTACGAGCTGACAAGCAAGGCTGGGCTGCTGTCTCCATATCAGATCCTCCATGAGTGCCTTAAAAGGTAGGGGAGAGATACCTTAGTGGTTAATAGCACTGACTGCTCTTTCAGAGAACCCTGGTTTAATTCCTTCTCAGCACCCACATGGCAGTTCACAACTGTCTGTAACTACTCCTGTTCCAGGGGATCTGACACCCTTACACAGACATGCAGCCGAAACACCAGTGTACATATAAAAATAAATAAAATAAAATAAAAAAAGGTAGGATAGGCACTACTTCTTAAAATCAGGTCACGGAATGTCCTCTGGAGCATCTCAGAATTTCACTTAGCTGTTTGTCCCAAGGTAGGGCCATTATCTGTTTGCCTGGGTATACAGGAGCCCCTTGGCTCTGGCTGATAGATGAGCCCTGGGTAACTAAAATGAGTATGCAGAGAATCTTCTATGGTCAGCTGAACATCTAGGGAGGGGTTTGGGTTTCCTTGAAGGGCTGTTAATGAACTTGGTTATATAGTAGCCTTCCCCAGAAGACACCATATATAAGCATAATCCACTAATGTCTTTGTCATCTTTGTTTTCTCCTAAAAGAAACCATGGAATGGGTGACACATCTATCAAGTTTGAGGTAGTTCCTGGGAAGAACCAGAAGAGTGAATATGTCATGGCATGCGGCAAACACACAGTGCGCGGGTGGTGTAAGAACCTGTCTCCTCCCCTGCCTCCCTCATAGACGGGCATATTTTTGAAGGACTGCTGGGGTGTGGCAAGCAGTTTCTGATAGGGTCTGTGGCTTGGTCTGCTACTACTGTTCCTGGTAGTCATCCCAACCCCCAACTTTGTGTTGGCCACCACACCTTCATCTGAAGCAAGATTGATAGCTATCCTGCCTGCTTTTTTTCACTTGTCCCACTCATTTCTGTTACTTCTAACCAGCCCATCTGTTGGGATGAGGGACTGGTTTCCCATGGAGCCAACTGAGGTGCCTCCTAATGGCTATCCATCTGTCTGCACATTTAATATTCTGGTCGCTGGGTACCACCTTATTCTGCTTTTACATCTAACATAGCTACTTAGTAAAAGCCGATGTAAAGCAAGCGTGGTGGAGAATGCCAGTGGTTCCAGCTTCTTAGGAAGGAGACTGGGCAGGAGAAACATGTGAGGATGTGAGTTAAATACTAGCTCAAACAACATAGTGAGACCTTGTTTCTTTAAAAACAACAATAACAAAAAAAAACCATAAAACACTGGAACCACTAGAGGTAGGCTGCTGAGAAGGCTGAGCGAATATGAGCAGTCAGCCTGGAGAGCTCTCCTGGCTCAGGACATGCTGTAGAGGTTCTACCTGGACACCTACCCTTGGAAGTATATAGACTTTAGGAGGCTTTGCTGGTGGTGCTTTGCAGGAAAGTGAGGTGGAGTAGGTCAGTAGAGAGAAGGAAGCATCATTGTCTTAGGTAATAGCTTTACCACAAGTACTTACCTGTATCTCTCGAAAGCTGCTCAACAAGAGTAGTACCTGGGTCCAGGTCTCAGGACCAAGGAGTGAGTCATGGTGTCCAGCACAGTGACAAAACACTGTCTACTTTCCTGAGTAATACCCTGCATGGCTCCCTTGGTACCCAGGAAAGGTTCTCTTGTCTTTTCCTCTTCACTTTTGCTTTTTCCTCTCACAGGTAAGAATAAACGAGTTGGGAAACAATTAGCCTCTCAGAAAATCCTTCAGCTGCTGCACCCACATGTCAAGAACTGGGGCTCCTTACTGCGCATGTATGGCCGTGAGAGCAGCAAAATGGTCAAGCAGGTAACCACCAGACTTCGAGGTCTCTGGCAGTTGCTCTGCTTCCCTATTCTTGCTTGGAGCTCATCTTTCGGGGCTTGTTGTCAAGGTCAGGCTTGGCAGCACTGCTTTTGATTGTGACTGTCTCTGTGGTGCTGTGCCAGTGATTGTTAGGCTGAGGGTAGGAGCACCTAAGCCTCATCTATACCAGGCAGTTAAGTATGAGCCATTGGAGGACATTCATAGACAATCAGGCCTGCCACACACCAGATGATAGATGCAGGCAATGAACAAACAACACCTGAAGCAGAATTCTGTGAAGGCTCAGGAGCCAGTCCTTTGGAAGTCCCCAAGACTATATCCTTGTTTAGTTGAATATTCTCAG
Source organism: Pachyuromys duprasi (assembly GCA_028658305.1). Lineage (NCBI taxonomy): Eukaryota > Metazoa > Chordata > Mammalia > Rodentia > Muridae > Pachyuromys > Pachyuromys duprasi. The sequence continues at coordinate 40,924,606 of CM053753.1, read as the reverse complement.
TGGCTTAAAGAATATGAGTATTGCCTGTTTTAATTCTGTGGGTTTTGCCCAGATCTCAAATTTTAAATCAGTCCCCAACCTGATGGTTATGAGGAAGTACTAGGAAGTGGGTGTTGGCTATTTCTTTTTTGAAGTGCTAGTGAGAACCTTGTACATGCTAGACAAATGCTCTATTATTGAGCTATATCACCAGCATTTTTATATTTTTCCTCCTAATATGTAGAAACTACCTGGGTCAACAGGCTCTCATCATTTAGAGGAGTATATATGGGGACCCTGAAGACTGTGCTGTGCACCCTTGAGCCACCCAGCCTTGAGCTGAGCTATAGTTTAGAGCAGTACAGCACCATTTCAGGTTCCCCAAAACTCAGGCCTACCTAGCCCTGTCCTTCCTATAGGTAAGCAATGCAGGAATCCAGGAGCCACATGGAGAATAAACAATATAAGCCTCCTTTTCTTGATTGCTTTTCCTCCCTACGGCTGGGGATCATACCTGGAGCTTTGTACAGACTAAAGAAGGACTGTACCACTGAGTTGCATCCCCAGCCTGAAGCATTTCCTATGAGTTGAAATGTAGGTGCAGTGTTTGCTATAATCTGGGCCTGAGACAGAGAGAACATTGCTGCAACCATGGGCAGAGGCTTCCTTCAACTGGAGAGTGAATGGTCCCTGTCTGGCACAGGAACTATGGCATTCCAAGACACAGTGAACATCCTTGGCCGTGGCCTCCAAGGCAAGAAAGGAAGAAAACCAAAGTGAATGGCTGGGCAGGCTGTTTGGCTATGTTATGTTCACCTGGCTTCAGCTATGCCCTTGCCACTGTCTGATGGTTGCCAGCATAGTGAGTGCTTGATTTTCATACTCAGCTGGTAAACACAGAGGTGTGATCATGGAGAAAGGGACAATGTCTGCGCCAGGCCAGGGAGTCCAGGGCTATCCTTGTACCCTGTATCTGTTAGCAGCCAAAGCTTTATCACAGGTGGGCCACTGTTGCACACGTCTGTGCTCCACCAGGCCCTTATGCTCCTGCTTTGGGTGATCATGAGCATACTGCTACTTGGCAGTTCTGAGAACAAGCTTTGGGTCCCTAGGAGACCTCTGACAAGAGTGTGATAGAGCTACAGCAGTATGCTAAGAAGAACAGGCCAAACCTTCACATCCTGAGCAAGCTGCAAGAGGAGATGAAGAGGCTGGCTGCAGAGCGGGTGATTATCTCCCCTCCTTATCCCTTCCCCAGGCCACCTGCCCTCCCTACCCCCTAAACTCACCATCCACCCATGCAGACCCCATACCACAGTTACTGGGTCCTTAGAATTGCTTGGTCAGCTCCCTTCTTGTAGTTAGATCTTAGGAGCCCTTACTTTGATCCCTTACTCTGGGGATGCCCAGTCCTCATTCCAGATGAGGTTGGTTTTCTTTAAGCTTTAGCATGGATGGTGCTTTCCTAAAATGACCTTATTGTTAGTTGGGTTAGAAAGCAGACAGGCTAGCAAAGGTTCCAATTTGGAGTCAGGTATTTGAGGGCAAGGATTGTGTACTGGCCTTGCACTCTGTAACTCCAAAAAAAAAATGATCATAGGCCTGGGTAGACCTTTATCTTGAAGCTTCCTTAAACTGCTGTAGGTGCCTTATCTCAAGTGGCTGTTATTGTTTCCTGGCCTAAGGAAATATCTCGTAGTCATTCATGCCCCTAGGCCTTCTGGGTTGCGAGCCTCTGGCTCTGGTGGTATGGCCAGGGTATAAACACAAACTCCAAGGAAGTGTCTATTGTTTGTTGCCTTTCTACTGTTCTCGGGTTGGGGGTGGGCCTTTTCTGCTGGAATAAGCAGGACTTCTTAGCTTAACTCTTGTTGGGAGATTAGTTATGGGGATCAAGGCAAGAAGCCCAAGATACACAGTTCTATTTGTGGGGAAATTCATTGGGCTTCTGGGCAAGAAAGCAAGTCTAGGATGACACTCACCCTAGAGGATGGATCCCAGCTTGTTGCAAATTCTTCCGTTCTGGGTATCTCTAGATTGCCAGGGAAGCTGCAGCACATGGGAATCTACCCTGGCATTCTGAGGAGACCCTCCTGGCTTGGCCCAACCCAGCCCGCTCCCTCTACCTTCCCTCCTAGCCAGGTATCACAAGCATTTGTGCTCTCGAAATTCAGGGGCTTTCATCTTTTCACTCTTGTGAACCTCTTTGCTGGTCCTACCTCTACCATTATTGACCTCTGTTCTTCAGGAGGAGACTCGGAAGAAGCCCAAGATGTCAATTGTAGCATCTGCCCAGCCTGGTGGCGAGCCCTTGTGCACAGTGGATGTATGAGGTAGGCAGCATCTGCCAAACAGTGCTACCCAGGAGACCATCAGCCACACATCATCACTCTGCAGCACCAGGCCTCCAACTTCAGTTTCTTCCCTGTGGCAGTGTCTAGGCTCTGGCTCTGGCACATGGGGAAAGCTGTGACCACACAGTACACATGCAAAGAAGCAGTTCTGGAAAAGCTACTCTCAGTGTGACTGGATATATTTAAGGATCAGCTATGAGTAACTGCACAAGTGGAAGCTGTAGATCCTGCTTGTATGAATCTGCTGCGGACTGTTTTTATGAAGGTTTTCACTAATTTTAGTACACTATATGCACTGACAAGAAGTAATACTTCGTTACTAGATGAGATGACCAGGTTTTATAGCTTTGGCTGGCCTATGCCAGGTAGTCCCTTTGTTCAAGGTTCCTTCTGGTGGAGCACCGAGACCTGGGGAGAGGGGTGCAGGTATCCTGTCCTGTAGTATTACCTGCTTTGTGTTTCCCCTTTTTCTCTGAAAAAGTTGTAACAGAATGGAATATTTCAGGCTATTTTGGCTTAAAATAAAACAAAATTTTAGTACCAGGACTACTCTTTAGAGATTGTAGTGAAGATACTGGACTGTCAAGATACTGAATGTTAATCTGGTTGACCCTCGGGGTTGCAGTCTACCTTCTGATGAAGTCTTAATGCCCTAACCGTTGTCTTCTGGATACTGAGGTTCCCACCTTCAATAAACTCTAGCAAGTTTTTTTACAAAAATTTTTGTACAATCGAGCCCATCTGTTCATAAATTTTTAAACTTTTTATGACATTTTAGAATTTGGAAAGAAACTTACAAAAGAAGATTTAGAATCATGCATTTCAACAGATGGACTTGTATAAATAAGAAGCAAAGGCCTTCAGTGTGGACCACCACTAACCAAGGGCTGGCATTGTACATGTTGTAGTTATGGCTTCTCTGGATCTCAAGGGTAGCTGCTTAATCTAGGCAGGCCTGATGTCTATTCATGCTCATTGGATAGCCCTGTAGTTGGGTATGAGTACAGGCGTACTCAATGCCTTGGTCAAGTGTTGGCCCAGTCCCAGTTCAGAGGGCCTTTACTCTTATTACATGTGCCTGAAGATAAATTTATTGTCAGAAAGACAGGACGGTAGCTGAGGGCCTCTCAACACCATAGTCCTCTCTGTGGTAGCTAACTTCTGTTAGTCATGGCAAAAAGAACCCCCAATTAAGCTGCTAGAACTGGATGCTTGGTTCTTTTTTGCCTCCCATTCAGTTGTGTTCTGAGTGACCACTGCCCTTAAAACAGATTTGCCCAGAGAGAAAGCCTTGAGCACATGGTTATGGTGATCCCTCTGCAGCCTCACTGACCCAGGTCCTATCAACAGGTGCTGCCACATACTCCTAAGTCTGCAATGCCCCCAGGTGAATCTTAGTATGTACAGCCATGCTACAAGGTGGGAAGCCTGTGTTGATGTTGCTTCTGTGTACAGGCCATGGCTCTAAGGTACACCCTGATAATCTGAGCACATAAAACTGTCCAGAAGGGAATGGCTGGTTTCTTTCTTCTGATGGGAGTGCCAGGAGCTGTCTTGGAGTCAGCTATGTTAAGTGCTTTGATGCACATGCCTAATCCCATGTGAACTCAGCCATCCTCAGTGCTTACCTGGAATGCTTGGTTGGTGCTTGGTCTTTAAACCTGGCCATCTGGGGCTAAATTTAATCATCTTTTCACCCTGGCATTCCATTAAGCACAGGGCGCATAGGCATAGTAGCATACATTTTAATCCCAGCATTCATGAGATCTAGCCTGATCTGCATGAAATCCACTAGCACCACAGGGGGTGCTGAATTTGAAAGCTCTCAAAATCAAGGTCAGCTAGAGACTCAGATCTCCCAAGAGTCTAATCTTTCCTGCCTTCCAGAAAGGACTGGCCAAGTCTAGACCTGATGATCTGACAGACTACCATGATATTCTGATGCCCTACTTTCTTCTCATGTACCTTAATGGGTGGCAAATGGTGAGTCAAGGCTCTGGCTGTCACCAGACATCAGTAAGTCAGCAATTGTTTATTCTAGAGACTGGTTAGCTCATTATGGAACACAGGGTGTTTGCACTCCTTGAACTTTGTAGTACCAGTTAGGTAGACCTCATGTCCCACTACTGTTTGCTTGGTCATCCTCTGCTTAGTAGGGAGCTGTAAGGAACTCCCAGCATTTGTCCTGTGCACATTCTAGAACCTAGGATGAGAGGGGGGTTTCTGTTTCCTGTGAAGTGGTGTCAGGATTTCTTGAGGCTTGAAGGTCTTGACTTCCCAGGGTTCCTATGCCATTAGGGTGTTGTTCCATCCTTTCAAACAGGATAAGCATCTCACAGTGTGGAGTCTGTGGGAACAAGTCCACAGCCACAGCCTTGACAGGATGGAATGGGATGCCTTTTACTCGGTTAGATGGAGCCCTGCAGAGGCTATTGTGGAAAGGAGGTACCAACATTAGTACCACAGGAGTTCCTGTAGGTAACAGATGGGTGTCCATCTGTCAGTCTTCACCTGCCCCACCAGCACTTACTCCACAAAGTTGCCCATGGCTGCCCGGGGGTTACAGGAAACATAGAGGACCCGCTTGATGTTCTCAGCTCTCCGGATGGCCAGAATCACTTTGGAATCTAACAAGGCACAAAGGGGCTAGTTTCTCCTAGTGGTAACTACAACATAGCCTCCCCCTTTCCCCCCCGCCACTACTACCTCCCGAAATGGAAGCCACTCACGTAGGCCAGCCCGTGGTGGGTCTAGAACAGCTACAAGTCGCTGGGAAGACAGTCTGCTCACCAAGCCTGGCACCAGATCCTCAGCCCTGCCGCAATGAAACTCAACGTTGCTCAGCTCTAGAGATAATGTTGTAGTTATCAGTGAACTCTGGGCCTGGCACTGGGAAGGCCTGCTAGGCTTTCAAAACCTTCTCCAGCCAGCTAGAAGTCTGCTCAGCACCCCCATTCCCCAGGTCCTCAAAACCTCAATACATTGTAGGTGCAGTAGTTAAAGCACAAAGCAGAGGTGACTACTGCTACAGACCACCTGCACACTGTGACGAAAAGGTTCTCACCATTGGTGAGGGCATTCGCACGAGCATCCTCCACAGCCTCCTGGCACAGCTCGATCCCCACTACTCTCCTCACCTTCTGAAATGTAGAGATAGATAAGCCCAATTACCCTGGTTGCTTGAAAAAGGAAGAAACAGCACACAACTGGGCTGGCTTTACCTGGGACAGGGTAATAGCCCCAGCCTTGAGGCTCATGATAGCAGATGGAGTAGGGGGTTGCTGGGACCAGGAGGCTTACCGGGGCCAGGGTGAGGCCTATGGTGCCAGTGCCACAGCACACATCCAACACCGTACTGCCCCCATCCAGCTGGGCCCATTCCCCGATGACCGTGTAGAGCACCTCAGCTGCAGGCGTGTTTACCTGGAGGTTAGTTAGCCATAGTGTACTCTAGCATAGGCTAGCACCCCACATTGCTTGGATCCCTACTCCATCTACATACCAGTGACCCTTTTAAATAACATTTCTTAAAACAAAGAACCCTCATTAACAGGGAGCTTTCCCCCTGGCTTTACAACTTCCCCTAGGCCAACTGAGTGACTTCCTACCTTATTCTAGAAGCCCTTGGAATTTCTCTCCCCCTCCATCTCCATAGGGTTTTCCACAAGAGTGGCTCAAAGGCCAAGGAGATTGCTATCATAATGTTCTGGGTTTCGCAGGGGGCAACAAGGCCACATATCCCTGGGTTAACTGCAAAGTGGCAGATATCCCTTTATTATCCTATATCTTTATTCTGGAGCTCCCATTACCTGGATCTTCTCAAGGCTAGTAACTTGCTGCCCTCCCTTTTTCTCCCTCTGTGTGTCTTTGTGTTCACAAGGGGTATGTTACCTGGAAGAATGCATGAGGGGAGATGCGGAAGGTCAGCCCTAGCAGGTCCTCCTGTATGCACTGATCACCAGCCATATGCTCCAGGGGGAGGCCTTTCTGGCTGGGAGTCTTTCTACAGGAGAGGAAGCAGATCTGTCAGGGTCACTGGTCTGTCTGGCTCCTTTGTGCCCCCATCTGGGCTCCTTACCTCTGTCCCTCCTCCACAAAGTAGAGGGAAGTCACCCCACTGGCCTTGCCTGGCCCCTCCATGAAGTGGTGTACCAGGGATGCCTTCAGGCCTGCCACATCCTCAGAGCTCAGTTTCTGTAGTAAAGGATACAAAAAGTCCATCAGGCTATGCAAAAGCCAACCTACATCAGACACCCCAACAAGACCACATATGACCTGGGGATGGAAGTAGGCAATGGCCATGGCCTGGCCTCGGCAGCTGGTACGGACAGTCAGTTGCTTCCAGTGGCCTGTATATGTCTCAGGGTCATATGCAGAGTATGGCGTAGACCTGAAGAAAGCACGAATGTCTGAGTACTCAGTGTATGCCCAGTCTGTCCTGGCACACTGTCTCCTTCCCCCACATAGACAACTCCCAGGGCAGGGCCCACACACTCTAATCCCAGATGGACTAGGGACTTCCCAGGAGCCCTAGCCAGGTCCCCACCGGATGAACTCCTGGAAGGCCTTCACCACCTGCTTAGTGGCCTCTGGGATGTGCACAGTGTCAAAGGGGGCTGCCACGGCACACGTTCCACCCTTGTACTTGCCAAGCCGGCAGCCGACAGTGTTGTCCTCGCCATCCACCCCAACGCCGACCAGGAACTCACACTTATTACGGTACTCAGTCTGCAGGAGAGAAGGTGGCAAAAAGGCAACCGGATCTCAAATAACAATGCCTGGCTCTGGAAGAAACGCCACAATAACAAGAGACCCAGACATATCCAAGGGGTGGCAGGCAAAACAAGGCTGTCTTTTTGTTTTTTTACTGGTTTATAAAACATCAGGAAGAAATGAAAAGCAAGAAAAATGTCAAAGAGCAAAAGGAAAATTTCTAGAAAACAGGATGATGGACTGGACCAGTGTCAGGACCCGGGCTTTACCCCAAACCAAACAGGGCCAGCCCCCCCCCCCCCATAGAATGTGATTTTTTTTTTTTTTTAGCCAGCCTGACCTGCTGGGGTGATGGCTTGACTCCCTCCAGTGGGCAACAAGCCTTATTGTGCTGTTGTCTCTGTGTAAGCAGCCAGGGTAGCAGGGCACGGTTAGTGTTCCCAATTTCCCTGTAGAATGAAGTGCATTTAGTTGGACTTAACATCGTTCCCCATCCACACTGAGGAATTCCCTTGCAGCCTCACTATCCCACTAATATAAAAGGGGCTTAATAACCAGTTCCTTGGTTGACCACTTTAGACCAGTGGTTCCCAATCTAACTAATACTGCGTGTAACTCTTTAATATAGTTCATGTTGTGGTGACCCCAACCATAAAATTACTTTTATTGTTACTTTGTAACTTTGCTAATGTTATAAAGTGTAAATATCTGTTTTCGGCTGGCCTTAGGTGACACTTGTGAAAGAGTTGGTGACTGGCAGGTTGAAAACCAGTGACTAAAACCCTAAATATTAGCCTGTGCGCGTCCTGAATAGCCTACAGGGTTTGTGGAGCAGACCAAGAGCATAGCCCAGCTCTGCCCAGAAATGTCAGTGCTGCACTCACTTGGCCAGTTTCTGTAGCACCCGCTCACATTCCAGTCGCTTCTGCTCCAGCTGCTCCGTGTAGGGCACTGTCCAAAGGGGGGTCACCACGTCAGCAATCTGCGTTGCTGGAGGCTCACTATCACTCTCCTGACGTCTCTTCCTAGCCATGGGGTCAGCTTTGGGTCGGGCCAGGCGAACGCTGAGTGGGTGGCCTTTCCAGAGAGCACCGTGGAGCACTCGCAAGGCCTTGTCTCGTTCAGCAGCGCTGCGAAATGTTACAAAGGCACACGGTGGTTGTCCAAAGAGTTTGATTTTGTGGGATTGTAGGCCAAAACGGCCTAAAAAACGCCGGACGTCACTGAAGCTAGCATGGCGAGGCACGTTTTGTAGCTCCAGTTTAAAGATCTCTGAAGTGAACAAATCATCCCTTATGTAGCTGTAGAGCCCAGGCTGAGTTCCAGGTCCTGCAGCTGGTCCAGGCCCCTGCTTTTCTTCTTGACATTCTGGGGCTTCAGAGCTGTGTACTGCACTGGCATCCGGGCCGCAGTCCATGTGCTCCCGAACCTGTGTGGGGACCGACGGGCCAGGCTGAAGGCTGGACCTAGCATGACTACTGCCTCAGGCTTGCTCCCTAACGCACTGCCACATTTCAACTAGTGCACACTGTACCCAGCCCTGCCCAAACCCGCTTTTTACTCTTGAAACCCAATTCTGCCCGATCCTGTCTTGGATCCAGAGTAATGACTGCTTCCCAACCGCACCTCCGCCCACCCCGTCCACATCTGCACTTTGCTTTACTTCCGTGTCCAGCTTCTCACTCATCGCCTGGCTCGTCTGTTTTCTGGACCGGGGAGTTCAGGAGGACCACCACCGAGGCCTCACACACGAAGTGCTCAGAAGTTAGGGGCCACGCCGTGAGAGTATGCCGTGGCTCCACTTTACGCAGGAGGGATTCAAAATTCAGAGCTGGCACTGAGGATTGGGGGGGATGCACCACCCACTCCTCACGAGCCAGCGAGGGCCACACGTCTCGCTCGCCTCTACCCGGCCGGCGCACACTAGCCGCGCCGCCTTTCTCTAAGGGCCCGGCTTCCGATGACGTCACCGCCACGCGCGGAGTCCTGACTGATCCTTTCCCTAGTCCCTCACGGTCGCGTCAGAGGGACGTACGGCCTGCAGACGGAAGTGCGCGCGGGGGTCGCCGGGAGAGCGCGTTCCCCAGGCTGAGGCGCGGCCGGGCATGCGCCGCGGGCGTTTTGGCGGGAAGAGCGGGGCGGGTCGGACAATGAATGTCCGCCGTCAGAGCCAATAAAGCTGCACTGGTTTTGAATCACGGCTCGTTTCCCGCCGCTAGGGTCAGGGGTCAGGGTTCGGGTCGGGGGGCGGAGGGAAGAGCGGACGGGCGGGAGACGCCGGCGCCAGACGCGGAGGAAAGGAGCAGCGACTAGCCGCCCAGAGGCCGCCGAGCCAGCGACGCCTGAGCCAGTCGAGCCGCCGTCGCCGCGCCCCCATGGCGGCCGCCAAGGTACGGCGAGGCCCGGGTGGGGCCGGGAAGGCCGGGAGGCAAGGGCCGATATGGGCGGCCACGTGGGCGGCCCGCGCCTCGGCCGCCAACCCTCGCTGGCCTGCGTGTTCCGGGCCTGTCGAGGCGCCTGGGCCTGGGGGCCTCGAGGTGTTTGGGGTCTAGGAGTGGGAGCTGCTGGCCAAGACTCGGGTCTCGGGGGCTGCGGGGCGGCGCGTGACCTTGTGGTGTGCGGAAGAGCAGCCGTCGCCACACCGGGCTCCCGGCTTCACCTGGGGACCTGGCAGGCGGCCGGCCTCCTTCGTCCTGGCCCCCTTGCGATCTTTCCAGTAGCCTTGGGGAACCCTTCTTCCAAATGCCCCTAGACCCCGTCATTCATTAGCTCATTACGTCTGGAACTGTCGCCGCCTTAGGTGGCGGAAGCTCGGGTTCCAGCGCGGGGTATTGATGTTAGACGCGCGGACTCAGGGCGGGGGCGGCTTTGTTGGTGGCTCGCGTGTCGGCCGCAGGTTAGCCGCAGTGCCGAGAAACCGAACGTAGGGCTTCTGTTGAGTTAGGTAGTGAGTCTGGGGTTTCTCTGTATTACGAAAGCACGTGATCTTGTCAGATTTTAAATCTGCATGCCTTTGTAATCCTCCAAGGTGGATCGGAATCTTAAGTTTGTCTATCAGACTTAACTTCTTTCAGCTTAAATATTCAAACTTCGGTAGAATTGCTGGAGGGATTGTAAATTCGTGTAAATGCTAGTAGCCCCGTAGCAGTGTATCTTCCTAGTAAACTAACAAATGCTTGGATAATCCTCAACAAAAACTTAACGTTTGCTTTTCTTTTTGAGTTTATTATGTTCTTTATATGGCAGGTATCATTTCGTTTTACAGAGAAGGGATTTTTCTCCCAAGCTGCTTTGCCAAAGGCTTTGGGGTGTGTGTGTATAACTGATTGGTGTTTGGATGTGTAGAAGAGGTGTCAAAATCCATTGTCCTTTTGCATGCTATCCTGTGATTTTTGTGATGCTGGTTGTAAATGCAACTTGGTGATGTGAAAGACTGAAGACATTATTTCCAATTTAGGGGGAGGCCTGTCTTCGTTTTCCAGGTGCCATTTGAGATTGGTGATGCCCACTGTGGGCCAAGACCACCAGCCAACAGCATCACTTTTCCCCCTCTCTGCACAGGACAGTCATGAGGACCATGATACCTCCACAGAGAATGCAGATGAGGCCAACCATGACCCCCAGTTCGAGCCAATAGTTTCTCTTCCTGAGCAAGAAATTAAAACACTGGAGGAAGATGAAGAGGAGCTTTTTAAGATGTAAGTCTGCTAAGGTATCCATTGAAGTGTCTTTAGATAGGCTGACTGAGGCAGAAAGAGAAAAGACTGTTAAGAAGCAAGTCTCTGCTGGGCATTTCTTTCAAAACTTGCAATACCCAACTACCACAGTTGGACCACTTATTCTTTCCTCTTTGCTTTCTGGAGGAGCCAGCCAAACTAGGAACTCTGTCCCCTGTGCTGGTGGGTGTGTGTGTGTGTGTGTTGTGTGTGTGCGAGTGCGTGCTCAGGTGTAAGCCCTAGTGATACCTTATAGCATAACCTCTTTGTGATTTCTATCTGGAACTGCACAGGATTGTCCTGATTTAATTGCTGTCTCTGAGGCTTGCAGCCTCTTTCTCTGCTAACTCTGCTAATCTAGGCTTCGAGTGTTTTCAGCCTCTGAGACTTACTGCTGAATAAGCTTACCCTTTCTATTTTCTGAGCTCTTGATGGCTGGTTCAACTCAGGTATTCTACCTCAAACTCCTCTCCTAGTTGACTGATTCAATCTGACTTCTCTTCTCTCAGCCTCTGACTAAATTGCTTTGCTTGGCCTCAAACTAACTCTAGTAATCTGTTCTAATCTTCTGGTTCCATTCTCTGGCTCATACTGTCTTCACCTGTGCCTAGCTTGTTCTCTCTCTTCAACTGCTCTCTGTAAAACTCTCCTGGTAAAAACTGCCTCTGAATTCTATAACCCTGAACTACTGCAAGTTCAACTCCACTGCACTGCCTCTCAACCCTCAACCAAACTGCCTGAATAGCACTGACTAGAACTGAGATCTGCATGCCTCTGTCTCCTGAGTCCTGGGATTAAAGGCATGTACCACCATGCCTGGACCTAAGGTTTTCTTTACCTGAAACTTCCTCTATACCAGGCTGGCCTTGAACTCAAGAGATCCGCTTGTCTCTTACATCTGGGATTAAAGGCATGTCTGTATACCAGCCAGAGTAGCCTTGTTGCTGGATTAAAATCCTCTAGACTTGGCCCCAGCTGTTTTAAGAAGGCCTGCGGTTGTATGATGACTAGTCTTACACTGGAAATTCAACCATTTGAATTTTGGTCTGTCATACTTAGTCTGGTGTCCCTGCTCTCTTGTGGCTAGTCGTGTGAAGGGTGTCCCTGTCACTCTTCTGTCACTTTGGTGTCTCCCCAGCTGACTTTCTGCACCTTGCTTCCAAAAATCCACAATTCTAGCAGGCTGTGGCAGCTCTCACACCTTTAATCTCAGAGGCAGAGGCAGGCAGATTTCTGTGGGTTCTAGATTAGCCTGGTCTACATAACCTAGGTCCAGGGCAGCCAGGACTACATAGTAAGACCCTTTCTTGGGGTCTTCCCTTCCTTTGCTGAGCAAGTAGTTTTTGCTTTTTGTTCTCTCTGCTTTGTTTTCTTTTACCTTCGCTGGGTATCCTTAAAGATTGAAGTTTGTTTAGCTTTTTTGTTTATGTATGGGTGTTTTGCCTACATGGATGTCTCTAAGCAATGTACAGCCTGATGCCCAACGAGGCCAGAAGAAAACAGTGGATCTCTGGGGACTAGAGTTACAGACAGTTGTGAGTTGCCATTTGGTCCTCTGGAAGAACAGCCAGTGCTCTTAATTGCTGAGCCATCACTCTAACCTCCAGCTCATGGTTTTGCAGATTAGGTAGTCTGAGATCTAAGGGCATTGTACTAGTCCTCTCCTATGGACTCAGTCTCATCTTAATGTGATAGTGTATCGAGTAGCAAGATCAAGGGAACTTCATAATGCCAATCTTTGTTTTAAATATATGCTGCTGCCAATTTTGGCTCCCATCCTCATAGTTTCATCTAACCCTCTACCTTCTAAAGGACACAATTTCAAATACTATTGTTGCGAATTTGGAAATTAAGTTAACACTTAAACTATAAGGACACAGTCAAATCATAGCAGGCAGTTCAGCTGTTGAAAGCCTGGTCTTGAACCTGTACCTTCAGGCCAAGGCAGCTGAGCACAAGCTATTTTGTATCTGGTTTCACTTCACAGCAGGTACCATGTTGTTGCCTATGCTCACAATAACTGGACACTAGGTTCAGGTACATTCTAGCAAAGGTTGTTTTGCTCTCTGGTATCCCTTCTTTTAGGTATGCCTAAAGTGTCAGATAAAGGTTCATCTTCTCTGAAGTCGGGGAGGGAGCCTGCCCAAAGAGAGCCTTTGAACTACCTAGAAGGTGGTAGGCTGGAGCTCTATTCTGCAGCTCTGGGGAGGGTAGCATTCTCTTGAGTTACTTGGTACTTGGTTTTGTCCACGTAATCCTGAAAGTGTGCCTGATTTTCTATGCAGGATCCTAGGTATAGTTCTGGAGACAGTATCTTCTGTGTATAAATCAGGGCCTTAGGGCTTTCTCTTAAGTGAAGACACAGTCTCTTTGACAGGACAAGAGTTTGAAGGAGAGCAGAGGCTTTGTCAGGGAGACGGAAATGTGGTCTACAGAGTAAGGGTCCTGCCTAGCTCTGAGTGCCTGATCACTGGAGTCTATGAAAGGTTTCTCCTGACAGCAGGCTGGTTCCTGGGCCTGTTGATAATATCCCTAAGGTTTTGTGTGGTTGTAGGGCACTCATGTAGTGTGATTGGGTAGCCCAGCCCTCTGGACCTTCTTTATTGCTCTGGGCCGTGTGTGTCCTGGGGAAAATCATTTGTTATAAATATTTTTCTGCATGTGACATAAAAGCAACCTGGAATTTGTTGGGTTACTTATTGTGCTCCCCTGGATTGTATTTTGCCTAGTAATTCATGGTGCCCAAAGGCCTTAGAGAAAGGTTTTTGGTGAGGACAGTGCTCAACAGTACCCTTATGTTCAGCATACAGAAAACAGGTGTTCTTTTGGGGCAGTTGGTCCAGGTGTGATTTCCCTCTCTGTCTAAATGTTCCCTTACTGGCTTTCCTTATAGGCGAGCAAAGCTGTTCCGGTTTGCTTCAGAGAATGACCTCCCAGAGTGGAAGGAGCGAGGCACTGGAGATGTCAAACTCCTGAAGCATAAGGAGAAAGGGACTATCCGTCTTCTCATGAGGAGGGACAAGACCTTGAAGATCTGTGCCAACCACTATAGTAGGTGGTCTTGCAGGTTTTTATACCCTAGAAGTTTAGAGCTGGTTTACTAGGAGAAGGTGGGATAGATTTGTGATGCTTACTGAATTTAACAGTATTTTTCAAGCTGGACATGGTGGCTCATGTCTGTAATCCTAGTACTCAGGGAGGCAGAGGCTGGCAGATCTGTGAGTTCAAACAAGTCTTTGAACTGTGACAGAATGCTATCTGTGGGCAAGATAGGTCTGGGTCAAACATGTAGACCCCCAGGCTAGACTTAAATGGTGATGTGGCAGGTGAGTGTTTGTATGTTACCTGGGAAAGTTGGAGGTGTCCAGTACCAAAGCTACTGTTCTCTCCCTTTCTGATACAGGAAGGGAAAGGGTATCGAAGAAGTCTCAACAAGCCACCCCTCCCCTGTTTGTCTCAGGGTGTTTAGATCCCTCTTGGGTTGCTCTAGAGAACCCTAGTGCAAAAGATTTTCTAAGCTTAAAGCTTTTTGTGTGTGGGGGGGGGGAGGTGGCCTGAGCTTTCCATGTGGAGGCCAAAGAACAACTTTGTGGAATCTGTTCTTACCTTAACACCTTTACATGAATTCTGGAATCAAACTTGTGTAGCTAGTGCTTTTGTCTGCTGAGTGCATCATGGTGGGTGGGTAGGTGTGTATACACCATCAGTCCCAGTTTGGAGCATTTCCTTGGGCAGTGTAAGCTGCTCCCAAAGCCTGGGTAGGTTCTTGAGTGATCTCTGCAAGCCTCTCCACTTGGACACCTGGGTGGAGCTCTTTGTCTAGTGTACCTCACAGGCCCTGGTCACTGTTCTATTGTGTAGAGCACAGCAGCTCGTAAAAGGCATTTAATTGGGGTCTTACTTAGTCTACTATCATCATATTAGGAAGCAGACAGGCATGGCTCTACAGCAGTTGCTAATGGGGAGAGCTTTGTATCCTGTTCCATAGGCCTTAGACACTGGCCCTAGCATTAGCTTTTGAAATCTCAGAGGCTACCCCCAGTAACACGCCTCCTTCAACAAGGTCACACCTCCTAACCCTTTCAAGTAGTTAACGTGAGAGCCAAGCATGCAAATGTATGAGCCTCTGAGGGCATTCTCATTTAAACCACAACAGGCGTTGAGCGAGGTATAGGGAAAGTGAGGCTGTAAGCAGTGTGCAGAGTTCCTGAGACCACATTGGGCTACTGGGGCTCAGATCTCTTAGCTTCAACTTTAGCTCATGTGTGGTCAGATTTTCCCAGGAATCTGGAAATACTGCCAAGGGTACAGGGACCAGTTGCTGGAAGTAGACACCAGTGAATGGTATTCTAGATGGTTTTCAGTGGGGGACAGCTATCTGTCAGTGCTGGAAGCTTTCCCTTCAGCTCCCCTTGGTTTTGTAGGATCTGAGGGATTCAGAATAAACATGTCTGTTTTGAGCCAAGACTTCTCTTCCATGACATACTAGCATCTGTCTTGGGATTCTGGTATCCACTGCTTAAGTTCTTAACCCTAAGGTCTTCCTGGACTACAGAGGGCCAATGAGTTACACTATGTGATAGCCTTGCATTCAGGCTCCTTTGCTTCTGTTTCCTTCTGTCTTTGAGTCAGCTAGGTTCATGCTGGCGTGGGCATGTGTTTGTAGCCATATATTGGTCACCTTTAGGAAGCTTTGGGCCTGAGTGGCTACCCTTAAAACAGCAGGAGGCATAGCCTATGCTTCTCCCACATAAGAATTGTCCTGCTTTTAAGCTGATGTGGTTTGCATCACTGCCTAGAGTTGTGTAGGCCTGTATTTTCAAATTCCTTCCCAGGAGCAGACATAAGCAATGTCTACATGTCTCTTAAGGTCCTGATGAGAAATCAAGGTTTGATGCCACCAAAGTTTACTCTGGGAACCAGTTTATTGGGCTTTCTTAAAGGGCAAAGGTGAGGAGTTGTTTACAGGGTGTGGGTGTTCTTCACCCCATCAGGCTATACCTGGAAAATGTTGACCTAGCAGGAATGGTGGCTTCCCCATAGGTGGAGCCCCTCTCCCCTAGTCTTTCCCAGCCTAATACTCTAGTCCCTCCTGGAGGAGGGCACAAGCAATTAGGACCGATTGCACGCTATCAGTAGTAGGAAGTAGCTGAATACTCAGGTAAAGCGCTCTGACCTTCTCTGACCTTGAGGGGATATAAATAGGCAAGCCCAGCTGGGATAATTTGCAAGTGGGCATAGTTGAAATCCCCAGTATGGCCCGGTTGCTTGGCCCAGAGGGTAATCAGGTACAACAGCCTGGATCTCAGATCCCAGTCTCTGTGATGGCTGAAGTGAGTTCCTTACTTGTGAGCAGGTTGCTCTGGGTGAGTTCTGCGTGGTTTGGCCTAGGGTCCTACTGTCCTCACAGGCTTCTCTCCCCTAGTCACACCGATGATGGAACTGAAGCCAAATGCTGGCAGTGACCGCGCCTGGGTCTGGAATACCCATGCTGACTTTGCTGATGAGTGCCCCAAGCCTGAGCTGCTCGCCATCCGTTTCCTAAATGCTGAGAGTAAGCAGAACTTGCCCAAATGTGGGTCATCTTGGGGGTAGCTGCTGCTTTGGGGGAATTGATGTTGACCCAAAGCATGCAGAACCTGCTGTGTGAAATTCTAGGGGTCTATATAAACAGTTGTTGCATCCAGTTGACTCCCATCAGGTGTGTGGAACCAGAGTCACACCCTAGAGTTTCCTCCTGCTGCTGCTTCTTCTTGGTTTCTGGTTCCTCAAGACTGGGACACTGGTGTCCCCTACGGACGCTTAGGCACCTGTACCAGCAAAGACTGCAGAGATCTGCAAGCCCTGGCTGATCTCTCTTCCATGGGGGAATCTTTCTAGTCTGAATTGCCACAAAGCTGTGCCCTGGGGATCATGGAGAGTCAGCAGGTACCATGGCAAATGCCCTAGTGGCTAGTGCTCTTGTGAAAGTGAGCCTTGCCCTTGGTCTGGGACTATAACATGTATCTGGTAGCCCTTCCAACATGAGTAGAGCCTGTAGCAAGAAAGGCCTTGGCCGTTGGTTGTCTGAATGTTGATGGACAGCTAGCTGAACACAGTCACTAGCTTCTGGAGGGACGCAGTAACCAGTCACTCAGGTATTAGATGGTCAGAAATTGCTATTGGGTCTGGGCTTATTGGCGCATGCCTTTAATCCCAGCACTTGGGAGGCAGAGGCAGGTGGCTCTCTGAGTTCCAGGACAGCCAGGGGATTATGTAGCAAGATCCTGTTCATAAGAATTAAAAAAAAAATGCCATTGGGGACCATGAGTTGGCTTTTCAGACTCCAGGATCTAGCTACTCTACTTTGAGAACTTTAACAGTCTCTTCTCTTTCTACAGATGCACAAAAGTTCAAAACAAAGTTTGAAGAATGCAGGAAAGAGATTGAAGAGAGAGAAAAGAAAGGTGATATGGTGCTCCTGGGGATGATGAGGGTGGGTGGTCCAGCTTTTTGCAGATTCACTCTGCACCTGGCTGCAGCTCCAGTCTGGTGCTTTTGCCATCTGCCAAAGAAATACTCCAGGGTGCTGTGACTGCCTCTGCCTATCAGAGGCAAAGCAACTGCCTGGGGACACAGCCTGACTCCTTGGAGGCTTTGACCTCATAGTGTTTGTGCTCAGTTTTAGGTAGAGAGCTGAGTCACAGCTCTTTGGAACCCAAGATACTCCTGACTTTCTGTTTTATGTTCCTCTGGGTCAGATGGGGCCTGGGTTAGTAAGTGACATCACTAAGCAACTGAATGGGTACCACCAGTATTTTGCGGGGGCTTCTTGAGCCCATCTGGGGTAAGCAGTGGGTGATGCGTAGGTTGATCCTACACTGGGTGAGTGCTGAGAGCACTGCGATTCACAGATAGACTTTTCTGTTGTCTTACTGCACTTGCCTGTTTTTGCAGGACCAGGCAAAAATGATAATGCTGAAAAGGTGGCTGAGAAGCTGGAAGCCCTTTCTGTGAGGGAGGCCAGAGATGAGGCTGAAGAGAAGTCTGAGGAGAAGCAATGAATCATTCTCTGTCCATTTCCTTTCTTTTTCTTTTTAAAAATTTGCCCCACCTTTTAAGGCTTGTTTTTTTTCTGTTTTGTTTTTACAAGGGATTTTATAAAGAACTGAATTCCAACCTTCAGGTTGTTTTTTTAAATTTTTTTCTTCCCCAGTTTTGACACCATCCAACATGACTTCAGAAATTCATTCCCCAGTCATGAAAATGTACTGTGCTAACTTTCTTTTCCATAGTGGAAACACTTATTTATAGTCATCAAAAATAGTGAATAAAAAATGCCTTTGAAAACCTGGACCAGCTGGCAAGGCTATGTGGGGGGTGGAGAGGGTGTCTGGACACGATGGCATGGTCTGTCTAAGCTGGTGCTGGAGGCCACTAGGTGTGTGGGATGGCAGCTGAAGGGCCCAGTGGGGCTGCAGCCGGCATTAAGGGCCAAGGTGTGTTGTTTCCTTACTCTGCTGTTGTATGGGGTGGGTGGGTGGTGAAGGAAGACCACAAGAGTACTTTTCACCTTCATGAAGGGAGGTAAGCAGCTAAACAGATCTGGCTATAGGAAACATTGGTTTTGCTTGACTCTGTTTAATTTAGCAGCCCTCAGTGGAGGGATAGGCCACCCTGGAGGGCATATTCATTTTACTACTGTGCCACAGTGTAGCTGTGGCTAGTCCCCAAAAGCCTTCTGTTGGAAACTATTAGATGCCCTAAATACATCTTCAAATGATACTCTAGGAGTTTGGGCCTTGAAGTCTAAATTCAGCACTGTTAAGATTGTGGGACTAGCTGAATAAAACCAGCCATGTGCCTGGCTGGAGAAATGGTTTATCAGTTAATGAACATTTGGCTGCTATTGCAGAGGATCTGAGTTCAGTTTTAAGTACCACATCATCATTATACAACTTCTTTGCCTGCTTAGGAAGTGCGTACAAGTGATATGCACATATATGTATACACAAAAAGAAAGGGCTGATCTGATTGATCATGAACCAACAGTATGAACCTCAGGAGCTTCACCAGGCCTGCCTTTCAGAGGGTAGGAGCTATGGTGACCCTGATTGCAGAATGATAGCAGGAGCTGGTCACTAGCAGACGGCCATTAACACCTGCCAGAGTATGGATATTTATTTGTTGCTGTTTGGTCTCCATCTGTCAGTGTCTCTTAAACACTGACTGTTGAGTCTGACCTTGTCTTTTGCAGGGTGTACTTACAAGTATAGTTTTTATTTTATCTATACTTATTTTTTTACTTATTTAATTGGTTTTTTAAGACAGGGTTTCTCTGTATAGCCCTGACTGGCCTTGAACTCAGAGATCTGCCTGCCCATCTTAAAGCTTTTTAAGTTAGTATTCAAAATAAGTTATTCATTGTACATTGCCATATAGTTGTATTTTATCCATGCTCATGCCCCCCTCTACCTTGTCCACCCCTTGCAAAAGTCTGGTCTTTAAAAGCCAGGCTGTCTCTTGGCTTTCTCCATCCCAGGAAGAGATCTATACATGTGGTGGGTTGTGGTGCACTGGAATTCTGTGACATTGACCACAGGTGGCCTTCATTGTACCAAATGGAAGGACTGCCCATGGGCTTAATCTTCCTCAAGGGAAGCCCTGGACTGAGACAATTCAGGTACACCTTTCAGTATAGTGCAAAGTAACCATTGGGTTGAGTTGTAGTTAACATGCTCTCAGAAGGGTGTTTGTGTTAAAAAGGAGCTCATCGAGAAGTTTCTTCCCATGACCAGTGTTTGGGATTTTTTTTTTTTTTCCCATGTGTCTGGCAGTGGAGGAGGATGGCTGTGGTGGCCCCCATCCCAGAAGGGTTCCTTTCAATTTTGGGAATACAGAAAGGACCCTCCAAACTGGCTAGGGGATGCTGCTGTCCTCTGCTCAGGTTGTATTCTGGTATACATTGAACTAAGTGGCTTGTTCACACTTGTAGAATGTGTACTTACAGAAAAACATGCACTGGTCCAAGTCATGAATTCCTCAATGACAAGAGGTTGGAGGACATCAACAGGTTATTGAAGCTACCCAGCCTGTCACTGTATCTTGTGATGGTAGGCAGAGGCTGTCCTAAGTCGGATGAGGTCTTAACAGGTTAGGACTATAAGAAATACAGGGAAAAAAACCAAGAAACCACTGGTGTACAGTAGCACTGTGTTATCCAGGGGAGGCATTCCAAGACCTCCAGTAGATGCTGTAAACTTTAGGGGGGTACAAAGCCCTCTGTGTATTTGTTACTGTGGTAAGTTATAAGGTGGCATAGTGGGAGAGTCAGCAATGAAGCCAGACACGGCAATCAAGTGGCTATGGTCTAAATAGCTTACTGTAGGTCTTAGCAACCTCAGCACAGATTCCTTTCTAATTAAGTAGAACACTTGTCTTTTGCTTTGTGTGGTCTCTGGCTTCACTACTAGTGTACTTTGGGAATACTGTGACACAAAAGTTTACAAAGTGTCAAATGGGGTAAATCTGAGGGAATTCGTATCCAAGGCAGAAAAGAGCAGGAAGGTGCAGTTGGTTGGTTTGAAATAGTCTCCCATAACCCAGGCTGGCCTGGAACTGGCTATGTAGCTGAAGATAACCTTGAATTTAAGTTTCTCCAGTAGGCTGGCATTCTACCAACTGAGCTACATCCTAACTTTTTTTTTTTAATGTAGCTTAGCTAGCCTGGAACTGTGTAGTCCACGCTGGCCTCAAATTCGAGATCCACCTAGCTCTGGTGCTGGGATTAAAGGCATCTACTGTCCTACCCAGCTTGTTTGGTTTTTGAGATGGGTTTCACTGTGTAGCCAAGGCTGACCAGACTTGAACTGTGACTTGAGACTGCCTGCCTCCGTGTTCCAGGAGCCACCGGTTATATGAGTTACCACACCCAGCTAACAGCACACAAATCTGAATTATTTATGGAATTTCCTATTTAATATTTTGGGTTGTGGGTAGCTGAAAACATAACTATATACCTCATAGCTTTATACCTCCATCTCAGGCTAATTGCCACCTTCCACATTTTGTTTCATTCCCTTTTTCTCTATCCTGGGCTGTGGGTTCCATGGCTACTCTGGTAAAGATCTGCCTGGGCCTCGTAAGGCCCCTGCTGCCCTGCCAGCTCTATTCAGGAGGAATGGTACCATCATGGAACTGAACACTGAACTGAAGGATCTCACAAACTAGGCAAGCAGTCTTCCATGGCCAGTGTTTGCTGTTTTCCTCCATGGCTGTGGCAGTGGAGGAGTGTTGCTGTCTTGGTACCCTACATACAACATGAGAAGAGAAACCAGACCCAAAAGAACTCTGCAGTGGGGTTGCTGTGAGTCATGGAGCCTTCTGAGAGGGCCCTAGAGGTTCTGAGCTTTCTGTATTATGGGCTACCAGAAGGACAAGGTCAAAGTCCAGGGTGCAGGTGGGGTGAATTCAGCTGAGTTGTGTGCCTACAGCAGCAGGCCAGCTGGGTATAAAGAGCAAAAAGGAGTGTGTATCCACTCTGCTCGCCACTGTGCCCTGAGGTACCATCACTGCGTATCTTCTCAATGCTGGAAGAACTCTTGGTGACCCTGTGCTATGTCTTCTGCCACAGGATGATCAACAGAACAAATCCGTCACTTTATGTTGTTGAAAAGCTGTTTCTTTATCAAGGCATCCAGCCCCGAGCTGTGGAGCCTATGGCAGGGTTGTAGGGAGGTGGCAGCAGGATTTTGGCTGTACAGAAGCAGACAGCAGCAGCCAAGGGAACAAGGGTCCTCAGTATCTCCATCTGAGGGGGGTGAGCGATGAAGAGGCGCCTCTGGACTTGGGGTGACACTGGGGAATCACCACCTAGCATGCTGCTCAGGCCCTGAAGAGGCTTCACAGTAGATACTGCTGCCTTGTGTTGGGAGTGGCCAAGGCAAGCAGTGGAGTTTGACCAAGTCCCTGCTCAAAACACACCAAGGCTGATCTGCCAGCGGGAGCCAACGCAGCTGCCTAGCCCGCCTGCCCACAACGCCAGTATTCTTTGGAGGGCCGCTCCACCTTAAGCAGCAGCGTCGTGGAGCTGGCAGGTGGGCTTTCCCGCGGGCGGGGAGCATGCGCACCCTCTCTATTAAAGGCCTGAGCAGTACCAGCGCTTGTCCGAGGGCACTAGCCTTCTAAAGGCGTTTCTCGTTCTCTTACACATGCCCTCTATCAAGGCTGCGGCCTGAAGCAGGACGCAGAGGAGCTCGGTGGCCCAACTCCTAGTGTCTGGAGGGCTGCGAGTTTGGTAAGGTTTTTATAACTACGATGCGCCTACCTTGTCACAGCAGTCTCCCCCACACCCTACTGACTGCCAGGAGACTTAAGCCTCCTCGAGACTTTGCTTGGGGAGCACGTAGGCACAAGAGAGGTCCTGGGCTAGGGCCTGCAGCTGCAAGCGAAAAAAAAAAAAAAAAACCAAACCAACCAAACAAAAAACAACGGGCTTCCCACGGTCGTGCCGGTCCATAAGGTCGCGGCGGGTGCGTGGAGCGCCGTGTTAGCCTGCAAGAAAGGAGTCGGCCGCCGGGCGCTCCGCCCTCGGCCCGCCCCCGCTGAGGCCCTGCCGCCGGGTCCACCTTAAGGGGCGCGCTGACATCAGCGCGCCGTCGCCGCCCGTAGGGTGGGATTTCCTCCGCTGCCGCTGCCGCGGATCCTGCGCCGCGTCCAGCCCGCGCGCCCGACCCCGGCCCGACCCGGCCGGCCCCGCCCGCCCGGCTCGGGGAGGGATGCGGCGGCGCGGCGCCCAGGATGCCCCGCAGCCCCGGGACGCGCCTCAAACCCGCCAAGTACATCCCGGTGGCCACAGCCGCCGCGCTGTTGGTTGGCTCCAGCACCCTCTTCTTCGTATTCACGTGAGTCGGCGCCGGGTCCAGAGCCTGGTGGCAGTGGGGGGCCGAGTGCGCACGTGCCCCTCGCAGGCGGCGACATACTGGGCAGATTAGTAGGGGCTGGCGAGGGCTAGGGGCTGCATCCGGGGCGCGCGGACAGGTGAATGTCTGGCTCCTCTGAGCGTTCTAGCAGGCCCTGGGTGTGGCTGCAGCCCTTCTTTCCCGCGGGGCTTTGGAGGGGCACGCGTGCCACCCAGAGTCACCAACCCTCCTCGAGGCGGAGTGGGAGATGTGAACTCCCTCGTCGCAGCCAGCATGTAAAATCAAGTTATTCCTGCGATTCCCGCGTAGGTGTGGCCTGCCCCACAGCCGCGGCTGGCCACTCCGGCCTGCCTAGGGCCCTCTGCCCTCCCTGAGCACAACATTGTGAGAGGCTCTGGGCCATGCTGTACCCAGGCTCCAATACCTACACTTCTAGTCCTGGGGGACAAACTGACCTCAGAAGCCAGGCCACCATGCGTAGGGAGGGAGCACTTTTGCCAGGCTGGCACCCAGTTGCTCCAGCCTCAGCTCGCTTTTCTTTTCTTCCTTCCTTCCTTCCTTCCTTCCTTCCTTCCTTCCTTCCTTCCTTCCTTCCTTCCTTCCTTCCTTCCTTCCTTCCTTCCTTCCTTCCTTCCTTCCTTCCTTCCTTCTTTCTTTCTTTCTTTCTTTCTTTCTTTCTTTCTTTCTCTGTCTCTCTCTTTCTATACAGGCTGACTCACTGGTCATGGGGTGCTAGTGGTCAGTCTTGAGGATCCCTGGTCACTCGTTTCTTTCTACAATTCCAAAGTCTTGGCACAGCTCAGGTGTCCAAACGGATGGCTCCCCCCGCCCCCCAGGTGGGACAATCCTAGATCTGAGTGAGCCTGGGATGGAGCTGAGCCACCCATTCCACTTTGTAGAATCGCATAGCAACATTTGTGGGAGTCTGAATTCTGTGCCTGTTTGAAGAAGAGAGTCCTTACCTGGAGGCTGGGGTTGGGTGGGTGCCACCGGCTGCAAAGAGCAGGTTTAAAAAAGGCCTGTGTGGACGGGCTTATTTCTGGCTCCAGAGAGCCTGTGTGTTCTTGTCACTCAGATGTTGTGGACTATGGGATAAGGGAGGGGCGGCAGTAGGTGGGCTTGGGGAACCAAGACTGGAGGGGACACATCTTGGAAAATCTAGTCCTTCAGAGGTTGAGTGGGGTTCTGTCTCAGTGGGGGGAGGTACAGATCGATGTGTCTCAGGTGCAGATCAATGACTTTTAGCAAAGCTTTAAAATTAAGACGTGCAATATGGGAATAAAAGTTTTAAGAGAAATTAAAATCCTCTGCCCCTGCTTTTATTCCCTCAGAGGACATCCATAGTTTCTGAGGGTCCTTCTGTGGTGTTTCCTGGGAACTTGAGCCAGCCCCAGGCTTTGGTCTCTGAGCTTGCTACTGTTTTCCTGGGCAGCACTACCTCTGCTGTTCTTGAAGCTGAAGTTCTGGGGCCATGCATGTTGGTGCTCTTGAGGTGTGCGATTCTCTCTAAGGGACAGCCCACTCTGCCTTCAGCTGGCTTTGCGGTTGGGAGAATGTGGTATGACTTAGGCCCTACTTAGTCTATGTGTAACCTCATTTGGCCTTTGGGTGGATCCCTGAGGTATGGGTATGGCTAGCTTTGATCTTACCTGCCTCGCTTTGGCTCTGGGTCACTCCAGGTAGTTCTTTGTCTCAGAAGAGGCTCTGCTGGATAGCTGTGCTGATTTGGGGTATGCCAGGGTCCAGGCACATCTGGTGGGCAGACTGGGATAGTATTCACACCCTACTCTGAGTGCCTCCCCCCTGCCCTGTTGCTGTCCCAGCCCTCCGATACCTCAGACACAGAGGGAAAGGAGTGCCTCCCCCATCTACCCTGAAGGCCTGTGTAGGATCCTGGGATTTTACCTGGCGGCCGATGACTCTCATGTCTCCTCTCTGCCCTGCTGAGCATGAACTGCTCCTTTCAAGGCATACTTTACTTACATGCAAAGGAGAAGTGGGTCAACCAAGAAGGGGAGCCTGAGGACTGAAGGACCAGGGAGCCCGTCTCAAACCAGCTCACCAAGAGAATAGTAGGCCCAGCAGACATGCAGGCTTCTTTCTAGAATGGGCTGGGGATAGGCAGGGACGGAAGAACGTGGTAGAGTCTAAGGCTCTCTTGTGGGAAGCCTCCTGGGCTCCTGCTGGGATGTGTCTCTCTATGGTACAGTACCAAGCTGGGTTTAATGCTGGGATGGCCCAAAGGCCTCCTCCAGGCCAGACCACCCCTTAGGTCCATTTTAAAAAGGACATGAATAATGCATGCCAGAGGGTAGAAATGGCCAAGCCTATAACTGTGTTAGACCATTTGGGCACCTCGGGTGGTGAAGCTGGAAGGTGGGCCTGAGCTCTCTGCATTGTTAGAAGCCTGCTTTGGGACAGCAGACAGTCCAGGTCTGGCCCCTGGCAGCCACCGGAGAACCTAGGTAGAAAGTTAACTGGGGCACCATGGAAGGGGACCTAGGGCTGAAAACTCTATGAACTCCCTACCAGGGCATCCTGCTGGTGATGGGAATTATTGCCCTCCCCCCCCCCCCGAGTCCGTCTCTCTGTCTATCCATACGTCTAGGGATTGGACAGGTGGGTGTAGCTGCTTCATGCTCCAAAGTGCTTTAGATGTCCAGGGTGAGTGGCTGCTGTTGTGGGCGCCAGGTGCCCCATAGGCTAGTGATGCCCTCAGACAGTGTTAATGAAGAACTTGATTAAAAGAAAATGTCTGAGTGAAAATTTTCCATTCCACATTTAGCTTTGGCAGAAGTCACCCCCTTACTGGGCGGTGTCTCTCTGCTGGCCTGGGCGGGCCTCTGGATCTCCACCTGGGTGGGGCACATAGTGAGGGCTTATGTTCTTGCCTGACTTACTGTTGCTCAGGAGGCATCTTAGACCTGGGGTGCTCAGAGCCCCAGAACTAGGAACGCAGGAATGTGCATACAGACCTAGTCCCTAGCAGGGCTTTAGCCAGCCAGGAAAGGGTCTTTAGGAATAGAGCTTCCTGCTCACTGGAGGCCAGATGTCCCCCACCTGCAGACCGGGCCTCTTGTCTGCTTGACTTTTTCAGATCATCCTGCAAGCTCAGGACTCAAAGTGGTACCTGCAGGGGTGTGTGGGCTGGCTCCAGCTGGGCCCTCCTGGAGCCAGGCAGGGTGCCCTGGTGTGTCTGATAGGCCCAAGCTGGAGTGGATGGATTCCACAGGCAAGCACTGTGACTACTTTGAGGAGAGGGCTAAACAAACAAGTGCTCCTGCCTGCCATATCCTTTGGGAAAGCTGGCATGTCCTCAAGTGTTCTCCTGTGTCCTTGCACATCCATTCAGTCTTCGGTGGCCCTTGTGTGTGTTCATGCTTGCCCTGTGCTTGGGGGCAAGCCCAGAAAGGCAGAGAGTTTGCCTGAGTCCCAAGGTAGTGGGCAGCTAACCTACATTAGACAAGCCTGAGGGAAGGAGGTGGGAGAGGAGGGGTGTACCCCACGGGTGTGTTCATGTGCCCGTGTGGTGGCCTCTGGGCATGAGCAGATGTGCGGGTATGCCTATATAATGCATACGCCCACAGTAAGTGTCTGTATGTGAGTCTTCTTGCAGGTGCCCGTGCCTGCCGCAGTCCGTTGCTCACACATTTGTGAGCTGTAAATTCGTGCTTCCATGTGTGTCTTGCAACATGCATGTGTGCACATGTGTTTGCATCCATGTTTCTGCATGTGCTGGTATGTGCATTGTTCCCCACACCCTGCCCCTGCTCAGCACACAGGCTTTTCCGATTCTGAACCCTATCCAGACTGTGGTGGGGAGGCCATGACGCCTTTTTTCCTTGGATGGAAAGGCCTCCAGCAGTGTCTAGGGAGGAGAGATGCTTGGTCCTGGACCTAGGTCAAGCTTTAAGGGCTTAGAGACAACCCAAGGTCAGAGTGCATCAGGCCCTCCAACACCTCGCTGAGGCCCCTGACACCTTGCTGAGACCCCCGCAGGCCCTGCTGTACGTTTACACAGATGGTACTCACACTGGACAGAGGCTACCCTGCACCTCAGTGCCATTGAGGTGCCCCACTAGTGCGAAACGTCAGACATGGCCCAGGACTGCCCCCTTGCTCCTCAGGCATCTCACTCAGGGCAACTATCTGGCCCATGTGGTCTGCTAAGGAGCTCGGGAGGCCGTACAGAAATACAGGCTGCCAGGTGTGTGTGGATACTCTGCCCTGGGAACTCAGCCCTTCCTGCTTCATAGGCAGGGTATGGTGAGGCTGGTGCACATGAAAGCCATGAGGCAGCCTGGCCCCACTGCCTGTGTTCTTCAGCTTCTTGTTGCTACAGAGGGAGGGAAGCAGTTGTCTCCACTTCCTGGCCAGGAATAAAACCGAGGGCATGGTGCATTGTGTAGTACAAGGTCTCCCCACATACACCCCCCCCCACCTGCCCCATGTCTCCCCTCTGCTGCTGCCCTGGGATCCCTCATCATTTCTGTAGGTGGCGTTAGGTCTTTGACTTTCTTTTTTTTTTTTTTTTTTAAGATGGGGTTTTCTTTTTATTAAAGATTTATCTTATGTATATGAATGTTCTATCTGCATTTACACCTGCCAGAAGAGGGAATCAGTTCACATTATAGATGGTTGTGAGCCACCATGTGGTTGCTGGGAATTGAACTCATGACCTTTGGAAGAGCAGACAGAGCTCTTAACCACTGAGCCATCTCTCCAGCCCTGCCTTTGACTTTCTAACATGGGGTCTGAATTTTCACTTTGTGCCAGTGTGGAACCAGCCCCTCCCATCAGACACCACAGGGAGCTGCTGTGTTCTACCCAAGTCAGGCTGGAGGGGACCCGTCCCTAGAAGGCTTGGCTGCTTCTCTCAGGCGAGTCCCCCCCCACCCCCCGGCCTCCGCCTCCTGAGCTCTTCACTGCTGGGCTGCCTTTGCGGAACAGCATGGATTGGAGGTCACAGACTTCTTTTCAGTGCCATCTGTGTGTCAGTCAGAGAGGGGGAGTGTAGAGCGAAGCGTGTGAAGGGTGGACACTCCAGGCTGGTGTGATCTGCTGCTGGACCCTTGTGGCTGTGGCCTGTGTTGTCATGCTGTATGTCCATGCTGCCCAGGGAAGAGGATGGGGTATCATGGCTGGTGGCCCCGTAGGGGTGCTGCCGTGGGAAGCAGGAGCTTTAAATAGCCTCTTGCTTCCCACTAAAAATAGTTCTGCTGCCATGGAGGTGGTTGCCGGGGCGGCGGGCCTGGCTCCTGGCCAAGGCAGGCGTGGGCACACAGCGTGGACTGCGCGCTCGGGTGGCGGGTAGCTGCAGGCCCTGCAGGCAGCCACCATCATTCCATTTTGTGGTCAGGGCAGCTATGAGGGAAACCCCACTGGCCTGGCTCCAGAAAGGACCAAACACAGGCAGGAAAGTAAACCCCTGTGTTACCTCACCACCTGTCTCAGCAACCAGGAACACAGGAAACACTGTTTCCTGAGGCCAGAGAAGCTTCTTGAACCCGGTGGGTGGACTTCAGTAGCCACTGCAAGGTCGGGATTGGGGGTTTAAGGCCTGGCATGTCTCTGCAGGGGATTCTGGGCTGAGGCAGGTATGCTAAGTCCTTACTGAGAAGCTAGAGACCTTCTTGAGAAGGTGTGAGGAGGGGTCAGCGTTGGCAGTGCTGTGGGCTGGTGAGAGATCAGAAGAGCAGGGGTATGTGCTTGCTCAGTGTGTTAGGTCTCCTGGCTATGCGCTGCCACCTGGCAAACAAGGTGACCAACCCAACAGAGGGTCTGCCAGGACTAGGGCTGTGCCCCTCCAGGAAAGAAAGGAGGATGTCCCCGTTACTGGCTGAAGCAGGGTTGTGGCTGTCATGCTGCTGGGTAGCCTGGGCCTCTGAGATCTCCATCCTGTCTGGGTCCCTCAGGAGCATGGTAGCTTGGACAAGCTGCAGCTGGCTTGGCTTAGCTCTGTGGCTACCCCTAGGCTGACCGGCCCTCCAAGATGTTTCCTCAGCTGTGAATTGTTCCAGACGGTGGCCCTGGGTTAGCCAAGGTTGGAGCTAGCCCAAGGAGCTTACCTTGGGCATGAGGAACACAGTCAAGGAGCAGTGATGGCTAAGATCTGCTGGTGTGCCTGCTGGTGGTCTGGTGGGCCCAGGCGCATACATGTGGCTGTGTCTCAACATGTTGACCTTGCCTTCTTGGTATCATATCCCCAACTCTTCGCCCGTTGTCCATTGCAGGTGCCCATGGTTAACAAGAGCTGTATCTCCAGCTATTCCTGTCTACAATGGCATCCTCTTCCTCTTTGTCCTGGCCAACTTCAGTATGGCCACCTTCATGGACCCTGGAGTCTTCCCCAGAGGTAGGGCCCTGTATGGGGCAGCTCATCCTCTTTGCACTAGAGTGTAAGTGGCTGGCTTGGACTTCCCAGTAGGTGGGCTGGGCAGAGATTAGAGAGGTCCTCTCCTGCTAGGAAACTCACCTTCCTGTACTCTTGCCACCCTGCTGGGCCCCTGATGTTCAGCGGACGAGGACGAGGACAAGGAGGACGACTTCAGAGCCCCACTGTACAAGAACGTGGACGTTCGGGGCATCCAGGTCCGCATGAAGTGGTGCGCAACATGCCACTTCTACCGCCCACCGCGCTGCTCACACTGCAGTGTCTGCGACAACTGTGTGGAGGTGACTACCCCCGCCCCTTCCCACGCCAGGCCCTGCGCCCAGTTCCTACCTTCCATGCGTCCTGACATACTGCCCCCGCCAGGACTTTGACCACCACTGCCCCTGGGTCAACAACTGCATTGGACGCCGCAACTACCGCTACTTCTTCCTGTTCCTGCTGTCACTCAGCGCGCACATGGTAGGGGTGGTGGCCTTCGGCCTGCTCTACGTGCTCAACCACTCAGAGGGGCTGGGAGCCGCCCACACCACCATCACGTATCCTTATCCTCACACAGGCCAGCCCGAGGCATCGTGTTCTGGGGGGGTCAGTGGGTACATGCGTCTTCCAGCAAGAGAGTGGCTGTGCTCAGATGAGAGGGTCACAGAACTGTCGATGCAGTGTGTGTGTATGGGGGGGGGTACCCATTGTTCTTGCCTCAGCTTTTGGCCTTAACGGGCCAGCATGGCTGTCATGTGTGTGGCTGGCCTTTTCTTCATTCCTGTCATCGGCCTCACTGGCTTCCACGTGGTACTGGTCACTCGGGGGCGCACCACCAATGAGCAGGTGCAAACCCTGTGGGCTGGCCTTCAGGAACCCTCATGTGAGGTTCCTTAGGCATCTGTGGGAGGAGGGGCTCGGGCTGTGGGGCCATGGCTGCCCATCCCCTGCACACTCGCCACCCATGGACATTGCAGCCACCAGCAACTCAAGGCCTAGAAACCCTGTAGTTTCCTGCAAGGGCAGGCCAGGATAGCCTGGGCGTGGGGCACTGCTGGGCCCACTTTGCCTGCAGTGCTGCTATGAAGACCACTTCTAAGGACCCCACCTACCTTTGCCTGTCTCCCTGCCTGTCCTGAGTGGCCAGGCTGGCTGAGGGTCCCATGTCCACAGGTGACTGGGAAGTTCCGCGGGGGTGTGAACCCCTTCACGCGAGGCTGCTATGGGAACGTGGAGCACGTGTTATGCAGTCCCCTGTCGCCCCGGTGAGGCCCGGCCTGGGCAGGGGGACAAGGAGGCCTGTTCTGGGGGTGGGGTGGGCAGCCTCGGACCCTGAGCCTGGTTCCTTTCTGCTCTGGCCAGTTGGGGCTGGCCCTGCCTTTGTCCATTCTGGCCTGCTTGTCTGGCCCCTGACCCTTCTGCCCTGGCACAGGTATGTGGTGGAGCCCCCCAGGATACCACTCTCAGTGAGCCTAAAGCCACCCTTCCTGAGACCTGAGCTCCTGGAGAGAGCTGTGCCCCTCAAGGTCAAACTTAGCGACAATGGGCTGAAAGCTGCCCGCAGCAAGGTGGGGGTTTAGACTGGAACAGTAATGGGGGGGTGAGAATGGGCCGTGGGATAGAGGGGTGGGGACAGGAAGAAGAGGTGGAGGGACTGGGCAAGTTTTGTGTATCTGGAATCACTGGAAGAAAACCCAAACTTCAGCTGGGCACAGTGGTAGCACACACCTTTAATCTCTGCCCCTGGGAGGCAGAGGTAGGTGGAGCTCTGAGTTCTAGACCAGCCTGGTCTACAGAGTGAGTTCTAGGACAGCCAGGGCTACACAGAGAAACCCTGTCTCAGAAAAAAAGACAACAAAGTCACCCAGACTTCACCCACCCCTGCTCCCTCTCCCCTAGTCCAAGGGCAGTCTAGACCAGCTGGATGAGAAGCCTCTGGACCTTGGACCTGCACTGCCCCCCAAGATAGAGGCTGGCACCTTTGGGAGAGATCTGAAGACCCCAAGACCTGGCAGTGCTGGTGAAGTGGAGGGGCAACTGAGGGAAGGGACATGACTGACCTTTGTGTGACTCCCATGACTGACTGTGGTCCCTCTTCCCAGAGAGTGCCCTGTCAGTACAGAGGACCAGCCCTCCAACACCTGCCATGTATAAGTTCCGGCCAGCCTTTCCCGCTGCTCCCAAGACACCCTTCTGTGGACCTAGTGAGCAGGTAAGGCCAGGCTCTGCCTCTGAGGAGGCCTGCAACTCTGAAGACAGCCCCAACTCTAAGACCTGCTCCCCTGGGAAAGGTCTGTCCCTGGGGAGAGCCTTGTTTGGTCACGGTGTCCTGATCCCATTCTTATGTTCCTGACAAGGCCACACTGTCAGTAAGTTGTCATGTACACTCTGGCAGGCCTCCATCCTGTGGGCATGCTGAACTGGGGTCCCTTGGAGGGGAGCAGGTGAGCTCCTCCTGGCCTGACATGTTTTTCTACTGGCATTGTCCATAGACTAGGTGGGCAGCTTCCCCCTCTAGCAGTTAGGATGTCTGGAATTTCACCATTAGTCATTCTTTAAGGTCCATGGGAAGCCCTCAGAAGAACTGAAGGTTTGTTTGTGAAAGCACATTTATTTTCCTGAGTTAAGTACTTCTTTGTCCATCACTGTAGAAGAGCCAGCAGGCCGCATGGAGCAGCCTGTGGAATGATCCAGAGCCCCAAGTGTTCCCAAGGCTGCCACCCCTCTTGGAGGCTGCCTGAGAGACTAGTTCATGCATCTAGACCAGCTCTAGCCTGGGGGCCTCCTTACCTATCTGGGACATTGGTTGAGGGTGAGCCTAGGAACTGATGGGCAGGGCTCCTAGTGGCAATGTGGTCACCCTGCTGCCCAGCGGGAGAACAGTGTGGGTTGGGAGGATGGGCTTTGCATACCCTCCCTGTGCCACTGCCTTCCTGTGACTGACTGTACCCCACAGAGGATTCCATAAGGCTAAGTATAGCAGGACGGCAGTTAACCTTACAGGCTTCAGAATCTGAGGGCCCTATGGCTCAGTTCTAGTCACAGAGACCAAAGACGCCCCTCTAGCTGTGGCTGTGGCCGCTCTGGATTGGAGAGACCCAAGACTGTAGACCGTGTGCCTAGAGAACCCCGCTCTGGTCTTCCACCATAGAGCCCCACCATCGGTTGCCTAGGAAGGGTCGGTGCAACTTCTTAGTGCCGGTGGGTAGAAGCAGGCCCCACACCATCTTTCCTTGGGAGACAAACTCTGGGAACGCAATGCTCACTCTCCTATTCCAACTTCCAACCATATAGACACTAGAGGGTTGGGCGTGAGACGGGATGGGAGCTTCTCACCTTGTACATTGGATTAGTTGCCCTTGCTTCCGGGGCTGGTGCACTGAATCGCGTGCTCAGAGTTCTTGGTGCTATAGGGTCAAGAGGTGAGGTACGGGCAGCAGTGAGAGTACCCTGTCCTCCTGCAGGTCCCAGGCCCTGACTCCCTTACTCTGGCAGATGACAGCACCCACAGTCTAGACTTTGTGTCCGAGCCCAGCCTGGATCTCCCAGACCACGGGCCTGGTGGTCTGCATCCTACCTATCCCCCTTCCCCACCCCTCAGTGCCACTGATACCCTCTCAGGTGCCTTACGCTCCCTGAGTCTCAAGGCTGCCAACCGGCGGGGTGGGGACCACATGACCTTACAGCCACTGCGCCCTGAAGGTGGGCCCCCCACCCCTCACCGTGGTCTCTTTGCTTCTCATGCTCTGCCCAATCGAAATGGCAGCCTGTCCTATGACAGCCTACTTAACCCTGGCTCACCCAGTGGCCACGCACACCCCACGCACCCCTCTGTTGGCATGGCCGGCTACCATTCACCCTACCTGCACCCTGGGCCGTCAGATCCACCTCGGCCCCCATCCCGCAGCTTCAGCCCTGTGCTGGGTCCCAGGCCCAGGGAGCCCTCTCCCGTGCGCTACGACAACCTGTCGAGGACCATCATGGCCTCTATCCAGGAACGCAAGGACAGAGAAGAGCGCGAGCGGCTGCTGCGCTCCCAGACTGACTCACTCTTCGGCGATTCTGGTGTCTATGATACACCCAGCTCCTACAGCCTGCAGCAGGCCAGTGTGTTAGCAGAAGGGCCCCGTGGCCCTGGGCTGCGGTATGGCTCCAGGGATGACCTTGTGACTGGGCCCGGCTTCGGTGGTGCACGAAACCCTGCCCTGCAGACATCATTGTCCTCACTGTCCAGCTCCGTGAGTCGGGCACCTCGGACGTCCTCCTCCTCCCTACAGGCTGACCAGGCCAACAACAATGCTCCAGGACCCCGGCCTGGCAGTGCTTCACACAGGTCACCTGCCCGGCAGGGCCTGCCTTCCCCACCAGGCACCCCCCGATCGCCCTCCTACACAGGCTCTAAGGCTGTTGCCTTCATCCACACGGACCTCCCGGACCGGCCACCCTCACTGGCTATGCAGAGGTGAGTGCCCAGAAGTGTAGATGGGTTTCATCATGCAGGACCCCTTGTCACCTGGTTCTCCCAGCTTATCCTGGAGACCCGTGGTTGTCTGTAGGGACAGTGCAAGGTGGGTAGGCCTTACCTTGCCTTCAAGGCTCCTAGTTACTCGTGTTTGGGAACGTCTGGCCCTGACTGTATGTGTGTGGGGACATACATATTTGCATGCTGAGCCAACACAGACGCGGCTGTGAGCCCTCCCCGGAACTAGCTTCATGTGGGTCTGTGGACTCCCACCTTCCCAGGTCTTGACACTTGTTCAGCATGCTGAGGCTGAGGGATAGTGCCTCGGCATAACTGATATGTACTGAGCATGCTGCCACAGACAGCTTAAAAATGGGGAAGGGCAGGTGGGACCTAGGCATCTGAGCACTGCTTTCATTGTTTTGGTCTCAGGTGAGGCCTGAGAGGAGACCCCTGTTTAGGCTGTGGATAAAAGGGTCCATGGGCCATGCCCACCTGTGCAGGAGCATATTTGGTTTTTTCAGGGGTGATGAGTTGGGGAAACCAGCTACAGTTCCCTCAGAGGAACAGTAGTAGCTCTGGACAGGCCAGAGGATAGGAATGCTGCCCCCTCATTTTTCTGAGAGTCTGGGAAAGAGCTGCGTGTCCATTGCTGGGCTTCCTAACCTCAAGCCCAGTGGGCAAGGTAGGGCACAGAAACTCAGCCTAGCTGTTCTTTGGCCCATCCAACTGGGAGAGATCAAGGTGCCCATGAAGATGGAAACAGTTCTGGTAATGTTTGTCTGTCCTGTGACAGCACAGTCCTAAGGGCGAGGACTGCCCAGGGCCCAGGACACAGGGCTCCAGTCCATATCTGCATGTGTCCTATCGCCTACTGTCCTGTGTTCACTGTGTGTGCATGTGTGTGTATGTGCTTGTTTTGATGCAGGGATCACCCTCAGCTGAAGACCCCCCCAAGTAAGCTTAACGGGCAGTCCCCGGGCATGGCCCGTCTGGGGCCCGCTGCCAGCCCCATGGGGCCCAACGCCAGTCCTGCCCGGCACACGCTGGTTAAGAAGGTGTCCGGCGTGGGTGGGACTACGTACGAAATCTCGGTGTGAGAACTGACTACCACTCATCTGCTGTGATCCCACGGGGACCCGGACCCCCGCAGTAGCTCCCCAACCCCATCAAGTTCTCTGCCCCGGGGAGAGGAGGCTGCCCAAGCCTGGTGTGGACACATCAACAGGAAGGAAAGCCCCGCCTCCACGAGCTTGTGCTCCGGCTTCTGCCTGCTCATCCACTTACCTACTCACAAGGGCAGCTGGATCCACGGCTGTGGGCTGTGATGGGGACCCGGACTGACTCCATCAGCCACACTCAGCCCTGCACCCTGTTGCCCTCCTTCCCCAAGGCCAGCCCCGACAGCCCCATGGGCCCACCCACTCCTGTCTGGATGAGTTGCTGCAGCCCTGTTCTCCCAGCTGCTCGCGATACATGGCCTTTCACTGACCTAGCTGGTAGCTTGTTGCTTGGCAAGGCCTATGCTTTGCAGGGAGCAAAACCCTGGCCTGCTGTGGGTTGGGATGGACGGATGGACAGATGGACCGATAATCCAGCTGTAGCAGGGTCCCCAGCTCCCTCTGTTCTGTCTTGCCTGGCTGGTGGGTTTATGTCCCTGTGTCTGTATGCTGTGCTGCCGTGCCACGTCTGATGTGTTAGTGCCCGGCTGCCACTGTTCTTCATCAAAGCCTTAACTTCTGCTTTATGCTCTTGTGGGGGGTGACGGGAGGGGTGGTCCAGAGCAGAGAGGGGGCCAGATGCTGCCCCAGGGAATAGTGGGGCCTAGAGCCCCCTCCCTCCCTTCTCAGGCCTTTCCCCGCCAAACTGGAGAGTCCTCACCCCAAAGCATACAGAGTTCCCAGCACTGGCTTGACCAGTGCCGCTGGAAAGCACATCAGGGAGGGGTCAGTTCTCCCCCTGGCGTCAGGGACCCGAGTAAGCACATGGCAGCGTCCGCTTGCATTGTGTATGTTTTATGTTTTTATATTTACATCTATATATCTATAATTTTATTAAAAAAAGGAAAAATCATTTTGATCCTTTCCTTGGGCAAGGCTATGGCTGTGGGTGCAGGGTGGGTGTCAGGAAAGGGGTTGGGCCAGCCGACACAGGGTGGCACATTTCTATTGACCATTTCTGCTGGCATGCCAAGTCAGGGCTAGTTGGTAACAGACCTCCTGCTGGTAAGTGCAAAGGCCTCTTATCCCAGTCTGTGTCACGCTGGACAACAGGGTGTTTGGGTGAAAGGTTCGGAGCACAGCTGCCTCCTGGGACTCCGAGGCACCAAAAGGCTTGGGGCAGGTACAATGGAGGGTGCATATGGGGCCAACATCTGGCTGAGAACCCTGTAAGAATGACTACTCTCTAGAATGCTCTCTCCCCTGCCATATGCCAAGTGAGTGCCAGAAATCCATGTTTTTCTGAGCTGGGGTTCAGAGCAGGGCTGGAAAGGCCTGGGCAAGATCCAGTGTTTCAGGGAGGGATTTTCAGACTGGGGAGATAGCGAGAGCCTTGGGGCGGAGGGGGTCAGAGCTGTGATCCCCTGCTGACCTCCACCTTTCTGCTTCTCTCTCACATGGACATCGGCCCACAGGGGGCGAATTGGCACCTGTAGCCGTGGATGGGGGTGGCGTGGTCCGCCCAGGGGGACTCCCGGCTTGCACCTGTGCCACCTCGGCCATCCTGAGGACCACCCGCCGCTGCGGGCCCCCTGGAGCGTGGCCGCCGGGGCAGCCCCCCGTGGGACCATTTGTCGGCTACATTCCGCTGCATCCAGCCTTTTCCCCAGCTTCTCAGGTCCCTAATAGAACACTAATAGGTGGCTCCAGGGCCAAGGACAACCTGCTGGGGACCCAGAAGACCAGGCTGCTACAGAGCTTGGAGTGGGGCTGGACTCAGCCTGGGGATCCCTGTCCATTCCCTGTCAGCCAACCTTGACTTAACAGCCTGTTAGGGCCCATAACCCTGTGTCCAGGTGACCTCAGGAAGTACCCCCACCTGCTGCAAGGGTCCAGTGCCCTACTGGGGGTAGCCCCAGAGCTACTGGGAACCAGCATGACCTTCACCCCAACCTCCCTACCCCTTCCAAGCACTTTAAACCACTTCCTCCAGGGAGTCCAGGCCTCTGTGGGTTGGGCTGGGGTGGGGGTCTCAGGTCACTGCAGGTTACTGCACCCCTCCACTTCACCCCAAGCACATGAACAGATGCCTTAAAGTCCTGGAGCTGCCAGCCAGCCTGGTGGACCATGGACCCGGTCCATCCATCTCTGCCTCTTGCCTGCTCTGACCCCTTCTGGGTCTTCTGAGTCCCAGGGTGATACCTCTGGAAACACCCAAGCCTGTGGGCCTGGATGCCTGTAGGGGGAGGGCAGAACAGAACCCCTGCAGGACCCCCTTTACACAGGGACCCTGTCCTGGGATCATTTCTGGGCAGCAGCTCTGTCTCCCATCTGGGGACATAGATCTACAAAGCTGTTTTTCTGTTCTACAGGATTTCCCTCCCTCAACTTCCCTAATAAATTTTTTCTGTGCTTACCTCCATGGCACTATCCAGCAGTGTGAATTCCCTTATTTTAGCCTTGGACAGTGCCAGGAGGCTGAATTAGGCAAGGACCATTGCTTGAGGGGTTGATAGCCCTTGCAGAGTTGACAAGAAGGAGCCGGTCAGCAGATTCAGGGCTCTGACTTGTAAGGTCCTTGGGAAGGCCTGGTCCAGGAGAGCACTAAGAGTGCTAGTAACTCCCCAGCTGTCAGCTTTTAGGGAAGACCATCCTGCCACGCCCTCAAGTTGCAGGGCCCTTTGTGGAGGAATACCCCTGGGAGCAGACCGGGGCCAACACTGGAATCTGAGGCAGAGACCCCACCACCAAAACCCTACCACCAGACCAACGAAGTGCCTCGGAAAGGTTCCAAACCTCTGGCCCCCAAAGCCCCAGTTTCCATGGAAACAAGCTTACATGCAAAGTGTGTCATGACTGTATATCCAGCTGCAGGACCAGCCCTCAGGACCAGCCCCTCCTCCACCCTTCTCTGCAGCTCCTGGTGGGGACTGTGTACACAGGTGCTGGAGGCAGGGACCAGTGAGGCCCCTGGGCCCCTGGGGCAGGACCAGCCACCTGGCCTCCTTGCTGGTGCTGCTGGGCTTCCAGTCTAGAAAGGCAGGAAGTCGTCCACTTCGAGGCGCAAGAAGGGACTCAGTAGGGCCCTGAGCTTCCAGACGGCGGCTCGGCTCAGCAGGGGTGGCACCAGCCCCTCGAAGGGCGCAGGGTCCACCACGTACACGTAGGCCGCTGTGCAGGCCAGCAGAGCACCCAGCAGCAGCCTCAAGGCCAGCAGCCTGCAGGCGGGCGGTGGCAATTAAGGATGTAGGGAATGCCCATGGGGTTGATCCTGGGGGACTGGGTTCTGCCCAGAGTGTGACCTACCAGAGCTGGCCCTTTAGGCCCTCGGAACATCCCAGCTGTGGCCTGCCTTTCTGTCGGGGAGGGGGCTGGGTCAGAGCCTGTCCTCAGTACCTTGGGGTCCCTGGGGGAGGGCAGGTCCCTAGCCCTGAGATGCTCACAATGAACAGATTCCATTGTGGGTTAGCTCAGCTGTGCCCGTTTCCCCTCCCTTCCCAGTGGGCTCTAGCTCTGAGACCTGGTCCTTGATGTCCATTTCTCAGAATATCCCTAGCAGGACCCTGAGTGGGGACTTACCTCCATGCAGGACATCTGCTGCTTTCTGGCCTGAGTTCGGCAATGGGCCCTCTCCCTGTGGGAATCACACTGTCAGGATCGTGCAAGCCTCTGTCCCCAGCCTGGCACCGCCCCTGCTATAGGACTAGAGATCAGAGAAGGGGCTCTGCCCAGGGTCCCCACATCACCCCAGAATCTCCAGCTGAATGTCCTCCATCTGATCTAACACGCCCCGGATGTCCTTCTTGAGGTTCTAGGAGGCAGAGGAAGTGAAGCCAGTCCTCTGTCCCTCCACTGCCTCTGCCCGCTGCCTCTCATGTCTATCACCTCCACTGCGGCCCTCTGATGACCTACCAGGAGCCCAGTGGCCTGGTTGTTCAGAGCCATGTGCACCTCAGCCACACCATCCCACACCTGGGGGCAGAGAATTGGAGTCTGCAATTCAAGAAGCAGGGTGTAGCAGGAGCTCCCTCCCACCGCGGGCCAAACAGGCACCTCAGTAATGGCCATCTTCTTCCTCTCAAAGGACAGTCGGATCTGTTGCAGCTCATTCTGGGTGAGGAGGAGCAGTGTGGGCACAGGAACCTGCTCCCGCTCCCCGGGCCAAGCCCCTCTCCCCAGGGCCCACCTGGGACTGCCGCACAAAAGACTCTTCCCCCTGGCAGAGTTGCACAGGTGCCCTGTCTTCCAGGGGCCAGGTGCTGGGTGACTCAGGGGACTGTGGGCGAGCCCCCAGGTCATGCCCAAGGCTGTGGACAGCTGGAGGTGCTGCTGCATGGGTCCGGGACTGCATGCATCGACTTACCCAGGCCAGGGCTGTGCAGCTTGAGTGATTAGCACACAGAGGCAGGAACTGCTCCCCGGGCCCCAGGAGGGCTCCTAGCTGCTCCCGAAGGTCCTGATTCTGCCTTTTCTAGGGGTAGGGGACAGAGAGATGGGGAGCACCTGTTCTGGTGGCCTGCAGGTGGGCTGGGGCAGGGGTCCTGAGGAGCAGTGTGCGCACATTGGCCCATGGGCTGCACTCACCAGGCTGTGGTTCTCCTGTTCCAGCTGCAGAAAGGATTGTTCGGCAGACCCCAGCTTCTGGCCCTGAAGGGGTGTGGGAGCTGTCTTGGGTGAGGCTGTGGTCCCTCCTTCCAGAGCCCGGGCTGGGCATGGGCAGGGCCTTGGGGACCCTGTCTGCCCAAGTGGCTCCTGCTCATGCCCTGGGTGCAGGGACCAGCCCCACTCCTACCTCACCCTCCACTTCTTGTCTGGACCCTGCTGGCTCTCGAGCTCTGTGCCGTGACGTCGCTCCTTCTTCACTTGACGGGAACATCCTAGGGGCCTCTCCTCCTACTCTGGGTTCTCCTCCCCGTGTCCCAGGAGCTAGGAAAGTTCTGGAACACTCTACTGACTGAGTGACCTGATGGGGGATCAGACAGGGCCACCTTACAAATCCCTGACAGGGCTGATCCAGGCATCCGCCATGGCTGCTTGAAACTTGGGCTGAGGGACACTGGGGGTGAGAGTGTCCGCAGGGTCCCAGGGGTTTTGGCCCTTCCATTCCTCCCTGTGACCCCTTCCTGACCCCAGGTCCAGGCTCTGGCCTGGCTGACCTGCCACTCTCTTTGAGGGCAGTTTGGATGTCACTCTGGTTCACAAGTCTACCCAGGTGATAGTCACAAAGGTCTGGGTACAGCCAAGGAGGTCACAATGGGCTGTGGCTGTGGCAGAAGGCAGGCTGGTGGGCCACTCCTACCTCAGCCCTGTCCCCGCTGTCCCTGAAGCCCCTGCGACTATGCCTTTTCTCTCTGTGTGTGGGAATGCTCACGGTGCCCAACCAGTCTCAGAAGGCTGGTTCTGGAGAAAGCTGCGCCCTGGGAGAAATCAAGTGTAGCAGAAATGGCAGCGGCCCCCACCCCAGGGCCAAGCCTCTCTATGTGGCCCTATCAGAATCCAGCTGAGAGCAGGGGGAGAGGGCAAGGTCATCAAGACCCCACCCCACTGATTATGCCCTCAGGGCTAGTCAGGTTGCCAGTGACCCTGAGCCCAGGGTTAAATCAGCCATGCTGTTGTCTAAGTTTAGAAACAGGAGCAGCTCACAGGACACCACACGGGTCTAGAGGCCTTTACTCTGACTTGAGGGCTGGAATGCCACTCGGAGGGTGTTCTCTGCTTCCATGAGCTTGAACTCAGTCCAGAGCCTCGAGGGCCCTCTCCCACCCCAGAGGCCCTGGCATTCCATGCTGACAGATGTCTTGTTGCTCGTCATCCTTGGTGCTCGGTGGCCCAGTGGCACGCTTTATTAGCAGTGCTGGAAACGCAATCTAGGGTCCCTCGTACAAGGCAAACGTTTCATCCCTGAGCCTCTCCTCAGCCTAGATGATTTTTTTTCATTTTTAATAGTTAAAATATTTTTATTCATCTGTGTGTGTGTGCGCGCATGCACAGGCTCCAGAGGAAAGCACTGGATCCCGTGAAACTGGAGTTACAGGTGATTGTGAGCCCCTGCTGTGGATACCGGGAGCTGAATTCTGGTCCTCTGCAAGAGCAGCAACTGCTTTTTAACTGCCTAGCCATGGATGTTCCATCTTGGGTGCAACATCTCATTGATGAAATCTCTTCTGCTTTTCCCACTTGTTTGTAACTCCCAGGCAGATGTTGGGTCTCTTCTCTGTGTCTTTGATATTTGTATGTCAATCCCTTTAAGTCCCAACTCTCCCTTACTTTGAAATTATTTATTTTGTGTGTATGTAACTTATTTATTTGCATTTTATGTGTATGTGTGTGTTTGCCTGCTTGCATGTTCACCGTGTGCATGCCTTGTGTCCACGGAGCCCAATGCCATGCCTCACATGGCCCGTGTGATGTTCATTGTTTTGTTTGAGACAGAGTCTCTGACTGGGACCTGGAGTGCTCTGATTGAACCAAGATAGCTGGCCTGTCAGCCCTGGCTAGATCGTCAGGCCCACTGCTCTGGGATTACAACTGTGAGCCACCACGCCTGGCTCCTTACAGAGCTTCTAGGGATCAGGCAGCAGCGGCAAGCACTTTGTCACTGACTGAGCTCTCTTAGTCCTCGTTTATACACAGCCTTGTGCCATCTAATGATGGGGTACATTCTGAGGAAATTGCCAGCAGGTAATTTGTCATTCTAAAGTATACTTATGTAAGCCTAGATGGTGCCGTTTCCTGCACACCTGGGCCACATGGGACCTGGGTGTGAGAACCCACTGCTCCTGCACCGCTGAGCAGCGTGAGACTGCAGAAGTGCAGAATAGGGTGTCCTTGGGACATGGCGCAAGATGTCAGAGAACTGTTATCATGGAACTCAGCTGCATTTTACAGTAAAAGTAAAACACACACACAAAGAACGCACGAAAACAACAAGAGTTTCATGTAGTAAAAACATAAGGGATTAGCATCGTCATTTATTGTTGTTTTGCAGTGTTGGGCTCTGCACCTTGTATGTACTGCACTTTATTCATCTGTCAATTCAGTGGGAGGCGCTCCTGCTGTTTCCACTACAAGAGTGAGGGTTATATAACAGCGCAATGCCTACAACAGAATTAGTTGATGTGAGTTTTTCATTACCACCATATCCATATATATATATTTATATTTAGCAGTGATGGTGATGGAACCCAGGGCTTTGTACATGATAAGCAAACACCTACCATTTGCATTTTCAGTCCTTGCTGTTAGATACTGTTATGGGGCCACATGTGGCCTGTAGTTGACCAAATGTTAGGTAGCCCATGATGGTCTTTATATATATATATATATATATATATATATATATATATATATATATATATATATCTTTAAAAAAATTATACATTAATTGCAGTTTATTTACTTTGTGTTCCAGCTTTAGCCCCCTACCTCATTGCCTCCCAATCCTATCCTCCCTCCCTCATCTCCTCCCTGCCCTTCTCTAAGTCCACTGATAGGGGAGGTCCTCCTCTCCTTCCGTCTGACCCTAGCTTATCAGGTCTCTTCAGGACTGGCTGCAATATCCTTCTCTGTGGTCTAGCAAGACTGCTCCTCCCTTGGGGAGTGTTGTCAAAGAGTCAGCCACTGAGTTCATGTCAGAGACAGTCCCTGTTCCCCTTACCAGGGAACCCACTTGGATACTGAGCTGCCATGGGCTAACGTCTGAGCAGGGGTTCTAGGTTATATCCATGGATGGTCCTTGGTTGGAGAAACAGTTCAGAAAAGACCCCTGTGCCCAGACATATTTGGTCCTTGTGGCACTCCTGTCCTTTTCGGGTCTTTCTATCTCCCCCTTCTTTCATGATTCCCTGAACTCTGCCTAAGGTTTGGTTATGAGTCTCAGCATCTGCTTTGATACACTGCTAGGTGATGGTCTTTTTTTAACTTTGAATTTCAGTGGTCATATTTTTAATTGCTGAGGTGTTACTGTTGGCCCCTGGATGCCTCTTCTTTTTTCAAAATATCCTTTTCTCTTTTCAGGATACAGTGGTTTTGGGTGTGTGGGGGGGAACAGATCTTTTTCTGCTTACATTTTCTCTTTCCCCTTACGGTTCTTTGGTTATTTTTCTTTTGGTTGGTCTTGAGACTTCCCAGCAGATGCTATTCTAATAAAAACCTATCTGGTTTTTCTTTTGTCTCTATTTATGAAGGAGTTGAGAAAGCAAATAGGTACTTTTTAAAAATTTTATTAAACTGTAGGTCCAGATCTGAGAAGGAAGGCCCCTTGCCATACATCTCCTGCTCCAGCTAGGTTGTCTGGATTGAAGACTAGACCTAGGCAGTTTGCCAAGGTTGACAGCTGCCATAATCAGTACTGGAGTACACACTTGCCCCCCAGCTAGTCCCCAGTTCCCCCAAAATTGTATCCCTGAGTTAGCTCTGTGTCCCGTCTTCAGTTTACTGAAGTCCTTTTACAGATAGATGGCCCATCTCCTGTTGTCTTCTAGACCTGGAATGGAGACCCTTAGGAGCCGCTGATGCCTGTGGCAGAGGAAGCGGGACATACCACAGTACAGCTCAGTCTGGGCCCATCTGGCCACACTACCCGCTCTGCATTTTCCCGGGATGGGCACATCTGTACACTCTGTACAGGCAGAGGCCGGCAATCACACAATAGGAAGAGCCCCGAGTTGCCTCAGCATGTCCGAAACTACCCAGCAGCTGCCTGCTCAGGCCCCTGGAGGGTCTTCGAAGCCCTCTGCCTGTTTGTTCCTCTCCGGGGTTTCATGGTTACCAGGATATAATGGTCTCAAAGGTGGGGGCCCTTGGGTTGCATTTGGTGTGAGGTGGCTGTGGTTGAGGGGTGAAGGGGCCCCAGCAAAGACCCCAAGTAGCTGTTGGTGATGGTGTCTTCATCCTGTGTTCTGTGTCTCAAGCCTGGCAAGTGCCGTGGATACTCAGAGACTCCTGTCTTGTGTGACTACAGCAGTACTACACAAAGGCTGTGGGCTAGGGTCCTCAGGTCACAATCCAGGCACCCAAGTTGGGCTACAGCTGCTGGGCAGCCGTGGAAGTACCGAGGGCACTCTAGATGCTCATATGCTGAGACCCTAGGGTGCCCACCTTATCCCGGAACCCCACATTCTCTGATCACCTTACCTTTGTTCGGCTGTGCTCTATCTGGAAGGCTGGTTTCTCTCAGAGCCAGGCCTGAAGATATCGCCCCTCTCTACAGTCCTTGTATGGTCTTGAGCTCCAGAGTGTCCTGGGGGGTGGGGGGTAGGGAGTCTAGAAGGTGAGAAGAACATAGCTGCCTCCTGCTCGGGGCATCAGCTGTGCTAACACGTGTTCAACACCCTGCAAATCAGTGTGTTGGGTTGGGGTGAGGATCCGTGTGGAGCCCCCGCTCCATGCAGAAGGGGCTGCATCTGCATTGGGTGGGGGCCCTGGACTGATGCAGAGATTCAGTCACACAGAAAGTGTGGGAAACTAGAGTGTGTTGTGAGGCGCTAGAGTGGCCCTAGCCCCTGTTGCTAAGCAGCACACTTCCCTGGACACCAGTTGCCATGGCAGCCGCTTCCTGCCCATGTTGCCATGACATCCAGATGGCCTTGAGGAGCTTGGAGTGGTGGTAAGGGG
Source organism: Pachyuromys duprasi (assembly GCA_028658305.1). Lineage (NCBI taxonomy): Eukaryota > Metazoa > Chordata > Mammalia > Rodentia > Muridae > Pachyuromys > Pachyuromys duprasi. The sequence continues at coordinate 40,880,334 of CM053753.1, read as the reverse complement.
CGAGCTACCCAGACACACTCATCTCTCCTTGGCTGGTGCTTAGGGGATGCTGAGCAGAGCAAAGAGGAGAAAAGGTTGTGCTATCCAGAGCTTCTTGCCTACAGCTGGTCTGGGATGAAGATAGGGGCCACGGGCTGATTTAATCTACTCATATTCAATGTCCCATGCTCATTTCAGGGCCTGAGTAGAACTCAGAGTCATAGAGTCACCACACCCCTGAAAGTTCCTCATCTCTGTGCTTTTAACCCAGGCTTCTGGCCCAGACCTGCCCAGTCTGTTCTCTCCACTTGCAGCCCCAGAGACCCCTGTGTAGGACTGGAGGGTCCTAGCAGACTCAGGTGAATGTGTCTGGGGCTTTGCAGGCATTTCTGGAACAGCCGTGGAATTGCCTTCTTTCACTGGGGAGTCAGACCACTCCTCTCAGCTTCTCCCCAGGATCTAGGCATGAGCTCACCTTTGCTCTGTTAGAGATGCAAGGTGACACTTGGCTCTGAGCCGTGGCCTTGGACCTCCTAGCTGTTCTTAGACTCATAGCCAGAGGGGCAGTTAAGGGATGAGGTCGTCTGGGGCCAGAGGGTATGGCCTGCTCCTGGCAAGGTAGGCACTTGCTTCTGAGAGCTGTGTGACCTCCTTTGCCTTCCTCAGTCTGTGGTGTGTGTGTGTGTCTGTTTGTGCAGAACAAGTGGAGAAGGTTTTAGAACTAGGCATGTTGGTTCATGCTTATGTCTATCAGGATGGCGTAAGGCTAATGCAGGAGGATTGCCATGAGTTTGAGATCAACCTAGAATACACAATGAGATCCTGTCTCCATGTCTTATCCCCCCAAAGAGGGCACTAGGTGGGCTGGGCTCTTGAGGTCCTTCTGGGAATTCCCAACTTCAGAGGTTAAAGTTATAGGGGTGATGGTGGAAGGTACATCTTAGGCTGCTCAGTGCCCAACGTGCCCTTGGTGCTTCCGGGATGTGTGCAGCGACAGGATATTTGTCCCTCTCCTCTCTGGACACCACTGCTCACATTTTAAAATTTAAGAACCAGAAAGATAACAAGAATGCTAGAGAAAACCTTCCTTTGGGTGGCACAGTCCCAATAGATCACCACCATTCTGGGATGCTGAGGATTCTGAGGCCTCTGGCTGGGAGGTAGCGTGGAGGCCGCCAAGCTCCTGTCTCCAGGGCTCCAGGAGGTTGCTGGGCAAGAGCGAAACATGACAGCTCTACTGAACTGAAGACATCACTCCTTCCTGAGGAGTCACATCCCTTCTCTTGTCACTTCCAGCTGAACAGTGGCATGCAGAAAATTAGCATGAACGACTGGCAGTCAGTACCAAGTTCCCCTTACTGGGAACCAGAATCTGGGTTCTTGTCTCCTGTTCTGTCCTACCTGGCCCTGCTCACTGGCCTGTCATTGCAGGCAGCAATGCCAGGCTGTAAACTCTCAAGGCCTGTTTCTGCATCCTAACATCAGGGCTCTCAGGTTAAAGTGGGACTGTGGACAAGTGAGAGGTCATGTCAAGCTGACCCTCCCACACTGGTGCAGGCAGAGCAGGAGGAGGATGCAGTTCTTATACTTGTCACTAGATGGCGCCTCAACCCTGCAGACTAGGTGCAGGTGCTTGGGTCCCAGCGCCCAGGGCAGACAGCTGCCACCAGGAAATAGATGGGGATCCTGGGGTGGAGCAGAAGCAGAGCTTGCACCCCAACTTGGATCTGTGGTTTCCATAAGGGGTATCCATGTGGTCCCAACTCTCTCTGGGTTGCAGTTATTCTGTTCCCCACGGCTCACTCTGAATCAACATCCTAGACTTTCCCAGCTCTGTGTAGGTTTCCCCAGCCCTCCTGTGGAAATCCAAAGCTCTGGATTGCCTTTCCTCTGTCACAGGCCAATCACAGCTAGGACGAGAGTCCCAGAGCTGTGTGAGCAGGACAACTCAGGATGGTCCAGCCAGCATGTGGGAATGCTGTGAAAACAGATCTTTGACACCTTGGCTGACAGTGGCCTAGGAGTTCCAAGTTGTTCTCTTTTAGGAGAGTGGGGACCACCTGCTAGATGATGGGCACCCAAAGCTGTGACTCTGCCCTTGGTCACAGGTGGAAACCCTAGAAGCTGGGCCTGGAGTGCCTGAGGCTGTTGACAAGCCCTCAAGGTGTACACATGTTCACTTGTGGACTGAGGACAGGCCTTTAGGGGGAGGGGGAGATTCAGGGTAGAGCCCACAGCCTCCCTTGCTATTTGGCTGACCTTTATCAGGACCTTCAGCCTTGGCTCTACCCCAATCCATAGTGCCGGGCCAAAGGTCTGGGTCTTCGCTCCTGGGAAGGAATGGAGCTGTGAGGTGAGCCTAGCTCTGTCTCCAAGTAGGATGTCCTTTTCATCCAAGGACTCCAGTACGCTTGTGTCCTATGGTCCTGTGGTGGCTGCACATGGTCCCACGGCAGGAAAGAGAGAGGCTACACGCTGCTGTAGGACCATGAGACTCCTTCAGAGCCTCCAGGTGAGCCGTTGGGTGACAGAGCTTTATCAGGACGAGGGAGGCCCGAGTAGGGAAGGGGGATGGGGCGAGGGGCACATTTGCTAGCGTGGCACACCCAGTCCCTCAGCCTGTGTGGTAATTCCTCATTGCACTCCACACCTGTTCCACCAGAGGGCGCTGCCAAAAGGCCACCAGCCAATTACATAGGAGGAAGTCTTGCTTTACTAGCCAGAGTTCCAGGCTCCTGGTGAGTCACGCCTTTGTGTCTAGATAGCAAAGATAGGAAACTCTTCCTTGAGCCACCCTTCCTTCCATCTAGAGAACAGATTATCTGTCCATGATCTGGCCCTCACCTCCTCTCTGGCCTCTGGTGATGGTGGTAGGGAGCTTCTCTCTATGTGCCTCTGGTTAAACCTGGTTCTGTTCAGCATTGCTGGCAAGTATATAAAGTTTATCCCTGAGTCTGGAGCCTATAGTTCTCTCCTCCCTCAGCCATCAAGGGCCATCAAGAACCATGCAGATTTACCTGCCAGCACCATGCCTGCCCCTGCTGCAAGTCCCCTCACGAGTACTACCCTCACCACCCCAGTGCACCTGGCCACTCCTGAGTGGGAGCACCTGCAGCAGCCTCCCCCCCCCCACTCCATCTAGTCCACCTGGCCACTGATGAGTGGGAGCACCTGCAGCAGCCTTCCCCCCCACTCCATCTAGTCCACCTGGCCACTCCCGAGTGGGAGCACCTGCAGCAGCCTCCCCCCCCACTCCATCTAGTCCACCTGGCCACTGCTGAGTGGGAGCACCTGCAGCAGCCTCCCTCCCACCCCATCTAGTCCACCTGGCCACTCCCGAGTGGGAGCACCTGCAGCAGCCTCTCAGCTGCCTGACTTTGAGATGTCATTGGACCAGGTGGGCCCTGGGCTGCCTTTAACCAAAGGGAACGTATGAGGGGTGAAATCCGGCTTCATTATGCTGTGTCCCTCTCCTACCGCCTGGGTTTCCCCCTTTCGGGGCCCAGTCCTCACCATTCATGTGCATCCTGCTCACTGTCCTCCTCAGTGTATTGCCTTCCTACCTGCTGCTGTCACCTCCGCCCGGGTCTCCAATCTTGCTTTCTCCAGCTCTCTGAGTCATAGTCCTTAGAAAGCTTCTGGGCCAGGGGGTTCACGCTTGTTTTTTGGAGGGAGAATAGTCCTTCCGCTACCTCCCACAACCTCACCCAACCGGCCAGCTGAGGAGCCAGCTACCCCACCACCCACCCACCCTATGGCTAGTGGCTGCCTTCCCACTCAGGCCAGCCAGGGGAAGCCGCCAGGCCTCCTAGGAGGCAGCAGCAGCTTCTCACTGAACCCTGTATCAGTGATAAAGGGCATTGTCAGTGCCTCGTTCATGTGCCAGAAGCTGCAATATGAGAGAGATGTTTAATTTATCTCAGGAACTAGGCACGAGTTATAAAAATGGTAATTTCTTCGAGATTCAATTACATGTTTTCATTGTTACCCAGCAATCAAGGAAACGATTTTTAATGATAGGCCAGGAGATGGGACCAATCTTGGAGGGAGGACGGGGCAGCCAGGTGATTAAGGACCAGAAGGACAATGTCTAAGGGCCAGGCTACCCCTGCAGCCACCTGGGTTCCCAGTCTCCCCACCTGCCGGTGAGCCCACCTCTGCAGAACGTCAGCCAGCTGTCTCTTCGGCCTCTGCAGAGCAACCGGGGGCTCCTCATGGAGGGGCTGGAACCTGATTTTTTTTTCCCCTAAGTGATGTCTCGGCTCTAAATAACAGCTCCAGGATTAACATTGCTGGCAGCCAATGGTACCAGGTGATTGGAAAAGGGGTTTTATGGCCTCTTGGGTAAAATTGAACTTGCATCCGACGTGTGTTTCCAAGATAGGATTTTCCTCCTTGGCAAATGAGGCACGTTCTCACTAATTACAACAGCGCTCCAGGCCACTCATCACACACAGTGGACAGGCACTCATTGACCTGGAGGTCAACGGTGGGTCATCTACAGGAGCCCAGATCTCTCGATGACCTTGCATCTGGCTCTAGAGGAATCGACAGTGTGGTCAGGAGAGGCGAGAGCAAGGAGCGATGAAATGAGGGTAGCCCGACAGGACACACCAGGGAAAACACCTCTGAGGCTCCAAGCTTCTGGGGCTGCTTAATCTCATTGGAAACCAAGGCCCCTCACCCAGTTGATTGCAGGGTAGTGCCCTGGACATGCCACACCGGGACCTGGAGTCTTAGGCTGATGGTGGGCTGGGCACAACTTCTTTTGGGTCCTCCTGTGTGGTCTCCAGGCTGCCCTAACTCTAGCTCCCTCAAACCAGTGCCAGGTGGGGCTCGACAGGAGCAGGCTCTATCTTTAGCCTGCTTTCAGGGGCTTTGGGCTTTGGCTGTCATCCTATCACAGGGCACGGGGATGTGAAGCCACCTCTGAGTAAGCAGGGAGAGGCTCTAGGGCTTGGGTCAGAGTCTGGGGACACAACACAGGCCTGCTCTTTACACAGAGACACAGCCACTACCACTGCCCCCCCCCCCCCATTAGTGTCACCATCCAGGGTTTATCTGGGGTTGCAGTGCTCTGGGGTTGCCGTGCAGACGAGCAAGAGTGAGCTGCTCCGGGCACCATTGCTGACCCGCACCTTGTCACTGAAGGATGTAAAGGAATGTACCTCTAGGGGTGCTAGGCAAATGGATTTGGGTTTTTTGGTTTTTGTTTGCTTGTTTTGTTTTTTGAGACAATGTTTCTCTGTGTAGCCATTGGCTGTCCTGGAGCTCACTCTGGAAATCAGGCTGTCTTCTAACTCAGAGAGCTGCCTGCCTCTGCCTCCCAAATGCTGGGATTAAAGGGGTGCACCACCACTGCCGAGCTCCCTGAAAATTCCGACTACTAGCTTCCACTGAACCTGACAGGAGGGAGAGGAGGAATGGCTCCCAGTGTCCTGAAAGGGGACCTTCCCCTGAGTAATTATTTTCCATTTGCTTGCAGTAAATACTAGCCTTTTTTCCCATTCCAATAATTCCACTTATTTTTAACCAAGATTAAATATTCTTTCTAAGCTCAAGATACACTAACTGCCCTGTCTTAATCCGTCAGAGCTCTGTTCTTCCTATCAGCAGGGAAAGGCCCGGCCATTCTGGGAGGCAGAGAATGAGCTTGTCTGGGATGCCGAGTCTTTGGCAAATCCGTCTTTACCATCACTTCTGTGGCCGTGAACACGATTACTGTACCACCACGCAACCTCCATCACCCCCAACACTGCCATCATCTCCATCATCAGCAGCAGCAACAGCATCACTCGCACACAATATCTACCACTCTTACCACCAGCATCACCATCATCATCACTTTTTTTTTATTAGATGCAGTCTATCTGTGTAGCTCTGGCTGTCCTGAACTTGAACTCACTACGTAGGCTAGATTGGCCTTGAACTCAGATCATCCTGCCTCTGCTCCCAGAATTCTTGGCTTAAATTCACGCACCACCATACACAATTCACTTCCATCACCACCACCACGACCATCATCACCACTATTATTTCCATGATCATAAGCACATCACCATCACGATCGGCATCACTGTCACATTCACCGCCATACCTCACCACCACTGCCATCACACCTCAACACTGTCATCGCCGCGATCACCCCCACAACAATCCCACTCCTCATAAACCACCACGGCCACCACCGTCTCTGTCATCACCGCCTTCACCACGGTCACTGTCTAACTACTGTCTCCTCCACCACGGCCACCACCCCTGCTTTCATCAGCAGCCACCATGGCCGCCATCTCCACCTCCCTGCCACCACCCTGCCGTCGCCACCCCTGGCTCACAGTTGTGTGACCATCCTCCTCCTCACTTTCCCAGCACATCTTCATGTTGCCATTGTCCCTTTGTAGAAACCTCCATGATGCTGCTGCAGTTGAAGGATATCTAACCCAGCTGTTTGTGGGACATAATGTGAGGGGGGACGCAAGGACAAGGCAGACCCGATTTTAAGAGACATTCCCATTTTCCTCTGCCTCAGGGTCAGCCTGACAAGTTTCTCCTCTTCCTCCTCCTCCTCCTCTGCCTGTTCCTCCTCCTCTTTCCTCTTGAGATAAGAATCACTCTGTAGCCTGGCCTAGGCCTTCACTATATAGTGCTGAGGCTTACCTCAAACTTGTAGCAATCCTGCCTTAGACTCCTGAGGACTGGAATTACAAGCATGTGCAACCATACTTAGAGAAGCTTCTGTTACTGACCAGCTTGCAGCAAAAAGTGGTCGGGTAGAGAAATGGGCAGAAGTGCTCTGAGCTTCCTGTCTGCCTTTCACCCCTCAGCAGCCTCTATCACTTCTGTGGCCTCTCCAGAAGGACGTGCTCATGGGGGAGCCTTCACTGCATTAAGTTCACATGGGAAGCCCTGGTGCTGGGTTCCTGCCCTGGAGCTTTACTCTTCTGTTACATAGTGAAACAGTGCTCACAGATACTAGGCCGTTAGGGCCAGAGGCCAGGACACTCATAGGTGGCCCCCAAGCGTGCTTTGAACCAATGCCATGAGGTCCTTTCTGAGTCATCTCAAGGAGCACAGGGGGAAGTGAGCAGGTGGCTGGGCGCCCTGTAGTGGCAGGCCACTGCTAACATGTAGATGTCCCACTGGGATTTCCGGTCCGTCAGCCCCTGGCACAGTGGCACATCCTTTCGGTGATGACCAGAGCACACAGAGACGAGCAGCCCTGGAGCCATGGCTTTGCTTTTGGGGCCACTGGGGCCACAGGAAACACAGGTTGAGCTGGAATGGCAGGGGTATGGGTGGCACCTCTCCCATACCAGGCATTTTGCTGCGTCTCCCTCTTGCCTGCACTGGCAGCGGTGGCTGGGCATAGCAGAAGGCTGTGGAGTGGAGGACCTCAGGCCCAGAGGAAGGCACTGGCACTAGGGTTCAGTTACCCCAGAACCCTGCTGGGGCCAAAAATGTGCCGATGGGAACTCAGCCGTGTGGACCCCTGCAGCCAGATGGCCCTAGCCTGCCTCACCTGAGCTGCACTAAATTTCTCTTGTTTGGGGAATATTATTAACAATTAAAAATCTTAAATCTTGGTGACATTCCCGGTGGCCAGATAATTAATACAAGAGCAGATAATAATTACTCAATGATTAATAACTGCATTTAATAGTTTTCTAAGTCATTCTAATAAAGAGAAAGCCAAATGAACGCCTATCAAAGCTGCTGATGCCCTGAGCACTGCAGGCACCATGGTGCTGTGGAGTGGACAGGCTGCCTCCTGGCCACATTTGCTTCTAAGCCATGAGCCAGGGGCCGCTGTGATTCTCGCTGGAAGGTGAGATAGGATGCTTGTGCCCAGAAAGTTAGTTTTGAGCTAAGTGGTGAAGCCTGTCTCTTTCCTTGTCTTTCTTAGTTGTATGTGGCTATGGGGTAGGCTCTACCTTTCCTCACCCCTACAGGCATCTTGAATCTCAAGGCTAATAGAGTGGGGCATCTTCCAACATTCATGGGCTGCTCCCTGCCCTTCCCACTGCCATAAGCCCTTCTAGTTCCTGCCATGCTCTGAGGTCTGTCCTAGGGCCATTACACGCACCGTTCCTCATGAACGTGTGTTGGGAGGACCCTGCTATTTGAGGTTGCAGTCCTCCAGGACTAGATAGCCTTTCTGAGCTTGATCTTAGATGGAGGACCGTCTCTCCACAGCAGGGCCTCCTCCTCTCTGCCTGACCTCCTCTGGAGAGCATCTTCAGGCACAGATGCCATATCTGGTATATGACCTTTGGCACAGTTCCCTGCTGGCATTCCTCTCCCTGTGCCCATAGGATAATTAAGTACTGTGTTCTCATCCAGGTGATAGGACCGTGCTGCCAAATACAAATCAAGCATCCTTGGAATTTCTAGTTCCAACCAATTATGTACACCTATCCTGTGAACCTTCCACCTACTCCCCAAGGATTATATAGCCTTTGTTCACCCCGAATAAAGTGGCGCTATCTCGCTGAAGTGGCTCCCAGAGGTCAATCCATCGTACTTGCAGGCCTTCCAAATCCCCAGTTCTTCCCTCCTGCTCCCTTGTTCCTGAGATTCAGTGGCCAATGACCCCAGGAAAGAGGGAATGCCATAATGTGGAGCGTTGCTCAGTGTTGCCCTAGTCCTGTTAGTCTTGTTGCCTGTGTGTTGCTCCACAGGAAGCCTTCACCTTCTAGGGGAGGGAGAGGGCAACTCCCTATTCTGCCAGCCCTGGACAACAGCTCAGAGTCTCCCAGGAGCTCACACTGGGACAGAATCCAGAGATCCGGAGCCTCTCCTGCCTTGCCTGGTCAGATATTTCTGTGCTGTCCACCCCTCCACACCCCCTCACCTCCTGTGGATTCTGAGCAAGGCCATCCCTAGTCATCACACTTCTAAGATGAGAGCTGTGGCTGGTGTCATTATGAGTCCAGAATAGACTTGCTACCTCTGGGTGTGGGGATTAAAGGACCAGACTTTGTACTCTAGAGACACTTGGTGCTTACCCATGATGCCTCAGAGGGGAGAAGGTGAATGCGTGGAAGGCTTCTGGATCACCACAGGCTCAGCTCTTCAGTCCTCTTAAGATCTAGACCAAGATGGCTCCATCAATTCTAAAGTATGAGTGGCCTGTCCCAGATGCCATAGCACTGCCCCAACCCAGTATTAATGACAATAATGACAATTTGGACAGAACCACAGATGGGACAGCAATCAAAAAGGTAGACCCAGAAGTTCAGTATTCCACAAGATTCTGATTTCAAAGAGACTTTCCCTGGCAAGGGAGACCTCCGAGTCTCCATGAACCGGGAAGGACACGAAAGTCCCAGGTCCAGCCATCACCCCTACTGTGAAGAGTCCTTAGGAAACAGCCCCAAAGGCAGAGATGGCCTGTCCACAGCCGCCGCCTCTAGTCCAGAGGCCATCGTCGCTGTAGCAATGGAAGCTATGGGGTGATGACCTTGAAACCTTGGAGGTGGGCACACAGGGTAGAAGGAAGTGATTTTAGGCTGCCCTACAGGGCTATTTTTTAAGGGTTTAATTTTTTTTTCAAAGCAGAAAAGACACAGGTGGAGAAATAAAGGGCCTGGAGCGGTGACCCTGTGGGAAGGGGCTTCCTGTCATTCAACACAGACAGTTCCCACAGGCCAGCCTGGTCTACAAAGTGAGTCCAGGACAGCCAGGCCTCTAGTACACAGAGAAACCCTGTCTCAAAAAACCAAAAACCAAAAAAAGTATGGGCATAAGCCTGGCATAGATGTTCCTCTCGCAGAGCCCTGACCCTGTGGGTGTTACAGTGTCTGCACTCTCCACCTTCCCATGAGCCTCTGCCATCTGCTGGGGACCTGGAGATCTCCTGCACCCAGAAGCTGGGAGAGAGCTGGTCCTAGTTCTTGCTCTACACTGGGACCATGCGCTTCTACCTCCTGTTTTTCTTGCTATGTTTATAAGGTGGTTTTGAACCGAGGGAGGCGATGTCTCGGGTACTAAGGCTTTAGTTACCACGGGTCCTTAGAGCCCAGCCGGTTAGAATTCGGCTCTCCCGCATCCCAACCACATCACTGCTGTTTGAGGCTTGTGGAGTCTCTGTGCCCAGAACCCCCCTGCATCCTGGCAGTCCCTCCAGAGTCCTGACATCTCCCCCACACTCTTCCCCAGGGATCTGGGTGAGGGTAAATGATTTAGTGGCCTGTCTGGTTAGACCTCCTCATTAATAACACATTTCGGCTAACGACCTGCTCTCCTCCATGTCATTAACTGAGCCCTCCAGCTGTGGGAGGGGGACACTTGTGCCAGAGGCAGGGCTGGCCCCATATAGGGTCAGGGACAATCAAGGCTTCTGGGAGCGCCTTGAGAAGGCAGGAAAAGGCTGGAGCAACCGCCTGCCCGCAACGTAGACCGCAGGGCAGCTGAGGCCTGGGAAGGAGTCCATGGCTCCAAGGAACTGACGGTGAGGGGGGCTTTGTTCCAGGGGCAGGCTGCAGCCCCAAGCCCCAACCCAATCACAGCTGCCCATAGGTTCCTGTCTCATCGGGCCTGAGGACATGGACACTCCAGGGGACAATAGGGGAGTTCCAGATCTGGTCCCAAGAACCCTCGGTGGGAAAAATTCAGTTCTCACTATCTCTTTGTAGGTGGCCAAGAGGAGCCCTCCACAGGGCAAGGCTGCAAAAACTCCTAAGACTTAATTAAAATCAATCTCAAATTACTCACACAACATCGATTGGTGCCTCCACTGATGGGGAAAATATCTTCATGGGAAATGCCTATACCACAGCGTCCAGTGTTTGCCCCACTGGATGTGGGGGATCTGCCGAAGGCTGACTGGTACCCATGAGCCTCCGAGACCCAGGGCTTTGCTGAAAAGGCCAGACCCCTTCCAGGAACTGCTGCAAGCTTGGTGGTGGTCTTTCTTGTTTTTGACAAGTCTTCATAGCCCCAGGTGGCTTTGAACTCGCTATGAAGCTGAAGATGGCCTTGAACTTCTGATTTTCCTGCCACAGCTTCCTCATGCTAGGATGGCAGGAATGTCCCACCAGGCCCAGCCATTGGCAGTGTTCTTGACATCTGTGAGTCTGAGGATGGCCAATGTCAGCTCTGCTCCCTGGAGACTCCCTGCCCTTTTAGAGGCTGCAGTGGTGACTATGCCCGGCAGCCCAAGTCTCATCAGGGTCCTAGGACCCCCTCCAGTAAGCTCCTGAAAAAGGAAACAGCTAAGGGTGGTAGCCTCCTGCTTTGGCTCATGTGGACTTTGGAGACTTGTGAGTGACCACTGTTAGCAACCACTGTGTATAAAGTAGCCTTTCGGGCCAACTCCCTCAGTTCAAGCTCAGCAGGGGAAGAGGGTGGCCCATCTGAGAGGTAGGGTGTGGTACAGTTCAGGAATGGCAGAGCTTTGAGCCTGTTCTGGGCCAACTCACCTGCTTTTAAGGTCACGTAAGGCCTTTCTCCTCAATGCAGCAAAAACTAAAACCTTGGGTGAGCTTTCTTTGCTCCTGATCATGGCAGAGCGCCCACAGCACGCCTAGCTCCTTCCCCGCTCCCATCTGTCCTCTCTTCCCAAGTCTGTGGCACGCACTGGCTTTGAAGCCTTGTCTCCTGTGACCTTTGCCCTTCACTGCAGCCTCCAGTTTGCCCCTGGCCCCTTGTGCTTCCTGGAGGCAGCTTTCTCTGGGAAGAATGGAGAATGGAAGTGAGGTGGGAGGGCTTTGTCCCACCTGAGTGTTTTGGAAGCTGTTGGTGGCCTCTGTGGTGATTGCTGACAGGCGCACGTCAGACAGCCTGGACGACACTGGTGATGCCGAGGGCCTCCCCTCTGCTCCTGAGCTCAGCTTCCTTCCAGGCAGGTCTGCATCATGCTGAGTCTTCTGCTATTTTAATTAATGTACTGCTTTCCAGTGCCTAATTAAACTGCAGTTGCTCCGTGTCCAATAGCCAAACGTCCCATTAGATACAGGTTAATGCAGCCATCACAACAGCCGTAGAATGAGCTTGTCACATCCCTGAGGAGGACACGAGTGCAGCCAGGGATGGCACAGCTCAGGTGTGGCTGCAGAAGGACCCTGAGCCCACCTGGGAGCCTGCCCGGCCCGTTTGGCTCCAGGGCCTGCACCTGGAGGCTCCCAGTAGTGCTGTTCATTTTGATTCCACGGGGGCAAAACACATGCCACTTTCAGGAAAGTTTGAAATCGCAGAAATTAAAGATAAGCAAGTGAGGCCCTCCAGTCCATAAGTGAGCTGTTCAGTGCCTTGCCTTGGGGTCCAATGAGGCTTCAAGTAGCTTTCTACTCGCTATAGAGGCTGGGACAAAGTCCTTGGGCGGTAGCAAGCACGGGGGTCAAACGGAAGAACCCCTGATCTCTCATCAGTCAGCAGCCCCAGGTTGGGGTATGTACAGAGGGCTGGGGTTGGGGGCATGGTACCCCACTAGGTATGTGAATACCCAGGGGTTAGGTTGCCCCTTCTGGCCCTTAGGAGGTCTGCAAAGGGGTAGTTCTTGTTGGTCACCCATAGTCCTTCACCCATAGTCCTGAGTCAGTCCTTTGGGGCAGCAAGGACTGACTACCTGGGAAGGCCTTGGCTTTGTTCAGGCAGGTAGGTATTTAACCCCTGCCTTGGCTTCCCACAGTGGGCTTCCGGAGGCCATTTCAGGATGGTGCTTGCTGTAGGCCTAGGCTCAGCCTGCTGTTCTAGAACCTGAAAGCTGGGGTGGACACAGGCCCAGGGCGGGTAAGCCTCCTTATTAGGCTGCTGGGCCCTGCTTTCCCCTACTTGCTTATGTCCCTATCTTTGGCACTGGGACCATGTCCTCCTTGGCCCCGTGTACCTCAGTGTCCAATCACAATAAGCTAAGACCTGTCTCAGGACAAGGTATGTGCTCCCAAACCTCCAATTGCTTCAGAATGCAACTTGGCTTGGCATGTTTAGGGGCCTAGGGTATGCTCACTTCTGCCCTGGAGAAGGCCACAGCCCCAAATACCCGCTTGGACCCACTGCACTCTGAGCTGCCATGGTGCAGTAGTTGCAGTTACAAAGACTCATTTTGGGCATGAGACTCTCCAGTGAGACTTCCTGGGCCAGAGAAGCCCCAAAGCCAGATAGCATGGAGGCCTGAGTGTGAGGGACGGTCCTTCCAGAGTGGCTCTGCCCACAGTCCCAGCCACTGAGGACTTGGCAAGGACCAAGACAACAGATTCCAGCCATCCTAAGGCTCTGTCTTCCTGGGGCTGGGTCCATTAGGTCCCATGTGTCTGCTTTTTTGTTTGTTTGTTTTGTTTTGTTTTTTTGAGACAGGGTTTCTCTGTGTAGCCTTGGCTGTCCTGGACTCACTCTGTGGTCCAGGCTGGCCTCGAACTCACAGAGATCCATCTGCCTCTGCCTCCCTGAGTGCTGGGATTACAGGTATGCGCTACCACGCCTGGCCCCAAGTGTCCTCTTGTTGCAGGTGTCTTTCACACGAAGGTGGCACACTGGACTCCCAGTGTACTTCCTGAGTGTTCAGTGCTGAACAGTCCACGGAGGGTCCTATTGGGGGTGGGGGTGGGGCGGCCTCCTTGCCTCCTGGGTCTTCGCCTGCCTGTGTTCCTTCTCATGGTGGGCCAGTACAGACAGCAGAGTGTACGTGCTCTGGGAACATGGCCAGGAACACGACCCCAGAGCCGTGACACAGGCTTGGGGAGCTTGGGCAGGCCATCTTCCTTTGTGTGTGTGTGTTGGGGGAGGGAAAGGAGGGAAGCGTTGGCCTGCAGTGAAGGTGAGCAAGTGTTGGCAGGCCGAGTGGTCACTGGGAAGGTGTCTGGGAATGGCGACAAAGCGCTGTGTCGCAGCCAACTTGCTTACTAATTTCCAAATCATGCCTGCTTGCCACACCTGGGGCCCTCCACAGGTCCCCGAGAGTCGTTTATTTGTTCATTTTTTGTTTTTTGTTTTTTTCTCACATTCTGTCCTCTTGGGAGGAGGTAGTAAAACCTTAGTGTTTTGTTCATCTCCTATCAACATTTAGGTAGGACAGATCCCAACTAAGATCTTGGAGTTGAAGCCATGCATGGTGGCGCACACCTTTGATCCCAGCACTCAGGGAGGCAGAGGCAGGCAGATCTCTGTAAGTTTGAGGCCAGCCTGGTCTGCAGAGTGAGTCCAGGACAGCCAGGGCTACACAGAGAAACCCTGTCTCGGAAAAAAAAATCTTGGGATTGTGGTGGGCCACTGGCTGATCATCCCATTTCTCCAGGGATGTTATCACCCATGGGATTCTGGCCAATACCGAGCCAGCCCTGCTTTTCAGCCCCTCACTGCCCTGTACTGAACCTGCCCTAGATTTCTCAGGGCCACTGAAGGTGGACAAACATTCTGTGAGTCTTTGTCATAAACCTTTGCTCCTCCTGGACCCACGGCCTCAGATGGCACTGATGTGTAGCGTCCCAGACATAATACCTGCCCCTTCTGCTTCTTGCCCTCATCTCCATGTGTCAGAGGGAGGGAGGCTGTGTGGAGGAGAGCTGCCAAGGCCCTGTGGCCAGCAGGCCAAGGTTGTGCAGTCTGTGTGCCCTCCCTGGGGCCCTTGAACCCTGCAGATACCTCAGAGAGTGGGACTGCCTCCCCGGTCCTTCCTGGCCTCCAACCCTCGAATGGGGATTGTCCACTCCATTAGCCTGTTCCCCTCTTCCTGGCTGCTCCCTCCCAGCTTATGAAGAGGCTCCACAGCTGCAAAAAGGGGCCCTTGTTGGGCAGTTTTGAGGTACAGTAGAGACTGGGGCAGGGGTGACTCAAGGCTCTATTTCTGTCCCGAGTCTGACCCCATGCAGTGTTGGTGAGTCACAGAGGGTGGTGACTGGGGTTTCTAAGCCCAACTCCATAAAGCCCCTGAAGTTCTCCTCAGGACACCCCACAGCATGAGGGATCTCTTGCATGCTGCCCTGTCAGCCTGGAGAGACACTGGGATGCTGAGAGCTGGTATGTGTCTGGCAGTGCTCTGAGTCTCCCTGTGTACTACAGGCCTCACAGGCGAGGGGGAGGAAGCAGGACAGGGACGGGCAGGCAGGCTGAGGGAGGCCCGGGGCCCACCCTCTGCCTCCCATTGTCTCAACAGCAGCCGAGGAGAAAACAAGGACTTTACGGCTGTCACAAATATTTCATCCCACACATTTTACAGTCCGCAACTGCTGCGAATGCTGCGCTCCTGTCGGAGCTGGAAGATTCATAAAACGCATGTGAATTTTTATGTCCAATTATTCTAGGTCTCCCGCTCAGGGCGCAAGAGCAACCCTGTCTGCATCCCGGCCCTCAGCCTCTGCCTATTTAGACCCCCTCTGTGCTCAGTGGAGAAGCCCCCCACTGCACCCTCCTTCCAGGCCCTAAACACCAAACGCTTTTCCTCCTCCCTACCGACCTCCTAAGGAAGGAGGCTTCCAGGCCTACATGGAGTTACAAGGAAGACGCTGCTGTCCAGCCCAGAGCACCCCAGATAAGGGCTCCTTTGAGTCTGTATACCCAGCAGGAACCATCATGGGCTCAGGCTTGCTGTTGCTCACTTTTCTCCTGAGAAATGGGCTTGGGTTGCAAGAGGACCCTTCCGTGATGCTGAGCTCCAGGTTTCTGGGGCCCAGGCGGCTCCAGGTGGCTGGGGCAGGCCCAGGGCAGAAGGTGTGTGCTGCCTAGGCTCTGGCTGTGTGGGGGAGGGCTAGAGGGTGTGGTGGGCCCTGTGGGAGCACCTCATCGGTTGCAGCCTCACGTCCCTTCATTACGGCGCTTGCAGAAGATGTTCTCTGATTAGTGTGCTGAATTATGAATTAGGTTCCGGGTCCCTGTGCAGCTGTTCCTGGCTTGTCATCCCCACCGCTTTATTTCCCCATCTGCTTATAAAACCAGGAGCGCCGTCCTGCAATAAACACTTCAAGCACTTTTTTTAGGGGCTAATTAATTGTGTTGCATTTCTCCAACACAGTGCGCAGGCCGGACCTGCCCTGAATTCCCAATGTGATTCAGCTCCTGTCAGGGTGCCTAGGGAGAGGCCTGAGCCCAGAGGCCTGAACGGGGCACAAGGCCTCCACAGGCATACTCTTTCTAAGTCAGTCCGGACCCCATGCTGGGCACTTCTCTAAGCAAGCAGGTTCTCCCTGGAGGTTCCCCTGGATACAGTCTGGCTGGGCCGCCCGTCTGTACTGTATCCCCTGTTTGAGTGGCAGTGCTGGGATTTCCACTCAGTGTCTGCCCTTCCTCGGCATCTGTCCCCGTTTACATGGTCCCTCGCCCAGAGCTGCTTCTACCTGCTTCTTCCCAATGGCCTGCTTTTAGAGACTCCCTGAAGCTGCCCTAGGAAAGAGGTATTGGGGGGCTCTATGTCTACCCTGCACCCCATGGCAGTCCTCCTTCCGAGAGGACTTGGAAAACATTCTGGAGCAGGCTTCTAGCAACACTGTTGGTAGAAAAGCAAAATCACAGTTACAGTTTCACAACACGCTCAGTGCTGATAAAGCTAGGCAGCTGCTGCGCGCTGCTCTCCACCCAGGGACGAGGTGTTTGCTCAGTGTGGGTGCCATGCCAAGGCAGTGAGAGCCTGCAGTGTGGCGCCCATGGATCTGAATCCACGCTGCTATAGTGCCAGGACCCTCCAGGTTGGAGACGGGACCTGGGAGGTTCCGCTACTTATGCTTGATGGGGACAGTAGACACCTATGTGCCACCGTCATGTCCTTGGAATCGGCCAGCAAGGCTCCTCTGGTTCCCATGCCTTTGTCCTCACAGGCTGAGCTGAGGCAGCGGAGGGTGATCTGTTTAAAGACATTGCGGGGTCACTGAGAGGGCAAGGCTGTGTGTCCACTGTGATGAGGGACCCTGGTCAGCCTTGGTCCCTTGGCTGCAGGGACAGATATCAACTCACCTGTAGGACCGCAAGCTGGGGCCCTATGAAGGTCCCAGCTCTGCCTTTGTCCACGGCACACGAGAATGGCTGAACCCAAGGACATGGTGGCCGCTTCAGACTCAGGGTCGGGCACACTCTCTCACTTCTAAGAGGCCTTTTTCAACAGCTCAGCTTCCATGCTGGAGGCCCTGTGAGAATCTGGAGGAGTCTTTGTTCTCACTGAGTGTCCAGGCCTGAGACCCCGAGTTTAGCAACCTTGAGGGTAGGAGCTGGTGTCAGACATGTCAGGGCAGAGGCAGGAGGGGGCTGCACCTCCCCTGAAAGATCCTTGGACTCCTTGTAGCCCCCATGAGATCCAGAATGACCTTGGCATGAGGCTGAGCGTGGGAGCTCATGGTGACACAGGGCAAAGGGCAGGGCGGGGTGGGAGGTGCTGTGGGAATGACTTGTTGGCCAGAGCTTGGCTCCTCTAGCTCGGTGAGTGGCCGCATGTGCTAACTAGTGACCTCTGGCTGACTGGGGTCGGTGGGCGTGGGGGCTCCTCTCAGTGTCTGCCATACCAGGAACTGCAGGAATGGCAGGGTTAGGGACCTCGATTCAGGGGCCTTGCCTAACTGGAATGTGGGCCTGGGCAGTGCTGGATCCAGGGGGTCATTTTATCCTAGCAGAGGGAGGTGCAGGTGAGGGGACAGGAGCAGTGCCTTCCTGGACTTAGCCTCTGTGGGAGCCCCACCAGGAGGTGGAGGGGGTGGCCTGTTGGCGCTCCCTTAGGAACACTTTTATAGGCTGTTAATTGTTATGCTTCCATTTAATTCTGGGTGTCATTGCATGTCAGCCAAGCCCGACAGGCTGGGATTTATGCCTCCAAATTATGGGGCTTGGGCTGTTCAGAGGTAAAACAATTACCCATCAATCAACCACCAATCCGCCCGAGTTAGGGCTGGCAGCCCTGTTAGCAGGTGTGGGTGTCCTCTGCCCTGAGGAGACCCTCGGGAGGAACAAGCGACTTTTGGAAACAAGGTAGGCTGGGCAGGGTCCTGCCCCAGCAAACTTGTCCAGCAGGGCTCAACTGTCCAGGAAGGTGGTCCTCCCATACCATTCTCCCACATGTGTGCTTTGTGACCTCAGAGGGTGTGACCCCAGGCGTCCTGATGGCAACCAGCTCAAAGAGGCCGCAGAATCGAGGAGAGGGCAAGGTGATGTGTCCAGCATGCTGAGGGCCCTGGCTGGCCTCTGCCAGTCTTCCGCTAGGTTAGGGTTGTCCCAGGATGCAAAAGGAATGCCTCCAATGTCAAAGGGACTGCGGGGCTCCAGCCATGGAGAGTATACCACCAGAGCCCCAAGGCCTTCTGTGGGTACTGAGGGAGATGAGGCCCTGCTAAGTGGACCAGGAGGTCACTGCCAGGAACAGCCTTTTGATAGGAGCTCTGTGCTTAGTCGAGCCTTACTGAAGGCCCCAGAGCCCCTGAGAGGTGCAGAGGAAGAGTGAACTCTCTCTGAGCAAAGGACCGGGAAGCCTGCTTCTTCCTTGCTGCACTTGACCAGAGCCCAGGACCTGCTCTGCAGTTTTTTTCTCCACAAGTTCTCAAGGATTAGCTGCCCCACCACCTATCTATACCTGCCCAGCTGCCCCTGCCCACCCACCTGCCCCAGCTGCCTCTGCTGGGTGGTTCAGATTTCATCCTGTGATTCTTGAAAATTGCTTCAGCTGTGTGGAAGGGGAAAAGTAGGGACAGCTCGAGTAGACATCCAGGCCCTGACTACAGGGCTTGTCTTGAGAGGAGGGTCTTGGGAGCTTGGTTGGCTGGAGTGTAGAAGGTGCCAACAGGACAGGTGGGGTCAGAAAGATGAGCTGAGAGGGAGCAGATGGGGCAAGTGGGCTGGAGTGGGAAGGGAAGGTGGGGAAGGGCAGCTGGGGCAGGTTGGGTAGGGCGCAGAGGCTTTCTCTCGGGGCCTTGGGGCCTTCATTAAGGTCCAACTAAGTGCTAGCTCCAACACCCTTCTGGCTACTCATGGGAACAGTGGCAGGAAAGTGCTGGCATGTAAGCACCCCTAGCCCGAACCTGTAGGCAGAGGCTGCTTCGGTCCCTGCGATGGTGCCAGCCAGTCAACCTCTGTTTTGCTTTTTAAAATTTATTTATTTATTACAGTTTGCTCTGTATCCTATTATAACTCCCTCCCTGGTCATTTCCCAGTCTCAGCCTTCCTCTCTCCCTGCCCCCTGCCTCTTCCCCTAGTCCACTGATAGTAGGTCCTGCTCCCCTACTATCTGACCCTAGCCTATCAGGTCTCTTCAGGACTGGCTGCATCGTCTTCCTCTGTGGCCTGGCAAGGCTGCACCATCCAGAGGGAGGTGAGCAAAGAGCCAGCACTGAGTTCATATCAGAAACAGTCCCTGTACCCCCTACTAGAAAACCCACTTGAAAACTGAGCTGCCTATAGGCTACATCTGAGCAGGGGGTCTAGGTCTACTCCATGCATGGTCCTTGGTTTGAGCATTGGTCTTTGCAGGACCCCCTGGGCCCAGATATTTGGCTCTGTTGCTCTCCTCCAGGTCTTTCTCTCTCCCCCTTCTTTCATAAGATTCCCTGCACTCTGCCCAAAGTTTGGTTAAGAGTCTCTCAGCATCTGCTTCAAGACTGCTGGGTAAAGTCTTTCAGATCCCTCTGTGGTAGGCCCCTGTCCTGTTCCCTGTCTTCTCCCATTTCCGATGTCCATCCTGTGTGCTGGGCACTGCTTTTAACTGGTGCTGAGGGAGCCACCTATGCTGCTGACCAGCAGGTATCCTGAGAGAGTGTTAGGACTTTCCTCCCACGCAGTCCCCTACTGCTGACTCAGCTACCCTGAGATGCTCCCTGTCCTCTGCTAAGTGTCTTCTCACACAGCACAGACAACTCTCACCACGTGTTGTGCAAGCTCTCAGACCGGCCCTCTCCTCCATCCTGATTCCTCTCCTACAGGAAGCTTGCTTCCAGAGGCTCCGCCCGTCCTGGTGCCCATGCTGTGGCCTGCGTAGACCCTGTCACTCTGCGTGCTCGGGTGGTGGTGTGGGTCAGCTCTGCCCCAGAGGTCCTGTCTGTTGGTCTATCTCCTCCTAGCTCCAAGATGAACTGGAGCTGCTCAGAGTTGGGTCGTGTCCCTCTGAGCCCTTCATTTTTCTCGACTGGCTATAGCTGAGGGTGGCTGGTGAGGATACAGTCAGGGAGACACACCAGTATGGCTGGTATTCACTGAGCTGGACGGCATGGTGCCCACCCCTCTGTCCATTTGGCCTGGAGTAAAGTGCACTTCCTCCCAGTCTTAGGTCCTGCTGGGTTCGTGTACTACCAGGGTCATGTCCCTGTGATCACGTGTACTGAGACGGAAGTGAGTCTCCTGAACAAGTGTCCTCACAGGCAGACTCCATTTAGCAGCAGAGCCTCCTACATTTTGTGTTGAAGTATTTCAAACAGGAGAAAAAAAGTCTTGTTTTCCTTCCCTCAGTCACATGCTAATTGGCCCACACTGCTATGAGCAATTACCACAGTCTAGGACTGACTGCAGTGTATTCTAACTTCCTTGAAAGTCAAGGAGCCGTGTGGCTGTGACACCCATGAGTCATTCACACTTCATCTTCCAGTCACTGTCTTTGCTTCCCCACCCTGAATGCCAAACACTGCTGGTGGGCGAGACCCTCCGGGGAACTGTGGAACCGTGGGCGGGGCCTGGCCCCTACCCACAGCCTTATCTTTCAATAGACTTGCCTGGGCCTGAGGGACTGGCTGTTGCCTGCTGTCCCAGTCCTGGCTGGCTGTCCATGCTGGGCCCAGCAACGTGGTAGGAAACACTCTCTGAAGTCCACAGTGGGACTCTTGGGGTAGCTGTGGCTTTGGTAGGCCAGGCTGCATGCTCCAATGAGAGGTGCTGGTTTACCCAGGGCTGCAGTGGGCGCTGGTCAAGGGGGGTGGAAGAGGGGACTTGAAAGGGCCTTTGCAGGCTTTTGGCCAAAAAAACTGGAGCTGGCTGGCTGGCAAAGATCAGCTTCTTTTCCGCAGGGCAGCCCCAGGACTCCCGCCATAGCCCTTGCACCCACGCCCAGCCCAGGCCTCATCCTGCCACGCCTGGGTAGCTACACTGGCATTTGGTATCTGGGGAGCTGCTGACGGCGCGTGTTCGGCCTGCTGACAAAGCATTGCTAGCCTATTTGGAAATGTCAGGCTGGCGGGTGGCAAGCCCGTACTCCACTCCTGACCATGATTCTGGATGAGCTGCAGCTCCAGCAAAGGCAAGAGCTGAGAGGCGCTCTTAAGGGTTGAGCTCTGGGTGGGCTACAGGTCGTGGGGTCTTGGCGGTGGGCTGAAGCCGCATCTGATGGATGAGGGCTCTGGCCTCTAGCAACACAGTTTGGGTGGACGGTTGATGAGGAAGAGCGACGGTTCACTAGGGCTCCTAAGGTATCTGAAGGAGGTCTATTGGCATCAGCTGACTTCCCAGGGGTCCTTGCTGGCAGTGGCCACTATATTCCAGAGAACTGTGTCTGAGGGGAAGGTGTGATGTGTGGACTGTCTGCAGCCTGCCTGGGCCTGAGTAGAGCTGTGTGACAGGCACATGGTAAAACTAGGAAAGCTGGAGCTGGAAGGTGGCCCAGAGGATGGGAAACAACCTCTCAGGGCATGGGACGTGACTAGGAAAGCTGGGGCTGGAAGGTGGCCCAGAGGATGGGAAACACCTCTCAGGGCATGGGACGTGACTTGGAGGGTGACATAAGGCAGGATCCTAGATGAAACCAGGCAGGATGACAGACTCCTGGCTTGGGACTTGGTCTGCTTTCTCATCCTTTGTACAAGGGTTAGCCTTTGCAGCCAAAATTTGGCTCTCCTGTCCTGTCTGCCCTCCATGCCAGTCCCTTTCCCTGGCACTGGCAATCCAGACACTTTGGGCCCTGAGTCCTGTGAGGACTGCCACACTGCTGTGCCTAGGCTGTGACTCTGTGTGGGGGGACAGCCACTGCCCAACAGGGGAATTTCAGTTGGCTCTCACAGCACCGGTCCAGGAACAAAGCCATGCACACACAGTCTTTCCCACCTCTGTCAGGGTGCCCTGGAGTGCTCACAGGGGGCCGTCACCGCACAGAAGGACCGGACAAACGACAGGAGCCCCACTGTGTTCCTAGAGGCTGCGTTTATCTGCCAGGGTGGGTGGTGATGGCTCCACGGGACACACAGCAGCTGGAGGCAGAGAGGGATGTATGGGACCTGTGTGGGGGCCAAGGGCGGTTTGGATTCCTGGAGACATAGTGTCTTCTGTATTACTTTTCCCGTTGCTATGACAAAACACCTTACAAAAGCAAATTAAAGAAAAAAGGTTTTATTTTGGCTCATAGTGTGAGGGTGCCATCCCTCATGTCAGGGAAGTGATGGCGGCAGGAATTGGAGAAGGCAGCTGGTTACAGTCAAGAGGCAGAGAGAAATGACTGCCGGCACCCTCTGGCTTCTCCTGCCCCCTCTGGTATCCAGTCAGAGGCTTAAGCCCACGGGAAGGCGCTATCTACCCTCAGGGAAGTCCTTCCCTCCCCAGTTAAACTCTTTGGAACTGCACTTATAGATACTCCCACGGTGCTGTCTCCTGCATTATTTTATTTTTTAAAATACATTTTAATTTATTCTTTGAGAATTTCATACATACACTGTATTTGATTACATTCACTTCCGTTCCCTGCTCCAACTTTTCCTAAAACCTGCCTCATATCCCTCTTCCAACTTCGTGTCCTCTTTGTTTTTTTAAGATTTGTTATTATTTTATGTGTATGCGTGTGTGCCTGCACGGATGTGTGTGCTGGTCCCCTCGGAGGCCGTCAGGTCCCCTGGAACTGGAGTTACAGGTGACTGTGAGCTGGTAGTTGACGCTGGGACCACCTCTCCAAGAGCCGTCTCTCTGGCTCCCTCTTATTAAAAAAAAAACCCACAAGATTATTCTAAAGCCAGTGACACTGACTATGAGGAGTGGCTCCGGGATACTGTCAGCATGGGGCCCCGTCGGAGGCGGTACGCCTCCATGACAGGAAGGTGACTGACCCACCCTGGCCACTCCTTCACCTCAGCCCGCTCCCCTTGCCACGGATGTTACACCCCACACAGGGCTCTGTCCTGTGAACCCTGACCCCTTCTTTACTTCAGTTTACCCATCTGCCTTTTGTGAGTGAGAGCTATCTAGGCCAGTCTTGTTGGTCCTGGACATGCACCCCTAAACTTGGTCTATGAAAGCCCACCTTCTCTGGCCTCCCAAGCTGTCCTTACCAGTCCCAAGCTTCACAGTGTCTTCTCACCATTAGGGTCGCTGTGAATCTGTTCAGATTCTGACCCAAGAGTCCCTTACATAGTGACTCTGGTCAAAAGTTGGGGTGAGTATGGTCACCGGGTGCCACAGAGGACCAGAGTTGGCCCAGGGTCCTCAGCTAGGGCCTGGTTTTCTGCATGGGGGACCCTAGAGGCTTCCAGGATGGTGAGAGGGCAGAGGAGGCCATTTTGAAGTCCCCAGCGGCAAAGCCTGCCAGGATGTTAGGCACACAGAAAGAATGGATGGCTTTTTGTATAACATATGTCTCAACCCTGTGGGGCAGCCCTGAGCTGGGTGTGAATGAGGCTTTTGCATACGGTATCCTGGGTTGGTGAGAGCCAAGGCCCAGAATGGCAGAGATAGGCTGCCCCTGTCTGGTCCTCCTTCCCCTGTGACTGCTGAAGGCCCAGGATGCTGGGGACCCTTTTACCCAAGCAGCCAACCAGCAGGCCTGGCTTCAGAACAACCCATTAAAATCAATTAAAATCAATAACCCACTGGGAAGTGGCAGCACACACCTGTCATCCCAGCATTCAGGAGGCACAGGCAGGTGGATCTCTGTGAGTTCAAGTCCAGCCTGGTCTACAAAGTGAGTCCAGAACAGCAAAGGTGACACAGAGAAACCCTGTCTCAAAAAACAAAACAAAAACCAAAATTGATAGCCCAGGAGACTAAACCCACACTGGCCACTCCATGCTGCTCTATCAGCCCCTGTAAGTCAGCTGGGCTTTTGCCTGGAGTGTCCTCTCTCCCATGCTGGGGTCTGACTTAGGGTATACTATCAGCTGGGCTTTTGCCTGGAGTGTCCTTTGGATCTATATGGGGCATACAAAAGCTTCCTGCCACTTTCACAGGTCTGGGGATAACTGAACTTGGGCCCTGAGTTCAAATCCCACTTCTGACACTCCTGGACCTGTGTGTCCTTGTCTGCTGGAGGTGGACAGTGCAGGTTGGTGGCTTGTGGGCCTTCCCTAGTGCCTATGAGATGGGTTCCCAGGGTTATTCTGGGGACATAGTCGGGGAAAGGGGTCTCAGGGTCCCTAGAAGAACTAGAGTGAGAAAGAGAGAGCCGCTCTTCAGCCACTTGGTGGGACAAGTGTAGTCTCTAAAGGGATGAAAGTCTGGGCTTGCCTGTGGCATGTCAACTGCATCCTCAGGGCCTGTATGCGCTGGTGACTTCTGTCACAGGTACCAGCTGAGGCTGGCTGAGGGGGAATGGGATGGGAGTACAGCTCGTGAGCATCAGGGTTTTAGAACAAAAGACCTGTGCAACAGGGGAACCAGAAACTGCAAAGGAGCCAGGTGTGTGTGTGTGTGTGTGTGTGTGTGTGTGTGTGTGTGTGTGTATCTGAGTGAGGATGCTGGGTACGAATGTTGTTGGCTCTGGTCCCTTGTCACCTGGGGGGTGTCAGTGGGTTTAGGGATCTTTCGGGTGAGTCTCTGAATAGTGGTTCACCTCCGGCACCTTCACCTTCTTGGCAGGGCCAGGAACCTTACGGTTCTCCATGGCCCTTCAGAAGTTCCACAGTCTCTTCAACAGCCACCACCCTGTGGCTACCCACCCAACACCACCCTCATTCTCTGGGTCCTGAGAACACATCAGAACCCCACATAAGCTGCATGTAACTGGCTCAGCACTCAGGCATCAGAAGTAGGTGGACCTTGGAGAGTTCAAGGGCAGCCTGGTCTATACAGTGAGTTCTAAGACAGACAGGGTCATATAGAGACTCAATCTTTCTTGAAAAGAAAGAAAGAGAAAAAGGAAGGAAGGAAGGAAAAGAGAAGGAAGGGAGGGAGGGAGGAAGGAAGGGAGGAAGGAAGGAAGGGAGGGAGGGAGGAAGGAAGGGAGGGAGGAAGGAAGGGAGGAAGGAAGGAAGGGAGGAAGGAAGGGAGGAAGGAAAGGAGGAAGGAAGGAAGGGAGGAAGGAAGGGAGGAAGGAAAGGAGGAAGGAAGAGACCCACATATAATGGTGACAGGCTGCCAATCAAGTAGTGGCAACAAGTGAGCAGCACGCGGTAGTGAGGGACGCACTGGTACCAATGAATTAGTAATGACACACCCATGGGGCCTCTGGAGTTTGGGGCTGGAGGGGTAGGGATGGAAGGTCAACCCCAACTTTTTTTTTGCAGTGCACCTTCTCAGCCTGGGCTCCTGGAAGTCCAAGACAACCCTGGCTCTGGCCGAGGACACAGGCCATGCCCTCCTAGGATGACTGCCTCTTCCCAGATGAGCTGGAAAGCAGCCAGAAGTCTAGATTGATTTTTGTGGCACAAAAGGCCATAGGACAAGGGCTAGGAGGAGGCGCTGAGGGTCACCGTACTGCTCGCTGGCAAAGCAGCAGTGTGTGTGTGGCTGCCCCTCTCTCACAGCTCCAACAACCTTAGCTTCTATGCCCTCAGCTCTGACCGCATTTTCCTCTAGCCTACTGGGAGCCCCTGCCTCCTTATCCCACTGGGCAGCAGCCAGAGGCTGGCCAGGTTTTGAGATGCTCCTTCTCAGGCCTAATGCACACAGACAGCTGCCACACCCTGAGGGCCCCACATTCAAATGCTATCTTTTCAAGTGGCTTCTGGTGTGAGCTTTGCTGGCTGCAGGAGATGGGCCAGGCCTTGATGGACAGTCATGTGTGGGTCCCAGGCCCCCCTGGGCAGGTCCGGCTCCAGAACCAGGGAACAGTAGCTTGTCAGAGTTGTCTGCAGGTTTGTGTGACCAAGTGCTGGCTGCACTTAGTGTTTTCTATGCCTGTGGACACCTGAGGGATGTGTGTATCTCCCTGAGCCATGTGGACCAGGCCTAGGAATCAGTTTGGGAGAGGCAAGGAAGGGCCTTTTCCAAGTCTAAACTTTTATCCTGACCACCTTTTCCTGGTTGCCAAGCTTGAGGTACAAGGACATCAACCAAGGCACTGATGAGGCCTGCGGGGAGAGCACTGTTTAAGGGCGGAATCATGTGGAGGTTATTTCTCCTTTCCAGGCAAGTGGGTAGGCTGGTTGTCCTATGGATTTGCTGAGAACAACAGGAAAAGCTGTCAGCTATCATTTGGTGGGAGTCGTCTTGCTGTTTACACCAAGCTGGGCTTTTTGAGGCATGTTCACTGATTGGATGGATGAGGTCTGGCCCGAAGGCTCCTACAGGTCCATCTGGAAGAAGAGATCACCAGGAAAGCCTGAGCTAAAAAAGCTTTTCAGTGCTTGTAGCATGTAGATATAGTTAGCTAAGAGACAGGCAGGTAGTATGGACGGGAACTGTGCCAAGCTGTCTCCCAGCCACAAGCAGGGGCTGTCTAGGATCCCGGAGCCTAGGCAGATAGAAATGGTAATCTCTGTCCCCAGAACTGAACCCAGAATTCAGTGTTCCCAGCACTCTAGGGTATGGCTAGAGCCTAAGACAGATGTAATAGGGCTCTACTGATCTCCTCAGTGGATCTGGGGCTGCCGGCCATGAGCTTCTGTCTACAGTAGCAGGGACCTCAAGGGATTTCACAACACATCTGAACTGTGATCAAGATTCAGTCATTTCATGTCCACACAAACGGTGCTTGCTGGTAGCCTTCTGCAGTGCTGCACCACTCACAGGAAGGAGGCCCGGCCATGGTGTGGGGCACTCTCCTTGTGAGCGAGCCTTTGAGGCAGATCCTCCTCCTCCACCATGTGGCCAGAGGAGAACCCAGCAGGGCCCAGGGACTCCCAGAACCAACCCATGAAAAGCACCCAGAGTCCAGGCAGACTAAAGCTGTGACTAGACCGAGAAACCAGAGATGACCATGTGATCCAGAAACCAGATATAAGTGTTATCCAACAATCCAGGTGTCGATCCAGAATGGAGGCATAACCAGTACTCAGGTCCTAGATCTGAGTAGCCTCTTGGATTAACACTGTGACTGGACCCAGGATCAAAGTGACTGAGAAACCAAATTTGAAAAGGACTCATAATTCCCAGGATTAAAGGTGTGATTAAACCCAGGATCAAGCTGTATCTAGGATCCAGAATCAAGGTATGTCTGGGGCACCTACAATCAAGGTGTGACCAGGACCCAGAATCCGTGTGTCCAGCCCTCTGGAGTGTGACTGAGGTCTGAGCCTGAGGTGTGAGTGGGCTCTGCAGCTTCTCCTGGCCTGAGCAGGGTCTCGTGGGATTTTATAACATGTTCTGTTTTCATTCTGTTTGTGCAGATACCTTCTATTCGCCACCCTCGATGCTTGTTTCCATTTCCAGTGTTGCTGTAAGATTTCCTTTCAAAATATAATCACTTAAGTGAAAAAAAAATCCATTTGAAAACCCTCAAGTAAACAGCAGCGAGGTGGGTGGGCAGAGCATGGGCCTCTGCCCGGCCATGATAGGGCATTATGTGGAAGAGGGCAAAGAAGGAAGAAGTTGGGGAATGGATGAAAACTGTCCAGTGCAGCCAAGGCTGGTACTGGCCAAGCAGGACCAGCATGGCAGCAGCCTGTTTAGTCTGGGCTTTACGCCCTGTCTAGTCTCATGGACTTGAATTGAGGCTCAGTGTGTGCCTACCTGCCTTCCCCACCCTGAGGCAGGGCCAGCATTGTCCATTCACACGGACGTTGAAGACAGAGGAGCTAATGTCTAGCTGCAGACCTGTGAGTGGTGACTGCTGCTTCTCTGTTCACAGGTGCTGAGGAGGCCATGTTGGCACAGTATCTACTGCCAAGGCCTTGTCACTGGCTACTCTACTCAGTGCTGTGTGAACCTAGGGACTGGATCTGTCATGTGCATATATGATACTATGTATCACCCCAAGCTCAGGATGCACAGGTGGCAGAAGTTGCTCCCCATGACAGAACCTTGTGAGGCAGGCCCATCTGTCTCCCACCCCAGCGGACAGGGACCTTTCCAGAAGGTCGGGATGCTACCAGCCAATAAATCGGACTCCTTGCCTCCACCTGGAAGTTCTGTCTGACAACAAGTTGTAATTCTTGAGTCCTCTAGCAAGGCCCTAAAAGTGCTGGAGGCAGGCTGGAGTGAGGCCAAGGGTCGTAGTGGGTTCTCGGCCTTGAAAATGGTCCTGTACCCTCAGCTTCCTCTAAGGCTCTGAAATGAGTTTCCCCGTGTCTGGGGTTTCCGGCTGCCATGCCGGACTGCGTCCGGGCCTATTAAGAATGTCTCCTCTTGTTTTTTGCCCAAGATTGAGACTCTGGGGGCAGCAGTGACAGACTGTTTGTTTGTTTGTTTGTTTGTTTGTTTGTTTGTTTTTTCTGGAGGCCTCCATGTGCTGCAGCCAGATCTGGTGACTGAGAACTGACCAGAGCAGCGACTCCTGTTAGAACACTAGAATTTGCTGAATAGGCACCTTTGCACCGTGGCTTTTGCACTTTGGCACACTTTCTGAATCAGAGACCTAGGCCCACATCCAGGTGAGCCTGGAGGACCCACCCTTTCAGGCTGCCACCCTGCATGTCACCTCACAGAGCCTCGGGGGTGAAAGGCAGCACTCTGCCAGGACGTGGGAACTCATGGGTGGCCTCTGCATGCTTCCTGATAGAATCCACAGCTAGTCCGAAAAGGGAGCTCTAACAGACAATCGACTGTCTAGGCGCCTGAGTGGACAGGAAGCTGGGAAGGCCTGCCATGGCCAGTCTTCGTTGTCAACTTAACATCTATGAGACAACTTCTGGACATGTCTTCTCAGCCTGGAAGGGTTTAACAAATGAGAGAAGACTCACTGTGAGAACGGCAGGGCTGGCGTGTGGAAGAGAGAAGACAGACTAAATCCCTACGTTCCGTTCCCTCTGTTTTCCGACTGCCACACACCATGACCAGTCATCTGATCTTCCAGCTGCCACGCCTTTCCAGCACAATAGATTAGACTCTCAAACTGTGAGCCAAAATAAATCTTTCACCGCCAGACAGTGGTGGCACACACCTTTAATCCCAGCACTCAGGAGGCAGAGACAGGCAAAGCTCTGTGATTTTGAGCACATCTTGGTCTAGAGACAGCCAGGGCTACACAGAGAAACACTGTCTCAAAAGACAAAAACAAACAAACAAGCCTTTGACAAAGTTGACTTGGTCAGGTAAGTTTCTGTTTTGATTTTGTTTTTGTTTTTCCAGAAGGGGTTTCTCTGTATAGCGCTGGCTGTCCTGGAACTTCCTCTGGAGACTAGGCTGGCATCAATTTCGTCGATCTACCTGTCTCTGCTTCCCAAGAGCAGGAATTAAAGGAGTGTACCACAGCTGTCAGGCTAGGTCATGTTTTTATCAGAACAAAGAGGACAGCAACCTACACAGGGCCTACCTAACACAGGCTGTACCTAACACAAGACCTACCTAACACAAGACCCTACCTAACACAGGGCCCTAACTAACACAGAAGTCTACCTACACAGGGCTTACCTAACACAGGAGTCTACCTATACAGGGCCTACCTAATAGAGAGCCTAACTCCACAGGGGCCTACCTAATATAGGGCATACCTCCACAGGGGCCTACCTAACACAGGGCCTACCTATGCAGGGTCTACCTAACACAGGGCCTATCTAAAACAGGGCCTACCTAACACAGGGCCTACCTAAAACAGGGCCTACCTAACACAGCCTACCTAAAACAGGGCCTACCTAACACAGGACCTACCTACATAGGACCCTACCTAACACAGGGGCCTACCTAACACAGAGTCTACCTAACACAGGGCCTACCTAATGCAGGACCCACCTACACAGGACCTACCTAACACAGGGGCCTACCTACACAGATCCTACCTAACACAGGGCCTACCTAACACAGGGGCCTACCTAACAAAGGGCCTACCTACACAGGACCTACCTAACACAGGGCCTACCTACATAGGGCCTACCTACATAGGGCCTACCTACACAGGGATCTACCTAATAAGCATCCTATTGCCAGTCCTCTTCACACTTCCTTGGTGTTTTCATTGAGAATGGAATTCAGAGAGGAGAAGGAGGAGGCAGCTAGAGAAAACAACCCGGAAGACCTTGTGTCCTCAGAGCCTTGCTGCTGAGCATCACTACACAAGTCCACAGTTCTCTCAAGCAGCCTAGCAGGATGTCCAAAGCCGCAGTGTGAGATAACCCACGGTGAAGGGGTTATCACTTTCCCTGTGCTGCCTTGGCTCTGTGTCTGTATTTGGCAGGCCATCACTGGGGAGTTTGCCCAGGGTGGGATGGACTTTGGAGGCCCTGGGGCCAGAGCGCAGTCAGGAAGCTGCCTGATGAATCCTGCAGAGTGTTGGCTCCATTCATCAGCCTGTAGGCCCTCCTCAGGCCCCAGGCCTTGAAGCTGCAATAAATATTGATTTATTCAGGCAAATCAATGTGTTTCTAAGGATCTGGGTCGATAGCAAAGTTACAAGGATTAGGGCAAAGTCATACACGTGCCCAACCCTAGTGTCAAGGAAGATCGGAGCGTATGCTGGAATGGGATCTGCCACTATCAGAGTGACACGGGCTTAGCAGAGAAGGCAGCTGGCACATGCCACCCCAGGGCTTATGGGCATTACCTGGGCACATGCTCTTCTGCCTGCCTGGGCTTGACACGGGCTTGGCTATGCTTCTGCCTCTTGCTCCTGCGTAGGCATGAGGACCTGGGTAGGTTTTCTTCTGGTGGTCTTGGGTCCAGGCCAGCACGGATAAACCTAATCAGACAACTTCCTTGGGGCCCCGTTTTGGCTCCTGGTCTTCTGCGATCATGACTCTCCC
This sequence comes from Pachyuromys duprasi, assembly GCA_028658305.1. NCBI lineage: Eukaryota > Metazoa > Chordata > Mammalia > Rodentia > Muridae > Pachyuromys > Pachyuromys duprasi. The sequence goes on along the minus strand of CM053753.1, from coordinate 40,849,501 downwards.
AGCCCTGCTCCGATAGCTCCGCACTCTGGCTCCAGGTCTGCCGAAGGCCAGCACCCCCAGCACGCACCAAGAGGCAGCTGCATCTCCCTGCTAAAGATTCCTTAGTCACCTGACTGTAGCAGAGCTGGGCATCTGTAAGGACACACTCACCCCCGTCATCTTTCTAACCTTGGGCTTTTGTACACACTCCTGTGTTTGCCTAGAACTGTGTGTTCCCCTCTCAGCGGGATCTGCCTGTTCTCTCTCCCTGCCCTCCCCTCTGTCCTGTAACTATCCTTCCTAGAGGGCAAGGCTGGGGACTGGGACCTTGAGAGGATGTCACCCAGCACTTCCGCAGGGGTGCATGGGTACCATGTGCTGCAGACATGCTATCTGCGTGGTGAGTTCCCGTCCCCTGTCCCCACCACCATTACTTGTCACCTCCCCCCGCCCCCTCCCCCACCCCCACTCCCGTCACCCTGGCTGCTGCTTCTCTAAGCAATCTTTTCTCATGGCTCTGACTTGCTCTGCCATGCTTCCTGCCCTTGAATGTTAAGGCTGGGTCTGGTGTGTTCTGCTACAGTGGGGCCGCTTTATTTATGAGAATTTGGCGAATGCAGATGTACTGTTTCCAGCTAATAGCCCCAAATCACTTGCGCTGCCCCATTAGCAGGGAAACCGGTCTGTGTACATTACGCACCACCTAAGTGGGAGCCCAGGCAGCAGTTTTATGACCCTATAAAACTTTGGGAGTTTATTGCTATTGAACAAACATGTAATCCGATGCTTCAAGTTCAATATATGTAGCCAGCAGCATTCAGAGCCAGCTGTGGCTGTGGCTCCCAGGGCCAGACTGAACTACGGACATTCAGGGGCTTTGGAGCTGATTGGAGATTGATTGGCTGTAGGACAAGGGGAGGATTTATGGTGGCTTTGTGGGGTTGGTACTCCAGCATATTGAACGGCCCAAGGAGAGGGAAAGGGAGGGGCGCTGTCTGAGACCCAGGGTGAGAGCTGGTCAAAGGATGCTGAACAGAGCCTGCAGCAAAGAAAGCAAGTGGAGAGGAGTGGGCCCCGCATAGCTCTGGGAGAGAAGGGGAAAGGCACAGGCGAGGGGAGGAGCCAGTGGCTAACCCTTACTCACCCAAGGCCTTTGCCTATTTCTCAGTCCATCCCCAACTATCTTTCCACCTATCATTCACCCACCAACCTATCCATTCATCCATCCACCCATTCATCCACCCACCCAGGCATGCATGCATCCATACTGTCATCAATCTGTCCATTTGGTTAACTATCACTTCATCCCCCATTTGTCCCTCCTCCCATCTATGTACCCATTCGCTTATCATCCACCTATTAGTTTCCACCCACCCTTCCATCCATTTACCTACCCATCCACCTGTGGGCTTCTGCTTCTGCCCACCCAGTCACCTCCTATCCATACCCACTTGATCCTCCCAGTTTAGAGCTTCTTACTCCCACCCAAGAACAGGGCTGTCCTTCCAGTCCCAGATGACCAGAGCCAAGGTGGCTTAGTCCACCCTGCAGAAGATCCTGGCATCACTGCTTGATTTTGACCAGGGGAACTCCCCAGATCTCATTCTTGTGTCTACATTCCCTGTATGTATCTTGTAATGATTTGTTTTCATTTGGTGTGCATTGTTGTGCCTGCACATGTGTCTGTGTGAGGGTGTCATATCCTCTGGAGCTGCAGTTACAGACAGCTGTGAGCTGCCATGTGGGTGCTGGGAATTGAACCGACAGTGCTCTTCCAGCCGCACCATCTTGCCAATCCTGCTGTGTGCATATTTTAAAGGATGGAAAGCCTCATTGCTGACGGCATTTATGTCTTCTCCCAGCCTTGTCCTGTGCACACCCTTCCAAGCTCATGCCTCTCTCAGAATGGCTGTTAGCATCTCATGGGAGGTTTTTATCAAGGATGCTTTTTAGGTGCTGCTTCCTGCTTTGGCTTCGCCGGCACTGAGGCAAGCCTCAGAAGCCCACAAGCCCCAATCTGACTCTCCGTATGCATGTTTGGCCAGCACGGAGTCCAACAAAGGCTGTTCCTAGTCTGGAAGGTGGAATGATAACCTCTGCCAATTTACAAGCTGACTGGAACCTCGGGACAGGAGAGGCTGCTGCAGCCCGGGCAAAGGGACCAGGATGTTGCTGTGTGTTCATGGTGTGTGCTGGGCACACAAGTGTTTGTCCGTGTGTGCATGGGTGTGTGTCCACAGGCCATGTGCATTGCTTCATATGCAGTGTACTCATCCTTTCTCAGTATTTTTGCTTCAGATTGACTCATGCCATGGTAGTAGTATTAATTTTTGTCATGCTGGTGTCAAACATTTACCTGACACATGGTGCATCTTTTCACCTTGATGTTTTCTTTGGCGCCACCTGAGAATTTAGCTTTTACACGAAGTGCGCTCATCTTCGCTTTTTTTCTTAGAAAGTTCTTTCCCACTGGGATTCTGTATCTATTTTCCATTTTTGTTTCCTGGTCCTTTCAATGGTAAAGTTATTTTCTGTCATCTCTGTCTTACCTGCAGCCCACACAGTGAGCACAGACTCTACTCTAGAGGACACCCTGGGTTCTCATCGCCCTGCGTCCCATCCCCAATCACCTGACTGAGTGTGTCCACACCTCTGGGGCTTCAGCACATTCACTTGGGCTCATCAGTGACTACAGAGGCTTTACCTTTGTTTCCACGAGGGTCACCAGCAAGACCCGTGGCTACTGTGGATGAGGGAGACACATGACCAGGCCCCTGTGGGTCCCCCACCCAGCTCTACTGCTTCTTTCCCTCATAGCATCCTACCTCCATCATCCTGAACACTGGCCACAGTGCCAACACATGCTTCCTCCAGCACACCTACCACTGTACCCCCCGTCACAGCATCCGCCATCACTCTGAGAATGTTCTAGAATTACCACCTTATCTTGGCATTTGTGGGCTGGAAGCAGGAGGATCAGAAGTTCAAGGACATTCTTGATGGCATAGCAAGTTCAAGGCCAGCCTGGAATACAGGAAAACATGCAGAAAGAAAGAAAGAAAGAAAGAAAGAAAGAAAGAAAGAAAGAAAGAAAGAAAGAAAGAAAGAAAGAGAAAGAAAGGAAGGAAGGAAGGAGAGAGGAGGGGGAGGGCGTGGGGGAGGGTGCGGGGGAGGGCGAGAGAAATGGCCCCCCTGCTCTCTGTGCCTGTATTGTAGGCATCAGCAACATTACGACAGGTCTCCCATCTTTCAGTAGCTTCATTTCAGGTGGTGGAGAGAGGAGGTGGAGGGGAGGGATATCAGTGAGAGAGGCAGGTAGTGTGAGTCAGGATTTCCCCAGGAAATTCTGTGTGGGAAGGGAGGATGGGCCAGGGCTAGATCTGACTCTCAGACAAAGACTGAGGCAGCGCTTTTGCCTGCTGGCTTCTGTGTCACCTTTCTGTGTGTTGTGACGTAGCTGTGGATAAGGTAGTTTCTGTCAGGTTAAAGTTTCTGTGTCCCTCCTTTTGACCAAAACTTTAAGTAAATTCATCTTTCCATTTCTCTTGATATGTTATACTGTTTTCTCTTAATTTGGGTGAATATTTGGGCCTAGAGCCAGAAGTAATAGCCTGTGCTCCAGCAACAGAGTGTGTAAGGACACAAAGAGACAGTATCTGATGGTGTCTTCTGGAGTTTGCTTGTGCCTTGATGTCCCTCAATAACCCCACTCTAGGACACTCTTATCTGCTGACTTGTTGAGAGGTGGCCTTGACCGTTCGTTCGTTCATTCATTTGTGTGTGTGTCTGTCTGTCTGTCTGTGGCCCTACCTTTTTGTGCAACCACTGTCATCTCTATATTCCTGCCTGGATAGTCCTCAGTAGCACACCAGGTGTGATACATTTGGGGGATGTTGAGTGTACCCATCTGGAGTGATAGGTAAAAGGGGACAGTCATTGGAATAATATGTGTGACGTGTCTAGAGCAGTACTTGATGCACAAGTGGTCTCCCTAGAATGTTCCAGAAATGTCTTCTTCCAAAGGCCTTCTGGTCCTTTTTGTCATAGGTTCTGGATTCCATCTGTGGCTTCTCAGCAAGTTTGTAGGCCCTTTTGGGTGTGTATCTATGTGGGAGGGACTGTCCAAGTGGGTCTCCATGCTTAAGACCTCCCACAATGCTGTGCTGAAGCTGTCCTTTCCCTCTTCCCCCATTCCCCAGCTTTGAAGTTTTTGGGGCTTAAAAGAGTGAAGCCAATGAAAGGGGCACTTGCTCTCCCCAGAGCTGGCTCTGCAATGCTGGTGTTCTCACAGGCCTTTCGTGTTCTCCTGCTCCCAAAGGGCAAGCAGGTAGTGGCGCATCTCATTTTAAGCATCAGGATGGTGAAGCTTCAACACCCTCAGACAAACTCCAGAGCCACATCGTCTGCAGCAACTCGCACTCGCTGGCAGTGTTTCCTGTCACAGCCAGCCTTGCAGAGGACAGGGAAGGGGGATGTGTGGCGGCAGGATGGAGAGGCCTTCCGCATACTCATGGCGACCAAAGGAAGCAGTTCTGCAAGAGAGTCAGGTAACCTGGAGGAGTTCTGGCGCAGGCAAAACAGCATTCTTAGGGAGATGGCAGTGCCTTTTCCAAGCCAGGCACAGACGGTGACCAGGTAAAGCTGCCACACAGGTGGGACAGCATGGAGCCTCATAAAGGCAGACTAGCCTTGTCCTTGGCCACAAACCCAATGATTCCAACTTGGCCTGTCATTGGGAAGAGTGAAGTGTAGGGCCACGATAGAGTCTGATGCCCTTCCTATGGCTTGGACACCAGCACTGACTGGGTGGTGGTGTGCATCAATAGAGGAGAGGGCCTAGAAGAAGGAAAGCCAGGGCTGTCTGCACAGGCTGTCTGGACAGGGAGAAACCTGAGGCTGTGGTGGAAACTCACAGAGGGTGAGCTCCTGAATCACTGGGACACTTAAAAGTCCCAGAGTTGGTGTTGGAAGGTATAGGCTCCTAGCAGGGTCTGGGAGAGCTGGATGTGCTTCCAGGCGGAACAGGGCAGCCTTGGGTGCCTGAATCAGGGAGGCAGAAGAACCAAGTGCTGGGAGGAGGGATCAGCTTCAGTTGACACTGTACTAGGACCCAGGGTGCTGCCTATTGACTTATTAGCGGTAACAGCTGGGACACTGGCCTTGCCTATGGAGACTTGTAGAGTGGAGGCAGAAGCAGGCTGGGAGTCGGCCCCGCTGAGCTGCCATCAGCATGGCCTGGGTCTTGCCTTGTATCCACCAGGGTAGAAGCAGGAGGCGTTTGCAGGGGTAGGCGTAACTCCTCCGAGGACAGGCCTCTGTGTGGATTAGGCCTCAGTTTCCCTCTGCCTTTCTCCAGTCTCCTTGATCTTGCTGCCTAGTAATTTTGCCCCCTTTTATCTCTGTTCCATTTCTTGCCAGAGCCATGCCGGAGTCTGTAGAGTTTGGAAGGAGGTTGTGAAGTCACTCAGTCACTCAACCTACCCTTTCCTGGTTATGCGGGTCTGGGAATGGGGGTGGGGAGAGCTAATCTTGACTCTCCAAGACATCAGATTGTTCACATCATCGCTTTTTATGGGGACAAATGTCTTGCTCGAGGCTTGTAAGTGTCCCACCAGGGTGGCCTACCAAGCAGATCCTATATATAGCATCAGTATTTTTGAAAGAAAGATGTGCTTGGAGCCATCTCTTTCAATGGGGTGACCAGGTCTTATTCTGCAGTTATTAGCTATGGCTGAAGGCAGGTAGACAGCCCCCCTCTGTATGTCCCCATGTGTCCCCTGTCTCTTTGGCAGCCTGTGCAACAGGACCATGTGTGGTGGGGTGCAGCCCTTCTTGCAGTTGTGATTGTTGGTAGGCCTATTGCTGTCATGGGGGTGGGGACCCGCATAGTTTGCTCCGAAATGTCTCTGCTGAATTATTGGTTTAATAGCTGAGTGGCGGCAGGGTGCCAACAATGCTCTGCATTGGCTCTGGAATTTGGGAGGGGGTCTGGGAGAGGGCCTGTCATTGCCCTAGGGGTATCCTGTTCCCAGTCAGGTGCCAAAAATGCCGGCAGAGAGATTTATCTTTCCAGCTTTACGAGGCACAAGCGGAGCCGGAGAAGGCAGAGGCAGAAGCTGAATAATTGATTGTCCTGGCTTGCTGGGGGACGAGCTAGATTGAGAAGGTGGAGGTCCCGCCAGTGCTGAAACTAGACTGAAGAGATGTGGTCAAGCCTGACTGGTGGACCCAGACTTGGGTACGGAGACACAGGAGCCTTGGGTAAGGGTCGGAGGCCGTGGTCCCTGTCACATGTAGGGATTCTAGGAGCTCAGAGTGCCACATTGTCGACTCCCCTCTCGGCCCTTTATTCGCTGGCGCCCACCTTCCCAGGGGTGTGCTCAGCAGGCTCAGACAGGCTCACCCTGCCAACCACCCTCCTCACTCACAGGTGCTTGCTGCAGTCTCAACAGGCTCTGCTCTTGGCTTCATGAGCTTTGAGAGATTAGTGAAAGGCAGGGAGTGCTGGGTGCACCCAGCCACCCCATCCTGACTGCCTCGGCCCTCTTCCAGGGCCACCCCAACATGTATAGGAGCATCCGACCTCTTGCTTTGTGCTCTTTCTTCTCTGCAGCTCCCTGCCCCTGGACTCTGAGTCCAGGACCCAGATTTCCCAGGGGAAGGTGGGCTGCCAGACCCTGGGGCAAGTCCCTTAGGACAAGCTGCTGGAGAGCCCTCCCCACTCAGGGTGCAGTCCCTTCCTGAGCCCCTTTCATTTGTGTAAGAAGCTCCTGGGGACTAGGGGCCTGTCTGTCCCCATGTGCTCACACTCTGTCCTGAGGAGGACTTGCTCACTAGCCTGTGTCCCCTGCTCAAGCTAGTGGGTCTCTTCAGCACAGGGAACTATTTGCTTGCATGTTTTGTGAACAAAATTTTTGCTATTCTCCCTTGTAGCCACTGTCTTTGGGAGGGTCACTGGGTTAGTTTTTACAGCGCCTAGTGTCAGGGCAGGGCTGGCAAGAACACAGAGCCCTTCCTAAGCAACCACTAAAGGAAGCAGTGCCAGCCACACAGCCCCTCCCACCACCACCAAGAGACCCAGCAGATTCCAGCTCAGCCTGCTTCAGTGTCCCTTCCAGGACCACCTGCTGTTGGGCAAGGTCCAACCTGCAAGCCACCAGCCTCTGAGGTGTTCCCAGTTGCTTCGGTTCAAAGCTTCCCACTGTTCATGCCCTGAGGTTTTGTGGGGGTCACTGGAGGGGGAGAATCTGCATCATGTTCTGTTGGGTGGTCATCACCCACAGACTTTCCTGTCTTCACATCATGGCCTCACTCTAGGGGCTTGGTGCCTGACCCTGATTGCTTTCCCCATGGTCCCTAGGAAGAGAGGCGTTTGCTTGGCCAGGGTAGCCAAGCAGACCAGTTAGAGTTTGTTTTCAATTAACACTTGTTTAGCAAAGTTTCTGCTTTCTGAAATCTCCAGACATGTAGGCAGGGCCCCTCTTGGCCGTGTGATCTGCTGAGCCCTTGCTCAAATATAAGCAGATTTGCTGCTTTCTAAACACTGCTAATCCAATTGTGCTCAAGGGCTGGGAGGTAGGCAGCCTTGGGCAGTGGGTGAGCTAGGCTCTCTCTGGTTCTGAGGTCTAAGGGCTGAAGCACCGGGGCAACCAGAACTGGTCTAGTAGATGTCATCATGTTGTCCCCTCCCTATGTCCTCAGAGCCTCCTGTGAAGGGAGGACAGTGGCCAGGAGCCTTTAGACAAGAGTTCTGGACCCAGTCTCTGAGCAGTCATGTCCCTTGGATCCAGCCCGCTCTGCTCTGCCCCCCTGTCCCCCTTATTACACCTCTAGGTGACAACCAGTACAGTGTGTAATTTGACCCTTGGGGTCCAGACACAGATGAGTCTCTTTGGTCCTCAACGCTGTTTTCTACAAACCCTGTTTGTTCCAGGAGTAGGGGTAGGGCCTTCACGTGTACTTCAGAAACCCAGCCAGCCCATATCTCCGTCCCCTGCCTAGCTTGCTTTGTTTGCAAGGGTACAGAGCCAGTGGGTGACTTACCCAGAGTCGTTCTCTACGACCTGTGAGAGGCTTGTGTGCTGTGTCCTGTCTGTCTGAGGCAGGAGCCGCAGAACCACCCTGAACCCCACAGCTCCCAGATGACAGATTCAATTCAGTTCCACAAATATTGACCCTGAGTCTAATCCACTTGTCCTCCAACATTGGCTCATTCCTCCTCGGGCCCCAGGCAGCCGCTGCGCATTCTGGTTAATCCCACCTGATTCCCAGTGAGGGAGCTAAGCTTACCGCAGCCATGGAGTAAGGGGCAGTGCTGGACGCTCATCTCTGTGTCCAGATTGGCCACCAACCTCCATGGAAAGTGATGAGGTGTGAGTGAGGGGCCCATGGGCCAGCCTGGGTAGGTGCTCTAGCCAGCTGACGCCTGGTAGCTGAGTGGGACCCAAATGCTGCCTGTGTCCAAACTGGTCCAGCAGACATGTGTATCTGGATAATCCAGCCTGGCTGGGATGCAGGCCTGTGTGTGAGCCTCAGTGTAGCTGTTTTGATGGGATGGTGGCTACAGGACAAATGGGGGAGCTCAGGGCATACAGTGGGTGTCTAGCATGTTCTCTAGGTTCCTTCTGTTCCTTCTGCTCAGAGGGTTCCCCTTTCCTTCATCTGACCCCTTGATTCTGCCCTTAAAGGGGAAGTCTGTGTGGGAGGCTGCAAGGCTCCAAGGCCTGGACACATTGTTCTCAGGCCAGGGCTAGACTGACAAGCACTTTGATAGGCTTGAGGTGATCCTGGAGTGGGGAGGAGTGTGAGGTCATCCATCCTGTGTTGAGGACCTGCCACAGTTCCTGGCCAGTGGTCAGCTGTCTGCTTTACTGGCATCTGTTGGATATCACTGCCTCATGGTGACCCCATACCAGGGACCAGGACATTCATTAGAAATGGAACTGATAGATTAAAGTGGAACAAGGTGAAGTGATTTTTCCCCATGAGCACTTAAATTCTGCGTTTTGTCAGATTTCAGGGTGGCAGAGGCAGGGGGAGGGGCTCCTTAGTGAGGTAGAGTGTGATAGGGCAGCTATGGAATAATGGTGAGGTTCAAGAAGGTGGCCCTGAGAGGGAGAGAAGGAAGCTATGGGGACAGGTAGGGTGAGCTGGGTGGTGCTGGGGACAGCTGCAAGCTTCTCAGCCTTTGTCAGAGGGACCAGGACTACAAAGCTCTGTCCCCTCTGGATTGGAGCCAAAGGCTGACCCTTCCCCCACTCACTGTGGGACAACAGACTGCCCTTCTCCTGCCGAGCCCCAGTGACCTTGATATAATCCCAGAAGAAGGAAATCCTAGTGGCACATTCATTTGTTCCTTCATGTATGCGCGTGACAGGCTGCATACCCTGCAATCAAGGGAGGCGACAAGCACCCAGCTCCTGAAGAGCACAGGCAGGGATGGTGACAACCCAGACTTCTGTGCAGGATGGCAGTCTTGTTACTTCCTCCAGGAGGCTTGCGTCGGTGTGAGCAGGATATCCACCATGCACAGCCATAGCCGCTCTGCCGGGCCGTATCGGCTCAGCCTGCCCTGCTGGAGCCTGTCATTTTATTGTGGTCATTTTACAAGGGTGTCTGTGGAGACCTAACTAGCTCCAACCCTGTTTGTGGGCTACATGGAGCAGGGTGGATGGAGCAGGGTGTGTGGGGGGGGAGCCCTCCCATCTCAGCCTCTGAATGTGCCCAGAGACTCTGAAGGCATGGCAGTTCCCTGGCTGGAACTCAAGACCGTGTCCGTGTTGTGCACATGGCTCCTAGGTTGCCAGGGTGTAGTCCCACTGTGCCCCTTCTAACCTCACCTCCGTGGCAGTTTGCTTTGGCGGGAGATTTACAAGGAAGAGCAGGCAAGCCAGTATCAAACCTAGTCTCTGTCAGATGATGTGTTCAGCTTGACCCTGTGGCGGTATCTACTGTAGCAGGGTTTCCTAGGCTCATGGTGGCTCCTGGTCTTTCCTGATGTGGCCCTAATTTGACACGGAAGTGCTGAGCCAGAGAAGCAAAGAGCACCAGGGGGCTGGAGCCTGAAGCAGCTGCTGGTAGTTGTAACTTTGGGCACTGGAGAACAGTAGTCCCTCCCTTGTTTACTCAAGCCAGGGGCTGTCCAGTGTCAGCTGGGAACTGAAGCTTGTCCATGTATATCACCACTGGGCTCTGAGCTCTGATGTCTGATGAGCAAAATGAATGCGTGCCTGTGGGGGGGGAAGAGAGAGAGAGAGAGAGAGAGAGAGAGAGAGAGAGAGAGAGAGAGAGAGAGAGAGAGACATTTCCACATTGGGTCTGCCAACTGATGGACTGATTTCCCTTACTTCATCATTAAACCAGCATGGCTCAGTCATCAGGGCAGGTGGGTTCCTCCACTACTCCCTTGCTGCTATGTGTGTGTGATCATGTGTCCCAGGCTGGCCTTGAACTTGTCATAATTGGAGGATGACCTCTACCTTTTGTTATATATTGCATGGATGCTTTTTACCTCTCGAGTACCAGGCATCTAGACATGAACCACCATTTCTGGTGATTCAGGGGCCTGAATTCAGGGCTTTGTGTGTAGGAGGCAACCACTCTACTGACTGAGCTACATCCCTGCCCTTCTCATTGCTTTAAGAGTAAGGGTAGGGGTGGTGTCTGGGTGCTGTTCTGGGACCCCAAACCCTCCTTTCTGGAAAGCCGGGGCTCCATTTAAAAGATGGTTTTGTCTCAGCTTTATATGAGCATGGGCCTCAGTCTAGGTGGAGAGCCTGCAGGACTGGCCATTTCCCGACAACCTCTGGGCTGAGCTGGCTATGGCCATGCCTGATGGGCTCGGTGCAGGGAGGTGTGCTGAGCTTGCCGGTGGGTTGGCCTGGAGGCAGCAGGGGCTCTGGGGCTGGGCCTAGGGGTCAACTAACTCAGGAAGGGGTGTATCCAGTAGAGGACAGGATGAGGAGTCCCCAGGACAGCAGCTTGCTTATCCAGATGCTTTTTTCCTGGGCCCAGCTGAATCCCACAGCTGCTGCTCTGGTTGTCCTAGAGTGAGGTGGGGACTAAGAACTTCCGGGCTTGCCGCCGCTCTCTTTCCCTTCCTGCTTTCCACAGACCATCTGTGCCTCCCTCCTCCCCACTAAAGGTCCCTCAGCCCAGAAAGCTCTGGTCTGCTGCAAGGAGAGGCTGGGCTGCCCTGGCTGAGGAAGTGTTCCCTAAGGCTAAGCCTCTGTCCATGGTCAGGATCTCCTGCAAGCCTGCCAGCTTGGACCTGCAGGCTCCTGCTTTCCACCCTCCAAGTCACATGAAGCTGGCAGCTAGCAAAGCCAACCATCTAGTGGTCTGTGGCTCCTGGGTATTTGTGAGAGTACTGCCTATAGCTCAAATGATTCCCTTCCCTTCCCTGCCTCTAAGCTGCCTGTGGGCAGACGGAGGGCGAGGATGGACGTCTTCATCTCCCAGGGCCCATTGGATGCTCTGGTGACTCCTGAAGTCTGTGAAGGTCTGCAGGTCCCTCCCTTGGATGAGCAGGGAAGCCTGGCTTCTGCTGTGGTTCCAGAGATAGATCTTAGTTCAGGGTACTCGGCTTTTCCAGCTGGGGGTCAGAGGTTGGGAGAGGTAGCTCCAGAAAGGAGTTTTCAGAGAGCCCAGCCCCTGTCCTCCATCTGGGTGCCTGGCCTGGACTGTTCCACAAAGCCTCTCTTAATGAGGTCACCTCTGTACATTTTTCAGGCCTGTGGCAATGAGTTTCCTGTGGGAGGGGGCATTGCTCGCTTACGCTGATTTATTTCTGTCCTCCCACCCTGAAACCCACCTCATAACCTTTATAGCTTGTATCCTGTTATCTCCTGCACCAGCAATGGGTTCAGGACCAGCTCGATCCTACACTCCAGGTCCCATCACTGTGTGGCTGACCTCCATGACTCCCATCCCAATGTCCACCTGGGGCAGTAGAGGGCTGCTGAGGGCTCAGCTCCTTGGGGACCAGTTGCTGCAGCAAAGCAGAGCACTGGTCAGTTGTCTTCTTCATGGTCTTGGTCAACCCAAGGATCCTCTAGATGATAAAGCCAGCTTTGTGTTGTGGGGTTCAGGGGAGGGTCCAGAGCGGTAGCCTGACCTGCAGGGGGAGGCATTTGGCAAGCAGAACATGGCCTCTGAGTGTCCGTTGGGGACCTGTGCACATGAAAAAACAGAATGTGCCAGTGAATGACAATGTGAGAATTGTGGATGTGCATATGTGAGTATATATGAATATTACTGCTTGTGCACATGTGAGTTCGAGAAGGTGGGTGGTCACATGTGTCATATGAGTGGCCATGTGAAGGAATGTGAGTATCCATGAGTGCATGTGAGTGAGGCAGTCAGCATGTGGGCATTCAAGCATGCAGTGGGTATACCTGGGTGAATTTACAGGTGTGTCTATAAGAGTGCATTAGTAGATACATGTTTGTGATGGACATACAAGTGTATGTGATCACACAACTGCAAGAACATATGTTGAATGCTTGAACGTGTGTGTGCATGTATCTGAGTGTACACATATATGTGCAGCTATGTGTATGTATATGTGTGTGAAGGTATGTGGGCTTAGCAGCTAAGAAGCTCTGATATCAGTTTGGTGTCTGGAAATGCTTGCTAAAACCAGGGCAGGTTTTTTTTTTTTTAAAATTTGAAACTATGATATAATTACATCATTTTACCCTTCCTTTTCCTCCCTTCAGCTTCTCCCATGTACCCCACCTTCTTTCTCAAATTCATTGCCTTTTTTTCTTTGTTGTTACATACATGCACACACCCATATATATATACATATATATAATAGATACATACATTCACACACACATACATTCATACATACTTACACCTCTCTCCAGGGCAGGATCCCTTACCTGCTCCCACAGCCTGGGCAGTCAGCCAAGGCCCTCAGACTGGAACCTTAGACCTTCTGGAAAGGTCACTTCGAGCCCAGGAGCTAGACTGGAGCTCTTGAGGTAGAGGACAAGCTTAGCTCTTTTGCCAGCCTCATGGTCACCTGCAGCCTTGCTGAGACAGTGACCTGAGAATATTCCATATTGCTTATGAAATATACCCCCCAGAACTTGCAACCATAGTTTCTTGCCTCTGCAGACCCTGACCTCTGCTGGTCAATGTCCACAGCCAGCCACAGCACGTGGGTACCGTGCTGTGTCCTTGTAAACCTGGAGGTGAGAACAGCTCACAGGATGCAGGCGTTTCACATGCACAGCACGTGTTTCTCACACCCGTGGGTGTGCAGGGATGTTTGCAGTTCCATGAAGATTTCAGATCCAATCCTCTGAGCTGCAGCTGAGCAGTGCCTAGGAGGAGGGTCCCAGCCAGGAAAACAGGACAAGTTTGCTCTCCAGCTGGGATGGGCAGTCCCGGATCAGTTCGATTGTTGGGAGAGATGGATGACATATGAGGGTCCTGTGGGCATGTGGCTTGGAAGTTTGGTTCTGAGCATCTCCCATAGCACCTTGGAAGAACGGAGTGGCGGCAGGTGGCGGGAGAGTGGCAGAGGGCAGGGGGGATTTCAGCTTACCTTAGAGCTGTATCTTGCCCTATCTGGCAGCAGAAGTTTGGACCCACCTTGCCATGCCCCTGAAGTCTTTCCATTGAGGAGGGCCGCTCTCTCTCTCTTTCTCTGACTTAGATAGCCTCAGCACCGCATTCCAGTACCACCTCCCTTGCAGCTATTCCAGCATCTCTGGGTGGGAGTGGGAAGCCGGATGCAGCCGGCTCTGTTGCTGTTTTAGGAAAAAAGGGGATCAAGGCAGGGAGGGGTTAGCCTGTGTGCTAGTGGGGTTGTCTGGCTGAGGGACCAAACCTGGGCCCTGCACCCCATCCCAGGTTCTTGGCTCCCTGCCTGGTGCATGAGGTCCTCTTTTTCTGGCAGTCCCAAGCACCCCCAGCCACCTCCCGCCCTGCTGTGGGTGTGATTTCACAGTAGCGTTCTCCTCGCCAGCTTGTGTCTCACATAGGGGATGTTTCCATTTTTACAGCAGAAAGATGATTCCAGGCGCCTTAGCCGCAGCCAGAGCACAGCCCCCCACCCCGAGCTGTGCAATGTCAGGTGCTCTGGGGGGGTGTCAGGCTCCACGTTGCCAGCCATGGCCCTAATTGCTGTCACTCAGAGTGCCATCTCTAGCCTAGGATGGGCAAGAGCAGTGTCTCCAGGGAAGATACCAGCCCCCAGGGGAATGGGAACCTCTGTCAGAGTCTCCTGACAGCCCTTTCTCAGATCCAAAGAGGACCTTTGTGCCCAGGTGGGTGGCTCTGTGATTACAAGGCAGGGGTTTTGCCTGGGGGACTCAAAACATTGGGGTATCCAGGCTAGGCATTGGCCCAAGTTAGTCTGAACCCCAGCACTCCTCCTGTGTGGTCCCGCCTGTGATGCCTCCCTGTGGTAGTCTGTCCCTAGGGACGGAATGAGGACAGATAGTCTTCCCTTGGGCACAGAGCATGCTCACGGTGGTTCTGCTGCCCCTGGCTCTATTCTGTTGCCAAGTGCACTCAAATGACATCGAAAGGATAGGGGGGGGGAGGATGTCCATGTCACCTGGTTTTCCTCTCAGAACTGGCCTGCAGAGTGCATGAGCCTGGCTTCCTCGGAAAGTAACGTGTGCTGTACAGGGTGCAGGGCAGGCCCATGAGCTTGGCTCCAGCGTGCTCATAAAACAGCGGCTCCTAAATCCCGGGAGGAAGAACGGGAAAGACGGCAGGAGCACGCATGTTTTCTCTCTCCACAGAGAAAAAAAAAAGAGGAATTCTTGGGAAACAAGACTGAGATTCAGTTTCACTTGTCATCAAACTTGTACACCCTGAAGAAACAGGATGCTACATGACTCGTCACCACCGGGGCCAGACTGCTGTTGCGGGGTGGGGGCGGGGGCGGGGGGCCATGGTGGAGCTACAGCCTATGGAAAGGGGGTCCTGCCCCACCCCAGGAAAGTGGAGCAGATTCAGGATTAGATCTTCACTTGTCCTGTGGGTTGACCACACAAGTTTGTTCACAGGCTCTAAGAGAAAGAGAGGGTAACTTGAGGCACACAGTGCCTAGGGTAGGCATAGACTAGGAGCTCAGCCTGCAGAGGAGCATCTGACTTGAGCCTGGCATGACCCATCCCTGGGACCCAGACTCTCGGGGGAGATGGCCAAAGGTCCACAGCAGCACCTGTGGACTCTGTCACAAAACAAAGCACACAGGAGGGCTGGAGCCTCGGGTGGGCTGTGCTTCTGTCCCGTGGCAGGACCTGGCACAAGTCCCACCTTTCAGAGATGCGTGATCCCCCTCTGCCCCGCTTGCTCCCTGCACCTGCTCTCCCTGTGCCCAGCTGTGGTAGGGCATCCATGCTCTTCACCATGGCAGCCTCCATTACCATGCGAGGCTTCTGCCGTGGATGGACCCCCTCCTTACTCACCTGACTCTTCTCTGCCAGAAGGATATTTTCCCTCCAGAGAGCCCCAGCAGTATGAGGTGAAAAAGAGACAAGGCAGGGATCAAGGTACAGGCAGCTTTTCCTTTCCCACGTGGGCCTAGGTGACAGGAGCTCACCTCCTCATTCACAAGAGAAGTGAGAAGAGGCAGAGATGGAGATGAGCATAGATGGACTTCCCACACAGAGTGGCTGAAGACTCACGTGAAAGGGCGAGGAGAGGCACGAGCAGTCCATCCCTGGGACCCCGCCAGAGCCATGCCACGTGCCATAACATCTCCTTCAGATCCCCTTCCTCATCTTCGTGGGGGAGCACCATGCCCAAAGCACAGCTGTGGGGGAGACTCCTGCCGGCCCTCCAACCCTCCCTGGAGAGTCAGAGTTCCTGCTGCAGTCATCTCCAGGTCCAAGCTGAAATTTTGAAGTCTTGGTCAGAGCCTCAGGTTCTCCTTGTTAAATGGAGTGACGCCTTCAGCTGGGGCGGGAGACGTCACCTTTTTTCCCAAGCCCAGGCTTAACTACTGTCTTACTCCTCAGCAGGCTTCTGAGGATGGGCTTCTGCGGCTGCCTTCCCTGGTGGCCTGGCAGCTCTAAGGGCAGGTCCTGTTCCAGTGGCTCTTGGCGCTCCATGTTGCTCATAAAACAAAGGTTACTTCCTTTGTCTGTGCCTAGACTTGGGGCACTACCTGGACTTGGTCTTCCTGGAAACTGCTCTGGGTACAGATGCAGTGGAGGGTCAGCCTTGTCCCTGCACACTTGGGAATCAGGTTTCATGATGTCCCCAGTATAAGACCATGCAAGAGCTCCAAGCACAGCGTCCATCCTTGAGGCAACCGCCACCTACAGGCAGAACTGCATGTGCACAAACATGTTTCATGCACACCCATATAAAACACATACACCAAACATAAATGTGTTGTTCACATACATATACACATACAGTTACACACATGCATGACAGTGGTGTTGAGGATAAGTGAGCTTAGCCAGCTGAGTTTAAAGCCTCTCCAGCACCCATGGGTGCTCTTTGGAGGCATGGGACCTAGAATCTGAGTGGGGATCTGAATACCACCTAGTACCACTATCAGGGTTTCAGGGGTCATGGAGGAGGTGTGCCGACCCGCTGAAACCAGCTGGGAGTCCTGCCTGGGCTGTACCACTGCAGGGGTCTGTCCAGAAGTCCACGTGTGTTCCTGGGTAAGCCTGGCCTGTGATGATCCATGGCAGCTGATGCCCACAGTTAGAGCCCCCAAAGTGCTTCTGAACACAGGGAAGTCGTCAGGGTTCAGGCCTCAGACTTCAGGCCTGTCTAGAAGTTGGTCCTGCTTTGGGATTCTAAGCTAGGACCACTCCAGCGCCCTTGCCTCTCAGATGTCTACCCAGACTCCATCTATGTCTCCAAGAGTCACTCAATTGCTGAGGACCCAGGCTCTGCCTTCCTGGCCGGGCCCTTCCCACACTGCTGGCTCCTCCGCCAGTCACTGGACACCAAAATCCCTCTGAGAGGCCCGGGCAGGGGGCAAGGCTGGGCCACCACTGCCCAGTTGTCCCACCCCCAACTACATACTCTGTAGTTGTCTCTGGCCCCAGCCTTAGCCTTGGTTTTAGTCCATGGGGCACCCCTTGCCCCATACCTTGCCCTGTCCTAATCAGTCTTTTCTCTCTGGCCCACCCATTTGCTGCCTTTCAGCCCAGCCTCCTGGCTTGTTCTGTACATCAGGCTGTTAGCCTGCCCCTCTAACCAATGTGCTTACGGCCAGTCTGACGGCTTTCTCCGATGAAGTGACTTTCATGTCAGCACCTGCTGGCTGCAGCTTCCTTTCTGGCTGTTGTCTACGCAGAGGTAGATTCTCCCATCTGCTGAGCCCACGTTGGGGTGACCCCTGGAGAAATCGAGGCTGTATCTGCTGGCCATCACTCTTTTCAGCCTCCTGACATACTTGGCCTTGGAGACCGCACCTGTCAGCTGGACAGATATACCCGAAGAAGGGGTATAACTGACCCACAGTACACCCGAGGCTGTAGTTACAGCCCTGGGTTCAGTGTCACACCACGACCCAGGATGTCCCCGGGAAGCCCCAGCATTCCGAAGCAGAAAGCTGATCCCTGGCTGCTGCAGCTGGTCTGAGGCCATTCTCTCCCTGACCACCCCATAGGGATAAAGGGATTGGGTAGCAGGGCCTGAAAGATGGGGGAGGGGCTGCTGGGCCTGGCTGGCAGCCTTACCCTGGAGCAGCCTCATACCTCATCACCCCTCTCTTTGCCCTGTGGTGTCATCCTGGGCACTTGGAGCTGGTGATGAGGCTGCCTGTTTTAAAATAGATTTTATTGTTATTCAGGTAGGAAGAGGGCGACAGATCAGAAGACAGCTGCCCTTGAAAAAATCGTTTATTACTCACAGTTCCCAACAGGAGCACGCATATCACAGGTACACGGACAATGCTAGACCCAGCCTGGAGGCAGAGGGGACAAGGGGAAATATGGGCAAAAGCCTCTATCGTGGCATGTGTTGGCAGCAATGGAAGAGACAGGGGCTTGAGTAACTGCATCAGGCTTGTGGCCCAGGAGCTGTTCCTGGTTGCCAAGTGCCCAGCCCTGGCATAATTATCAGGCACGGGCTGGTGGTCCAGGGTGTGAGAACCCGACGAAGAAAGAGGGTTGCCTGTGGGTGCTGGGTCAGGTAATTGGCACATGCAGAAAACGCTCCCAATGAGCCCCTTAGTGTCAAGCCAAGGGCCCAGCAAAGGCCCAGGATGGCTGAACATCAGAGCTAGACAGGGAAAGACCTGCTCTGTTGCTCGCTGCTTCTTAGGGGAGGGAGGGGGCACCACACCAAGCAGTCCTGACTGTCCAGCCTCCAGGCGGCAGGACAGCTCTGCGGCCTGCCCTTGAAGGACCCGGCTGCCAGTTGGGATCCCTGAGGTTCTGAGAATTACCTGGGAGGGGGATTGCCAGATCCCCCAACAGATCTCCTTCCCCCACTCCAGACATAGTCCCTCATGGCTACTATCTTCATGTGGCTTCTGGTTCTTGTGTCTTTTCTTTACCATGTTTGTTTGGAGAATGTCAGAAATACAAATGCCTCCTTGAAAAGGCATTTAAAAATGCACAGCTCTACCACCCACGGAATAGCTGGTAGTGACCAGTGCTGTTCCCTGAGTCCCTGGATCCCTGCCTGCCTATGATTCCTGGCTGACCCTGACTGTTTGACAGGGCAGACTGTCCCAGAGGAGACGGCGCTGCCCTTCAGGAAGGGCTTCTTTGACACCAGTACCTGTCTTTCGGGACTCTTGCTTCCTGTATGTGGCTATGACCTTTTGAGAACATCTAGTTCTTTCCAGTAGCCACTTTATCCCCAGGCCCAGCAGGAGCCCAGCCCATAGAGGCCCCTTGGTACTCAAAAGAAATGCTCACATTGCCTGCCTGCCTTCTTGTGGGCCTGACCTGGGGCTCTGGCCTGGCCTTGGCTTCCAGGGCAACCTCTCAGATGGTGTCTCACTGCTGCAACTGGTCCGTGGCATCTGTCTTCTAGAGGGTGACTGGAAAACTTTCATCACAACGGGACTGAAGCCTGCTCTGGTCCTTTGGTTTTGTGTGTCCCATTTTGTGCTCATTTCCTTCTTCTTGTGTGTTTCCCCGCCTTTTAACTAAAACGATCCATTTATTGTGCTAAAGGCTGTGTATTGGGGCCACTCACCCGGCAGGTGAGCGTGCATCATAAGCAATAACACGAAACAAAGAAACCAGCTTCTTTATATTCTAGAATATTTAACGGCATAGAGATGGCAATGAACTTGGGGGCTATTCATTCTTTAGTTGTGGTAGCATGGCCTTGGTGCCAACCGTTTTGAAGCATGCTGTTCTAGGGGCATCATGCACCTTTGCCTCATTGTGCGGCCCTCTCTGTCATCCATCCGCAGAACTTTCCATGTTCACAAGCTGAAACTTTGTGCCCTTTAAACATCTGCTGCAGCCTATGGGAACCGCCACCCTGCTCTCCCCCGTCAATGTGAGATCATTTATCCTTTTGTGACTGGCCTATTTCACCCCTCTGTTGTCTGCCTTGCTGCTGCGTGATGTTTGGGCTCTCTCTGTTCTATAGCTGTGGGAAGTAAAGTAGCTGTCCTGCTTTTAATTCTGAGAGTTCACCTCGCAGTTTTCAAAAACATACTCTAATCTCTGGTTCTCCAATTACCAATCATTTGATATGAAATGATATTGGAGGTCCCCAATACCGTACACCCTGTCAAGGCTTAGTCACGTCTGTGGTCCCGAATTCCTTCGACACTTCAGTCACTGAGCAAGAAAGGTAACGCTGGGTCTGGAAAGATGGCTCAGTGGGTGAGAACACTTGTTGCCCCTGAAGAGGACCAGGTCCAGCTCCCAGCACCCACATGGTGGCTCACAATCGCCTATAACTCCAGTTCTAGAGGATTTGGCAGGACACCCTCTTCTGATCTCCAAGGGCACTGCACATATGTGATGCACAGATAGATATGCATGCAGACAAAACACCCATACAAGTAAATCTTTTTTAATAGAGGTAATGTTTGTATTTACTATATCTCCACTCATTTCCCTGCCCCCGAGAGCACCCATACTCTGCTGTAAGCCCCCAGATTTGCATAGGGAAGTGTTCTAGGGCTCTGTGGATGAAGATCACAACCTCCTAAATGACCTTAACATTACAAAGATGGTGAGCAAGGTTGTTTAAAAATTTTAAAAGAAGCATTTTTATTGGCTTAGCTTAGGCCATGTGATTCCATCTAATCAATGTGGGCAGGAGTTAAGGTGCTGTGATTGGCTAAGTGTGGACCATAAACCTGACCCTGGTTATCTGCTGTGGGGTCAGTCTCCTGCAGCCCTGCAGAGCTGGCAGCCCTACTTGGTAAACGGGTGTCCATGTGAAGTGGCCGAGGAGACAACTTCATGGTGACTCTCTCTTACTTTTATGTAACTATGACTCAAATCCTTGAGAGACCAGCTTGAGAAAGCGAAAGTTATGTGGGCTCGTTCTAGAGGCCCCATAAGCTTGGGCAGAGCATGGCGGGAGCGAGGCAGAGGGCATTCATTTCATGATCAACTAGGATGCAGAGACATACAGGCAGAGAGCAGGCCAGGATACGGCCTCAAGGATATGCCTCCATTGCTTGTTTCCTCTGAGCAGACTTTTGCCCCATCCACCGTCATTTGAATCCCTCATGGCTTACATCCATTTCTTAAGTCAGGGCTCTGGTGACCGAATTGCCCCAGAGATACACCCAGAATACACACTTCACTTCCCCTAGACGTTTCTTAAGCCAATTGACACCAATCATCACGCCCTGTAATTCCAGGTGTTGACACTGAGACCCAGAGTAGGAGCAGGTTTGCTGGAGTCCTACTGTGTCGTTGGTACAAATGGGTGCCAACATGGGTGGTACTGGCCCACTCAGCACCAACTCTTTCAGGACACCTTCCTGGCTTTGCCAAGCCAGGCCTGGGTTTGGCGGTAACGAGTCCATATATCTGAGAGTGGGACAGTACCCTTGTCTCTGGTGTCCAGGACAGGGCCTCATTCAGGTGTTTGGAAAATAGCTCCCGGATTCAGTTAGCAAGCCATGGTGCTGGAACCACACGGGCTCCTTCAGCTCCACCCTCGTGTGGATGTTGCTGGCTGAGCCTTTGCCTTGTGTCCAAGTCTTCTAGAGCCTTCAGCCCATAGGACAGGGCTGGGACTGCCCCCCCCCTTTGGCCTGTGGCAGGGCCAAAGTCAACATGGCGTTCATGTAAATTAGTAGCCTGTCTAATTGCTTGTGGAGCCCTGGAGTGACTGTGGCATGAATGGCTGGTGATTCAGAACCACATGAGGAAAAGATAGGCTATGAGCTGGGAACTCACCAAAAAGTCCCATTACAGAGATTTATGCTCATCCTTAAATATTGGAGATTAATTTTTTTTGAAAACATCTATAAAATAAGAGATTTATACCTAAAACAATACCATATACAGTGACAGGAAGGAATAAGAGTCAATTTATTCATGTATTAGTCAAAAACTCAATTTCATATATTGTGTAGAAAAATTAAAATCCTTTCAGCATTTTATCACAAATTATGCATTCTCCATATATGGAGGTAAATAATTGATAGTATTACAAATACTTAATCTAGAAAATATTTATTAGGAACAGACAACTCATTTTTTAATGTGTTTTGTTGAGGGTGATATTGCACACTTTAAAAAATTAATGACAATTTTTTTTTTGCAAGAAGAAGAATAAACACCCTAGTTCTTTTGTTTAGTCTCTTGTCCAGGCCCAGGAAATAAGCTGGGCAGAAGGACATCCACACCGTGGCTGTTGGCCTCAGCTGAGCTGACAGGCTCTGGGACCTGGCTCGCTGCCATCCCCTTGGCTGCAGCCTGGGAGAGGCCTGGGAGAGGACCGATGTATTTTCTTCTTCGGACTCTCTGTGGCTTACAATTTTAGAATAAGTGTTTCTGACTTAATCTCTGAGAAGGCACCAGGCAATCTGACTTGAGAATGTGCTCAAAGAGCCAAGAAATCAGTGTTCAACAACTCCCAGCCCAGAGTGCTGTGGGCTGCGGGTGACCTGGGCAGGGTCGGTCTGCACGTCAGAGATGGGTAGCCCTGCTTTGCCTGTGGTGGCCTTGTGGGGAGGCTCTCAGCCTCCTCGTCAAATGTGTCCATGCCCTGGGAGCACCCATGCCGCCCACACCAGGCCTGGCCTGAGGGAGGTTGAAGGGCCAGCTGGGCACTCTTCACCTCCGTCCCTTTACACCTGTCATGCTTTGGAGTCGGCCTTTCCCTGCTCCTGCGCCCTGTGCTTGCTGTGCGTATTGGTGTCTGGGCTGGCAGTTAGTGGGGCCCAATGGCAGTCCCTCATTGCCCCACACTAGCTTACCCAGGGGAGCACCTGGGACTGAAGAAATAACTGCCATGTTTATTAAAATATAAATTTGTGCCCAACAGAAGTGCTGCTTCTATACATAGAAAAAAATGTTTAAAATAAAAACCAAAACAGTTTTCAAAGGCACCATGGCATTAATTATTCATCTTTCACTAATGAAAACACGCCTTTGCAGGCGGCAGGCTCCCTCTTCTCCACATGGGAGCCTCAGGGTTCCCGTGAAGCCTGGCTCAGAGAATGGTGGATGGGGAAGTTGGGTAAAGGGATCTCTGTATGGTAGGACCCAGGACCCAGGTAGGGGGTAGGAGGCTTTGAGTTCCAGTGTCCCTTGAGTGAGGTGGGAGCCGCCACATTGCCTTCCTGTGGCTACTCGGTGAGTGTGGGTACGGCGCCTGCCCTGCAGTGAGCGTACCCATCAGAGGCTGTTTCAGAGCATTGCATCCAGTAGGGGTGAAGGAGATGCCTGACCCGCAAGAGGACCAGCAGACACTGGTCACAGACAGGCCGGGGAGGAAGGGCTGTGAGGGACTGTCTGAAAGGACAGGATAGGAAAGGGACAAAGGCTTTTGTTCTGACCAGACCTTTCAGTCCAGGAGTCAGGTTGGCGACACACCTCTGGGATGACCATTTCCTCACAGCCTCTTGGCTGAAAAGTTCTATCCCAGCCTGAGGGCCTTGCTAATCTAGACCAAGCAGTTACTTCTCAGGCTCACTTGTATAGGGCTCAAGTGTACAGAAACTGGCTGGCCCCAGTTCAGATCCCCACTCCCAAAAGGGCTTTTCTGAGTGAACATCCTTCTGGTAATCTTCAAGTTCTGCCTCAGACTCCATTTCTGTGTCCAATGACATTTCCTGTTAGTCAGGATGAGACACCTCCAAATCAGGGCGTCCAAGCAACAGAGAAAGACCCCAGACTAACTCAGGAATCTAAGTCACTGGATTCCTAGAAATTCTAGAACCTACTCGGTTTGGAGTGGAGGGAGCCTCTAGGACTTGCATCAAGTTCATACATCAAGTTCAAGTCCCACTCCTCCCCAACCCTAAGGCTCAGACCACACACACAGAAAATGCTGGCCTTAGAGGGCTGGCAGGGGCCGTCTCAAAGTGCTTGAGGAGCAGTAGCAGGTGCTTCTAAGACCTTCTGGGTCCCCTCCCCTCAGACCCTACATCATCCCTGGCCAACCATGAGCAGATTCACCTGGCCACAGACATCCCAACCTGGTGCCCTATCATCCTGACCGCAAAGCTGAGGCTAGGGCTGCAGGGCTCCGACCTACAAGACGCTAAATCTCTGATTCTTGTGCCTGGGGCAGTGCCAGGTGTGGGCAGGCTTAGGGGTATTTTTTCTCATTCATTCATTCGTTCGTTCATTCATTCACTTATTTCTATACCTATTCATTTACAAACACTCCCCAGCACCCCAGACATACTCTGGCGAGTGGGTCTCCTGGGGAGGAAAGATGCCAAGCCCATCAGTCATCCTCAGCTCAGAGGCCTGGGGAGCCAGAGGGAGCCTCTCTGATCTGCACTGACAGCCAAGGGTGGGGGTGCAGGTGGTATCCAGGGCAACAGATCCCCTGGGAAGAAGATGAGCTGTGCCCTCAGGCAACAGCAGCAAGAAGGGCCCCAGGAAGGGGCTTTTGAAGCCCTGTCTGACTGTGGGGTGAGGGGCAGAGAAGGACCACTCTGGGTAGTAGCCAAACAAAAGGGGAGGTCCTCCTGGTTATTGAAGTATCCCTTGTCGTGGCCTCCTGGGCTAGTGCCTGCCAGGATGTAGCTAGAGCCTGGATTTCCACCAGCTTCTGCCAGGACCAGAGCTCATGGTCCTGTGCCAGGTGTCTCTTGGGAAGGAAAGGAGCCAGCAGGAGCCTGGCCATGCGATGGCCCAGCATAGCTCACTAGGAAGATGTGTGGGGCTAGGCTGTTCCCCTTGTCTCCCCTAACCACTAGTAGGTCTGACCTCTCTGGAAGCATCCCTCAGCCCGGTATGGACTTCCTGTCTTTCTGAGCCTGCTGTGCCAGCCAGGCAAAGGAGCTGAGGTATTGGCCAGGCCTGCGTGAGGATAGAGGCTGCGTGGACCCACCCTCATAGTTCTCCTCTTCCTGGATGCCATTCGGACTCCTGTGTGGTCTGCTCTACAGCAGAGGTATCTGTTTAGCCCAGACCCTACCCTTCAGCACAGGCTAGGGTCCTCTATTCACCTCCAGGACAGGAGACCAATGACCAAGCACCACCATGGAGCCCTTTTTGAGGCCAGAGTGACCGAGCATAATTTCTGAGCTCAACTGGTGTGTCAGGCACAAATGTCCTCTCTCACAGACAGTGGGGTGTGGGGTGTCGGCCATCCAGTCAGATGAGAGAGGTACACATCTTCCTATATCTTCCACTGGTTCTGAGTCAGATGAAGACAGCTGTGTGGCTCTCTGGGTGGGAAAAGGGAATACACTGGACAGAGAGGAAAGCCTGGATGAGAGACCAATATGGAGATGAAGATGCAGAGGTGAGCTCAGAAAGCTAGACACATGGAATAGCAGGCAGTTGCGCACACACATTATCACATATTCACAGGTGTACACATTTGCACACAACTGTAGCATGCTCATAGATACGTGTACCCATAGGCTTCGAAGCAGCATAAATTGATACATGTGTAAATACATATGTACATAAAAGCCGCTTGCTCACAGACATGCTGCATACATGCAAAACCTGAGCACACACCATGCACGCCATAATGAACACATGTAGATACACATACACGCTTAGAGCAGGATGTGGAGCCCACAGCAGAGGTGTTAGATGGCTATTGGCTTTGGGGCACTAACACATTGGTTCCTGGTGGATGAGCCTGACTCGTCTTCTCTAGAGCCGAAAGGGTGGCCGCCACTCCCTGGTCCTGGGAAGGTGTCTGTGAGGTCCCCTAGTGCCATTGGCAGGAGCTGTCGGGTACAGTGGAGCTCTGCAGAGTGGAGCTCAAGGCAGAGCTTGGCTGGGGGAGCCCCGGCTCTGAAAGCACCCCCACATCCCACAGTGCTGAGACATGGGCCCAGACCCTTGAGCTGCGAGCTGTAAGTAGAAGATGGGGTTCCAGTAAGGGACTGGGTGGGACCTGTCATGCCCTGGGGGGGGGCGTGATCCTCTATTTCCAGACTGTTATCTCTAAGCTTGTGGTCTCTATAGCTGTCCAGGCTGGCAGAGCTCAGGGCCCTCTAGCATGGTGTGGGAACTCCTCGAGTGCAGCCTTTAGCTGTACTGAGAAGGAAACTGCTCTGCTGTTAAGACAATTTATTTTTCTCTTCAAGAAATGACTCGCTGTTTACAGTCAGTGAGGGAGTACCTCTGGGTTGATGGACACAGCCAGCCTTTGGTTGCCAGTGAGGAAGGGCTGTCTTGGGCCAGTGTAGGCAATACAGGCTACTAGGGCAGGACCACAGTCTTCTAGCCACACCCGTGTCCCATCAGCCTCTATCACTGGCACTCTGGGGATCAGCAGTTTGCAAAATAAGATGATGTTTATGAAGATGCAGCAGAGAGCTGGGGTGGCGGGGTGAGAAAAGCTGTGAGAATGGAGTGGTGGAGGAAATGTTGAGATGTTCGGAGGGCCTTGTAGGAATGGACTGAGGGAGCACGTAGAAAGGACAGGGAGGAACTACCTGGAGAAAGTCCAGAGGTAGGTACTGTGGGTGGCACACACCTTTAATGCCAGCACTCAGGAGGCAGAGGCAGGTGGATCTCTGTGTTTGAGCTCAGCCTGGTCTTCAAAGCACGTCCAGGACAGCCAAGGTTACATAGAGAAACTCCATCTCGAAAACCAAAATCCACAACCCACAAAATAAAAACAAACAACAAACAAACAAACACAAAGAATGGTACAGAGCTGCACCACAAAGAACACTGAGGCCCAGGGCAGTGCACATAGGGGCTCTCTTGTAACTCTTGCAACTGGGGATCAGTTTCTAGGTACGGTGGGAAGAACTTCCAGGAGAGGAGCTCAAAGGTCTGGAGACTGTGGGCAGAGGAAAGACCTCAGGAGACCTCTGAGATCCAAAGGCCCCAGCCTACTGAAGGTGACCAGTTAAGATAGCTGCTTGTGTCCTTCGCCTCTGTACCCTCAGAAGTCCTGAAATTCATGGGGGGTTGAGGCCAGGAAGCAAGGTTTGGCTTGGGGGTGTCATCCAGGCATGGGTGGGCTGGGTGACCTGGGCCAGGGTACCCAAAGACTTTCTAAGGGATTCTTTGAGGTCAGAAAGACTGGGCAAGGCACAGACTGGTCAGAGATTCCCTGTGGACTCCCCACCCTTAAGAATCCAGCTGCTTTCTCCCAGCTACCGTATCACCTAGAAGTCCTGGCCAGGCCATCATGTTGACTCTTTAAAAGGTCCTGGGGCCTGAGCCTGGAGGTTGAAATGATAGAACCAGGGCCTTCAGCCACTTGTTGCCTTAAGACCCAACTTTCTGATAAAAAGAAGTCAGGTCTCTCCCTGCTTTGGATGCAAGAGGCAGAAACTGCTAGGCAGGACTGCTGTGGGTCCCTTGGCCTGGCACACGCCCTGGGCACATGTGTCTGATCCCCAGGCGGCCCACAGGATTTAGAAAGAAAAAGGCTGGACTTCTGTGGCACAGCTGTCCCCTCTGTGAGTCCCAGATACCTTGTAGATGCTTATGCCCACAGCTGGTCCCTTCCTGCCACGTCACATGGTGTCCATCACCAGGTTGGCTATTTCTGAATGATTTTGCCCCTAATCCCAGCAGGGGTCTCACCTCCCAGGCAGGAGCCTTGTTTCTAGGCTCTTTGTCACTGTGCTGTAGAGCCAGAATGGGGTCACTGACCGCTTCCAGAGTCTGACTGGATGTGACTGCCCTTCCAGGCCAGGCCTGCCCTTCCCTAAAGCCCACAGCTTGAGGAAGGTACTGTCCAGTAGGCTGGGATTTGCCAGTTTTAGCAGCAGCTTCTAATTCTAACACCAAACGGTGACAGTGCATCACGCAGTGGAAAAGATGCTTGAGGCTGCAGGGACTCTGCTGCCTGAGCCTTGAGGTAACAAGGACCTCAGGAATAGGTGGGATACCACCAGAGAAGATGGCCAGAGCTGCTGAACACTCCCAGGCCTTAGAATGGCTGATCAGAGCACAGCAGGCCGCCGGGAGTAGGCTGACCTACATCCCTATAGATGGGAGGGTGCAAAGTGGGGTCTGTCCTCCTACTCATCTTATGGATTCAGAGGTGAGGAGCAGCAGGATCTACAGAGGACGAGAAATCCTGGCACAAGATTGATTTCTGGAGCTAGCACATCAAAGGAATGCCTTCTCAAGCAGCTAGGTACCATGGATGAAGCTAGGGTCCTAGGAAATGGGAGGCACCATAGAGCCTGAGTGAGGGTCCTTGGGCTGACAGTGTCCAGGCTGGGTTTAGTACAGACTGCTTAGGAACAGCCAGAAATTGTATATGAAAAGGCCTATGTAAGAATAAGGCCTGGCCAGGGGACACATGCTGGGGGAACCCTAAAATATATCAAATGTGTTGAAATTGGGCTGGTTTCATGGCTTTTAGTGTGTGCTGCTCTCCAGAGGACATGGGTTCGGTTCCCAGAATCTACACCATGCATGCACACACACATAAATCTTTAAAACCATGTTAAAATCTCAACCTAGAGAGATGAGAAGCTTGGCAACAGGGAGGCTGGTACTTGAATTGTCTAAACATGGCATGTGCCTGGTCCTGGCCCTGCTCCTGCCCTTTATGGATTGTGACTAGAGCCCAGTTTCCTCAGAGTCTGGGTCTCAGGGCTTAACAAGTATATGAACTTCTCAGCCCCAGGTCTCTATCCTTGAGGGTTCAGGGAGTCTGTCACTATTATCTCATATTAAAGGGGAAAGAATCAAGTCTTAGGGAGGAGACGTGGCCACCAGGAATGCTAGCAGCAGATGGCCAGCCAGATGTAACAGTCTCTATTTGGACTGTACCTTTCTTCTGGGCCTTGTAGTCTCTCTGAGCACTGCTGAATGAGTCTGAAGCCTGTGCTCCAACTGTACACAGCACAGGAGCCACCCAGGACATTGGCTTAGCGCCAGACTGCTAGCAAAGTGGGCTGGACTCATGTGTTAACAGGAAACCAGAGACTGCGTGGACGAGGTGGGCTGAGTTGGGAGAAGGCAGTTCTGGAAGAAGAAGCCTTGTGGAGCCCTGCAGCTTCCAAAGGTAGGCCCCTTGAGTCCTGCCACCATGGCTGAAAACACACACTGGCTTGGTCCCGTGTTGACTAGCTGGGGCTGGGCTCTGAGTCCGGGGAACTGCTGGGCCTGGCCACGCCTTGGCCTGAGCTAGTGAGGCCATGTCCACCTGCCATCCCCACCCGCCCAGGAGCAATCCTCACTGTACCTACTGGAGGGATCCCAGGGGCTTGGAACTGTTTCACTGCGCCAGCCTCTCTATAACCGCCAGGATTCAAAGAGTAGATTGTGCCAACGTCAACAGAATGTGAATGAGAACAAGACAGCGCGTGGTATTGTGTCAGGGAGAATGCCCAATTAGAAGGGTAGCTGTGGGGGCAGGGCATGCTGGGCCTATGACACAGGAAGTGCTTGGGTCCAGGAAGATTACACACAGCCATCACCCACGGGCTGCAGTGCTTGGGTACCACTGCACCATGATGACAGTGAGGGTGACCCAGGAGGCACACCTGCAGGACTCAGCACATAGAAACCTGGCCACCCAGCAACATCAGAGCCGCCAGAAGTGCACACGGCAACCAGGCCTTACCTCAAGCTCTGAGGAGAAGCACATGGATGGGTGTTAAGACCCACCTGGTGCAGATCGTGACAGGCGCTGCCATCGTCCAGGTAACCGTGTGGTTCTAGGGCACAAGTTTACCACACAGAAATTTGGGGTGGCCCATTGCGTCTGATGTCCAATGGCGAGGCTTGGGAGTCCCTCAACTCACAAACCCCAATTATTTCCATTCTCTTTCCAGGCTGAGTGTGCAGAGGAGAAATGGTATATGGCCTGCTGCCTGGGACCTAGAAGGGAGACTTCAAGACAGATCTCACTCAGTGACTAATCTTCCCTTCTGCTAGTTTAGCTCTCTAGAACTCTCTGGAGATGCGGGGTAGTGAGGTGGGGGAAGGAAGCTGCTCAGACATTGCCTGACCCCAGACTCTGTCTTCTCCTCTAGTGCTGCTCCCTATGAGGGGGGTTCAGCACAGGTCCTAGGAAGCAGATCCCAGACCCTGTCTTCCCCTACTAGAGCTTCTCCCTATGAGGAGGGTTTAGCATGGGTCCCAGGAAGCAGGCTGTGGGGCTCCAATAAAAAGGACAGACCATAGAACTCTGTGGACCAACTCTTCCCTAGGGATTAAATGGCCTGGGCCAAGTGTCTCCAGGCTGCTAGCACATAGCCAGCAGAGCTGCTGGGGAGTGTGGCCCTGGGGGACATGGCAAATTCTACAAGTGGATACATGTAAAGATTCTATATGGTAGTTGCATGCCTGGGCCCCTCTAGGCTGGAGTCAGCTATAGAGAGGTGGTGGTCATGAGCAGAGACAAGGGCCAAAGTTAAGGGCAGAGTGCAGTGGTGCACAACTGTAATCCCAGCACTCACGGAGGCAGAGGCAGGTAGAGCTCTGTGAGTTCCAGGCCAGCAATCAAGACCAGGACAGCTGGGGCTACACAGAGAAACCCTGTCTCAAAACAAACAAACAAACAAACAAACAAAAAAGATAGGGAGAGCACTTGTGGACAGTAGAGTCTGAGGGGCAGAGGCTTCTGTGGCCTCCCAGTCAGGGGTCATGTCTGTAGGAAAGAGCCTGGTGGACACCCTCTGGCTGCTGTGAAGCTTCTTGGGTTAACTGCCAGACAAATGGCAGAGCCAGAGCTGGGTGCTTCCTGGCTCTGTGACCGGCTGGCCACAGCCTCCAGCCTGGGCTGTGCTCTCCAGGCAAAGGCACAGGCAGGACACACCTCTAGGTGCTGCTGGCAATGAGACACAGACAAGGGGGGACGGAAGAAAGAGGGTAACTGAGAGCCGGGACCAGTGAGTGTAGACCTCATGGGCTGTGGGGGTCCACCAAGGACAGCCCTGCCACAGGGTGTCACCTCCACAGGCTCCGGAAGAGCAGGTCCTCACTCCTGACTCTGCCCTGTTGCAGGGTCTGTCCAATAAACTGGGTCTACACCACTGCTAATGTAGCACCCTTTCCTTACATCACACCCTGGGGCCACCCTACTCCAGAACTAAGCTTGGCTCCTCCTAGTCCCAGAGTCCTCATTTGGGTGTGGATCCTGGAGGTGAGGGACTGAAGGCTGCTGAAGAGCAGCAACACTGGAGTCCCTGTGGTGGGGGACAGCCAAGGCAGGAGGGAACGGAAGACAAGATGGTATTGGGGAAGGTCCAGGTACCACGGAGACTCAGGGAAGGATGGGATGGACCTCTCCAGATAGCTCTAACAAACCCTGGCTTTGTCCACCTAAGGCTATGTGACTGACAAGTGAGCACAGTGCTCCATTTACTGTTTGAGCCAGCGGACTCACAAAGCTGTGTCCTCTCATAGTAAGTGGGAGGGACTAGGACCAGTGTGGTGGGTCAGAGTATCTGAGTCCTGCCCCTCCATGCCTCTTTATACTGTCCAGCCCTGGGCTGTCCTTTCCCAGTGTTGATACAGTCCTATCCGTAGCCCCTGTGAGCCTCCTCATTAGTGCCACTGCTTTCCATTGGCTTTGTAAGGAAAATCCCACGTCTCTGAGCTGCTCCTGCCTCATATGTGGTGAGCAGGGGCCAGTGGGAGCCAGAGAAGGTGCGGTGATGTGTCTGGTACAGCTGCTGGGAAAGGAGAGTGGGGGGGAGGTCTCAGACCCTGAACCATGGGCATGCCAAATGCCACCTTTCCACCTGGCCAAGCACACACCTCTATTCCCCCCTCACCAAGGGCCTGCTGGGCTGAGGGTGAATGGGGTCACCATTAGCACTCCGGGATGCAGACCAACTTCTTGGAGTCTCCCCAATGCTGGCCAGGACACGAAGACTGCCTGCTTCCAGCTCCATGGCCTGGTGAGCCTTGCCTTCGAGGCTCTGCTTTCACAGAACAGAAGTGGACTCTCTTTACCAGCCTTGGGGTGGGGGTGTGGAGTCCATGTCAGCTAAGTGTAGCAATCTTTGTGTAGGGATCTTTGATGGTCTGTTTCCCCTCACCGTTCTTTTCATCTGTCCCTGAAGCCTCTGAGCCAGCTGTGTGTCTGTCCCTCCAATGGCCTAAGAGGGTAGCAAATGTGTTAGTGAAGGAGCCCTTCAGTCCCTTGGTGGGGCTGGGGGTGGGGATGAATGTATTCGCATTGGCTCTTCCATGCCAGCTGAGGTTCAGGGTGGTTAGCAGCAGGCGTGCTAAGCGTGGCCCACTTCTACTGCGCAGCGTTGAGCTCTGAAGTGTTTGCTCCCTGGGACTAGCCTGTTCAGAGTAAACCCGCTGTGGCAGTGGCATGTGCAGACCTGAATTCGGGGACTGGGCTAAGTGCTGCTTTTCCCCTCTCACCCAGGCCCTAACGCAGCTGCCCTCATTCATCTAGGCAAGTGGGGTGACACCAGCCGTGCCTCTCCTGAGCCCCTGAATAGGCCAGATCCAATGGTGAGTCAAGAGGGACCCAGGGAGCTAATGTCATGGGCTTTCTGGAGGGTGACAGTAGGGGCCTCAGCTGGGTGAGGGCTCACGGGCCATTTGGCCATCTGCAGGTCTGGAGGGTTTCCTGGGTGGAGCAGGGGAGCACAGGGTCCTGGAAGGTTTTGGCTGGGCATGAGACAGAAGTAAGATGAGTAGGAAGGCCATGGTTGCTCCATGAGAGCAGAGCCTTTGAGGGAGAAATAGGGAAGGGTGAGTGACTGGAATAGGTGGAAGGTAGACAGATGGACAGGCTACATGCTTACATATGCTAGTCAGAGGAAGCAGAGGGAGAGCTCAGCTGTAACTAGGTCGACAGGTGACAGCAGCAGGACCCTGGGTAGAGGGATGGGACTGGGAGCTAGGGAGGGCTGGCCAGAAAGCCTCAAGGGATGGGGCTGGTAAAGCAACCTCAGGGAGGATTCCTAAGGAGAGTCCCCTAAGCACCTGCTGCCCAAGGCTCTTGCACTCTCTGCCCAGCAGCATAGGGACTGCTACCCAGAATCCCACAGCCTGCCCAGAGGCACAAGTTCCACTCTCTTACCACTCCCTCCCTCTCTCCCCTCCTCACCCTCCTCCATCATTTTTCAGAAATAATTGTGAGGCAATTGTTTCAGACGGTGGCTGGACCTTGCCCCAGACCTTTGCAGGGTGGTCTCGGTGGCGGCTGGGTGGACAGAGTTTGCCCTGTCAAGTCTTCATCCTTCTCTGATTGTGTCTCCTTCTCTCCTTTGTCAGCAGTGCCGCCAGCCTTGGCGGCATCATTAATGCAACTCTGGCGCTCTGGTGTGAGGAGGGGGCCGCCTGACTGCCATTCTCTTCCCGCCCTAAGATAGATGTTCTTTGATTGCCCATAAATCTCTGCACAGTCTCTGTGAAGACAAATCGGAGGCCTCCTGGTCCCTCGTGTTTGTTGGGCCGGCTGGCGGTGGGCTTAATTAGGGCCTCGGCACTCACAGGAGCAACTCTGAAGAGTTGAGGGTCACACCATGAGCCCTCTTGCTTTGTCTAGGAGAATTGAGCTTGGTCCACATGAGCAAACAAGATGCCACTCTTCCCCTATATATCTGTTTGTGTGGGTACCACATGCTGACCCTGCAGTGTGGCCTGCTCTTGCCCATGTAGCCCTGCAACAGCCCAGGCCCATGCTTGTCCAGGCAGCCTCCAGCACCTTAGGAAGCCTTTTCTGTGGCTTCTGTTAGAACATGGTAGGTACCTACTGGATGCATGCACCAGATGAACGGGCCCGCTCTCCCTGCCTGTACAGAAGCATGAAGCATGCCTCCAAGCCCAGCCAAAGCTCTGGCCAAGGGGGCAGGCTCCAAACAGGAGCCGGCTGCCTGTGGTACTGTACAGCCTGCCAGCCCTCATGTGTAATATGCTATTTGAGCCAGAGAGGGAGGGAGGGAGGTAGGCAGGTGTAGGTGTGTGTGTGTGTGTGTGTGCGCACATGTGTGTGATAGAGACGCAGGATGTCAAGTCAATTGTTTAGTTGGTGTGCCCACAGAAGTGAGTGTGTGCTGACGGCCAGCTGGTCTCAGGCCTTCCCTTCTACTATTTGCTATACGATTGCGGGGCCCCTTGCTCCACTCAAACCTCAAGTGTAAGAGCCAGGAAGATGAACCTGTGGTTAACATAAAAAACAATAGAAATTATTACAAAGAACTAGTAAAGAGCCAGGAAGATGGCCCTTGGAGCTGACCTTGGTGTGTGTGTATGTGTGTGTGTGTGTGGTTGGGGAAGAGGGCTCAGGCACCATGGAGATAGTTAAAGCCACAGTGGCTGAACATGACCCCAGGGCCACATGACCAGACAAGTAATTGTGGTGGTCACATATTCACCATGGCCTAGAGTGTTGTCTTCCCTCCCGAAAGACATCCCTGGCTGCCTGGCACCAAGGACAGGCTAACACCTAGAATCCTGCGGCGTTCCCGTGTTCCAGAGGGTCCCAGGCAAGCCTCAGCTCGTAGTCAGTCATGTAAACCAATGTGCCCTCAGGTCCATCCCTGTTCAGACAAGCCTCTTCAAGCAAGGGACATCAGCAGCGTCCCTGAGGCACCATGAATGAAAGGTTCCCATGCCATGCTGAGGAGGCAGAGATCTGGCACATGTCTCCCTCTGACCAACTCTCACTTCTCTGCAGACATATTTCTGGTGCATTCTCAGCCTCACTGGACACAAACTGGACATTAGCCACTGCACATTCTGCTGCTTCTATTATTTTAGAACTAATTTAAAGATTAAAAAATAATTCCACCAATTACTGTACAAAGCCCCACCAGTAAGATACATGGGGCAGATGTTCCTCCAAGTCCAGCTGTGCAGCCCCAAAACAGTTTCTAGGACACCTTGGTCCCCTGAGCACCTGCAAGAGTCTCACTGTCCTCCTAGGATCCTAAGTGACCTTAAGAGATGCTAGCTCTGAGCCCAGTGCCTAAAGGGCTTGCTCCAGACTTGTTTCCCAGGGTAGCCAGCCACTGTAAGCCAGGCTCCGGCCGTCAGTCTTCAGAAATTATGCTCAGTGGTGTGGCTTTGGCAGGGCTTGGCACACTGGGCCAGGCCTGTGAACGGGGAAGGATTATATCACAGGGAGTCCTGTGGTCTGCCTAGGATCCTTGGAAGGGGGCCAGGTGTGTGCATGGTAAACAAGCAGAGGGCACCCAAGGGGGTGGGGGCTGACACTTTCCACAGTTCTTTGCATGGCTTTAATTAGCTTCGTGCACAAGCCTCAGGGTCCCAGAGACCCAGGCTGGACACTAGCCAGTGGCCCAATTGCTGCCCAGAACCTAAGGGAGCCAGATGAGCCAAAATTAGGTGGGTAGAGATAAAGAGGGGTTAGTGTGGGCCAGAGTGGAGTCCTGGGGTGCTGGCCCAACCCCCACTCCTTCCAGGTCCCTCCCCATCACCGGCCGGTGATCTCATCCATTCCTGGGCTGTAAATATCACCCAAATGCTCACGACTCTCAAATGTGTCCTCCAGCCGGGCCCCTCTCCCGAGCTCAGCCTGTACAGCCCACGCGACACCCCCGCCCAGATGTCTCCTGGGCCTCAACAAGCCGCTCCTCCTGACACCCCCTTCTCAGGGACAGGAGCCCCTTGCCAGCTGCTTAGGGCAGACGCCCGGGAGCCCTGCCCACCGCCTCCAACCATCCTGTCAAGTCCAACTTGAAACACATCCCCTGCCTTCTGGATCCCCCACCCCTCAGGTCTGGCCAGAAAGTGGCAATTCTATAGTCTCTTCCTGTGTGCAGGTCCCACAGTGAGCACTGGTGCCAGAAGAGCCATCCCAGAAAAGTAGACCCTGCCCACTCCCCTTTGAGACAAAGTCTAAAAAAAACTGCATGCTTTCTCCCCCCCCCCCCCTCTCACACACACACCTCCGACCATTGCCTGTATGTCCTGTCCCCTACCTCACCCTCGGCAGCAGCCTGGTCTGACCATGGTTCCCACTCTGTAACATGCCCCCAGATTTCTCCCTCTGTGTGTGTGTGTGTGTGTGTGTGTGTGTGTGTGTGTGTGCAGAGCATCAAGAGATAGGACCCAAGTTATGCATTTCAGGCTGTCAGCCTTGTTACAATACAGCATGTGCCTCTCCCCTCCCCCACCAGCTTTCTTTGCCATCTCCAGGGGTTGGCTTCTAATCCCCACGGGTGGGCCAGCTAACAGAAACAAAAAGTGGCCTGAGGCCCAATAGTGCCTGTCGATGAGGAGTAAGCTCAGCATAGGTAGTCAACTGTGTTCCTAAAGGCATGTGGACTAAGACCAGATGCTCTGTGTTGTAAGCCACTGAAAGCGCCGAGATCTGCTGCAGGTGGCCAGCTCAGGACCCCTAAGGCATTTTTGGTCCTGACCTAGCCTTACTTCCCAGCGCTGGCCCTCACCTGGACTCAGCAGGCTGGCTTGGTCTTCTCAAATAGATGGGAGCTTCTTGATGGGAAAAGTTGGTGAAGACCCCTGCCCACCAGGTGCAGGCTGGCAGCCTCCCAGGGTACTGGTGTAGTGCTGTCTTAGGCTGTCTTCCTCACAGAGCCACCTCAGCTACGGTGAACAGGGTGTTGGAGGAGACAGGAGGGCTGGGCACACCTTAGGCTAATAGTGCTCTCACCTGCCCCAATTGCAGCACGCCCCCCCCCCCCAAGCTTTAGGATGATGATGATGATGCAATGATGCCCAGGCCTGGAGCTCAGGCCAGAGCCCACTGTGCAGAAGGATAAACAGCAGGTGTAAATGTGGCTATGTGTGGTAGTACCAGCAGGCCCAGGGGGTTTCCTGGGAAAGGGTCCCTGGTGAGGATGAGCAAGGCCAGACAGGACCTCCGCATCCCAGTTCTGCCCTGGGTCCCTCCTCAGATGGTGGCTGCTGAGTGCATTCCTCCACCCCAGCCTCCTCCCCGAGCTTCTAGAAACGTGGCCACCCCCATGGCCATCTGGCTCCCCTATTCTCTCCCCCAAGTGCCTGCATTCTTCTCCCACCTTTCTCCCAGCTCTTGCCCTGTGGGGGAGGCCGCCCCCCTTCCTGTTCCCCTTACCACTACTTCCTCCCACAGTTTTTGGGCCAAGGGGCTCTTTTCCTTTCATGTCCTTTCCAGCCCAGGTTTCGGGAATCACACATGCATCTTCCTGTCTGTGCTGTTTCTAAGCACATGCGTACACACGTGTTGTCTCGTGGCTCCTGCTCTGCCATGTGTGTCTGTTATGCGCTCACGCGTATTCATGGGCATATGGATCCTCAAGGGCTGTGGGGTATATGAGGCACCTACGCACGAAGGCTGTGACCTGGGCCAGCTACGGGAGGGTGCACACAGCCCTCGAATGATCTTCAGCTCTCCTTCGGAGCCACCCCCACCCCCAGCAAGAGGAGCCTGCTCTTTACACCTCACTCTCAGCCCCCTCCTGGGCTGGACAATCCCAGAGTAGATGCCCCCACAAAACCCAGCTTGTTCAGAACCAGAGGGCCGGGCATGTAGTCAGCTTAGCTCTCAAAAAAGTTGGCTGATGTCAGCCCAGGGACAAGCTCGCTGCTGCAGCTGGAAGGAGGTGAGAATGTCACCTCACTTCCATACATGAGCTCCCCCACCCCCGTTCAGCCTAAACTGCCCCACCAACAAGGGTGGGCAGTTCTATCTCCTCTCAGGCCTTCTGTGCCAGTGTCTGAAGGAGATGCTATGCTGGGACCCACCCTCGTTTCTCACCACCCACAGTACCGCAGCCCAAGAGGCCACAGCTTAAGAAAACAGCTCTTTATTCCACGTCATCCAATATTTTACACAAGTAAAATAAAATTCATATCTCTATATACCGCGATCCGGGTGGGAGGCAGCGTTCTGGAACAAATGCCGCCCCCGGAACCCTGTAAACATGATGGGGTGGAGATGGGGGTGGGCTGGTAGGGAGGCATCTGTCAGGGAGGGCCTGGCCTGCCCCGCAGAGCCTGTCCCTGACTCTGGCTGGAGGCATGGAGGGAGACCCCATATGTACACACACCTGGTGGCTGGTGGCTGGTCAACAGGGCCCGAGCACTGTCCAAAGTACCAGCGCCAGGCCCAGAGGAGCAAGGCTGCATGCCAGAGCCGGCAGGGCGCCTGAGCCCTCTGCGTCCCCGGCTCCACTGATTCCAGTTCCTGCCTGGCCCAGACGGCAGTGGCTGCGGGTGCGATTCTTCCGGGAACAACCCGGCCTCCTGCGGGGGCCAGTGGTGGGCAGTCCTGGTGGTTCTGAACCCCCAGGCCGCAGAGCAGTCAGTGGGGGTTCTGCAGAGCTAGGCAAAGTCCCAAACGGAGAGTCATTGATGTGCCGAGGGCCTGAGCCATTGCTTGGTGGAGTGTCACCAGGAGGCACGCGCCCCTTGAGGGCGTTACCAGCAGAAGCCGGCCTCCCAGGCTCCAGCACCGAGGCTTTGTCTGCGGCGTCCGGTTGGCAGCACTTGGGTATGCCCAGCAACTCCTCATCAATGAGCTGACTGGTCTGGAAGGGACGGAAGGGCCCTGCTGCCACAGCACAACCCTCGAGGTCACTGGCAGCCAGGCGCTTGAGATCACGGCCTGCCAGGCGAGAGGGCAGGCTGCAGGGCACCTCTGATGAGGAGCCCCGGAACTTCTGCAGCCAGGCCCAGAGTGGACGTGCTCGGCAGTCACACACCCAGGGGTTGTCATTGAGTCGCAGGTACTGCAGAGACCTCAAGGGCACTAGGACCTCTGCGGGAAGCATGGAGAGGTTGTTGGCAAACAGGTAGAGGGTCATGAGGCGGCCAAGGTCCTGGAAGGCGTGTGGGTGCACGCGAGCCACATGGTTCTGGTGTAAGAGGAGGCGGTCAAGGCTATGCAGGCCACGGAAAGCGTGCTCAGGCACGCTGGGGATACGGTTGCCATGCAGAAAGAGGTGTGTGAGGTTGCCCAGGTCACGGAAGGTGTTGTCAGGGAGTGCCTGCAGATTGTTGTCTTGTAGGTAGAGGTACTGCAGAGCTGCTAGTCCACGGAATAGGCCGGGACCCAGCTCCTGCAGGCCGCATCGGTCTAGGTGCAGTGTGTGCAGGTGGCCCAGGCCACGGAACGTGGTAGGGTCCACAACACGGAGCTGGGCATTGTCACTGAGGTCTAGTTGCTCCAGGAGGGTCAGGCCGGTGAAGGCAGTGGCATCAATCCGGGCCAGTGCATTAGAGTGCAGCCACAGGATAGTGAGATTTCGGCATGAGTGGAAGCTGGCAGCTGGCACATGAGAGATTCGGTTGCCGTGCAGGAAGATCCGCTGGCTGGAGGCTGGGATGCCAATGGGCACAGCCTGCAGGCCCTGCTGGGGACAGCTTGTTGTCACCTTGGGCTCGTTGTAGCACACACAAGCACCAGGGCACGGTGCTGCTACCCGCCAGGCCTGTAGCCATAACACCCATGCCAACAGCCGGCTTCCTGTGGGCAGAGGAAAAGGTGATCAAACAGGGGCCCTAAGAGGTGGGAATTGATGGTGGAACAAGTTCTCCTTGGATTGGGCCTCCAGGGACTGGGTAGAGTCCAAAGGCTGCCAGCCCTGGCAATGGGGATGGAGGACCTCTGCCTTCCATACCATACAGACAATACTGGGCTTTAAGTTGTCCTTGGAGACACGTATTCCACACTGGTGATCACGTCCAGACCCCCCACCTACCTCAGACCTGCCGGCATGACTGTTGCCCGGTTGCTTACCCTACAGGGTTAGCTCAGTTGGTCACCAAAAGCATACATGTGAAAGCCTTCTAGAATAGCTGCATGTACCATGCACAGAACCCCTGGGACCTGCTGCTGTTTGTCTCCACTGGTCTTAGCTCCTCAGTCTACCCAGATCAGCCGCCAGGCTACAGTTTATGATGGAAGGACACCATAGAAGAGCCTGAGATGCAGCCCTCGGTCTGCCATGGCTCTTGGCCCAGGCTGCGGCAGAGGTGTGGACGTTCACAATCCATGCCCTGCCCAGACCCCTACAGCTCTTGACAACCTCTGGCAGCCAGGAACTCCCCCCCCCACACACACACATGCCAAAATGGGGAATATGCTTGAAGGGAGGATTTTTCCACCCCTGGAGGGCTTTCCTGGCCTGTAGAGGTCTCCTGAGGCCTGGGTAGGGCTTCTCACTGCCACCTCTGAGGGAAAAGGAGCCTGGGTGTTGGAAGGTGGGGAGGGAGGGTACAGGATCCCACCCCGGAGCCTCTTGCAGGCCCCCAGGGCAGACTGCTCCTCCTCCACACAGCCTCCCTTTTAAGCACTTCCTGACTTGGCTGTGAACACCTTCGCAGCTTCCTCCCCTGGCCTCATTCTCTGATCCATCCCTTCCCAGCCTCCCTGCCCATCCCTGTTGCCATCCCACTTCTCTTAGTGGCCCCAAGGCATTATGGCCCATCCTAGGTCTCTGGGCCAGATATACCTGGGTGTGGCCGAGGACCTACATAAACAGCAGCAGCCTGCAGCTAGTGCTGGGGGTGCCAGGTCCCTAGGAAACAGCTTCTTGGCCTGTCACTAGAGCCCCATCCCTTTTCAATGCCGAAGGCTCTTTCAGGAGTGAGTCTATTAAAATGTGAATCCCCCTGGGAGGGTTATGGCTTATCAGCTAACACCTCCATTGACAGCTAACACCTGTGTTGGCAGCTAGCTAAGAGCAGGATTCTGCAGACAGGAGGCCGAGGCTGGTTAACTGCTTAGAGTTGCAGCCCCAAGGAGGAGGGGACAGACCAGGAGCTAGCTTTCCCTACCAATCCTTGGCCTCTGGGACTTGTACTTTTCACTGGGCCCCTTACCACAAAGGACCCTCTTCTGCATGTGCAGGCTGTTGCCCTAAATCCACAGCCCACAGGCCAGGTGAACCGACCAGCCAAGAAGAGCTTTCAGGCTCTGGGGCTCTTCTCTTCACACTCAGTGGTTTTCTTCTACTAGCTTGGGTTTGCTTGGCCTGGGGTCATTCACTGGCAACCACAGTGGCAAATCAGGCCCAGGGATGCCCCTTCCCCAGCTGGCCACGTGTGGGTTGCACAGGGGCCCGAGACTCTAAGCAGCTCACCTCCCCTCACATTCTTCTTGCCTGGGACAGCCAGCACCCTGTTATGCCTTATTCTGCTGTCACAAAAGGACACCGTATCATGTACACAGCATTTCCTGGTCCTGACCTCAGAACCCGAGGCTTTCTGGAGATTTTACCGCCATGGGTGACAGGTGGGCCACAGTATAAGCCCTGTCACACTAGTCTGCCTATCACACACAATGCCATGCTGCCAACTGGACCTCACAAACACTGAAGGCCCCTCTGATCTCTCCGCGCTATCCACCACACCAACGGTAGACTGAGACGGGGTGTAGTCCCCAGTACTGAGGCTGTCCAGCTGGGGTCAGTGGGTGTCCAGAGCTGAGCCACAACAGGGAGGTGGGCAACCAGAGGAGTGGCTATGTGGTGCTCAGCCCTGCCAGGCAGAAGGAAAAAGACACAGCTGTGTTTCTGTTGGAAATGAACTTCTGAGAGGCGGCCCTTCTCACCTACCCTGTCAGCACAGGGGCTGGGGTAGGCTCTTCTGCTGTAGCCACAGTAATTGGCTCCAGCCTGGCCCCCCTTGGGGCCTGCCCGCTGGTCTCCATAGCAACCCCTGCGCTGAGCAAGCATGAGGGGGCATCTTTTTTTATGAGATAATCAAACCCAACTTTGCAGCATTGCTTTTGTTCACAGCAGGGGTTTGGGGAAATACCCAAATACACATGACCAGGCATTGTAAGGATGTTTCCCTGACCCCACCAAGGGCTGCCCTGGTCAATCTCTCTGTGTCTGCCACCTTGCAGGCCTTCCTGAAGGCTCATCCTTGTAGTTTCTGCAGTGCCGGGACCCCTCTACACTCACTTTGCTTTCACTCCTAACCCTGCCCACAGACTCTCCTGGGAGCAGCCTCCTGCCTCTCTGTAGCCTCCACCAGAGACTCTCTGCCAGTCTCATTCAAGTCCCCATTCTCAGAAGGCACCTGGCATGCACACGTGGGTGGCAAGTGGTCCTGGGAGGTCCATCTCTCTTACATGGAGTCCATACACAGACCCTTCCAGGACCCTACACCCACTTGAGCCAGCCTTATATGCTATGCATAAAGTGGTATCCCTACAGACATGTGTGGGTCTCTTCCAGGGCTTTCCCATGAGGAACTCACTAGATGTTGGAACTAGGTCACAGCCAGTGGCTTCTGCCTCAGCTCAGGTCATCGAGGGTGCCACAGGGACATGAGGGTGAAGTGGAAAGGGCTGGCTTCCTAGAGCACACGGCTCTGAGATTCCCCAGGGAGGACCATAACTAGATACAGAGCCCGGGGTCCTTCTCCACCTGGGCAGCCAGCTCAGTAGGATATAGCCATTGGCCTACATGCCCTCATCTGGTACTGACAGCTCTTCTGAGTCAAGAGCTCATATTCACATTCATTGAGGAGGGAATGTGGGAAGGGAGGAAGAAAGAGACGGGAGAGACGGAAGGAGAGTAGGGAAATGGAAGGAGAGAGATGGAAGAAGAGGAAAGAGGAATGTGGCGGGGTGGGGGGGGAGAAATAGAAGGCAGAAAGCAATCCTGGGCAGAGGGAAGGAAGCCGGGAAACGGGA
The DNA here is from genome assembly GCA_028658305.1 of Pachyuromys duprasi. Lineage (NCBI taxonomy): Eukaryota > Metazoa > Chordata > Mammalia > Rodentia > Muridae > Pachyuromys > Pachyuromys duprasi. The sequence goes on along the minus strand of CM053753.1, from coordinate 40,807,432 downwards.
AGGGGAGGGTGCGTGAACAGGGAGAAAGGGAAGGGTAGGCAGGGTGGGAAGCTTCTGGGGCTTTGCCCAGCAGCCACTTGAGCCAGCAGGCAGGCACTGCTGAGGTCAGCAGCTCGCCTCAGCAGCCCTGGAGGCTGCCTTCTTTAGCTTCTTTAGCAGGACCAGCCCACTGCGGTCCTGCATACACTCCACCCACCACCCTAGCCCAGCCTGACATCCCATGGCAGTGTCCTCTTGTCCTACCCTGATGAGGCCAAGAGACAGTGCAGGCTCACAACCTCATAGACCCAGGACACTGACTTTCATCCTTCTACCAGCTGGGTGCCCTTGGGTTCGAAGTGTCTCTCGAAGAACAAATATCTACCCCATGGACCTTGGAGGGAGCCTGCCAGGTACGCTACTTGAGATATAAAGGCCTCAAGTCAGTGCTACAGAGGAATTCATTCCCTGACTATCATCAGCAGTCTGCTTTACAGATCGGGAAACTGAGGCGGTGAGGACTGAAGCCCTGCCCCCGTCCTGAGACAGCGTAAAAGGATGGGGAGGTGGGGGATAGGGCATCACCTGGAGGCTGTCTAGCCAGCTCATGAAGGACAACTGTGGTCGAGCCAGGAGTGCTCGACCGCTGCTCTGTTGGGTAGGCGCTGGGGCACTGGCTCTCCCGGCTGTCTAGGGCTGGAAGGCTGGGGTCAGAAGGCTGTAGAGGGGCTGGAACTGCTGAGGCAGTCCAGAAAAGACCACAGTTACAAGGAGGAACAGCTCAGCATGGAAGTCCAGAAATAGCTCCAGCAGAGGGTGGAGCACCAATACCATCCCCACGCTGCACACAAAGTGTCTTCTCCTGAGCCCAGTCCTCACCAATACCATCCCCACGCTGCGCACAGTCAAGGCGTCCTCCCTTGAGCCCAGTCCTCACCCCTGCCAGCCCATCACTACTAAGCCCCACCCCATCTGTACCCTCACATTCACTTATTTCACACACATACACACACACACACACACACACACACACATACACTGCCCGCCTTCCATCCATCACTGGGTCCAGACACGTGCAGTGGCAGCTTGTTTTCACACTGTGCTTCCTGGGCACTCCCCAGAGCACAAATGGGGACAGAAAGGTGGCAGCAGGTTCTACAGAACACAGGCTACCCTGTGGGTATGGTCACCAGCCTCCGCTGCCCTGTCCTGGTCCCTTGAGGCCTTGTCCTTTATTGATCTTGACTAAAGAGCAAAACAGGCAGGCCAGGTTGACAATGGGCAATGTCATTTAACGTGGTAGACAGATATAAGACCCATGCTGACGTGCCTCAGGCCTGGCCCTAAGCAGTGGGGAAACTGAGGCCTTGCAGTTGATGTATTGCAACAGGAGCAGAGCTGTTAGAAATGGCTTTTGACTGTGTCAGGTCATCCTCTTGTCCCCAGAGAACTCACGGAAACCCACCTGCCTCCGCCTGTGGAGTGCTGCAATTAAAGGCATGCACCACCATGCCCTGCTCTTTCATATCTACTTTTGGACTGACAGACTATGAAGTTGTCCGAGCTGGCCTTTAACTTGTGATATGCCCATCTCAGCCTCCCAGGTAGCTGGGATTACAGGTGTGTGTGTGCTAATAGTCTCTCCTAGGAATTCATTTTTTGTCCCATTGCTTACCTGAAGTGCTCCAGAGCCTCACCAGGTCCAGCAACATATTCTACTCTGGTACTCATCTACATGGAGCATCCCTGTGAGTCTTGCTCTGTGGGCCTGTGGTGCCAAGTACCTAGAGGTACTTGGCTCAAGCCCATCCAACCTGGTGATCAGTGTCCCCTCCCTGACAAGACGCTGGTAGCCAACAAACACCTGCTGCCTAATTACAAGCCTCTCACCCCCAGGCCTTTGTGGTCCTGCTGCTAATTCAATCCACTTCCAGGCCAAGCTTCAGTCCCCAGGGACACTAATGAGGAACCAGCCAATGACTGGCATATCCCTACCACAGGCATCCTATGAAGGAGAACTCCTTAGGCCATAGCCTAAGCCCCAGGACTGTCACACACACGCCCCTATTCCCTCTTGCCCATCCTGACACTGTCCTGGATGGCGTGCTTGACCTGCAGGGTCTATAGTAATGGATCCTCCTGTTTGTGTCTCATATCTCTTTCCAAGACAAGCATCCCAGGCCAAGCTCTGGATCATCCACCCTATCCCTGAATCTGCCGTTGATCTCGCTCTGAACGACAACATGTGGGGTAAGTACAGAACTTGGGGTGCACAAGACACTTATATGTACTTGGCCTCAACTAGAGATAAGAACACATAATAGGGACAAACAATAGGGGTGGGGAAGGCAGGCCCAGGAATGTGTTGTTAGTACAAGCAGGATGCAAAACAGGAGGAAGAAATTATAGAAGCCAGTGTCCCTTGGGCATAGGCAGAAATGGGTTGGTGTGAGGGGGTAGCGGCAGGTCTGCTTCCCTGCAGTGGGAAAGCAGGTGACACCTTCCTATTCGTTAAACATGATCAGCCAAGCAGACAGGTGGCCTCCGCCCAGGCTGAACTTATTTTGCTATTAAAAAAAAACATCAGCAGTGCAGGTCTCGAGGCCATCCTCAGCTTGCACCCTCTAGCATCTACCCTCTGGGACCCACTGACTGTGGGTCAGTCCTTAGGACAAAAGCAGGCAGACAGGACCCCGCTAGAGATGGCCGATTAATGAAGAGTCAGCACACTCCTAAGCTGGGCTACCCCAGCCTCCTGAGACCTCTGTCACGGAGCCAGTAATAGCGGCAGGACAGACAGGGAGTGCCAATGGGAACAAAGGATCCAAGTGGAAGAATGCAATCCTCTCCATCTACATGTTCCTGGTAGAATCCCTCTCAGAGGCCAGAGCGCTGAGTCCTTGGAGCTGGAAGAAAAGCTGAGGGATCCTGGATGACCTGGCCCAATGCTGGCTGTTACAGCTGGGGTGGTTCTCTTTTTATGTTTGTCTGGCGTGCAGCCACATCTATATGTTCACCCACGATCCATGGCCGCTTTCAGCACAGTGACGCTGGCATAACACATGGTGTGGCCCACGATGCTGGGGCCTTCTTCCCGGAAGTCTGCTGACCCGCTTGTGACGGATCGCCTGCTGTGTGCAGTGCTGCTATCTTCACACTCACAGGGCTCTGCCAAGGCTGTTCAACCTCCTGACTAAGGATCAGAGAAGAGCATTCATCGTTCCTGCCGACCCTGCATAGCTGGGTGGGCTGAGCACAGTGGTCTCATCTTAGTGCAGGGCTAGCTCTGAGGAACAGTGAGCAAGATCAGCATTCGGGGAGGGGGTTGGAGGTTGTGTGAAAAGGGAGTAGTGAATATGAAATCCTGTCCAGGTTATGGAAAGTCAAGTATCCTGCTAGGCACACTGTCAGGAGGCGTGGAAATAAACATGCATCATAGAGTACAATTTGGAAATCAAACAGGGAAGCTGAGGCAGGAGGACCATGAGTTCAAGGTCAATCATAGCAAGACCTTGTCTCAAAACCCCCCAAAACAAGCTGGGTGTATTAGGGACCACTTAATCTTGCAATTGGAAGGTGGAGGCAGGAAGATCAGGAGTTCAAGGCCAGCTTCAGCTACATAGTAAGTTCAAGACCATCCTGTCTTGAGAACAAACAAACAGGGGCAGGAAAAGTGGCTGCCCTTGCAGAAGGGCCACTTTGGTTCCCAGCACTCAGGTAGCAGCTCACAATAATTTTAAAATCTCGTTCCTGAGGATCTCATGCCTTCTTCTGATCTCTGAGGGCATGAGACGTACATATGGTTCACACATATACACGTAGGCAAACCACTCATACACTTGATCTCTTTTCAAAAACTTTTTAAAAAAGAACAAACAAAGCAAAAGACCAAAACTGTTTTTAAGGAAGTTATCAGGAGGAAGTAGTAGGAGTCAGTTCCCAATTGGGAGGGAAGGATAATGGCACTAAAGGGGGAGCAAACCTAGGGCAGGTGGGTTTGTGTTTGGTGGTGGCTCTTCTCAGATGGGGGTCTGCTGGGATGTTGGCTCTGTTATACCAGTATGACCACCTCCAGGATGTTTGCAGAGTTCTCTGCCGTAAACTGCCTCAGAAGCTCTGGCCAGGTCCAATGGAGCTGGCTCTCTGACCCACTAACATCAGTCCTTGGACTGGGTAGGAATGAAAGCATGGGACATGAGCAAGTCAGCACTGATAAACTTCCCAAGATGTCAAAAGAATGGCTAACAGACATTCACAATTAAGAAAAAAAAGCATTTATTATGTGTGAAAGGAAAGGAGATGCCACTACTTCTTGATAAAAAAGAAGGTCTGGACCACCTCTGATGACCTCAGAAGCAGCTACTCATGCGGACCCATGGCCAGGGTCACAAACTGAAAGTGAGCTGGACATACCTTCTGCTCTCATTACCAATGTCAGCATCTCCATCATCACCACCGTCATCACCAACATCACTGTCACCATCAGCACCACCATCACTATGGCCACTGCCTTCATCCTCTGTTACTGTCACTGGTACCCACCGTCATCGTAATCACCACGATTACCGTGCCGCAACCGTCACTGTCATCACCACACCATTGCTATCACGGTCACAGTGTTAGTCAGCTTTCTGTCAGAGTCAACATTTTGGGGAGATAGGGCTCATTTTGGCTCACAGTTTTAGAGGTTTGGGCCCAGGGCAAGAACATGGCAGAAGAAACAGCAAAGAAAGTTGCTCACTTTGTGGCATCCAGGAAACAAAAAGAGAAAGAAAGAGAGGGGATGTGGTCTTACATGCTCAATAACCTAACTTCCCTTTCCTAGGTCCAACCTTCTACAGATCTTGCCACTTCCCAATATTAGCATGGACAGGGGCTAGGTCTTCAGAACCTCTGGGGGACATTGAGGATCTAAACTGTAGAATTACTACCGACTCCATTATCACCACCACCTTTACCATCACCCACTATAAGCACTACACCACATACAAGCAAAGCGCTTGGCTAGAAAACAGCCTGAGGCAAGCTTGGAGCACACGTGGAGAGCAGCCATCTTCACACAAAGGCGGGGAATCACAGCCCAGTAAGGCCTCGGCCTAAGGAGGTTCTATTCCGGCATCAGAGGCTGAAGCCATTCAGGGCTATCTTTGATCAGCAGCTGTTTCCTAGGGAGGCACTGCCATCAGCTGCCACAGCTCTGGCCTCACAAGAGGCTCAACAGCAGGGCAGGACAGAGGAAGGAGGACAGGAAGAAGGGAGCATTTCTGGACAGCTCGCTCCTGGGAGTTTCATGACCTCCCTATGGTACAACTCCCATGTGGCAGTTTGAATAAGAATAGCCTCTATGGACTTATATATTTGAATGCTTAGTGCATGGCACTATTTGAAATGATTAGAAGGATTAGGGGGTGTGGCCTTGTTGGATGAAGTATGTCACCTGGGCGTAGGATTTGAGGTTTCAAAAGCCCATGCCAGGTGCAGTCACTTTCTCTCTACTTGGGGATCAGGATAAAGCTCCCAGCTACTCTCCAGCACCATGTCTGGCTGCTGCCATGCCCTCTGCCATGATGATAATGGACTAAGTCTCTGAAACTGAAAGTAAGCACCCATTAAATGCTTTCTTTCAGACAAGTTGCCTCAGCTCTGGTGTTTCTTCACAGCAATAGAACAATGACCAAGACATCCCATTGCACAATGAGTAGGTGGCCATTACTCCTATGCCATACACAAAGGCCTTGAGGCAAAACCCCGATTGGGTACCAGTGAGGCTAGGGGACAAGGCACACTTGGGCTCCAGGATCCCTGCAACTTTACCCAAGCCCCAAGGACCATAGGGCAGGAAGGGACAGCTACTCTGGCCTCCTTGGTCCTATACAGCACCTCACTCTTGGTTCAAGCCTTCTCCCTTAGACTGGCTGAGAATGAGGCTCAAATGTAAATTCCACCAACTTTTAGAGTAGCTGGAGAAAAGGCCAGGCCCCCTGAGCCTGTCACCACCCCAGCAACATGAGCATCATGCTGAGTCAGCACCACTTTTCCAGGACCCAGTGCTGCCTGTGTAGCCTTGAAGCCCCCACTGAAGCGTCCCTAGCCAGGTCTGAGCTGGGCTAGTGTCCTGCCTCCCTAGAAGTTAGCCTGTGGCTTGACATCCAAGACTGATATAGCCATCCTGTATGTCCGACCTTGCTCACTGTGATTCAGGTGAGGAGTTGGAGATGGCGAGGCACAGATCAACACAGAGGCTCCACAAGGAACCTTTGCAGTCACAAAGGCACTCTGGCTTGGCCTGACTGCTGTCCCCGCTCTGTGCAGAAGATGCTGTGCCTAAAACACACTTGGAGCCATGTCCTTCCTGTCTTCTCTATAGTCATCTTAGCAGGCTTGCTGTCCTGCTGTGGGGAGCCTGCACAGCCTTCCACACCTGAACTCGAGCAACACTAGCTGCCACTGCTGTATCATCAGGAACCACTGTTCTCCCTGTTCCACCCAACCATCAGCACACAGTAGACTCAGTGAGTTATATACAGACACGTGTTCACTCCCCTCCGGAATGACAGTGACCAAGGAGCATGCCCTGTGGAGTAGAGAAACATACAAGAAAGGGTCTCTACTCTTGGCATATGGGGAAGCCCAAGGTAGCTCCTACTTAAAGGCTCAGAACCTGCCAGCTGACATGCCCATCTCAGCAGAACCCTACTTCCCTTGAAAAGGTGGCTAGCAGCCATCAAGTGTGAAAAAGGCACCAGAGTAGACAACAAAGGAATTTGAGAGGTGGCAGATGGAGGGTCAGTAACAGTCAGAAATTAGGGGGAAATTCTAATTAGCCCACCCAGGAATAGAAGTGGATTTAAAACAAGAACAGGGTGCCATGCCCAAGGAGTCACCAGAGAACAAGAAAGAGTGTCTAGAAATTAAAAATAGAATTGCTAAAATTAAAAGAATCAATAGAAGGGTTGGAAAACAAGGTCAAGAAAATCTTCCATAAAGAAAAACAAAAAGAAAAACTGAATGAGATTCAATGGGCAAATATAGGTCAAACGTCTTTTAGGGCAATTCTATGAAGAGAACACAGAAAATGGAGGATAAAAAATATCCAAAAGATAATACCAGAAACTTTCTGAGGGCCAAAGAACCTCACTGGGCATTCACAGCAAACTCCAGGCTCCTGGGGACCAAGAGATTCCAGAAGGAAAAGCTGGTGTAAGCAATGCCAAGGTAGCAGTAGGACTCACCAGAGCAGACTGTGTGCCAGGTGATGGCAATGCTGCAAGACTCAGAAGAAATGCTTTCAAAATACGGAATTCTGGTCCCAGCCAGTCTAGCCTGAACCCATTTGCAAGTACAGAAGGGCTCCAACGGCCCTTCAGCCAAAACAAACACACACTCACAGAAGTTAACGTGTATCCCATGAAAGGAGAGAGTCACGGGGCGGCAGGACCAGGGTCTAGGATGGGACCCCAGGTGAAAATGAAAGAGAGAGACAAAGAGCTTGCTCTCCTATGAGATGGGGCAAGAGGAGAAACAAACAACATTCCACAGACAACCGTAACCAGAGGAAAAATGAAGGGCACATGAAAGAGAAGAGGACACGGATCCTTCCGAGTCGAACGTGGGCTGAAAAGCAGAGCACCGGCATCCTGAACAGGGACAAGCTGTTCACTGGTGCGGGGCCTGCTCAGCAGAGGGTGGCCAGGAATGCACCTTGGTTTCTGGCCCGTTCTACATTCTTCGTTATGGAGGGATGCTCACAGGTCCAGCCCCGTGGTCCCTCTCCCTTGGCCAACCCAGATGTCCCTCCACATGCACTCAGCTCTGGTTCTATCACCCTGACCAACTCCTTCCCAGACACTTCACACATGCAACTTTGTTCTCACTGTCACAGTGCCACTTCCCAGTTCCGGCTTCAGTTCCCATCTCAGGCTGTCTCGGTGGGTGGGAAGGCAGCTGAAAAGTCACCAAGGGCCATCTTGTACTAGGGGCAGGACTGTAACCCTGGGCCTCAGCATCTCTATTTCTCAGAGCCCCAACCTGCAACAAAGCCCATGGCACACAGGCAGGGGCAATGTGAATAAGTAATTGCTCTTTTATTAAGGAGTGATAAATTATTCCTATATGATTGTTTGTGATAATGCTTGCTTATTTGAAATCAATTTGGAATGAAAATTGTCGGCGGCTTCTCACCTGCGAGGATGGAAACCAGGCACTACTACCTCATACAGAAAAGGAGGTCACTGTATTTTGGCTACATCCTGCTGCTGCTGCATTTAGGGTGCTTTGGCTGGCATCGGGGGAGGGGTGGTGGCCATGGGGCTGTGAAGCCAGGGAGACCAGGTACCTCTAACCTCACTCCTGGGCAGCACCTATGTCCAAGGTGCCAGATGGGTCAGCTCAGCCATTTGGTGTGGCTTTTCCGCTGCCCCTACCCACAGCTCTAAAACATGCAAAGCTCCGTTGATAAAGTGCCTGCTGTGCAAATATAAGAACCTGGGTTAGGATGCCGAGCACCCACAGAATAGCCAGACACTGTAGCATGAACCTGTAATTCCAGTTCTGGGAAGACAGGGGCAAGAGACCAGACAAATTAGGGCTCTAGGTTTGGTAAGAAACCCTGTCTCAAAAGAAAGAGGAAGAGTTCCCACTACCAGTCAAGGACCCAGACTCCTTTTGAGCTGAGGAGAGACCATGGCAGGGGAGGGTCCTCTCTAACAGGCCTGAGGCCCTACTGAGGACCTCTCCAGTGACTGTAGTGGCCAGCAGTGCCAGAAGCCACTCTCAGATCTGACTGCATCCATCTCTCCATGTGATTCTTGGGGATCTGGGAGCCCCGACTTTCACCTCACACAGATCACACCCCATGTCTATTTTGGGCACCACTCAGGCCATTCAGGCTCACTATCAAGCTTCAAAAAGCACTTACCTTTTTCCTGGTCATAATGACTCCACAAAACATGGCCCCATTCTTTCCTTCCCCAAAGCCCAGTGCAAGAGGGTCCCTAGAGAGCTTAGGCTTAGGCTTTCTATTCCAACACATGGAGGCCCAGTAACCAGGCCCTACACCAGCACCCGTTCTTGGGAATACCTATTTCAAACCTTGATCCAACAGGCCAGACAGCTGCCCCCTCCAACCAGGCCCCACCCACTCCTCAGCTGTTTCGGGTGGCTGCAGCAGGTCATGACTTGGCCAGTAGGTGTTGGGGCTTAGGCCCAGGTCTGACTGCACTCATCTCTCCCCTGTGACCCTTAAGGATTTGGAAGGCAACAGTGAAGCTGTGTCACCCTGAAATCTAGCTACACGGGCCAGTTCAGTCATCGCTAATGCCCCAGGAGCCTGAGTTTCTTATCTGTGAGGCAGGAGATCTGGGTGAGATGTGTGTCACCCAGAAGCCCTCAGCCCCAGGGTTCCCATTGGACCCACAGGCTGCAAGTGGCTCACTTAGCCAGTCTCTCTGCAGCCTGTTTCTATCACTGGGCTGTGTGCACCATGGGGGCAGAACCATGCCTAGTGACAAGCATACAGTAGGAGTTCTGTGTGTGTGTGTGTCATATGCAATTACACGCTCCCTATAGGCAAGTGGCAGCCTTTGTGTGGCTGTAGAGACGGCATTCCCCGGGGATGCACAGACACTGGTCCTTTCCTGGTTGGGGGAGGCTCATGCATACAGGTGCTGAGGAGCCGAGTGTGCCTCAAGAGTGGCCTCACTTCTGTTACAGACGGATATTTGTACTGTCCCCTCCCCACCACCATTTTTTTTGACAGTGTCTTATACTCTAGGATGGGTTAGTCTAGAATTTACTCTGTAACCCAGGCTGGCCTCAAATTCATAAGGATTCCCTGCCTCAGCCTTCCAAGTAGTGGGAGTACAGCATGAGCTACTATGCTCAGCTTCCCCCCAAAACATATGCCCAAAGTCCTTATCCTGGTGTGATTTTATTTATTATTTCATTCATCCATTCATTTTGAGAGCACCAGAGGCCTAGGCTCTTTAGCGACCCTCTTGCATTGGGCTGCAGGAAGGGAACAGAATGGGGCCGTGTTTTATGGAATCATTATGACTATGGCCAAGACAAAGGTTAAGTGCTTTTTGAGGCCTGATAGTGACAGCCATTGAATGGCCTGAGTGGTGTCTCACCTGGGCACTATGTGACCTGTGTAAGGTGAAATCCTAGAATAGCCTGGGACTCTTTTATTTTATTTTCCCTTTTGAAATGTTTGTGTATGGGTATACCATGTCGGTGTGGCCAGAAGAGGGCATCATATCCCCTAGAACCAGAGTTACAGAAGGCTATCAGATACCATGTGGGTGCTGGGTGCTGGGAACCAAACATGGGTCCTCTGGAAGGGCAGCTTGTGCCCTTAACTGCTGAGGCAAGCCTCTAGCCCCAGGCTGGAACTGTTGATCTTTGTGTCCCCCAAATGTTGGGGCTTTAGGTGTGTAACCAGCAAACTCTACCCCTTATGAAGGTATTTGAAGGAGGCTGGTGGGAGATGGTGAGGGTTGGATAAGCTCTTCAGGGTCAGGCTTTGAGATGGATTAGTGGCCTAGAAGAAACCCAAGAGAGGCCATTTCCTGCAGCAAGAGAGCCATCTGCCAACCAGGAACAAGCAGCTCACTAGCACCCGACTGTGTCGGCGCTCTGATCTTGCAGTCCTAGCCTCTAGATCCGAGGGAAAATTAATCTCTGCTATTTGTGATGCCCAGTTCATGGTATTTTGTTACGGCGGTTTGAGCTAGTACAACCTCCCTCTCAAAACTTTCGAGGGTTCTTTTCAGGTTTTCAGGCACAAGTATGATCTGGCTTGTTCTGTTTGGTCTCACGTTGAAGCCAGAACAGGTGGAAGGATAAATAAACCAACAACCCTGTGCCCTGAGATCCCTGCACACCACAGGGCAGCCCTGAGCCTATCAGGCTTTGAGAGCCCTAGATTCACTTGTATTGGGTTTAGGGGGCTCAAGTGGAGTCCCCAACCTCTGAGTTTATTCTTGCATGTGGAAATAGAGATTAGCAAATCTCATGAGGTTCACACCTGGCTCATGCAGGGCAGGTGCACTTGGCTGGGCAAAATAATGTCCAGCCCACCAGTTCAGGGCTGCCAGCAGCACATTGCCCCTCCCTGAGAAAATGTCCTTACCCGATAGAGGTGTTGTCCTGCCCTTCCCTTACCTCCTGCAGGCCTTTGTTCAAGCATGTTCCCCTTGTTCCCAGGCCCAAGGCCTCAAGGGGCCTCTTCTCCCCTGACTCCACCCATCACTCTAAGGAGCTGGACCCTTCTCACTCCTTCATCGCCCCTGCCCATCTTCTCACATGTGAGAACCTCTGTGGAGCCCTTCTGAGGTCAACGCCCACAAGCTCTATCCAAGGGGCACTAGGGGCCAGGGCATCAGCTAGGCCAGAGCAGGTCTTTACCACAAATGTTCCCAGGCAAGGCACGGACAATGAACCACCCATAACCTGGCAGGAAAGCGGTCCCTGGGCTGAGAGCCTCTTTTTTTCTAGTTGCCACCACAGAAGCACATTAGCAAACCCTGCCTTCCTGGACTGTTGTCACAGCTGATAAAGATGGTCCTATGACCTGAAGGCTTGGGGATCCCTGGGAAGTCATCTCCTGCAGCTTTGGGTCTGGGTGGTTGTCTTGGGAGGGCGGGGGAGTGTGGAGTTGCTGGATGTGAGGCCCTGGGGGAGGGGTGGGAATGGAGTAGCCTTCAGTTAGGGAGAGCTCTGAAGAGGTCTGATGCCCCACCACCCACCCACCCACCTCGAGCCACCTTGAACCACCTCGAAGCCAGGCTGTGACTCCGGCAGCAGGTGAAGGATGAAGTGCATTAGGGCCACCATCTGTCTCAGCTCTGATGGGCTCTCTACTGACATCCAGGAGGTATGTAGATGGAATATCTTTATGGGAAGAGTTTTTCTTTCGCCAATTTTCGAACAGGAAGCCAGACACTTGTCACACCTGCCTTCGTGTCAGCCTCTGCCTGACATAAATTGGGGCCGAGGCAGGGAGATGAAAGACAGCCTGGACACGGCCCAGTGTGCAGAGACCACGTGTCAGGCCGCAGAACACACAGAGCCGTGAGGGCGTCCTGCTGGGGCTCTGCACTGTCTCCTGTCTCCTCTCTCCCCTTGCCCAAAGGCCAGCCTGCCCTGGCACCCCTGCCTCCCATGGAGCAGGGGAACATCTACTCTGACACCATAGCAGCCAGGGCCCCTTCCCTTGGCCACAGGTCCAGTTTCACCAGGGAGGGAGGAAACCCCCACAGAGGATAGGCCTCAGGGTCCCTATCCCACTCTGTTGACACCCACACTACCCCTTTCTCTCTCTCTTGAAATTTGAGGACATCTCTTTGAAACCTGGATGACTTGAGGAGAAGAGATGCTACAAAGACTCAAGGTCTCCACTGCCCAGGCCGGTCTGTAACCAGGAAGACTTTGCTGAAAGTAAGGAGGGAGAGGCCAGGGCCACCTGAGGCCCTCCTGCAATGGGAGTCCCCCACCCCCAGAGCCCAACCTCCTCACGTTGTAGGCAGCTCCGTGCCCATCAGCCTTATGAAGGGCAGGACCAGGCACACCCAGAGGACCAGGCAAGCCCAGAGCCATGCAGGTAGGCAAGGGACACTCTCTGTGGGGAACACCACAGTCCTGCCTCTTCCTCAGAGCATGCTGAAGGTTGTGTCTACAACCCTCAGAGGGACTGAGAGGTTAGCTCTGTCAGGCTCCCGTACCACTATCATGGGGCGGGGACACCAGCCTACGTTGTACTCTCTGAGGATGGGGGCACTGGACACATCTCAGCTAGGGCAGATGAAGAGTGAGCACCTGTCAGGGGCATGTGACAGAGCTCCATGAGGGGAGACCCTGAGCCGGGCAGTGTGGAGGCAGAAATGATACATGCTGAGCGACCTTGGGCTGGCCTGCTGCCCTCTCTGGACTGCTGTTCTGGAGGCTGGCCAGATCAAGACAGCAGCTGCCCTGTCTTTCTGGGTAATTGTTCCCAGTCACAGTTTTGGGGTCCACTGCCTGGATTTCCTCCATGGACCAGGAAGGAATACGATCCTGCAAACTGAATGGAGGGACAAAGGTGTCCAAATTCCCAAGTCAGCCAAGTTTCCAAGGCCAGGTTCCTGCCCAGGGGTCAAGCTGTACCTCACATTTCTCAAATATGTGGAGGTACCCCAGCCCTGGCAGAGGTCCTAGCTTCCTTTCTGCATCCCCAGCTGCTGGGCCTTCCTGGAGCCAGGGTACCCCATCCTCACCCTACCATACCGTCTCATCCACTGACCATGAGTTAGAACATTACTCTCCTCAAGACAACTGGCAAGGACTCTGTTGGCAGAAAGGCTGCTGGGGGCATGGGGCAACTCCAGACATGGGCTCTTCCTCAATGCTTCATGGGGGCTTGTGATAAGGAAGCTCACAGGACCCACATTTCTAATCCCATCTTCTGTCTGCAGTTAGGGCATGGGTAGGCAGGACTGACTACGAATCAGAGAAAGGACAGGAATTGGGGGTCTCTGTTTCCCACCAGGGGCTCCAATGCCATTCCAGCCTCAGTTTCCACAGCTGGCTCCCGTGGTTTGTGCTGGAAGTAGGAATGCTGCAGCCTGCTGGGAGGAGTCCATCATCCGGACGGCGGGGGACTGGCCAGCACGGCCAAATCAAGCTCTCTGTGGCCAGCTGGCTTTCGTCAGCAGGTCCACCTTCATGCTATTCACATGCCAACAGGGAGGCTCAAGAGTCAGCATCGCCTTTGGGTTCCTGGAGCCCTCACCTGCAGCCATGGTGGCCAACAAGGCTGCCCTGACAGCCCTGAGGCCACCAACCCGGGTGTTTCCCGGCACATACAGGGTGAGCAGGTGACTGCGGAGAACGTTTCTCTTCGCTGATACCCAGCAGCTTCCTGGACTCCCTCTGCAGCTATCTGCTGGTGTGGCTGCTTGGAGGGTGTGGAGATGGAGAGACACTGGAACCCATGAGAGGTGGGAGGAACGGCTCCTACACAAGATCGTCCAGCTCACCTGGAGAGCAAATGAGCAGGGCGCCACCAGGGGGACTTCAGGCAGGCTCAGAAGCTAAGGGGAGGCTGACACCGCAGGCAGAGAGCCTGGGGTGGAATGGAGGGCATCGATGCCTACGGGCGCGGGTGGAGGGGGGAAAGAGGCTCTGAGATGGGTTTGCAGTGAGGGCTAGAAGGGGATAGCAAGAGGTCAGAATGGACTTTCTTAGGGGGTGAGAAGGGGAGACACAGTCGCTGGGCTCGGACAATGGATGCAGAGGATCTGATGGTTATCTGGCTGGATTTGGGGAACCTGGGAGGCTCAGAGGAACACAGCTGGGGAACTGTGGTATCAGTTGGGAGGCAGCTGGGTCTCGCTGCTGTGAGCAGTGTCCAGGTGCCTGTCCACCCCGCATCACCTGGTGACCCTAAGGAACAGCCTAGCTGGCTCAGGCATGTGCAGGCTGAGTAGTCTTGGGAACTAAAGACCTCTAGCCAGCCACACTAGCCTGGAACTTGGCAGGGAGGCAGTTACTCTTCATTAAGTACTGCCAGGCCAGGTTGAGCGAGACACGGCGTGGGGGTAGAGGTGGGGACACGGGGGTAGGGCTGCGGGTTCTTAGAAGGCTGAAACCTCTTCTTTTCTGCTCTCCATTTCTTGTGTACCAACAGTGCACAGGGCCTGCCCCCGGCCCAGCTGCCACGTGACAGATACTACAAGCCAGTGCCGCTATTACCATGCCTGCTCCCCACCATCTCTCCTAGAAAACAGAACCCCAAATTTTGAGGAGGACTCTGTGCTTTCCTGGTCTTCAGGACACTAAGCTGGGGGGGGGGACCCTCATGTAAACAGCCATGGATTACAGACGACATCTCCAGTGACCAGCAAAGAAGGTGGTGAGGCCCAAGGTCACACAGCAAGCCAGTACGATATGATCGGATGGCTGCTTGGACTCAGGGTAGGGGGAACTTCTGTCAGGTTCCCAAGCTGGCCCCATCTGGGCCCTAGCAGGAGGGTGAAGAAAGCCAACATCTTCACAAGGTCACAAAAGCTAGGACAGATCGAGGTCATATGATAGGGGACGGAAGGCAGATCAGGGACAATCTGAGAGGGCTCCCAGGAGGCAGTGAGCTCAATGGATCCCCATTCTGGTTTGAGACCCTGGATACTCTAACATGTTCAGCCCCACCCTCTACCTCAGTGGGCCCCTCACCCAGCTTCAGCCTTTGCCTGACATTTCCCGTGACATTTGCTGCAAAGAAATAGAGTCATAAATCCAAAGGTTAAATTTGCACATTGCCTTACAATGCCAGGAGAAACCTGTCCCTCCATCCACCAGGTGCCCCATGGGTGTAGGTTGGTGTGGGACGGCCTGCCCACCTCCAATCCCTCAACCCCCATAAGGAACCCCATTACTATTTCCCAAAATGGCTTCTTGAGTACACCAGGCCATGGAGTCTGTTGTGTAGTTTGGAGATGCCTGCCCCCTGTGAAACCAAGGCCCCAAGGTGCCCTGTGGGAAAGGCACTGCACTAGCAGCTTAACCCAACCCACCCCAAATTTGACTGTAAAACCTTTGTTTGGAACCCAACAACAGCCAGGCAGTGGTGGTGCACACCTTAGTCCCAGCACTCAGGAGGCAGAGGCAGGTAGATCTCCTGAGTTCAAGGCCAGCTTTGTCTACAGAGTGAGTTCCGGGACAGCCAGGGCTGCACAGAGAAACCCTGTCTCAACCCCCACCCCTCAAAAAAAGAAAAAAAGGAAAAGAAATCCAACCACATTCTGTGGAACTCAAACTCCCAGTTTCCAGGAGGGTCAAGGAACACCCCTGGGCAGCTGCTCCCAGTGAAGCTGGACCAACTCCTGACCCTTTTCCATCCCACCTCTGCCAGCCTCCATGGGCCACCTGGGTCAATGCAGGGAGGCTGGCTTCGCCTGCTCATCAGCTCCCCAAGGACACTTGGGAAGCTGTGCCAACAGCTCCTGCTTCTTGACTCCACTTCCTGGGTCTAGCTGCCCTGGGAGAAGACTATGGGTACTGTCGTGGGGACACCTCAGTCACCTCAGCCTCCAACTCTCCACAGCAGACACGGTACCCAGGAGCTATGGGAACAGGGCTAGAGAGAGGTGGTCTCAAAGGGCCAGCTGAACAGATGGCCCTTCTTACAGCTGGAATCCTGGTCCACTTACCATGTCACCCACCTGATGTGTATAAAAAGACTCAGATGGTTGGGGGCAGGGCAGGGCACAATTAGGCCCTGGTTGGAAGTTGGCCCAAGTGTGTAGAAAGGGGCACACGTCTGGCCCTGAGGCCCTTCACTGAGGCCTTGTGAGGATGTATATGGAGAGCTGCGTGGCTGAAGGTAACGCAGAAGGCCAAAGCGGGTTTAAACAAATACATTTTGGTGCATTCTCAGGAAGGGATTCCACACTCACCAGTTAAGCATGATTCACAAGAATAGTTCCCGATGTGCAAAGTGTTTAAAATACAGTGACAAAAGAAGAAACGGCAGTACTGAACACCGGGTGTGCCGGGACCTAGCCAGGCCCACGCGCTCTGGGGACAGGCAGGGGATGGAGGGCATGTCCCTCCACACTGATGACTGTCCCTTAAGACATTTAACCCTGGAGTCAGCGAGGTAAGCACTCACTCCCTTCATCGTCTGATCAGAGTAGGATCTGCAGGCCACAAATGAGCGGCTGAGCAATAGAGGGTGGTGAGCAAATGCAGCATCTGGGATTTGGCCACGTGGATGGCACAGGTGACCTTGGCTGGGTGTAGCCAGGCCACAGGGCAGGCATGCTGAAGGGTGCAGAGGGTGCCAGGCCCTGAAGGGACACGCACAACTGCCACCCCAGCTCCTACAGATCTGAGGGTCCAGGCCATGGATGGCTGCCCAGGCAGCCCTGCCTTGGGTTGGAAATCAGGACTCAGAGAAGGGGGGCAGGGCAGCATGAACTTCACTGACCAGGCATAACCAGGTGCCAGGAGCATTGGTAACTCGATGACAGGGACAGGTCCTTGCAAACACACACACACACACACACACACACACACACACACACACACACACACACACACACCTTCCTTCTCCTGTCCTTTTTCCTGAACGCACAGCCTGAGGTTCCTGGGAGACTTTCTGGGCCCTAGGCCCACGATTGCAGAAGGGTTCCCTCTGCCTCCTCCCCCAGCTGGATCCCTCCTCTCCCAGCTGGACCCCTTCTCTCTGAAGGAAGGCACGGTGCCAGGAGGCTGGCAAGCAATGGATGCTAGAAGCCAGGCCTGGATGGCAAGAGGGAGGCATGATCCCACAAACCCTGCTCCTCACAGACAACTTACCACTTGCAACAAACAACAGCAACAAACCTGGGCCTCTCCACAGCCAAGGAGCCAGCCTTAGACCTCTGAGATGACAAGCTAGTGATGACAAGCTAGGCCTGGGGCCCTAGGCCTTGAGGGGGGTCCTCCTCCTCTTGCTAGATGACCCCCACACATCTGTAACCACAGAAGATGCGTCCCATCTGAAGGAAACAGCCTAGGCAAGGCTTCCGGGGCCCCATTGGTACTGGGCAGAGCCAAAGGCTCAACACCATCACTCCCACTGCTCACCACCCCCTTAGTACCCCACCACACCTTCGAGGAGGAAGGAGGGGCCTAAATTGGCAGGAGTCCCAGGAAAACCCCTGTTGACTAGGAGTTGGAAAGAAAAAAAACCATATTTGGGGAATTTTAAAGCAGAAATACTGGGGGCCAAAACTCCTAGGGAAGCAAGGTGGCTTACATAGGCAATTCCAATACTCTGGAAGCTGAGGCATGATTCCAAGTGTAGATAGGGTCAGCTGAGGCTTTGTGGTTACACCTGCTGCAGAACAAAGCAATATAAACGACTTGGGAGCCGAGCAGGGTGGCACACGCCGCCAATCCAAGCACTCGGGCAGATCTCTGAGATCAAGGACCTCTGTTCTACATAGAGAGAACCCAGCCAGCTGGGGCCACAGTGAGTTCCTGTCGCAATCCAGGACAGGCCCCATGCCCAGGAGAAACTGACCAACACAAAACTGGCCTCTTTGTATGCTTTTGTTTTGTTCAGGTTTTTTTTTTCCTTACTGATTTTTTTCCCTTTGTTTCTTTAGTCCATTTTGATTTTCATTTTTGGGGTATTTTTTTGGTGTTGTCTTTCTTGGTTTTGTTTTATTTTATTTGAGAACGGGAGAACGGGAAGTTGGTTGTTAGGGAGGAGGAGCTGGGAGGAGCTGAGGAAGAGGAAAGAACATAATCAAAACATATTGTATGAAAAAAACAAAACAAACAGAGCCACCTCCTCAGGAAATTTGGGCTCACCCCACTGGGCATGCCTCAGAAGTGCGACCAACAACTCCAGGTTACTGGCCTAGTCACAGATGAGCACGGCTGAGACTGGGAGCTCTTTAGAGAAACACAGCAGCGGGCTAGGTGAGCTCCCCTTTGCCAAGTCGGACCACACCTGCCTGAGGTCCTGCCACGGAGGCACATTTTCTGCCCCTGGGCTGGAGTAGGACAGGAGACAATACAGCCTTAGAGACGGGAAGGCAGGCCTGGGGCTTGATGAGGGGAGTGGCCAGTTGTTAGCCCACCCCACACCTGGGCTAGGTGAGCTCTACAGAACAGCTCACCAGAAGGTCACCAGATGGAATAGCTAATGTACTAAAGGCAGGACCTCTCAGAGGCCATGCTGGGTTGGCTGCCCTAGCTAGTGAAACTGCAGAGGCAAGCAAGTGTGCCCAGGGTCAGAGCCCTTTATCATGGTGGTGACCGCAAGCTTGGAAACAGATCTCCCCATGCCCAGGTACACTCCAGCCCATTCCAGGCCACCGCTGCCCCAACCCTGCCTGGTGGGGCAGTGGCTGGCCGCCTCTGCACCTTGAAGCGTGGGCTGGGGACACTGAGCAAAACCCCTAAACACATTCCCAAGGCTTTTAGTTCAGACTTGGGCAGGGTACAGCCACAGCCCTCCTAGGGACACAGGGACACCCACACCCGGAGGCAAACTGAAACATGAAGATAGGCTTACAGACACTCGTGATCATGCACACAATCACATATGTGCAGATACATACCATGTTACAGACCCATCTTGCACGCACAGACCCGAGCACGGTGAAGGGGACTCCAGGACCTGCCCCTCTGTCTGTGGGTCCAGCTGCCCACAGCCTCCCTACTCGAAACCTGAGCATGTCTCATGTGAATGGGGTCCTGCTAAGGGGCCCCAGCATGTGCTAAGCATGAAGATCGCAGCAGTGCATGTGTGATCATAGGCATGTAGGCAAGAGTGAGGACAGGGATATGCACCCTTAGAGTCTGCCTGTGTGCACCCATAGTGTTTATGCATGTGCACACTAGGGCAGATTTGGTGTGAGTGTGCACTGGAGGTGTGCAAGACCGTATGTAGCCCACGTAGACACGTGCAAAGAAACGTGTGTGCAGCCTGCGGCACCACGGACAACAGCAGGGTAGCTAGGGTGGGCACCAGGGAAGGCAATGTGTTCACTCCAGATTCTCCAGGTAAGGCATGCCCAACCTACACGAAGCCCATCCTCCCTTGCCCCTACTGCGGGGACTTCGCACCCAGATGGGAGGAGGGAATCCCACAGGGCTGCCAGGGAGGGGGTGTTTCAAGCACCAACGCCCCTCAATGGAGCCCTCCGGAGAAGCGATGCCTGGGAGGAGAAGGCACTGCTCTACGCGTGTGTCCTCCTCCTCGCTACCTGTCCCCCACGCCCTCTGCCACCCCTCTTCATCCCAATTCCTTTTGACCCCAAAGAAACAGCTTCTTCTGAGCAGGGTCCGCTGGGCAGACAAAATACCCTATCTCGGTCCAGCGGCCACGTTTCAGCAAACCCCGCTCATTAACCCATTCGCCGCCTGTGCGCTCGCAGGTGGGACCCCGCCCTTCGAACCCTCAGTCTCCACCCTGCCCTGGTCCAACATCTGGAACCTCCGACCCTCCATTCCTGGCCCCGTCGTCGCTGTCAACTTTCCCGCAAAGCCGCAACTTTTGCGGCTGCCGCGGGCTCCGCCCTCATCGGGCCCAGTAGCTGGCGGCCAGCGCGCGGCGTGGCACTGCGGTGGCCCTCGGGAGTGACCGGCGACCCTTCCCCGGCCCCGGTAGCGTCAGCCGTACCCTGTGCCCCCGCCACCCCGCTGCAGCCCGGCTCTGGGGCGGCGCAGACACTCACCTCCGGAGGACGCCCTCTTCATCTTCGGGGTCGAGCGGGGCGCGTCGGGCACTGGAAGCGGATTCGGGGCGGGCGCCCGTCTGCGCGCGGCCGGGTCCGCATCCAGGCGCCGCCGCTCCGGCCCGGTCCCGGCCCGGCCGCGGGACAAGGCTCGGGCGCTCCGCTCTACCGGGCCGGGTTGGGCTCTCGGGCTGCGGGCGCGCAGGGCGAGGGCGGCGGCGCGGACTGGCGGGGCGCTCGCAGCGCGGGCCCGGGAGCGGATGAATGTTTTATGGGATCATGTGGTTTGACGCGCGGAATCCGCCTGGTCTCCCCGCCACCTCGGGCGGGGCGGGGCAGGGGCGGGGCCTGGCGCCGGGCGGGGCGCTCACCTGGGCGCGCGGCGCGGGCGCGGACCGGTGGGTACGGGATGCGGGGCCAGCCGGCGGGCGGCGGGAGGGGAGGCGAGGGTGCCCGGCGCGCGGTCCAGGTGGCGGGAGGCGCTCAGCCACCCGGTGCACGGGCCACGCGCGGTCCCAGACAAAGGCGGCGCATTCCTGAAGAGGCGGCGGCCCCTGCAGGCAGCCGCCGGCACCACGTCCCGGAACCGGCCGTGGGCGCGGGCTCGAGGGCGTGGCAGCACAGCATGGCGGGGTCCCGCAGGGAGTGGGCATCGGAGTGGCGCAGCAGGCCTTTGCGTGGCCTGCCTCCTGCGTGCCCTTAAAGCCCTTTGCTTGAGGACTATCCTCGGAGACTCGGTAAGAAAATTGAGAGGCCAGATGTAATAGTTCAGTAGTGCTCCCTTCCCAGCTTTGTAGCCCTCTCCACTTTCCTGTCCCAGGGAGGATACTCAGGCTTTGTCTGGCCCTGCCTGTACACGGGCCCCTATCTCTTTCCTTTTTGCAGTGGAGATTACAGAGTCTGAAGACTTCTCTGGACCCACCCTTCATCAAGCCAGACCAATATAAAGCCAATAATCCTAATAGAGCCCTATGCACACATACACACACACCATCTCCCATTCGTGCTTGGGTGCTCTACCTGGAGTGGGGTTGGGGCTTCAGCTGGCTGCCAGGCCATTGTCTGTGTCTGTCCTGCACACGACCCAGCCAGAGAACTAGGTAGGCTCATGGTCTGCCTTCCTCATTAGGGAAAGCAAACACCAGGTGTGACATAGCCTTCAGGGGTGGAGACCACTGAGGTGCCTGCAGAGGACAGGCCTCTGGCTAGCTTTGGTAGCTACACTCCTCAATGCTGCCCTATGTGGCCCAGTTGCCCTTGTCCCAATCTTGGATTTTCAGGTCACTGAAAAGTGGGTTCAGTTTCCAGCTACCCGGGAGATGGGGAGGAGCCAAGATGGGCTCTCTTAGCCTCACAGCCACTTCTTCATTGGATACTGGTCGCTGAGTGCCATCATATTAGCTCCTTAAGTGGCTCGGTAAATTCTTGTGGCCCCACCACCTGAGAAGTTTGTCACCCAATGACAGGTGGGCAGCCCAAGGCCAACTTCAAAGAGCCAGCAGAAGGCCATGGCCTATCATCTAGACCAACACCTTTCTCCCAGCACCCTTGAATACAGCAGTGCCCAAACCAGGAACCGAACTCTCCTCAAAGACCACCTCATGTCATGTGACATGGCTGAAGCTCTGAGGACAAGGCACAGAGGTGTGAAGAGGACATTTCCTTGCTGACTGTTATTATCGATGGCCAAGCTGCCCATTAGGGAGCTAATTGTGGCCTCTCCTTCCACTGCTGGGGCATGGAATAGGTATGGGAAGAAACAGCGAGCCATTGCTACCACGGAGGCTTCCGGTGCCACAGCTCTATAGAGGTCAAAGATGGCCGTTTGTGGGTGCGCTGGGCTGAAGCCTGGACACCTCCTCTCGGCCCACAGGTCTGTGCAGTGGCAGCAGGGCGGAGATTTGTAGTATGGACTGGGCATCCATAGTCTTAGGCAGTTTTTCTGTGGTCTGCATACCCGTTCCAGGCAGCACTTTGGAGGCTGAGTCTGCGGGACACCTGTATGCAGGCTAAGGTGTTGGCCAGCTCTGAAGGGGATCAGGTAGGGAGCAAAGGGGGCTGGACGCTGGCCATTCTGCCTCCAGGAGGACATGGCTCTCTTCTTAGGCAGGGGTGTGGGAGGTTTAGAGAGGCATATTTATCAGGATGTGGGCAGGTACTGGAAAATTTGAGGAACAGAGCCCTTCCCCAGGCATACACAGTACCAGCACCACCCAGGGCCCCACGGAGGAGGGAGAGAGGACAGCTGACAGCTATCGAGAGGTTCATAGAGGGCTATAGGGGCTGAAGCCTGGTTAAGACACACCAGCAGCCCTAGTTGATCCCTGGGGGAAGAGTCAGAGGCCCAGCTGGGGAAGTGAGCCACTCTCCTATTCATGAAGTCTACCAGGACTGCTTTCCGGGAAGCACCAGCAGGGCTGAGCTGATGGGTGCATTTGGACTAGGAGATGTGAATTCTCTCAGTCTTGTGCACATATGGCCCTGCAGCTCAGAAGAGGATGTGGAGTCTGGAGACAGCTCTCTCTCGAGCGTTGACTTTATCAGTCATGTCCTACCTGGGCTGGGCTTGCAGGGCCAGGCTGGAGGTTTGTCTGAATTGCTACCCCAGGAGTAGCTTCCCCAGGCACTGCCTCCTATAGTGACAGCTGGCACTGCAGTGCCCAGCATTGCCTCACTTCCTCCCCTGGCCTCAGACTCAGCTCCGTGATATGTATGTGGCATGAAAGTGCCCTATCCGGTGGTGTGACCTCAGCCCAGCTCTTTGCGTGTGGATAAAGCAGATACTAATGCTTTGGGGTGTGGTCAGTTCGCTGTCCCTTCTTTGTCTGCCTCTCCTGTCCCCTGAGGGAACTGTGTGGGATCCTACCAGCAATTACAGGGATGACTCAAATCTCTAGGTCCACTTAGAATCCAGCATGGGACCAGCCAAAGCTGACAGGGATGTGGTGCAGTCTTGGAAGGTAGTGATTGCTGCAAGGGCTTGAGGAGCTTATGGGTGCAAGCCCTCTTGGGGTTCCCTTGTAGGACACCCACATACCCTCAGGCTGTTGATGCTCTAGGAAGGAATGAAGAAATAATGGGAGTTGGTTTTTGCTATGCATGCTCCGGGCCAGTCTGGGACAGCACAAGGAGGAACCAGGAAAGAAGGGAGAAGGTCAAGCTGTGTGTGCCCGCACCTGCTGCCTGAGCATGCCAAGGCCACCAACCTGAGGGGGTAGCTGGGGATGAGCTTTCAGTGCCAGGGAGCTGGGGGCCATCTGCTCTCACCACAGAAGGTGGCATTTTGCCCAAGGCCCGAGAGGACTCTGTGCCAGGCCTGCTAAGTGCACGGTGCTATTGGTTGTATGATGGCAACACCACTACCTATTTTTTCCAGACAGGAAACAGAGGGCTGGAGAGTTTAGACAGCCCCCTCTTGGATCATCCACACCTCTGTTCACAGGAGCTTCCTGCCATCCTCCATCTTGGGTTCCTGACCTGCCATCATCAGCTCTGAACCTCTGAGGAACCTCACCCTGAGTCCCTCTGCCCAACTTTGGTGCATATTAAGCCATAATTAATTAGCTTCCTCATCTCTTATTCATCAAAGGCACACACAGCAGCAACCGGGACCAGTACAGGGAAGGGGCCTAGCATGTCCCAGAATCCCACTGGGTCTGCCTATCGCCCCACACTTCTGGACCTGGCTCTGAGTCAGGGCCTCCTACAGGGTACCATCCTGGATTCTGCTGTGCTGAGCATACCTCCTGGGCAGGGTGTGCGCATTGCAGGACCAGCTCTCACTGTGGTCACTGTGGCCTGTCTGTAGGATAAGAGCCTGAGCAAGGAGGGAGTTAGAGCCTCAGGCCAGGCACAATACTGGTGCTGACCCTTGGCCCAAAGATTGGGTCTGTCCCTTCTTCCAGCTCCCATAAGGATTAGTGAGTCCCCCCTATTTCCAGGCCTTGGACATCCTTGGGACACTGAGAGCTGCTGCGGGACAGATTCTCAGGGTTGTCTCCTAGGGAATGCTGCTGAGCTGGTGATCTTAGAGTGGGTACAGAGAGCCCACTGCAGAGCTGGAGATGAATCCTGTGCCCCAGAGGGCCCAAAGGCTGGTACAGAGCTAGGGCTCAGGGAAGCACAGCTGCAGGGCTACCCCACACCATGAGTGTGGCTTCTGGCCCCTCCTCGGCCCCTGTGGGGGACATGGATTCTTTTTCTAGAAGCACTCATCTAGAGTGCTAACTACACTGGGAACTGCTGTTCAGGCTAGGAGCCCAGAGGGCAGCCAGAACTGGGTCAGGGCACTGAGTGGACTCATGAGCATGCAGCCGTGTGAATGGGGGTGTAAGGTATCGCAGAGACCTTGGGCCTTCAGCAAAGGCTTCAGCCAGGCCGCCTTCACCATCCCCCAGCACCCCAGGGTCCAAAGCACCTGCTTGGCCCGCTGCCACCCACAGGGAGTGCAAATCTGCTTTATTTTCCAGATGCGGACTCCAGGGGTTAACCTTAGCGTGCCCAGTTGAGGGCACAGAGGGACTAGCTCGACCCAAAGCCTAGTGGCCCCAGCCACAGGGTGGCTAAGGAGAATCCACCTTCTTTTCCTTATTGCCTTCAACATTTAGCCATTCGCTACTTTGGGAGGTTAGTTCACACTCCTGCCAGTCCTTGACCTCCTCATCTCTTCAGGGTGCAAATGGGGAAACTGAGACCAAGTGAGAAAGATCTTGCTCTGGATTTCTCAGAAAATACGGAGTGAAGATCTGTGCGTAAATAGTATGTGGTCAACCAGGAGCTCAAAGGGCAGGACAGAGACTGCCTAGCTCTGACCTAGCTGCACCTCCATATTGTTTGTTTGTTGTCTTGTGTTTCTCTGTGTGGCCCTGGCTGTCCTGGAACTCTCTGTAGACCAGGCTGGCTGCGAACTCAGAGATCCTCCTGCCTCTGCCTCCTGAGTGCTGATATTAAAGGTGTGCCTGGCTATGCACCCCCATATTCTGTTCCACTTTCCACAAGCAGTTCAGCATCCTGAGAACCACAGGACAGCCATGCTGCCAAGATCGACCTAGACCAAGCCACCCCTGATTCCTGTCCAGGGTCACCAGGCCTGGCTTTCAGGTGAGACAGAGGTCCCCAAAACAGGTTCTAGAACCAGGGCCCAGATATGGGATACACTGGGCACAAAGCACACATTGTCTACTGTAGCAGAGGTCAGGGGCACACAGGACTCCTCTGGGTAGACAGTTCTTAGAGTTGGGAGCAGAGACAGGCTTCTGAGTCTGGAGTGTTTTTAGACAGAATTCTGCTGACTATCCAAGATGACCAAGATTTGCTGTCAGTCTTGTATGCATGTATCCTAGCTTGTATTTGACATACAGGGCCTGCCTGTCCCACCCACTCTCTGCTCCATGCCCTACTTCCTGCCTTTCAGCCCTGGCCCTTCCCAGTCATGTGCAGCTTACCCCAGACAAGTGCCCCACCATGGGAGTGAGTCTATGTGGCTGAGATGGGGTTATTCAAGGACTAGACACAGAATTTTGAGCTGTTGGTGTCCTGGACCCCAAGATCTCAGCCACTCTCAGACTGGGTGTGAGGTTTCCCAGAGACTTCCCTTCCTATGCCCAAGCTCAGCTGGAATCACAGGCTACTGTGTTCTACCTGTCAAAAATACTGCTTTGAACTGAAAAGCTCATTGGGAGGCCTAGAACCATCTTCCCTTGGCTTGGATCCTTCTATGACAGCCTTGTCCAGAACCATCCTCTGAGGCTCTTGTAACTGGGTCTCTCCTGCTGGTTCAGCATGGCCAGGTTGATGGTACCCAAATACATGCATATATGCAACAGAGGCCAAACCTCAAGCCACAGAGCTTTCAGGTTAGCCAGGAGCATCTCTATTCCTAGGAGACTTCAGAGACAAGGTCCTCCTCTCTGTCCCACTGATGAGGCAGAGCCACCAGGGGTAGCACCCTGGGCAGTACTATGCCAATGTCATCCATCTCGGATGTAAGGGAAAGGCCGGTGTGATGAGCCCAGGGGACAGCTCAGTGCTGGAGCCCGTCACTGAGGTCCCGACTGCTTGTCCTTTGAATGTGTGAGCATCTGTCCCAAGGTGCTCTGAAGGACATAGGAAAGAAGAGATGAGGAAGGGAGGGAGGGATAAGGTGATGAGCAGCATTATAAACCAACTTGTTTGAAAATTCTATCTCTGTCATGGATTTTTCATTTTTGGTGGTGAATAAGTAAATAAAAATTATTTGATAGTGAAAGTATAAGATCCAGTGTGACTCTCCACAGCTTCTGCTTCACATGGCTGCTCTAACGGCTTAGAAGTTCACTGATCTCTAGAGTCTTTGGGTTTGATTAGTTATGGTGTATAATTGTTTGTTTAAAATGGGCTCTCTCTACATAGCTCTGGCTTTCCTGAAACTGATGATGTAGACTAGGATGTCCTCAAACTTAGAGATCCTTCTGCCTCTGCCTCCCAAGTGCTGGGATTAAGGTGTGCACCATATATGTGTATGATATTTTTTATTTGAAGCTTTTAATAATAAAGTTTAATTTTGTCTGTTTGTTTTAAGAAAGGGCTGGAGAGACATCTCAGTGATTAAAAGCACCGACTGCTCTTCCAGAAGACCCAGGTTCAACTCCCAGCACCCACATGGCAACCACAACCATCTGTAACTCCGTTCTCACAGAGTCTGACACCTTCTGACCTCTGAGATTACCAGGCACACGTATGGTGCACAGACACACATGCATGCAAAATACCCATACTCATAAAAACAATTTTTTAAACAAGAAAAGAGTTAGGAAGAAGAAGGGGTGAGGGGGAAGGGGGACTGAAGAAAGGAGAGACAGGCTGTTTTGAATCCTAGAACATATTCCATTCTAAGGCCAGGGGCATCAGATGATGAGAAAGACAAATACAGGAAAAGGCTCTACTACAAGGATGACATGGAGAAACATAAAAATCCAGGAAGAATGGTGAGTTATTTAAATATTAATTCTAAATACACAATCAATACAGAGTTTTGGGTCAACTGAATTAACAAACCAATTGGAAAGTTTGGGGCCCTGCCTCCATCCTTCACTTTAAAATAAGTCTCCAAAGGTTTGAGAAGTACAAACAAACAAACAAAAAATAAAACTGCGTTTTGAAAAATCACAAAGCAAGCTGGTTGTGGTGGCACACGCCTTTAATCCCAGCGTTCAAGAGGCAGAGGCAGGTTGATCTCTGTGAATTCGAGGCCAGCTTGGTTTACAAAGTGAGCCCAGAACAGCCAGGGCTATTACATAGAGAATCCCTGTCTTGAAAAACAAAACAAAAGCATAAAGCCTGGTGTGGAGGCAAATGTATGTGGGTCTCTGTGAGTTTGGGGGTGGCCTGGTCTACATAGTACTAGGACAGCCAGAGCTACATAGTAAGACCCTGTCTCAAACAAATCACAAATAAAAAATTGTAATCTTAACTCACTCTTAGAAATTATACAAAACCTAAAAGCTGTAAAGTGAGAGATGAGTATATTTACCCTCGTAAAAATAAAAAAGTAGCTGCATAGGGAGAAACAAAATCAACAGATAAACGATAAAATGTGAAAAGTATCAGCAATTCATTTCACAAAGGAGTGTTCTGGGTTATACAGAGAAAAACGGGCAGAGACATAAACGAAGCCCATCAATGTTCATCAAACCTCACCCAAACCAAGCCAGAAGCATGCACATCCAGGGGAGAGTAAGATGTGGCTCTCAGTCTCTCGGCTCTAGCTCCTCCCCTCACACAGAGGGAGGCAAGGGTAGGGGCTCATCCTGCTGGGTTGCTCCCTCTGCTGGTTGGCTCGGGGACACCTGGTTTGCTGGAGAGATGCTAGAGGGGACATGTACAGAAGCACCTGCAGCTCCAACTGGCAGGATGAGGAGATTTCCAATGGTGACCACAGCAGGTCTGCGGGAGAGTGTCCGTCCCTGACAAGAAACGTTTAAATGGGAGACAGATGCTTGGCCCTTGGTGCTGCCACCAGTGAAGCTGCAGAGGCAGGAGAACCCTCAGCTGTCCCATCTGCTAAAAGGTCCATACTAAGCGCTCACAGCTGCTTGCTCAGCCTCTTTATCTTCATTAGCACCCTGTTAGCAATGGCCTATGTTAATTAATTAGCTCTTGTCCTGCTGTTCAGGAGCGGTGCCAGATTAAGCTGGGGCCTTTCCTGGCCCCAGCCCTGACTGTGAGCACCTCTGTCCTTCCTGATGCTCCAGCCAGTTACTCCTCATCATATCCCAGGTGTGTCATCTGTGACCAGGAAATACAAGGTCTCCCAAAGGCATGGTCTGGGTACTGTCTCTGTTTTTTAAGCCTCAGTTTCTCTGGTAGTGAAATGAGGTATATTATTTTTGCAGGTTGCAACAAATATGGCTAACAGAACGTGTGTGTATGTGTGTGTTGAGGTGTTGAGACACCTCGCTTTACCAAATGAGATGGCTAGTCTTGAACTCCCCCAAACACTTCTACCTCCACCTCCCAAGTGCTGAGCTTTTACCAGGCACCAACACCCCCAGCTCTGACACTCTACCTTCAATAAGTACAAGGACCTTGACAGCCAGGCAGGTGGACCATGTACAAACTCTAAAAAAGGGGTTTGTTTTGGTTCTGGAGGTGCCAGGGCGTGAAGGCAGGTCTTCCTGCATGCTAGTCAAACGCTCCACCACCAGCCTCAACAGAACTTAAAAAGAAGCAAGATTTGGTTTGGCTTAGGGTTTCATCCCTCACAGCAGGGAGAAAATGGTGAAGAAGAGTGGGTTTATAAAGACAGGAGTCAGACAAAGGAGATACCGGAAGCAGGCCTCCAAGGTCAAGCTCCCAGGACCTACTTTCTCCAACCATGCCCAGTGCCTCACTAACATCACAGTGTGAACACATCCAACTGTGAACATCACAACATGGCTCTGCCATCCACAAAGTTCACACCAAAGTAGCAGAAGAACTCATGTTTTAACTGACTTTCCCTTTTCCATGAGGCCACAGTCATAGCTGTCCTGGAGTACATGTCAGTCTATCAGCTAGAGGTTGGACACACCTACATTAGGCTAGGGTTGCTGTGATCCAATCCCCTCTGGGACACCCTCTCTCACACACTCACACAGTCACACACACACACACACACACACACACCCCAAGTGTCACAGGTGACTAGGAAATCTTTCATTGATCCCTTAGGTGGCTTTCAATCCAAACTGGCAAGAATCATCACCATAGAGTGAGGCCTACTTCCTGTGAGGGAGCATCTTAAAAATGGAGAGGGCCGGAGAGGGAGATTTGAAAGAGGGAGTCCCAGAGAGTCCTGAGGCATTGGCATTGATTCAGAGAATCTCAATAGTTAGAACAGAGGGATGGCTGACCCATGGTGACCAAGGCCACTTATCCACCTGTGCAGCGGGTGGAGAACCAGGCCTCCTCACAGCTTAGTCCATATGTGTGTCTTGGAACCTGGCTGAGGTCAGCCCCAGCCCCATGACTGACCTCACACACACACAGATTTTGGTATCTTTGCAGAAGACAAGGTGCCTGATAGGCCTGAACACAGGGCAGCTGCTGGGGTGACCTAGACTTAGCAAGATGAAGCCATTCTTCAAGACCCATCAGTCATATGGCCCTGCCCACTCTGTGTCTTGACTTCTGGGCAAAGGTCACCTTTTCAGCTAAGGCTAATCTGGAGGCAGAGGATGGCTGTGTGCACAGGAGGCGACGGTTGGGCCTGAGAACTAGGGCTCTTACTTCTAGTAGCCACACCGTCCTTGAGGGGGCAGGCTCTGTCCCCCAACCTCCTCCTGTCTGGATGTGAGCAAAAGAGACACCATGGTGGGTCCCTCAGGTTTCTGGGAAGGGACACCTGCCCCATGATCATAACATAGATAAAAAAAGGTCCTCAGGGTGCCGTGTGTGGTGTCATAGCAGCCATCCAAACTCATGGCATAGATGAAGAAACAAGCTTGGGAGGATGTCTCCAGTGCTTCTTGACAGGGGGAGGCATCCTAACGTAAAATGGGTTTTCTTACCACCTTAGCAGGCCTGACCCCTGGAGAAGGCCTTGGGAAGCCTAGGGGGAGGGGTGCAGAATGTCTGTGGAAGGCCCAGCTAGTCAAATGTGTGTCTGTCCCTCTTCTTGGGGGGTTGGTGAGCAACAGTCAGACTGTGGAACAAAAAAAGAGAGAGAGAGAGAGAGATTGGGTCAGAACTAGGAGAATCTGGAGAAGGGGTGATTTTGTTGCTAGGATTCTCAGTGTTGGCTCATCAGAGATGGCAGGCGTGCAGTATTAACAGCAGGAAACTGGGTATGTGGCATATGGGAGCTTTCTCTACTGTCTTTGCTGCAGATCTAGAACTATTCTCAAAGAAAAGCTTGTTTTAAAATGATGACTTTATTTGCAATACCAAGCAGAACCTGCCCCGGTTTGCCTAGGGTGGTTCTTGCCCCAGCTCAGGTAGTGACCATTGCTGCCAAGTCCTAGAGCCCTCTCGTGGGAGCACCAAACCCAGCATGAAATACCCTGAAGCATTCTCCTCGGTGGTGAGAGACCTGGTGGGCTTAATCCATATGTCCGCCTTGCTGGGTTCCATGTCTGTGCCTTCACGCTGCTGTGTGGAACCAGGCTGAGGTCCTCCCCAGGATGCAGACGGCAGATGCAGAGCAGTGTCCTCACCTGAGCTGTGGGAAGTTGGGGGGCTCGAGGGTGGACAGCCTCACACCTGGCCACATCAGTGTGGCTGTGGGGTAGACCCCTGACCTCACTGGCTTCATTCCGTTTCTTCAGCACAAAGCAGAGGGTGGTGAGATGCCTGAAGAGCAGAGAGGCCACATTCAAATGCCCTGCCCCCCACTGGAGCCTTGCCTGGTCTTGTCCCACTTGGTGGGGGCTTCTCTGGATACTATAGCTATCCCTCTAGCTTCCCCACAGTTTATTTCTAACCCTAGCAGAGGCCACACAGGACCATCTATGGAAGGGGTTTCATCTGCCAGGCCCTGTAAACACTTAGGAACTTGTCTGTGGAGCGCAGGGTGGAGGGGCAGGAAGGTCTGCTCTGTTCCTGAGTTGCTGTGTGCTGAACCTCAGGGACTAGTCTGTTAGGGTCTGAGCCTCCAGGCCCCCAGACATGTCCATGTAAGCCTGCTGAAGTCTCACACAGCAAGAGACAACCAGGCCTATAGCTTGGGACTCCAAGGATGCCCAGAGCCTGAGGAGTGGGTGGCCAGCACGCTGTCTCTCCTGCCAGGGGAGCCAGAGCCAGAGTCTGAGCTAATCTGGAAGTAACACAGCAGACATCAGATCTTCTGAAGTTTGTGTCTCTTTGTGGGGTTTTGACAGCCCTGCCTTGCAATGACAGGCCCTTCCACTAGCTAGAGACAGTCTATCTCCAGCACCCTTCCAGAAGGAGAACCCACTGCTAGGGGATTCGCTGTTCAACACCCACCCAACCACTAGACCTGTGCAACCGTATCTGGCTGGGTCTACTTTTCATGTCTGCTCCTGGAGCCTGCCCTGGGGTCACCCCTGCGTAGCCAGTGAGAGCAAAGCCTGCCTGGGTCTGGCTGCTGAGGGGGTACAGGTGTCTAGGATAGGTAAGGGCTGGGCATGGAGTTCAAATGCTGTGGAGACAGTCTGGCCTGCAGCATGTGATGCTGTCTGTGCTCCTGGCTTCCTCCCTCAGAGTGAACTTACAGGAAGTCTGTCTCAGTGGAATGGCAGGCCTGCCTTGGGACTAGGGAGCCTGCAGTTACACCTAAAGAAACACCCTGTTCCTGGGCACATCACAGAGTTCAGCTCCCCAGACAGCCACGGGCATGGACTGAAGGACAAGAAGGGAAATTGAGGCTGGGTAGTCCCCAGACCTGCCCTGAGGGCCACTGGGAGAAGCAACTTCTCTCCAACCTTAGGACAGGAGGAAGGGGCTAGCTGCAATCAGAAAACCCTGCTGTAGATTTTTTTTCCTAGTGCGGGAGTTGAGATGATTAA
This sequence comes from Pachyuromys duprasi, assembly GCA_028658305.1. Classification (NCBI taxonomy): domain Eukaryota; kingdom Metazoa; phylum Chordata; class Mammalia; order Rodentia; family Muridae; genus Pachyuromys; species Pachyuromys duprasi. The sequence goes on along the minus strand of CM053753.1, from coordinate 40,775,259 downwards.
AGGACAGGCTGCAGGAGATAAAAACCATGAGTGGCGCACAGGAGGGAGAGGACGGAGCAGAAAAGCCTCAAAGGCCTTGCTAGGCTCTCGATGGGTGACTCAGAGACAGTGTTGACATCTAGGGCACATGGAGAGGGGTGGCAACCAGCTCTGTTGCCAGCTTCAGCTTACCCCAAGCCCCCCACATGTCAGTGTCTGGTTCTAGGGCCTGGAAGAAGGAGGACAGGAATCCTAGGTCATGCCCTGGCGTGCAGAGGCCCAGCCGGAAGCTGGGTTTGTCTCAAGGATGGAAAAAGGACGGGAATCCTAGGTCATGTCCTGGCGTGCAGAGGCCAGTCGGAGGCTGGGTTTGTCTCAGGGATGGCACTTTGGGCTCAAAAAAGAAGGGATCTCCATGTCAGCCACCAATCATCATCAGCGTCTCTGTGTGTAAAGAACTTGTTCAGGCTTCAGGGTCACTAGCGGGGCCAGCCTTCCTCAGAGACTCGATGGTTCTGTTCACTTTGACTATCTCTGTAAAAGCACACCTGTTCCTAAGGTAGGGCTCAGAGTCAGCCACCCACACCAGTGTGAGAATTACTAGGTGCCATAAACTTGCTCTGGCAGGGTGTGGCATGCAGCTGGACAAAGGGAAGAGGTAGTTTCTGCTGGGAACTCAGGCCATCATCCCAGATACTCACTTCGTAGCCTACCAGGAGAGGTGGTAAGCCTTAAAGCGCAGGGCTTGTGAATGGCTCATCTCCATGACAACACAGGCACAAAGGGCTGGGCTGGTAAGCAGGCAGTGGCTGCACAAGGCTAGGAAGATGAAGAAAATCTTATCTGTGGGAAGGGAGCATGTGGAAACCCAGCTGTGGTCTGGCCCTATTCTTTAGGTTGTAGCCCCAACCTATAGCTCATGGCTCTGCACCAGCCCTCACCAGGCACACTGCTGGCCCACGGGCAGAACTTAGACAGCTGAAGAGCAGGGCTGGTACCCAGCACTCAGAGAGCTGCCCCGTGAGGGAGCCTGGGCCATCCACCACACCAGTGTCTATATATGTGTACCAGGACAGGTGCCATGATAGTTACCTTCCTGACCAGTGGGGAGAAGAGACCGCCCCAGGAACAGGCTGCTGCAGAAATGGAACCTAGTAAGGACCTAAGTTTGGTTCCCAGAACACATTGGGCAGATCATAACGGTCTATATAACTCCATCTCTAGGGAATCTAGCATCCTCTTCTGGGCTCTGCTAGCACTTACATACATGTGGTATGCATATATACACTCAGGCATACGCATGCACACAGAAAGAAAGAAACAAATATTATATATATACATACATTTGAGACAGGGTTTCTCTGTTTTAGCCCTGGCTCTCCTGGACTCACTCTGTAGATCAGGCTGACCTTGAACTCACAGAGACCCACCTATCTTTGTCTCCCAAGTGCAGGGATTAAAGGCATGTGCCATCACCACCCAGCAAAAAGAAATATTTTTCAAAAAAACTTATTTATGTATTATAGATATAGTGTTCTGCCTGAACACCAGAAGAGGGCACTAGATCTCATTTGAATTGCCACACTGGCAATTCAAAGCCAGTGCTGGATTGAGCCACTAATTTATTCTGTGTATTCTCTGCGATGACCTGAGGAGGGGGGAAAGGGTGTTCAAGGCCACCCACCCTCAAGGTCCTCAGACTTGTGAAAACCCCAGTCATGAGCCCGAGGGAGCTGATCAAAGATATGACATTCTTCCCACCTCAGACCAGAGCCCTGGAGCCTTGCAAGTCCCCGAGGCTTCCTAGGAGCCTAGAGCTGGAGCCTGAGAGCCCCAGCTACCCCAGCTTTCCTGTCAGTGTGCTCACCAGACTGCGTCCTGCGGTGCCCCTCATGCCCGGCTTCACCTCTGTGGAGGCCTCTCTCTCTAGGGCCACCGGATGGGATCACTTTAATCTTCGACATGTTTCATTTTGGGATCCGAGGGAGGGCTCAGGGGATGAGGGAGGGCTGAGAGGAGGGGCCCTGTAGAGGCTGGCAGCAGACAGAGAATACAGTGAGTGAGAGCTATGTGCACAGAGGGAGCTGCCAGGCATGGCGGGGTAGCATTCAGAATGCCTTCTGTGTAGTCAGGACTGACTGTGGTCTCTCTATTCCAATGAGAATCTTCCCAGGCCACGGTGTCAGCATTGCATATATTTTGGATGGGCTCTGGCCACTGTCCACAGCTATGGGGATCAAGCTCCCACAAGGCCCTGGTTCCTGGAATGTGTGCTTACTATTGCTCAAGGCTTTCCTGCCCTTGTCTTACCCCTTGCAAGGCTTCCTCCTGTCTCATCCCGCTGAGGCAAGGGATGCCATTTCCCTTTCCTCTCACTTCAACTCATTCCAAAATGAGGAAGCCATGAAGCTAGGGGCCCAGTAGGGAGAGGTCGTTCAGCCAACCTCCAGGCTACCGCAGGAAGCCCAGCCCATGCTTGCCTAGAGAAATGCTCAGGAGCCCTCTGAGTCTTGGAGGGCTTCCATCCCTCATCATCTGTGTGGACAGACTGCCCCTTGTACAGCCACAGACAGATCTGGGTGCTACATCTGCAGGAGCCTATTGGGTTTTCCCATATGCTGCAGTGGTACCCAATGGTGCGGAGAGCTGAGCTTCCTCCCCACCTCCCTGCTCCAAGCTGCTCCCACTGACTGTAGGTGGTGGTTCTATGCATAGCCCAGAGAGGAAGCAGACAGGGATGCCTTAAGGGTGCCTTATATGCAAAAAAAGGTGCAGTAGGGGCTCTTTCCAGGGCAGTGGGGAGCAGGAAGCCCAGCCCATGCAGGAGTGGAGGGTACCACAGACCACCAAGGGGAACAGGGCCAAGACCAGCTTCTTTAAGTCACCAGAAACCCAGCTAAGTCCATAGGCCCCTGGCATGCCTCCCTTTGCTGCACGGGACCACTCAGGCCCCACCCAGTCTGCCTGGTGTGCCCTGGCATAGGGAACCGTAAACTGTAGACTGTTCCCTGACACAGGGAGCTGCAGCCATTGCAGGCTCCTGAATGTTGAGACAAGAGATCTTGAGGACTGCAGGTATTGGGGACAAATGTGTGAAAAGGATTAAGCAGTAGGCAAGGCCAGTGCCTGCTGAAATTTTTGTGAGTGGCAAATGGAGCCTGTCTCCAGGAAGGGTTGGGGGCAGCTGTAGAGGTCTCCCTAGCGTCTAGACAAAGTTGAGAGCAAGGCCCTCTATGGCTTGGTGATCTTCAGGGGTCACACCGGAGAAGCACCCTCCCTCCAGCCGTCTCTGCAGAAGGTCAGCGCTGGTGGCAGGTACAGGGACTTTGGGGATGCTCAGCCCTGCTCCACCAGATCTCTGGTCCCAACCCAGCCAGCCTTTCCTCCAGTGGCCCGGGGCTGAGCCAAGCTGCGGGGAGCCAATTATCCCCAAGGCAAAGCCACTGCAGATAATTGGAAAGACGGCGCTTGACTGTATCGCCGAGCTCTGGAGCACCTCTGTTGCACTGGGACCTGGAGAATTGGAAGCCCGCTGAACTGCAGCCTAATTGGGGGGTCTCTTGTGCCCCTGTCTGTCTGGTGAGTGGTGACTTTTTCCTAGCAACAAAGTCAAGGAAGCCAGGACTTTAGGAGAGAGATCTGGGTTCTTCACTCCTTCTGTGCCTCGTTTTTGGAAACCCACAAGATACTTCACCACAGGTTCACGTGCCTAGACCAGCTCTTCTCAGCAGAGGCAACATCAGCACCTCACCCTGCTAGGGCAGAGCAGTGGCGACACTCTAACCCAGACTGCTGTCTCTGGTGAGGCGGAGAAAAAGGAAAACCAAAAAGTGTTTCTTGGGGCTGGAGAGATGGCTCAGCACTCAAAAGCCCTGACTACTCTTCCAGAGGTCCCGGGTTCTATTCCCAGAACCAACACGGCAGCTCACAAGGATCTGGTGCCGCCTTCTGACTACCACCAGGCACACACATGGCACACACATGGCACAGGCAAGGATCTGGTGCCGCCTTCTGACTACCACCAGGCACACACATGGTACACACATGGCACACACATGCAAGCAGGCAAAACACTCATACACGTAAAACAAACATATCTTTTAAAAATGTGTTTCTCATTGAAATAGGCAGTTCCCTCCAGCCACAGTCATGTGCATATGCCCCAGAATTGCCACAGTACACTCATAGGTGTGAGAAAAACAGGTAGAGAGGACACAAGCAGCAGGAGGCCTCAGGGGCATGGAACAGGAAGGCCCTGAGTTAGAAGCCGCCCCCCTCCCCCACCAGTAGACCAGTATACCTTGGCAATAAGGTATACAGGAACCTCTGGCTCCAAACTTTGGTCTTTAGGCAAGCAAGACTTTTCTATGTGGGCCTCCCTGGAGTGGGACATCCAGAGGGCAGTAGGTAGACTGAGGGGAAGTCCCTCTAGTTGACTCCCCAAACTACAATTCCCAGACTGTAAAGGATGTGACCTGTGCTCAGCAGAGGGCCTGTCTGGGGTGGGGCAGGGAGGAGGGGTAGCACCCATCAGGTGGGGTTCCGGGAAGTTGCCTTCAGTGCGCCATGGAAGCGGGAAGACACTCTCCACTGGGGTCAGAAGCAGGACAGGACACTTAGTGTGTCTTTAAGCCACAGAACTAAGTGGGGAAGAGGGACTCATGGGAAGAGTCCCACAGGGTGGGTTTCAGGAGCACCGTATTCAGGGCCCAGCTGTAGCGGAACGTCACCGGTGGCGCCCTCTTTTTAAAACTCGACTTTATTTGGGGTGTTTAGGCCTCTGCCTTCCTTCTACCAACCCCCCCCCCCAACCTTAATAAGTAGGAGAGAGAAAAGGTTAGTGGGGAGAGGTGGTCCAGATCCCTTTATCTCTCCCGGCTAGTTAGGGGCAAGGGGTTCTTTTCGGGCTCTATAACAATCTCCGTCAACTGTAGGCATAGCTAGCAGGATCCTCCACGCCTGCTTCCTGAAGCGTTTCTCTCCATCTGTCAACTCCAAACCACCACACCATCTCTGGTCTCTGGTCTCTCCAAACTGCTACATGCCACATGCCAACACTGAACTTCACACAGTCTCTTACTCGGCCTCATATTTATACTCTCAGAGTCTTAGACCACTCCCCTCTTTGTGTGGCACGTGGAAGATCGTTACCAGCTGGCAAAGATCACATCTTGCACGTGACAATTAACAGGTGTGGACAAACTGTAACACAACTAAAACCCCACACTTGGGATTAAAACAAAAGCATCTTTACATGACATACAAAGAAACCAAAACTTGTATTAATTCAGCTCTGCTCTTCAAAGTTTCCTTTGCCATACTGCCCCATGAGTCAGCCATACCCATCCGGCTTTTTCCCTAGCAGTCCATCAGCCACCCTGGCTTCCAACATCATTGTACTGACTCAGACCACGGTGCAGCCTTCCTGGCCTGGCTTCTACACGACCGCGCCCAGCTGTCCAGGCCCAGACAGGACTGGCCTCTGCAGGCTAGGAAGCCAGGTGGAGCAGGGGGCAGGACAGGGCCTCAGTGCAGCACACAGCTCCAGGGGTGTCCTGTTAGCTTTTTGTCAGCTTGACAAAACCTAGAGCGGAGAAGAAGAAACTTTAGTCAGAAAATGCCCCCACTAGACTAGCCTGTTGGCAAACCTACAGACTTTTATTTTCCTTCCCTCCTTCTTGATGATTGATATGGGTATGCACAGCCCACTGGGGTAGTGTCTATGGTCCGGGGTGGCATAGGAAAGCAGGCTGAGCAAGCTGTGAGGAGCAATCCGGTAAGCAGTATTTCTCCATGGCCTCTGCATTAGCTCTTGCCTCTGAGCTCCTGCCCCTACTATCTTTGATAATGCACTATGATGTAAAAGTGTGCATGATATAAACCCTTTCCTCCCTGAGTTGCTTATGACCATGGTGTTTCAGTATAGCATTAGAAACCATAAGAAAAGTTTGGGAACAGGAGAGTTAGGGTCTTTGGGGCAGGAGGTTTCTGGGAAAGGCAGAAACAGGCAAAGCCATGGGGAGTTATGTCCAGAGGTGATGATTGGGTATGCCTACTCTAGGTAGGGTACGTGGGTCTGGATGAGGGAGCAGGATTGAGGAGTGACTAGTTTGGAGCAAGGACTTGTTATACACATGGCCACCAGAGGATGATGGTCAGTGGCTTATGCAAAGTCTCAGTGACAAATTCTGAGACTTAATCCCGGAGGCCAATGGGAAGGAACTAGAACCTTCTATCTTAAAGGAGTGAGACCCCCATCCGTTGATAACAACAAGAGACTAGCCACAGCTCAGGCTACAGTCCTCATAATCTTGGGTCCAAAATAATATGCAGCAGTGTGTGTGTGTGTGTGTGTGTGTGCCCACTTCTATAGGGACCCTAGAGGGAAGGGGGCCTGTAAGGGTGTTTAGACATCATTCAGTGTGTGGCCATAGGCTTGCACAGGACACCACTCTGCAGGAGCCATGCCGTGATGTCCACAGATGTTATATGTGGTCCCACTGGCCCACTTGCCTTTCAGGCCTCTTGCTGCATGCTGTGGGGGACATAAGTTTAGGAAGGTTGAGGCTGAGCCCTAGAGCTCACCTGTTCCTACACAGGACTCTGAACCAGCCAGGAGGTTCAGAGAGCAGTAAAAGGTGCCGCTGGTACTGGAGTAGGTATGGAGACATGAGATCAATGTTCTCTCCTGAGCAGCTGGGCCAGAGCCTGAGGCATCCTGGACAGGGAAAAAGTCCCAGGGTCGGAGACAGCGACTCAGGGAGCTGATGGTTCCATGGCTTTCTGCTGCCCTCTGCTGGCTGCCTGTTACTCCAGGCCTGGCCATCTGTGGGAGTGGAAGCCTAATCAGTTTGCTAGCTCAGGCAAAGAGCTTGAGCCATCTGATGCTATCTGAAGAGGTCATGAGCCTAGGCAGATCTCTGTGGTTAGCCTTGCCCAGCTAGCAGGGCCTGCCCACAAGGTGTGTGGTGGAATTTTTAGTTTCTTTTAAAACTCAGTTATGTTATGTAACTATGTTTTTGCTTTAATTCCAAGTGTGGGATGCGGGGCTGCATTTAGTTTGTCCACAGCTATGATTGCCTTGTGTGAGCTCAGAGAGAGGCATGATCTTTGCCAGCTGAAGATAGTTTAATTCTGAAGACCCTGAGAGGGTATAAATACCAGGGCATTGAGAGGAAGAGGAATCTGAGGAGGAAGAAGGCTGCTGCTGGTTCATTTTGCTGCTGTATTTGCTGTTTGCTGTTTGCTGCTTAGCTGGACTGCTGGATACTGACCACGAAGATTGGAATTGCCCGGAGGAGCTAGGTCTAAAGAAGTCCATGTCCCCTTTCCCTTCTAACCTTCTTTCTCTCCTACCTAGTGTTGGGGGAGGGGGATTGGAAGGGAGGTAACGGTATAAGAAACCCCAAAAAAGTAGATAGAAAGTATGCCTACACAGGTGGGAAGCGTGGTGGCCTCTGGTGGCCACAGAGGAGAGAGGGCCAGAGGGCTCAGCTGACATTGGAGGTTAGAAGCTGGTGGGAAAGAGCTTAATTGCCTCTTCCCAGTGGGGAGCAACAAAGGCAGGATAGTGGGTGCGTTTATGAGACAGGAAACCTCACTGAATCCCCTTAGAGGTTCCCCATTGCAATTCTCCAGACATCTGAGGTGATGCCAAAGACCCCCACCTTCCTTGTGTCCTGATCTTCAACTACAGCCTCCAGGGCAGAGGGCAGTCCTTTCACATCGTGCTTGCTTGGTGTGCAGACAGCTTTAGTCATAAAAATAAATTCCATTCATCGTATCATTTGGTACAGTTCAAGTTAAGCAGCCCCAGCTGCAGGACACCAGGTATGCCTAAAGTGAGACTAACACCAGGGAAATTGCCAGGTTGAGCTGGAGCCTGGCTCTTGCTTTAGGTTGCAGTTTCCTGGGCCCCTGGACATGCGTGATGCTCCTGGATATGGAGTCAGGTCTCAGAGACCGTGGAGAGGTTTGGAGGAGTAGGAAGGAAATATTTGGCTTGGCAGATAATTGATCTAATGTGTGGGTTTCTTTAAGGAGAGAGCAAGTGAGCAAGTGTTTCTATAACTGTGACTACAAACACCAAATCAAGGATGGAGATAGTGACCCTGAGGGGTCCCCAATAATGCTCCCCGAGTGGAGACAGAAGAGAAGCCGTGTGAGGACTGGGGAATAGGACACACTGGCATTTAGAAGTCTAGGAGCCGAGAAAGCAAACTGAAGTTAAAGACACTCTCATGATCTACATCAGCCATGCTGAAGTCAATATCCTGAGACTCCCTCACCTGTGCACAAGGTAATGTATGTAAATGCCGTTATTTATCGGCAGAATGTCAATTTCTAGAATACAGTATGATGGAAATGAACCAGTAGCATAAGCTAACATTGGTCACAATTATAAATAGCAAAATATGTCAAAAATGGGTGGATTTGTGTTGTAAGTGTGTTATTATGAATACATCTCAAAAATATAACCTTAGGGACCCAAGGAGGCCAGACCCAGAGCAGCGACAGGATATGGGGAGGTGAGTCTTGAGGGAGGATTAAGGGACTTAGGAGAGCTGAGGCCCAGAATAGGATGGAGGGTTCAGGGAGGCTACGGGACTCCTGAGGCTACGGGACTGGGGGAGGAGGAGCCCTGTTTGCTCCCTGGCCTCCTTTGGCCCATCCTATACTGGAGAAAGCCCTGTGTTTGCCATGCTCACCCCTGCTGTGAAGAGTGCATAATTGAGACCTCTTTGGCGGATTCCATGGAGACTACCCTGATGCTGTGCTGAAAAGTGCTCAGTGTGCGGTGGCTGCCGTCATAAAATATGGGTACTATTCTCCACTAGTTTCCGTGGGATGCCCCCATCCCAACTGTGTAGAGCTGTCCTCGTGGGTAGAGCAGTGTCTGGGTCTGAGTGAAGGCTCAGGAGGCCATAAAGGTTGTCGGTGGGGAACACTGTGGAACGGAAGCCCTCAAGCCTGCTGCCTGCTTTCCTTTCCTTCCCTCTCTCTGTCATTCTGTCCTCTGTCCCCCTTCCTCTCAGATCAAGCCTTTCCAGGCCATCCATCCAGATCACGTGTCAGGGCGTCTCCTGACTGTTGTTGCTGTACCCATGCCCACTAGCGGAGACAGCTCCTAAAGTCTCCTAACTTACCCCGCCCCCAGCAAATGGAGAGCCATGTCCAGCATGCTGGCCTGACCAGCATCTGCCACTTGGAGCTGTCCCAGGCTTATTCTGGGATGTTTATCCCCTGTGGAGATATGAATGAATGCTGAACTGGAACACCAGGATTACAAAAACAGGACAAGTGAGAATTCTCAGGAAGGGAAGACATGGCAGGTGACAGACAGGTAAGGCCTGGCTGCAAATGCATCAGGCAGAGCCCTTGGTGACATCGGGGTCATGCAGAAGGGTTTGCAGTGACAGAACCCTCCGCCGTGTTTGTGTGTCTCTCTGTCTCCTAGAGGTGACCATCCATATGCCCCACACACATGGCCTGGGCCAACTGTCCTCCTATGTCTTTACAGGCGTGTGCATGCGTGCGCTCAGGAAAAGAGGCCAGAGAAAGTTACACCCAGCGCCCTCTTCTGCTTCTTGATGGTGACGGGGTTTAGAGCAGCCGTCCATGCTGTCTGCCCTCTTCTTGGTGTCCACTGAAGCCTGTTGCCAGTTTCCAGCCAGAAAGGAGACAACGGGGTTTAGAGCGGTGTTGGTTTGGAGGGTGGGTGCTGCACCAGGGCTGGGGGGCTGAAGTAAGGCTCTCTCTACTTATGTTTTAAAGTTTTATTTCTAATCAACACATAATTACTGTGCATCTTTGGGAGGCACGATGGACGTTTAGATACACTGTGTAACAATCAAATCGGGGTAAGTAGCATATCTATCACCTCGAACAGTTATATTTTTGCAACAAAAACATCCAGACGCCTTTCTTGCAGCTATTTTGAAAGCCATGTAGTGGTCTTCTTGACCCTGGTCGTGCAGCTACAAAATAGAACGCCACAACTTCTGATCTGACTGCCACTAACACCCATGAACCACCCATAGCCCATGTTCTACTCTCTGCGGGTAAGGAACTGTTTTTTCAGTTTCCACATATGAGTGAGAACAGCGTTTGTCTTTCCATACCTGATTTCTCTCATTTAATTGAACATCCTCCATGTTCATCCAAATAACAGGATTTCATTTTTTGAAATGTCCAAATACTATCCCAAACCATGTGTGCCTCATCCATTCATCTGGAATGAACAAGTAGGTTTACTCTACACTTGGACTGCCGTAAACAGGAACGTGCTGTTGTCATTTCTTTCAGATATAGATTCAGTAATGGATGAATCTAGACTTTAACTTTCTATGAAGCCACAAAAGACCTGGAGCAAAAAGATCAAAGCTGCAGGAATCACACTGTAATATATATACCACAAAGTCGCAGTAGCCAACACGTGGTTCTGGCCTCAAAATAAGCATGTAGGCGGATGGAGCAGAATTGAGAGCCCAGAAGTAAGTCCATACATCTACAGCCAAGGGTCTTGGAGTCCTGGAGTCCTGGAGTGCCATTCTACGCTCTATTTGTGTATGACACGGTACCTATGCCACAGGGTGGCCCTGCCTCTGGCCTCTCCTAGCCAACCTCCAGTGCTCCGGCTGAGCAGGCATCCTGCTATACCCTCCAGCACCCCCAACATTTCCAGGTCCACTAGAGCTCCCAAATTCGTCTGGGCCTATCTGGGATGGGCTGTTGTGTGAGAGACTCCTAGGGAGACATGGCACACACATTTGCTCACCCCAGAACAGGAACCCATGACAAACTAAAGTCCAACTTGACAAACCACTGAGTTTTATTGAGGCTGCTGATGGGGCTATGTGCCAGGGGCGGGGATGACTCAAAAGCAGCTACATCACTGTAAACCCAACCCAGTGTGATGATAACCCCTAAATCTGCGACCCTGGGGCTCTCTGTGCATCTGTTTGTTTGTGTTTGTTTGTTTTTTGGAGACAGGGTTTCTCTGTGTAGCCTTGGCTGACCTAGACTCGCTTTGTAGACCAGGCTAGCCCTGAACTCTGAGATCTACCTGCCTCTGCCTCCCTGAGTGCTGGAATTTCAGGCGTGTGCCTCCACGCCTGGTTTGCTCTGTACAATTTACAGGCTGTTCCACAGGACTGAGAAACTGATGCTCTCTTAAGCTAGGCCGGTCAGAGCCCTCCTCACTCAGCAGCTGCTCGTTCCTATAACGCTGAAGAGGCCAGCCAACTCTTCCAAGTTTCTGACTTCCCAGATGTGTGACTTTTTGTCTAGCTGGAATCTCATGAGTCTTCCCCCTCATGAGGTGTTTTGATTCTGTCTTAGTTACTGTTCTGTTGCTGTGAAGAGATGCCGCGACCAAGGCAGCCCTTAGACAAGAAGCATTTAATTGGGGCAGCTTACAGTTTCAGGGCTTAGTCCATTGCCATCATGGCAGGGGGCATGATGGCAACAGGCAGACATGGTGCTGGAGAAGGAGCTGAGAGCTACGTCCTGAGCCACAGGCAGGCAGACACAGAGAGACAGAGACAGGGGCGGGGAGACCAGGTTTGCTGTGGGCTTTAGACACCTTACTCCTAACAGCGCACCTTCTCCAAAACCACACTCCTCATCCTTCCAAACAGTCCAACTGGGAACTGAATATATGAACCTAGATGGGGCATTCTCATCCAAATCACCACAAATTCCAAGGACACTGCCAAGCAACCAGGGTTCAGAGACCCTAGCACTCCATTGCTCTGTTCTCATTGGTTCTCCAACTGCAGCATCAGGAGAGTAGCTCTCACCCCACACCCCTCCCTCCCCCGCCATCATGCTAGTCACTACTCTCTGGGTGCAGGTGCAGGAGGGGCATCTCGATTCATTCTGTGTCTCCTATGGCAGCTCCACATTAGCCAGTGTTCTCAAGAGAGGGACACCCTCTTCCAGCTACTCACATCAGCCCATGTCACTTTTTACCCTGTTCCTGCAAGGCATTCTCTCTGTGGCTCAGGGTCTTATAGGCTTAAATAGTGGAATGTTTCATCCCCAGATGGAAGGAGTAGGGGCTGTGTCACTGGAGATGGGCTTTGAGGTTTCAAGAGCCCACCACCAGGAACAGTCTTGCTTTCTCTCTGCCTCCATTTTGTAGATCAGATGTGAGTTCTCAGCTATTGCTCAAACATCATGACTGCCTGCCTGCTACCATGATCTCTGCCTTGATGATTGTGGACTTTCTGAAACTATAAGCAAGACCTTAATTAAATGCTCTTTTTTATCAGTTGCCTTGGTTGTGGTGTCTCTTAGTGGGTACCAGGGACTGGGATGCTGCCTGATCATGTTATCTGCTGGAGAAATATGGGAGATGTTGAGAAGAAAAGCAGTTGAGTGCTGCAACTGACCCTTAATGGGCTACCCCAGTAGGATCTTGAAAGACAGTGTGGCTAAGAGTGACGTGGACTGTAGAGGCTTAACTAAAGAGGTTTCAGAGGGGGAACAATATTAGCATTTGACTTAGAGGCCATTTTTATGATATTTTGGCAAGGAACGTGGCTGCTTCTTGCCCTTGTCCAGAAATTCTGCCAGAGGTTAAATTGAAGAGTTTTGGACTAACATCATTGGCAGAGGAGTTTTCAAGATAGCCTAGTAACAACTCTATCACACGGTTATTAGTGATCATTGTGGTGCAGATCGACAAGAAAAATGAGCAAGCTGGGCAAAAAGAAAAGCAAAATGTACAGTTTGAGGGAAAAAGAAAAAGAGTACCAGGAAATTTAATGCTGGGGCCAACTCTTGTGCTCAAAGAGATGAAAGGTTTGAAAAACCTGATGTGAAATAGAATAAAGAGAGTACTACCCCTAGTCCAAGACCTCACCCAGCCAATGCAGCTTGTGAAAAGAACAGGCTTGAGGAGTGAGCTGTTCCTAAAGAGCAGCAACAAAGGAAAGCTGATGCAAATGTAATCCAAGGAGGAGTCAGGTTCCAGCCCCAGCAGGCAGAACTTGGCAGCTTCAGCCATGCAGTTTGGAAGGATACACAAGGAAAGGGCTTATGGAATCTCCCTCCAGTGAAGGAATGCCACTGAGGCCAGGTGTGTCAGGGGTGTCCTTGCCTGGGGACTCAGAGAGACCAATATATGACGCTGTGAAGGTGAAGCCTAGAGACCCCAAGTCGTTGGAGATGTCAGAACCACAGGATACCTGCCAAGGAGAGCTGTAGACAGGGAGGGGAACCAGGTAAGAGACCAAGCCTGAACCACCCCCAAAAGTCATCAGTCCCAGGACCTACCCAAGGAACAGCCTGAGGATAACCACAAGAATGGGAAGGTGTCTTGTCCCAGGGTGGGGCACCTGTGCTAGACATCCTGCCAACCTTGTAGTAGAACATTCATGGCATGGAAAGTACCTAACATTCCTGAGGTCTTTAGATAGCTCCCTCAATGTTAGCTATGTGAGTTAGCCAATCACTTTGTAACAAGCTTGCCTTTGCTGAATGTCATCCAATCCTGTAACTGTTAAACTGGAAAAGTAACTGTTAAGCTGGAAATTCCTGGTCCGTCTGCAACCCCCAATAAAAACCCTGCAGCTGCTCAGGGCTCTCCTCTCTGATCCACTGTGACCATGGAGAGACCAGGCTTAAGCCTGAATAAAGCTCTTTGCTTTTGCATACATGGTCTGGCTCCTGGTGGTCTTTGGGGACCTTAAGATCTGGGCATAACACAGGCCAAGAGAGAGAAGTGTGCTACAGTCAGCAAAACTGGAAGGAGTTGGAGTTCTGGGCTCACTTAAACCCTTGGAGATCAGACAGAGAGCTACAGGATTTGGAGTCTGCCCTGATGTTTTTCAGCCTTACTTTGGTCCAGTATCTCCTTACTATGCGCCCCTTTCCTCCTCTTTGGAATGGTAGTGTATAGTCTGTTCCAGTGAATGTTGGAAATATATAATTTGCTTTTTGATTTTGCTTTTATAGAGGGTTGCAGTAAAGAGATTGTATTGAGTCTCAGAAGAGACTTCATGCTTTTAAACAGTGATGAGACTGTGATAGAGTATGGGGACTTTGGAAGTTGGACTGAATGCATTTCACATTATGATATGGCCACAAGCCTGTGGGGTCTAGGGAGTAGAATATGGTGTTTGAATGAGAATGCTCTCAAAAGGCTCATATACTCCAGTGTTTGGTTCCCAGATGGTAAGACTATTTGAGAAGGATTAGGGGGTGTGGTCTTGTTGGAGGAGGTATGTCACTAGAGGTGGGCTTTGAGGTTCCAAACACTGCAGAGCGAGTCTCTCTCTTTCTGCCTCCCTCCTTTTTTTGGATAATATGTAAAGCTCTCAGGTACCCCTCCAGCACTGTGCCTGCCTGCTGCTCCCTACCATGCTGATGATGGGCTCACCCTCTGAAGCTGTAAGAAAGAAACAGTTTTCCTGGTCATGGTGTCTCCTCACAGTAACAGAACAGTAGTGACTAAGACAGGAGCTGGAGAGAGGGTTGAGGGCCTAAGAAGCCTGGGCTCAGTCCCCAGCCTCAGGTGGCTCTTCGCACCTATGTGCACAGGTGAGAAGACAGACATACACAGAAAGACATACACACACACATGCACACGCACACATAAATGGAAATAAAAACAAACACTAAAAAAAAGTCAAAGAGGACAAAAGGATATGAAGTAACACTGCCTGTTCTGAGCCAGCATATCAGGAGACCCTCTGACCTCACTAGAGCAGCCTGTAGCCAGTGTCTCATCCCTAGGGACATGATGACTCAGAGAAGGGTGAGTCAGGTAGGGGCGACCCAGGTGCACACTACAGGATCCTGGGAGTCCATGTGAAACGATCTCTGACATCCTGAGTGTGTGTGTGTAATGGAGGTGCTTCAGGGAGACAAAAATAATGGCTTCTTGGAATGTTCCTGCCCCTGAAATTCTACCTAGGGCCTATCAACTCTCTCAGTGAAGTCCCTGCAAACCCCATTCCCAGGCCATGAGCCACCATTCAGGCTACATCGCAGCTGAAGGGACTGATCCCTTTCCATATAAAACACCTCTTCCTCAGCCAGCTGGGGGCTGGACTGGCTTACAAGAGACCTCTCAAAAGAGAAAAGAAAATGCATTGTCAGTGGCCTGCACACCCACCGCTGCTACTTCTTCCACCTCTCAGAGAGCTCTGCTGGCTAGCCTCAAGATAGCCCCCCGGGACCATGAACTCTGAGGTCTTCCCACAGCGTCTCCCTAGTTAGAAGGGCCCTGGTTCTGGGCTAGCGAGTACTGAGTGGATGTTGGGTTTCAAGGAAACCCCTTTAGTGCCTGCCACGTCCTAGTGACAACCTCACAGAGTAGGCATCGTGTTGTTGTTGCTTCCTGAAGAAGTTTGGACCACTGTCTGGTGAGAGCATGGCCTCACTCTGTAGCTTGTGAGCTGCTCACAGGCTGTGCTCAGGGGACAACAAAAACTGAGCTCAGTACTGTTGTCATGGTGTTATCCTGGCTGCTCCATCCAACAAAGGCATTTCGCACCTCAAACCCCCACCTCCTCACCGCAGAGGCCCTCGTCTGGCTTCTGCTTCACTCTCATTCCTGTCCTTCCATTGCTGTACCTGTCAACCTGGCAGCTTCCATATTTCTGGGCCTGCGTGCCCCTGGATGGAGTTTAGACCCTGAGAAAAGGCAAGAGACTCAGGATTGGGACCTTTGCCTCTAATGTTGTCATGAGCCCTCAGGTGAGCCATGAGCCTCACTTTTCCTGCACAAATGAGGTAGCAATCATAGAGGTTGTGTGGGAAGACTGGGAAGGTAGCTCATGTCGGTAGATGGTGTGTACAATTTTAAAAGAAAAAGCTAGAGAGAAGTTAGGATACTTTCTTGACATGCACGGAGAGTGATTATATAAAGTGGAGATGTGTGATTGCATTCACACAGGCACAGACAATTTCAACCTAAGAAAATACAATCATATTTTACTAGTTCTGAAAAAAATGAGCAAAATGACACAGCCAAATGGAATTGGAGCAGGGTTTCTGAACACTGCCATGGGATGGATAAGGGGATAATGTGTGATAAAGAATTTATGTGGAAGGGTAGCAAACGAAGGCCCAAGTTTGGTGTGGGTTGATATCAAGAAGACAAGCTCACAATTAAACAAATATGAGTGGGTGCTCTACCTGCATACAGAGGCACCTATCAGTGGCTAGAGTGCAAGCAACAAAATGTCGCAAATCAGAATGAGCACAGGGAGCTCAGCAATGTAGAAATGGGGCACAAGGCAAAATTATAAATCTGATGGAGTTCTGTAGTGGTTTGAATGAGAACAGTTCCTTATAGGTTCATGTTTGAATGCTTGGTCCATAGTGGAACTATTTGGGAAGGATTAGGGAGTGTGTCTTTGTTGGAGTAGGTGTGGCCTTTTTGGAGCATATATATATGTTTATTCTATCTGTTTCTCTAGAGAAACCTGACTAATATATTAGAACCCTCAGCAGGAGACCCCACTCAGCTAAGCCTTTAACCTGTGAAAAGGAATTAGAGGAAAGCTTATACAGAAAGGGAAAACATCAACAGTGGAAGGCTTATGCAAATGTAATTCAAGGAGTGGCCAGTTTCCAGCCCCAGAAGCTTTAGCCTTGTGGTTCTGGACTGTCAAAAAAAAAAATGACACAGGAGTAAAGGAGTTATAGAATCTCCCTCTGTGATGAAGGAAAGCTGCTAAGGCCCGGTATATGACAGAGGTGTCCTTGCATGGAGGCCCGGAGGGGCGATTGTGTGAAGCCTGGATTGCACTGGAGACCCCAAGTTATTGGAGCTGCCAGTGTTGTAGGGTACCTTCCAAAGAGACCTGCAGACAGGGTGTGGAACCAGCCCAAGAAAGAGAAATGTGTTGTCATGAACAAAGTTGGAAGGGGTGGGAGGTCTGAATAATGCTGATGGCACAGAGACGCAGAATCTGGAGTTTTCCTTGCCGACTTCTGAGTTGGCTTTGGTTCAGCCTTTTCCCATATGCCCCCTTCCCCACCTTTTCACTATATGTCGGAAATACGTAATCTGCTAATCTGCTCTTTTATTTTGCTTTTTTAAGATTTACATATTTTATGTATATGAGTGCTCTGTCTCCATGTATCCAGGGCAGAAGAGGGTACCAGATCTCAGTATAGACACCATGTGGTTGCTGGGAATTGAACTCAGGACCTCTGGAAAAGCAGACAGTGCTCTTAACCACTGAGCCATCTTTCCAGCCCCTTTATTTTGCTTTTACGGGGGGGTTACAGTTAAGAGATTGCTATGAGTCTCAGAAGAGACTCTGAACTTTTAAACAGTTTTAAATACTATGGAAACTTTTTAAAAATATATTTATTTTTATGTACATTTGGCATTTGTGTGAGGGAGTCGGGTACACTAGAATTGGAGTTACAGATCATACAGTTGTGAACTGCCATGTTGGTGCTGGGAATTGAACCTGGGCCCTCTGAAAGAGCAGCTCTCCAGCCCTGACCATGGGACTTTTGAAGTTGGATTTACTGCATTTTGCATGATAATATGGCTATAAACCTATGGTGGCTAGGGGGTGGAATATGGAGGTTTAAATGAGAATGGCCCCCATAGGCCCATATGTTTGAATGCTTGGTCCACAGTTGGTGGAACAGTTTGAGAAGTATTAGGAGGTGTGTCACTGGAGGTGGGTTTTGAGGTTTTAAAAGCCCATACCAGTCCCAGTCTCTCTCTCCCTGCTACCTACAGATCAGGATGTAAAGCACTCAGCTGCTGCTCCATCCAGCACCATGCCTGCCTGCTTCCCGCCATGTTGATCATGGACTAAACCTCTAAAACTGTAAGCCAGCTCCAATTAATGCTTTTCTTTGTCAGAGTTGCCTTGGTCGTGATGTCTCTTCACAGCAATAGAACAGAAACTGAAACAAGTTTCAATGTCATGCTCAAGGCTGAAGGAGTAACTGTGCATCTCTGAGTGTTGGTAGAGGGAGAGCCAGGTCTGAGGATGTGGCTCAGCTGGTGAAGTATTTGCCTAGCATGCATGAAGCCCCCGGTTTGGACCCTGGCTTAAGCTTGTAATTCTGGCACTTGGGAAACAGAAGCAACAGGATCAGAAATTCAAGGTCATCTTCAACTTACATAAGCTACATAGAGAGTTTAGACCAGCCTAGGTACACAAAATCCTGTCTCAAAAAAAGAAAGAAAAGAAAAAGAACCAGGAGGCTTCCTGCTTGTACACAAGGGGTGCACATGTCCTGAGGTCACATGCCCCTCTGCTCTGCTCCAGCTTCCATCTGAAGGCAGCTTCTTCCCCAGGAGCCTGCGGTGCTGAAAGTGGACCAGCCTCTGAGCTGACCTGCTGAGGTTCCCTTCTGTCCCACAGGCTGTTGCTAAAATGGCCTTCAGTCTCTGGAGCAGCAGCAAAGAGCCCCATTCCGCTGTTCTCCTACAGGAGCTTCCTTGCCTTTCCCTACTGTTCCAGAAGGGGGCAGCTCCTGGCACAGCAGAAGGCACCTGCACAGGGCTTCCAGCAGAGGGCAGGCCCAGCTTTCCAGTGTTTATGGAATGGCAGAGACTCTTGATTGTTTTACTTGTTGATAGGTTCAGCTAGTGTGCTTTGGACCCACAGATAGAGTGAGCTGGACTCACAGATACACACACAGCAGCTTTACTGAGGAACAACTCACAGAGCACACAATTCATTCATTACAGGGCACAGTCGAACTGCTTTTATTTCACAGCTGGCCGTCAGCATCCTGTTTTCTGGGTCTGTAGACTCAACCAACCAAAGACCAAATGTAGCTGAAAAAAATCTGCATCTGTTCTGAACAGGAGAAGACTTTTCTTCTCATCATTTCCTAAGCGATACAGTGTAGCAGGTACACAACAGTTACACTGGATGAGGTACAATGAGCCATCTAGAGGCAAGTCAAAGTATCTGGGAGGACACACAGAGGTTTTATGAAAAATCCATGACATTTCAATGGTGGGATTTGAGCATCCCTCCATTCTGCTATCCATGGAGGATCTGGCAATTTCCCGAGGCTGCTTCAGAAGGAGTGTGTCTTAAGGCTACGTGAGTGCCACTACCAACCAGTCCTGGAGTATTTTCATATTCTATATTCATATTTAAAGAAACACTAGACCCACTGATCATCACTCCCCTTCCTACCTCTCCACCATTTCCATATAACTGCCAATCTAGTCTATGGTTTTGTCTGTGCAGTATCTGTCTCTATGAATTGGCCTATTCTGAGGACTTCATATATATAGAATCACACAACATATGGTTTTCTGAATCTGGCTTCTTTCATTAAATTTAATTTTGTCAGGTGTTGTGGAATATGGCTTTAATCCCAGCACTTGAGAAGGAGAAGCAGGTGGATCTTGAGTTTGAGGCCAGTTGTTCTACTTTGCAACTTCCAAGCCAGCCAAAGTTAGATAATAGACCCTGTCTCAAAAACAAACCCCCCCCAAACAAACAAAAAACAAAATATAATATTTGTTTTAAACACTCTTGCTATACAACCAAGCACACAAACCTGAAATCCTCCTGCCTCAGCCTTCCAGGGCTGGGATTACAGGCATGTACCACTGGCTGTGAGCAGGAACCAATTAACATGCGTCTGGGATTACAGGTGTACTTGGTGTCTGTGGGTACAAACCTCAAAGTCCTCTCAAGTTCATTTATAAACAGCATAGGATTTGCATAGAACCCAAGCACAGCTTCCCATATACTCAGCTCATCTCAAGCTTGCTTATCATGTGGCTACAGATGGCCCAGCAGTTAAGAGCACTGGCTGATCTTCCAGAGGACCCAGGTTCAGTTCCCAGCACCCACACAAGAGCTCACAACCGCCTGTAACTCAAGCCTCAGGGGAGCCAATAACCCCTCTGTGGACACCAGGCAAACATGTTACATAGATACACATGCAGGCAAAACACCTATACACATAAAATAATTTTTTAATTTATAAAACTTAACTATTTTCTTAGTCCCTGTTCTACTGCTGTGAAGAGACACCATGACAAAGGCAACTCTTAAGAAGGAAGGTGTTTAGCTGGGGGCTGGCCTACAGTTTTAGAAGGTTAGTCCATGGTCATCACGGCTGGAAGCACAGAGGCATCGTAGCTGAGAGTTTTACATCTCCATCCCCAGGCGGCAGGCAGATTGGGGGGCGGGGGAGACAGAGACATAGACCGACAGACACAGACAGAGAGAAAAGCTGAGACCGGAATGACTTTTTGAAACCTCAAATCCCACTTCCAGCGACACACCTTCTCCAACAAGGTCACACTTCTGAATCCCTCCATTTCTGTCTCAAATAATTCCACTAACTGTGGACCAGCCTTTAAACACATGGGTCTATGGGGGCCACTTTCACTGAAACCGGCACATTAATCATACCGAGCCCAATGTAGCACAATGTAGGTGCTATGGCGCTGGCTGTTTAGACACATTGCTTAGGGTATAAAGACAAGAACAAGTCTGTACATGTTCAGGGAAGTTGTGGATTTTTTCCTTAATCCAGTTCATCCTTGGGACAAGGCCAAGCATAAAGCAGAAATGCGTGTGTCTTCAAAACAAGTTTTGAAGAGTAAGGATATGGCTCAGTTGGCAGAGTGCTAGGGTCGCGTACACCAAGCCCTGTGTTTGACCTCTGGCACCACATAAACCAAGGTGGTGGTGGACATCAGTAATCTTAGCATTTGGGAGGAGGAGGCAGGAGGATCAAGGTCATCTTTGGCTATGCAGCCCACGATTATGAGTCCCTGTCTCAAACAACAACAACAACAACATCAGCAACAGACCTTTAAAAACTGTCCATGACCACTGGAGAGCTACCAAACTTTAGCCCACCCCAGAAAAGCAGCTGTTCTGAAGGGTTCCCTTCTGGGCAGAAAAGCAGCTGTTCTGAAGGGTTCTCTTCTGACAGCGGAAGATGTCTTGGGTTTGATCGGCCAGCTGTCACTGGGATTCGAAAGAAGGAGCCCTGCCCATCTTGCTTGTAATGCATGGCTTGGTCTCGTTTTGCCGTAGGTGTGTATGATGAGGAAACCCACCACTGTCCCCTGTGGTGGTGCAGTGAGGGATGGCATAGCTGGAGGGCTGGGTGCTAAAAGATGATCTGCACAACAGATATTCTGTGAAAGAGGTTTATTGGATGAAGATGGAGAGAGAGGGAGGAGAGAGACATGATAGGGGAAGGGGAGGGGGTTCCCCAACAGAGAAAAGGGAGAGAGCAGGAGGGGCAAGAGAGGGCAAAAGCAAGAGGCAGGGGTCCATTTATAGTTCCTGCAGGCCTGCCAGGTGCTATAAATGGACCTGGCGGGGGGGGGGGGGGACACATGATGACATCATAGGTTACTAGGCAACCGAGAGAGAAGCAGACTGCCTAAATGCTAACACTAGGGCCCCTTTCCTCTACACTCATAACAGTGCATTAGAGTGGCTTTCCTGGCAGGCGGGGAAGATCAGCAGCAAATGGCACATTCACATTGTTGGGAGTAGGTCTCGTAAGCAGCCAATGAGCATCTGTGTCTCTCCTGCTAAATGTGATCTGGTGAAGATGGGGCTAAGGAACTTGGGGTCCAATACTGGTCACCAGGCGCAGGATCCCGGAATGCAGCCTGAATCACTAGATATGACTGCCAGAGGGCACATGACATCGAAGCGGTGCCTGTGTCCAGCACAGGAACAGAGCTATTTCGAAGCCAGTGGGTTCAAGCCCTAGCTGTGCCTGAAGAAGGTCCCAACTCTCTACATCAGCCACTTGGCATTCAGGTGTTGGGTGAGAGCTAGGTGTGGTTCAGGATGACTCAGGTACTAGGGAAGGGCCTGGGGGACGAGCCAGCCCTTAGAGCCTATGATCACTTCTGTCCTTCCTTCTCTCAACAAAGCCAGATGAAGTGTCAGCGAGTATACCTGGAATGCAGCAGTGAAAGAGAAGAGAGCCTTGGATGCTGAGGATGCTCCGGAGCCTCCGGAGGAAGAAAGAGGACAGGAGGAGAGTGCAGTAGGAGGGGTGGATGTCTCACAGCCACATGCAACAGTCTGGGGCTAGCCAAAATATCAGCAAGGGGATAGCTGTGTGGAGAGCTTAGGCTAGACCCTGAAGGAGGATGGGTGGATAGTCACGGTGACGTTTCCAAGGCTAGCCTGCTCCTTCTTAGTCAAGTTTCTGAGCTGCTGTAGGGTACTCCTGACTTCTGCCTCTGAACTTTAACGCCCCTGACATGCTCTGCTTTTCCTCTTAGTTTCCGGCAGGAAAAACCTGGATCCTGCCTTAGGAAGTTGTCCTCAGGCAAGAAAGGTGGGAACTGTGCTTTCCAGGGGCGCCTGGCAATATCAGAGATGCTTGAGGTTATTTCAAGTGCGTGCACGCGTGCGTAGGGAAGGCAAGACCAAGCTTTGTGTGGAATACTGGGGATCACGGTGCCACTCATAAACAACTAGACTAGGTCTCCGTGGGAGTATGGGAATGTCAGAGGGGCAACACGTGGTGACAGGGAGGGGTGTGCCAAGGTAGGGGCTGTTAGGGTCGCTAGGTGACATCTGCTGCTGGGGCGCACAGGAAGTAACGAATGTAGAGAGGAAAGGAGGAAGGAACCGAACTGCTGGAACTCCATGAGTTTACGGTGGAGCCTAGAGTCTCCTGCTTGCCCCGAGGGCAGACGGTGGGTCTAAAGGGCGAAAAAGAAACCGGAAAGGGCAGCTTTTAAGATACAGCACTTCAGCCACGGGTGGAGTGACGATAGGAGAGGTCCCCCTTTCAGAACAGAATTCCCAGCTGCGAGGCCCCGCTGCTTCGGAACCGAGGATCCGGCAGGGTGTCATGGCCCTGGCAGGTGGACTCTGGATCCACTTGGCCAGCCTGTGGACAGGAAAATCCCAGAGCTAAAAAGACCGGTGCCCGAGGGTCAGGGTTTTGGGGGTCAGGGGAGGCAAAGCTGGGGGTGGGCTCTGGAGGAGTAGTGTCTGCTGGGGAGGCGTGGTCAGGCACGGGAAACACGCCAAACCAGAGCGCCAGGGAAGGCTTCTGGAGAAGACAGGGCGGCTTTCTGGGCTGGACGAGGCTTCTTCAAATGGGAGCAGAGCCACGGATGGTAGGTGGGGCTTCCGGGAATGGGGCGTGACCGGGGCGTGACCTCGGGGCGTAGCTGACGGACCGAATTTAAGCGTCCCGAGCGCGCAAATCGGCCCCGCCATGGCCCTGAGGCGCGTCTTCCTGCCGCGTTCCGTGGCACCACGCGTCGCCGCCCTCTCAACGGAACCGCAGCCCCGCGAGCAGCCTCCCGCAAGCCCGGGGCCTGTGCGGGGATGCGGAGCGGCCGACCCTGTGCGGCGGCCTGTGCCGGTCGTGGACTTCACCAACACGCAGGAGGCGTACCGCAGCCGGCGGAGCTGGGAGCTGGCGCGCAACCTGCTAGTGCTGCGCCTGTGTGCGTCGCCGGTGCTTCTGGCGCACCACGAGCAGGTGCGCGGGTGGGTGATCAGGTGGGCAGGAGCGGGGACGTCGGCGCGGCCAGCGGGTGACGGAGCTCGGAGGCAGGGCCGCTCAAGCATGGTCCGAAGCGGGGCAGGCAAGGAAGAGGGCCGTTTCCTGCGTGCTTTTTCGGACCTCGTGAAGTTTCCTACTTAGAGTCACACTACCAGTTAGAAACAAAGGCTGGTAGTGTTTAAAATATGTACCGTTTGTAGAAATACGGCCGCGTATACGGGTGTCCTCCACGCATCTCCAAGTTTGTCAAGATTGAAGTGCTTATTATAAGTAGGCTAGGACCCCAGAATTTCACCAGTATGACCACCCACTCCTAAACACAGCTACTTCTCGAACAGTTTTGAGAAAGGAGGAGACAAACTCCCAACTGTACTTTTTTTTTCTTGTATGTTTACATGTATTATAAGTACAGCCGAAGAGCCTGGATTTAGAAGCTTCTGATTCTTCTGCCTCCACTTCCCAAGCGCTGCTCTCTCTGAGTAGAGGCACGAGGGTAACACATCTGCGCCTATGGTCCAGCAGCACCACAGCCTCTGTCTGCTTTGCTGCCGGCACAAACTGGAATACGGTGTAGAAGCTAGAGGTTCTCAGAGACTAGCAAATATGTAACTTTAAGCTGTAACATGGCAACTTTTAGAGGCCTGAGGGCCTTTGGGGGAAACAGGACACCACTTCAGCCAGTGTGAGGTGTTAGTGATGAGTTCTCTCAAGGTGTCCTTCGATGTTTGTAAGGATACAAATCTGGAAGATATCTCAGAACGGTTAGTGACTTCTCAGGAGCCTGGAGGAGCTGGAGCCATTCTTAGAAGTTCGCTGAGGCCACACAGGTAGGGCTGATTTACACCCGGCAGCCATGTTGGGATGGAATTGAGGTGCTGTCCTGAATCCCTTGGAAGAACTTCATTGTAATCATGGAAGCCTGGGAGTGAGTGTAGGAGACCCTGGGAGGCGAGGTATGCTTGTGGCAACAGGGAAGAAGGGCTCATAGAGGGGAAGGGGGGGCCAGCTGGAAGGGACCAGCCAGCACTGCTGCACGTCAGCCTGGAGGGAGAATGTAGCAAGCTGGGCAGGAACGACTTGAAGAGAGTGGTCAACCATGGGGTCCCATAGGTGCCTGCTTTTGCCTTTGGGACAGGATGAGCAGCCCAGTGGCTTTCAAGGAGGGAGAGAAGTGGAAGAGACAGCCTCTGGGCTGTTTGCACTTTACCCTGGGGCATTCATTACCAGCTGTCCAGTAATGCCAGTCAGGGTACTGTGGTGACCAGGGGAAGGACATGTCACCTCCTTGCCTCTCTGGAGCCTGCTCTAGGTCGTGCTGGAGCTTGGGGATATGCAGTGGATTCCTGGAGGAAGTAGGGAACACCATCCCCAGCCAGGAGCTGTTTGTCCAGCCTGTGCCCTGGGAGTCTGTCTGTGAGATCTGTGCTGAGGTCATTGCTAATTAATGGCTGTAGTGCCTACGGCTGAAGGAAATGGCACTCAGAAACCAGGCCCCAAGCGGAAGCACTCCATAGCAGATCCTGGAGCAGTGCCTCTCAACCTTCCTTTCACACAGTCCCTCATGCCGTGGTGACCCCGATCATAAAATTATTTTCATTGCTACTTCATAGCTGTCATTTCACTACCATATGAATAAATACCTGAAATGCAGCATACCTGATATGGGATTCCTGTGAAAGGGTCGTTTGATCCCCAAAGGGTTCCTGATCCACAGGTTGAATCTAGACTGATGGGCTAGACTGAGAACAATCCTCATTCTCTGGTTGGAGGAATAGTTTCTTATGCTGATCATCCAGGCCGTGTGGCTACGGAGCCGTACCTGGGACAGTGGGTCACCAGGCTTGTTTTGAGGGGCTGTATTCCACAGGAGCTGAGATTATAAGTGCCACCCAGGGTTGGAGCTCTTCTGGGGACATGGAGTATCCCACTTGACGAGAACTGAGAGTAGTCAGGCTCGCTGACTGTTGATTGTAAACTGGGGCAAGAGAAGAGACTGAATGCAAATGGCACTGGTTCTTTGGGGCCAGACGAGAGAAATGCTTTTACTGTCTTCATTTTCTAGACGTCGTTTGAGACTTTCCTATGGTTTCTGTGTGTGTGTGTGTGCTTGTGTGTGTGTGTGATTGCATGTATGAGAGCCCAAGCTTCCTCAGGTGCTGTCCATTATTTTTTGGTTTTTGAGGCAGGGTTTCTCTGTCAGACTTTTAAGAAGTTGTTTTTGAACTAGGTTCTGTGTAGCCCTGGCTTAGAACTTGTTACAAGGAACAGAGACCTTCCTCTGCCTCCTGAATGTTGAGATTAAAGGAGTGTGCTATCATGTTGGACTCCTTTTAAAGCAGGTTTGTTTTGTCTTTTTAAGCTGGCTTGCATCTTGTCATGTAGGTTAGGCTGGGTAGTCAGTGAGCTCCAGGAACTCAGCTGTCTCTGCCTCCCTAGGGCTGGGACCCCAAGCGTATATCACCTTGTATGGGCTATGGGAGTCAAACTCCAGGCAAGCTCATCATAACTGAGCATCTCCACAGTCATCTTTTCTTGTGAAATGTAGTCCAGGCTGGCCTTGAACTCCTGTTCTTCTGTAATTCACCACCAAGTCCTGAATTACAAAAGTGCATCACCATGGCTGGCTTGTTTTGAGTCTTCTACAGTGAAAAAAATGACTAGTGTAAGTTTGTAAATTTTCAAACTTACAAACTTTCAAGGGTCTGCTTGCCTGGGTAGGAGGCAGTGCTGCCCTGAGCTCAGGTAGTGACAGCCCAGGGCCCAAGTGACATCCAGATGGATCTGAGGTGGTGGCTTGGCTTTGGAGTCCACTTTAAAGTTGCCAACCCTACCTGTGTGTGTCCATCATTCTCAGTGACCAGGGTGGGACTGCACGTGACCATCATGGGTGGCCATACCCTCATATACCCTCCTCCCATGGAAAGCAGGTCAGGGTGTTTTAATCAGAGATTATAACTCTCTTGATAAACACAGTCCCAGGTCTTGCATGGAGGCCCACTATCCAGTGGCAGGGCCATGACAGGGAAGGTGTTTGACTTGCACATGTTTCTACTCAGACTAAAAGTGGGTTCCCCACAAAGGAGATGGTTCATTGTCCATGGGGTTTGAGGAACCCCAGGCTTTTCCTTTCTTGGAGCTGAGTTGGAAGGGCAAAAGTAGACACAGGGACTTCTACACTGTGTACGTGAGGTCGCCTCTGAGCACTCGGGAGTTTGCTTGTCACCATTCTCTGCTGCCCTCCTCCCATGGAAAGCCGCTCTTCCCCTTGCTCTCCATTTCACAGTCTTGCCTGGCTAAGCAGCCTCTTTCCTGAATCTAGGTTAGCAAATGTCCCCTAGCCCAGCCCACAGTACCTCGTGTTAGTCTGCCTTCATTATGGAGAAGTTGCTTCTTCTCCTTGGTTGTCTCCCGTGATGTGTGCTTCCTTCCATTTCCCCCTGGGCTCTAAGGAATGCTTACAATAATGTGACCTGGGGTGAGGTGTGACAGAGAAAACATGGCCGGAAGCATGCAGCTGTCTGTTTCAGGGCATGTCTGTCAGGGTAGCTGGTTAGCTCTGGGAAAGTCTGTGAAGTGAACTTCCATTTTATGGTGTCTGGTAGACAGACCTCTCTCCAGCCATTTGAATTTTGTGTGTAGCACTGCTCAGCCGCTGTGTGAGGGCTAGCCCTGTTCTGGTGGGTTAGAATGAGAACAAATCATGAGAAACCATTCTTGAGAGTTACCACTGTGTTGCCTCTACCCCCCCCCCCCCCCGTTAAATGTCACAGAAATGCCCACTGCTGCCCCTGGGGAGCCTGGCTGGATCCTCCTTTACCCACTAAGGGTGACCCATGAACTAGCCCCCTTGGGGCAGAACCGTAAGGGGAGCATGTGTTGAGAGCCTCAGAGAGCCAGCACTTGAGAAGTGGCCTTGTGAGCCTCCCATGCTGCCCTGGATAAGGACTGGCTTGCAGTGGCTGAGAAATAGCAGCTTGCTCTAAGTGGCCTCTATAAACTGTCGTGCAGGGAGGTGGCATAGGGTGAAATGGGAAGGAGCGAGCAGGAGTCTTGCCAGGATGGGGGCAGGGACAGGTGGCCAGACAGCTACTCCCCTTTGTCTTTCAGTTGTTCAGTGTTGCCAGGAAGCTTCTGGGCCAGAGGATGTTCGACAGACTAATGAAGATGACCTTCTACGGCCATTTTGTGGCTGGCGAGGACCAGGAGTCTATCAGGCCTCTGATCCGGCACAACAAAGCCTTTGGAGTTGGCTTTATCCTAGACTATGGACTGGAGGAAGACCTGAGCCCCGAGGAGGCGGAGCGCAAAGAGATGGAGTAAGGCCTGCTTTTCTGGTGTTGCAAGGCATAGGTGTGACCCTGAAGTGCACCACTGGGTTTCGGCCTCAGCTAGGGGGTGGCCAAGGCCCGGACAGCCTTTGATCAGCAGCCAGCAGCCCTCATGGGTTGTGCCTAGAGTTCTTGCTTCCTGCAGACAGGAGGACTGTGCCTTGGTGGGCCTGTGCCAGAGGAGGGTTGAGGGAAAGATCTGTAGACTATGCCCCAGGCCATATCCAGCTCACTACGTAGTCCTGTGCAGTTTGAGGCTGTAGTTTTGCATTCTGAGTGGTTGAAAAATATCAAAAGAAGGTATTTTGTGTTTTGTGATACAAATACTATATAAAATTCACATTACCTTTGCAGTTTTCAAGGGCAGTGTGGTATAAGCCTGTAGACTCTGAGGCTGAGAATATGTGTTACTCAGCCCCTCACAGAAGTATTTGGTGGTGGCCCTCACTTCCTGCTCTGCTATCGTCTCTCTTTCCAAGGATTCCTGAGTAGCTGACTGGGCCTGCAGGTTCCAACTAGTCCTCAGATAGTTTCCTAATTTGCAGATGGCTGTGTCCGCAGGGCGTAGAACCTTGCTGACTAGGTACAGCCAGGTTCCCATAGTCAGGAGAGTTGTAGCAGGCGGTAGTGTAAAGTGACAGGGCAGCCTGGAGACTCCTCCTGCTGACACCGACTTGCTGCAAGGTCTTTCACCAGGCAGCGAGTAGAAAGCACAGCTCATGGACCTGCCCTCTTGGCAACAGAACAGAGTGGCCTTATTCTGCCTCTGAGGTGGTAGCTGGCTCACTAGAGGCATGTGCAAAACCAGCCCCTTTTTTGCAAAATGCTGCTGCCTGTCATCCCCCCAAGACAAGCCCTTGCCTGGGTTTTGGGTCCCAGGTCTCCTGCTGCAGCAACTCAACATGTGAAGCCTAGTACAGGCCCTGTCAGACCTTTGACTTTACCCTGCTCCTCACTCCCCAGGTGGCTAACAGGAGGGGTTGGGCAGAGGCAGTCATGTGAGGCCATTGGCCCTGAGAACAGAATGTCCGAGCCTGGCCTCAGCCTGAGGAGCCCAGCCTTGTGATTGGCTATTCTGTAGGCGGGGTAACTCAGCCCCAACATCCCCTGTGAACCTTAGGGATGCCTGGGGATTTGGCTGCAAGTCTTTACCAAGGCTGCTGTTGAAATAACCAAACGGATCCCACAGCTGCAGCCTAGATAGATGAGCACAGAGAGTTCTCACCAGAGACCACCTGGCTATGAGAGGCAGTGGTAGACCTGCCTGCAGAATCTGCTCTTCTCTGTGCCTGTCTGTTGGCTGCTCAGTTTGTGGTGGCTGTTTGTCGAATAGGAGCTTTGCTTGGGCTCTGAGACATCAGAAAGAGACCCTTCCGGACCTAATAGTGCCCAGCTGTGCTGCCTGCCATCTACCACGCAGGGATGGAAGAGGGTGAACTGTCACTCTGTGACAGTGTTCTGAGTCTGTACTGGGGAGCGCCATGTGCCACAGGGGAGAAGAGAGCTTGCAGGGGCCACTGGTTGCACCTGACCCGGAGTGACCAGCTCCTCAGACCCTTGTGTGGGGAGCTACTTGATGGTTCCTTGTGGGAGAGATACCCAAAGATTGAGGCCCATCCCTAGCTAATGGAAAAGGCACAGAACACATGGAGAGCAGGCCTGGCAGTCATGCCTGCTGGTTAAAACACATTGTGGGCTGTAGGGTTATACAACTAATGTCCTCATCAGGGTCACTGAGGATCTGAGTGTCCTTCCTTGACAGGTTTCTGCTCAGGGAATGACTGTGCCTGCCTCTGCACTGATAGCCCTCAGGGGACGTTTGTCGAGTTATACCTGAGACCACTCTTACAGAACCTATATCCTCCAGGGACACACAGTGTGACACACGGGAACTGCCTGCTTCCTCATTACAGACTCAGAACATTGTCACCAAATGACATTTCATCCTCTTTTCCTGTTACACATCATCAGCATGAGATTGATGGGGCAATACCTGTCTGCTTAGCTTCTGTCCCCTGGGCTGTGGGCCTTGTGGGTTGAGGTATTTGTGGGGCTCCCCAGGCACCCAACCCCACCATAATTTCTAGCTCAAAGTCTCCAGATAAGGGCTCTGGGACAAGGGAGGAGGGCCCAGGACAAGGCTTCTTGGCACATTGCTGGATGGCCCAGGTTTACTTGAGTAGTGAGGTTCCTTGATAGATAAGGCTCATTGATGGTAAGACCTGAAAGGTGCAATTGACCATCACCAGTCTCTGCTACTTGCTCTGAAGAAACACTGTTATATCCAGTGAGGGGCCTCAGCATCCTGCCCTGGTAAGGACTTGATATCTCTGAGGATGATAGGGACCTGAGGGTTTTTGGTGTTTTTGTTTTCTTTTTTTAGACAGGTTTTTCTGTGGAGACTTGGCTCTCCTGAAACTCGCTCTATAGGCCAGGCTGGCCTTGAACTCAGGTATTTGCCTGCCTCTGCCTCCTGAGTGCTGGAATTAAAGGTGTGTGCCACCCCTGCCCGACCTGAGGTTTTCAATTAGGTGATAAGAAGGACTCATTTGCATCCTCTAAGAAAATTTCTGGTTGTGTTTGGAAAATAAGCCTAAGCTGTAGGGTGGGAGTAGCCGGGGCGTTGTGGTGCTCCGTTCTGGAGACTGTAGAGATTGGGGTGGAGGCCAGAGCAGGGAGGTGTTGTTGCTGGATTGGAGTCTTTTGTTCGGGGTGGTTTCCGTCCTTGTTCCTTGCCTTGCCTGACCTCACCAGTAAGGAAGGCTGTACCACAGGAAGCCTGAGGTTCATGAGGGCACGACCCCTCCCTGGCCCAGGTGGTCATGCCAGGCCTGAAGAAGGCCTAGGTTAATCCAAGTTGGTCTGCTTCCTTGAACTAGCCTTCTGCTGGGTTCAAGGTCAGGTCCAAGGCGCAGCTGGCTCTTGGTGACCAGCACCTCAGGTGGTATAACTGACCTTTGCCTCCTCTGTCCTGCAGGTCATGCACCTCTCAAGCAGAGAGAGACAGCTCTGGTGAGTTTAGGAGCCAGTTCTCTCCTCACCCCAACACACAGTCTGGTGGCCCAGGAGACATCTGGGCGTAGGACCTGTGCCAGCCTTTGGGCAAAGGACAAGGCCAGAGGCTGTTTCCTGTGGCCGGAGCTCTGGTCCTGGATCTCTGTATCCTCACATAGCTGCTGAGATGCAGGCTCCTCCAGGCAGACTTAGTGTCCTTGGCCTCCAGTAGGCCACAGTCCAGGCCTTTGTGATGGAGGCTCTACTTTCATGGCCTTTTCTTTGCCCCCATGATGATGTTTAACATGGGGGAGCCAAGTGGGAGGGGCAGCGGGGGCTGTCAGGAGGGCAGCTTCAGGATGCTCAGGAAGGCCTATTTGGAGCCCAACTTGAGGGTTATGGGCTCGGATGTTGGCCTATGTATGTTGGGGTGGGCAGGATGTTGAAGATGAAGCTCTGAGCCAGGCTGGTATCCCTATTAAGGCCATGTATCTACCTTCTCAGGCACAAACAAGAGGGAGAAGCAGTATCAGGTCCACCCTGCCTTTGGAGATCGCAGAGATGGTGTCATCAGTGCCCGCACCTACTTCTATGCCAATGAAGCCAAGTGTGATGACTACATGGAGAACATACTGAAGTGCATTGAGGCCTCAGGTGGGCTCCCCTGCATTGCTAGCTGCTGGGCAGTGCTGTGGGCTTTGGAGGAGGCTGGGCTGGAGTGAAGGGCTATGCTCAGGACCTTCAGGGACTGTGAGGTTTCCAGCTCTTCCTGAGGGTCCTGGCAGCTCCTGGAGGGCACCTGCTATGCCCATGCTCCTGCGTTGGACCTGGACCAGCATATGGTGTCCTGATACTAGAATCCCCACCCCTCAGGGTTAGGCTCCATCCTCTGTTACTGGTAACTCCTTGTTATGGGAAGACCGCGGGTGGGGAGGCCAGTTAAACCATGAGGTCATTGGTGCCCTAGGGCCCCAGTTGGTCCTGCTGGTGTGGCAGTGGCTCCCACACCTCTACATGATGTCGCTTCTCAAGGCATAATACTAGTAAGCAGATGCTTTCCAGACTGGGCAGCCTGTGTCGTCAGCACTCTTTGGCATTTGGTGAGGGGCATCTGCTTATTCTCTGACTGCTCTCCCTGGGGTTGTGTGGCCCGGGCCCTACTCCACTTGGCACATCTGTGTTCTGTGCCCCACAATAGTGCTGAAGGCATTACAGAGAAACTGAGCCAAGGAGCCCACCAACAATGTGCAGATCTCTCCGGCTTCTTTGCCTGGTGTGGCGGAGCCTTTGGAGCAGCCATGTGCAAGGGCGTTCAGGGGACTGGGTATCACTATGGGCAGGAGCCGGCTGTAGGGCTAGTTTTGAAGAACAGGGAGCTGTACGGTGCACCTGGTCCTTCCTCTGATTCAGGCGTCCGTCTCTGAGGCACTCATGGCTCTTCCTCTGGCTTCTGACAGGCGGAGCCAGTGACGGTGGTTTCTCAGCCATTAAGCTCACTGCACTGGGGAGACCACAGTTTCTGGTAAGTGGTGGCACATTTGGTCTGCAGACGCTCTGCAGATCCTGGGGCTGCCGTGTGCCCAGAAAGACTGCAGATGTGCTCAGAGTTTGGTAGCTGTGAGCTGGGGCTACGGAGGTGGCCCAAGGGCTGGATGGAGGAGCTGGGCACACCTGCAGTGGGGCTCACACCTGCACTGGCAGCTGCAGTTCTCAGACGTGCTGACCAGGTGGAGACGGTTCTTCCATCAAATGGCCGCAGAGCAGGGGCAGGCTGGCCGTGCTGCTGTGGACACGAAGCTGGAAGTGGTAGTGCTCCAGGTGAGCACCCCTCCCTCTTCCCCTGAAACTGTGTACAGGCCAAGGGGGGTTCCTGGAGCTGTTTGCAGGGAGAGCTGGAGCAGGAGGTGGAGGGGGCGGGAGGAAACAGTGCCGCGGTTGGAACTCTGGGTAGTGGCACTGTCTACAGAGTATGGCTGGGAGGGTGGCTGATACGGGAAAGGTAACAGTCAGCTGGGAGTAGAAATGAGGGCCCGAAATGAGTCCTGCTGTCAGATGGTATGATACTGTCAAACAGGCTCATAGTGGGGGTGACCGCCAGTGGTTTGAGAAAGATGGCGGAACTGACTCTATCTTCTCATTTCTCAAGGAAAGTATCGAAAAGATGGGTATCGCATCCAGGGCTGAGATCGAGGGGTGGTTCACACCAGAGACGCTGGGAGTGTCTGGGTAAGGGCCGACATCCACCCTTGTAGAGTCACAGGCTCAGCAGAGCCCCAGGAGCTTCTGTTCCTGGTTGCCTCCCAGGAAAGTATGGGCCAGGGGAGTGACAGTGTTGAGGGAAGTGCTTCCTAGTGAGCCGAGAGTGCATGGAGACAGGCAGCTTGCACCCAAGGCATTTCTTAGAGAACGACCCGAGTCCCAAGGCAGGTGCCTAAGGGCCACACTGGCAGGTAAAGGTAATACCCCATGTCCCATCCTTCAGGCAGAGGCTGGTACTAAAGTCACCAGGAGCCCCCACTCAAGTCAGGATGTGGGCTTGAGGTAGAGCCAGCGGCAATCAGACGGCTCTGAACATTAGCCTCTCCAGCCTCTTGGAGTGAGGGCTGCTTTCTGCCTACCCTTGCATTTTTGACTCTTCTGCAAGTCTAATCTAGCCATGGAATTCTCTGGGTTTTTATTGCCAGTGATCCGTTGCAAAAATGGTCATGCTTTGGCTGCCTGAGAGCAGCATTCTCTCTCTCTCATTTGTTTTTCAAGACAGGGTTTCTCTGTGTAGCCAGGCTGTCCTGGAACTCATTCTGTAGACCAGGCTGGCCTTGAACTCACAAGAGATCCACCTGCCTTTGCTTTCTGGGTGCTGGGATTAAAGGCATGTGCCACCATGGCTGGCAAACATTCAGTTTTGTTTTTTTTTAAATCAATCACTGGGGTGGTTTGTAAAGGCTGAGTTTGGGAGCAGTCTTTTGAGGAATGGGCTCATGTGTGTTAAGGACCCGAAACACCCCAGTATTTGTGGGTAAGCCAGGCTGCCTGCTCTGCTGACTTGCCTCATCCCTCAGCACTGTGGACTTGCTGGACTGGAATGGCCTCATTGACAGCAGGACCCAGCTCTCCAGGCATCTGGTGGTCCCCAATGTGCAGGTACCTCTCCCACTCCAGTCCCACTGTCTGCCTACCCCGGGGACTCACTGTGACCCCACCACAAAGACAAACCCAGTGTCCACAGTAGTCAGTAGCTCAGGGACTCATGTGGGCCCTCATACACAAGGAGAGGATGGGTGTCTAGAGGGAAGGTCTTCCCCAGCCCACCTTGTCCTGTGTGTCTTGAGGGCTGAACAGGGTCCAACTTGGTAGTTCTCGTCTGGAGTCTCCTGGTCAGGCCAGGTGGTCATGGAGGTACCCTGCTCACATGTGTGGAAGGTGATGCTGGCTGTCATCTGGACTTTCTGCCCAACATGGTGGCTGGGTCCCCAAAGCCCTCTGAGACGAAGGCCAGGCAGAGTTGCATCAGCTTTTGCAGCCTGCTCTGAGCAGCCACAGCACTTTCAGCTTTGCAAAGCGAGTTGCTAGTGTGGCTTGTATTCAGGGAAAGAGGTTGTTTGGAGGAGGAACAAAGTATCCTGCAGATGTTTCTTCTGTGAGAGTTCCCAGCCCCTGAGACAGAGGGCCCACTCCAAACTTTGAGCCACTGCCCTGGAACCTCAGGATGCAGTGTGTTCATTAAATCACTGCTCCAAGGTCACCAGCCGACTTTGGCACACGGTGTTTGTGCTCAGTGAAGCGAGGCTGCTGGGATCAGTGAAATGGTGGCTCATTAGCATTGCAGGAGCATCCTGGGTCACAGCTGCAGGAGGAGAGCTCTGCTGCACAGGGTGTCCAGGGCCACCCTGCCAGTCTTCATCACCAGTCCACCACTGACCTGTCTGGCTCCTTGAAGGACACATTTTGGTCTCATGCTGCAATTTGAGTAGTACTCCGTAGCTGTGGTTCCTCTTGAGCCTCTTCTATTCTAAGTGGAGCCTTCCGGTTGATTGGGGTGCCTTTGACTGTCTGCATGGTTCCCTACAGTGGCAGAACTCTCTCAGGGGCCTAGGGAGGCCGTAGAGATAAATTCCGGGGGAACAGGCCTGGGCCTGGTGCTTATATGGGTGCAGCTTTCCTCATGTGTAGGACAGTGTAGTGCTCAGTTTGGGGCATTTTTGTCATTGTATCTAACTGGTTTAAGGCAAGGTACTGAGAGATGGCCTCTGGTCCATGAGGGGCAGGAGGGTGGGCAGGAGACAGCACTGCTGAAAGGTGAATCTGGCCTCAAGGAGGAGCACTGTGGCCCACAGTGGCCTGACTTCTGCTGGACTCTCAGACAGGCCAGCTGGAGCCCCTGCTGTCACAGTTCACTGAGGAGGAGGAACAACAGATGAAGAGGATGCTACAGAGGATGGACGTGCTGGCCAAGGTGTGAACAGCTGTGTGTGCACATATGACGGTGTGTGTGTGTGTGTGTGTATCTGTCTGTCTGTGTGCCTCTATGTGCTGGCCAAGATGTGAGCAGCTGTGTATGCACACATGCCAGTGTGTTTTTGAGTGTGTGTGTATGTGTGCTAGCCAAGGTGTGAGCAGCTGTGTGTGCATGTGGGGGGATGGATGCACTGGCCAGATTGTGAGTGAGCAGCTCTAAGTGTATGAGCATGTCGGGGGCGGGACGTGCAGAACATTAGGGCGGGCATCATCAACTCAGAGCCACAGACTCTTCCTCCATTTGCACCTCACAGAAAGCCAAAGAGGCCGGCGTGCGGCTGATGATAGATGCTGAGCAGAGCTACTTCCAGCCGGCCATCAGCCGTCTGACCCTGGAGATGCAGCGCAGGTTCAATGTGGATAAGCCGCTCATCTACAATACTTTCCAGTGCTACCTCAAGGTACAGCTGTCCACCTGCTGCCTCCCTGCCTGTCCCTAGTGCTTGCCCCTAGACCCTCTCACAGGCAGTGTGACTCACCACCGGCAGGGATATGCCTTTCTACGGGGCCCAGACCAGCACAGGAGGAGGAGCAAGCAGGCTACTACCCTGTTCTCAGTTCCTCTCTCTAAGAAATGGGCCCTGACCAGTGGCCACACCCAGCCTCGAAGGAGAGGCTGGGGCCAAGGTGCCGTTGCAAAGGACTAACCTGAACCCTGTCTAGGGCGAAGTCAAGAGTATGTGTGGTTTGACAAGATGGCTCAATGACCCCTCGCTCTGCATGCCTTCCAACCTGTTTGATCCGCAGATCAAGTGCCCTTTACTTCTGCCTGTGCATAAGGATTCCCTGTCCCCAGAAATAGCACAAAATGCAAATAAGTGTGTGGGGACAGAAGACCAGGAGCTCTTTCAGGATGTGCTGGGCCCTTCTGAAGACTTCATAGCTGACTCTGCCCATTATTTTTTAGCACAGGACCTTAAGAATTTGAAAATAAAATCTGTAGACCCCCTAGAAGATTTGACAGGGCTGAAGAGGCAACCATGGGAGCACAGGAAAACTCTGAGCCCGGCCCCTCAGCCTGAGGTGGTTACATTGTAGGGGTTCATGGGGACACGGTGTGTATGGGGCAGCTCCAGGCATGTGGCAACTTGTTCTTAACTGGCCAAGGTGCCTCCGGAGTACACAGTAACTTCAGGCATCTGGGTCAGCCACTCACAGGGCCATCTCAGGCTACACAGAGGAGGCACAGGTGGCCCACTGTCACTTTTCCCTGGTGGCAGAAGTTTGTCACCCAGGCCCTTTGAGCGGCTTGGCCCTCAGGCAGTCACTGGTTGGCTTGGCACTTTAAGCTGATAATATATGAGGCAGGGAGTCCCCATGCTGCCACCAGTGTGTGTGTGTGTGGGGGGGGTCACTCACTTTGGGGCTTGGCCTTGCAGGATGCCTATGATAATGTGACCATGGATATGGAACTGGCTCGCCGTGAGGGCTGGTGTTTTGGGGCCAAGCTGGTTCGTGGTGCATACATGGCCCAAGAGCGTGCCAGGGCAGTGGAGATCGGCTATGAGGATCCCATCAATCCCACATATGAAGCCACCAATGCCATGTACCACAGGTGAGGCCTCCTGTGTCTTCTTGGGGTGATGCACAAGACCCTTGGTCCTGAGTGTGAGTGGCCCCTTCATGCAAAAGCCAGTTCCTGAGGGCAAGGTGCCGTTTTTCCTGCTGTTACATCATTTTTCTAAAACATCAAAATTCTCCTCTTTTGACTTTGGGGAAGTACTGGCCTCTCTGCTCCCAGCTGCCTGCTGCTGACACTTAAAACAACAGATATAGCTCATGTATGTAGAATGCTTGCCTAACATGCCTGAAGCCCTGGGTTTTCACCCCAGTACTACATAAACCAGGTATGGTGGTGCACACCTTTAATCCCAGCTCTTGGGAGGAGGCAGAAAGAACAATAGTTAAAACCATCCTCTGCTTCAAAATGAGTTTGAAATCAGCCTGGGATACATGAGATCGAGGGGGAGGGGAAAAGACCCATCCCAGGTGCCTGGCTTGCCCTGTGTGGCTGGCTCAACTTCTCTGCTTCTCAGCTCCCTTGGCAGCCAGCCAGAGTGGCACACCTGGTCTTTCTGCTGCTTATCACTGGGACCTTTTTGTGCAGTTGTTCTGAACTATGGGGAATGATCTCTGTTGCTGTGCTTTCAGTTTTGGATGAATTTATTAAGCATATAGCAAGCAAAAGTAAAAGTAATAGCAAGTTACAGGTAGAAAAAAGCAGCAGAGAGAGAATAAAACATTACCCAATCACAGGCTCACAGTGTGGAGCAGAGACTGGAGTAGCTCAATCAAGAGAGCAAACAAAAGATAATAGA
Organism: Pachyuromys duprasi; assembly: GCA_028658305.1. Taxonomy (NCBI): domain Eukaryota; kingdom Metazoa; phylum Chordata; class Mammalia; order Rodentia; family Muridae; genus Pachyuromys; species Pachyuromys duprasi. Next base: position 40,737,653 of record CM053753.1, on the reverse strand, counting down.
TAGGGTGTACACACAACCAACAGAAATGGCAGGGAAGCCGCTTACGCTGGGGCTCCTGATGAAAAACTCTAGACACAGCCATTTTCTCTGCAAGACCAGCTTCCGCCTTTCCCACTGTAAACATCTTATGAGATGAACAGAGTCAATTTCTGTTGGACATTTTTAACTTCTAGCTGTTCATAAGGATACCCTGTTTTTAACACCTCCTCTCATGGTGACAGAACCAAGGGCCCAGCCTGAAAGATAAGCTTTGGTCTGGAGAGCGTCGGGGTCAATGCCATTCCAGAGCTAGTGTCTCAGTGACCTCAAACAGCACGTGACCGATGTGCACAGTCCAGCTTCACGTCTACCCCCAGCCAGGCGCAGTGCTTGCTTATTGCACACCTGATGCCCTGTCTCCTTGGGCTCCCTTTCCTTGCCACATGCCAGTGTTTACACTGTACACTCTGTCCTCTGCCATTTAATTACTCTATCTGCTGTGTCAGCAGTCACCAGCACAGTACACCCAAGGTGTACGTTTTCACGCTCCATGGTCTTTTCTGGCTGTTGTAACAGGGACTCACTGAACACCCTGCCCCTGCTGCTGTACCCACACGCAGCCACAGGTTGTGTCTGAGGGCACAGCTGGAGCATGTTTCTGGAAACTGACCTGCTGTGTCAGAGAGCACGTGTGCTGCCTGGCCTGGCAGTGTCCTTGGTGGCAAGCACACTGAGACTCTCTGGAGCTCAGGGATACCCACCCTCCCTGAGGCCTCACTTCCTTGTATTCCTTGAAGAGCCAGGGGTGTGCTGTAGGGTCCCAGCCCAGACGCAAACCACAGGTTCAGGCAGGCCCTTCCAGCCCTGGTGGAATGTTGGTCCTTCCTTTTCACAGAGCATTGCTGCTGGGGGCTGTGAACAAGTGTCTATTTGCCCCAGATGCGATGCCAACAAAGGACTGATACCGTCCAAATCTAGTTTGGTCAACCAATGGATGTATATCGGGTGACTCAGGTATACAGGGGTGACTGAAAAGCAGTGGCATCCGTGAAAAGCATGCCCCAGCATAGTGGACAGCTCAGTGGACACTACGTCCCTGAGCGCCCTAAACTTGCTGGCAGCTAAGCCCCACACCTTGCCCCTGGCCCACGGCAGTTACTTACTGCCTTTCTGACCTTCGGAGGAGCCTTGTGACTGTAACTGTCTGGGTTTCCTGCACTGGAACGTTGAATTCCTACAGTAAATGTCCTTTTCTCCTTCCAGGTAGGAATGGTTCCCATACAACAGTTGGGGAGGCCACCGCTGCCTCCTTCTCTTCCCCCTCCTCCTCAGCCTGGGGTCTGCAATGCCTCTTTCCTCTGCAGAGCCAAGAGGGGTTCAGGTAGTGGTTGGCATGGAGCCAAGCTTAGGTAGGACTGTCCCTGTCCCAGGTGCCTTAACTATGTTCTGGAGGAGCTGAAGCACAACACCAAGGCAGAGGTCATGGTGGCGTCCCACAATGAGGACACGGTGCGCTTTACACTGTGCAGGTAGGTTCTGCCAGCCTGACATGGAGGGTGTTAGACATCTGCCCCATCTAAGCTAATAAAGTGCAGTGGAAGTAGGCTGGGGAAATGGCTGAGAAGCGCTCGCCAGGCAAGCCTGAGGACTGTAATTTCACTCAGAGCCTATGTGAAAAAGCTGGGTGTGGGGGCAAAAGCTTGTAACCCTATCCCTGGGGAGGCAGAGGCAAGATCCCTGGGGGCTTGCTGGACAGTCAGCTTGGTCTAACCAGTGAGCCCTGGGGTTTCCAGACTGTCTCAAAAATCAGCGATGGCTCCTGAGGAACAATACCCAAGGTGGTCCCTTGGTCACATGCATGTAAATACATGAACAGCATAGGCACACATATATGAAATGCAATGTAATCCAAAGTCATAGCTGTAAATTTCTAGTAGTGAGGTTTAAAATGAAGTTATTTCAAAGTTTGTTTGTTTTTTTTAAGTCTTCAACATGTGATAGTACATCTTCACCTTCCATTCAACTGCGGCTGTGTGACAAGCAAGGGAGAATGAGGCAGGGCCAGGGGCTGTCAGTCACTAGAGCAAAAGCTCAGAGTGCCACAGGGGCCACAGGAGTTGGAGTGGTGGAGGAGTCAGAGGTAGGGGAACGGGAAGGGGGAAAGGACAGTTTGCTGTCCTGGGAAGACCTGGATGGCTGGAGTGGAGCGCATCCTTGCTCCACACCACAGGACAGAGGCTAGAGCGTGGGTGGAAGGGGAAGGCTTCTGGAGTGGGTCCTCACCAGCCTGGCCCCTTCACAGGATGGAGGAGTTAGGCTTGCATCCTGCTGATGGCCAAGTGTGCTTCGGACAGCTGCTGGGGATGTGTGACCAGATTAGCTTCCCACTAGGTAATGGGGTTGTCCTGGGAGGGCATGTGGTGGCGGGCACACCAAGTTGTGTGGGCACTCATCACTACTGTGTGTCTGTATGTTTGTGTGGACCCGCACACATGTGCAGGCCAGGCAGGCTTTCCTGTGTACAAGTATGTACCCTACGGTCCTGTGATGGAGGTGCTCCCTTACCTGTCCCGCCGTGCCCTGGAGAACAGCAGCATCATGAAGGGTGCTCAGCGGGAGAGGCAGCTGCTATGGCAGGAGCTCTGTAGGCGGCTGCGCACTGGAAGCCTCTTCCACCACCCGGCCTAGTCACTGCAGCAGCCATTCCCACACCTGCTCCACTCAACGTGTTACCTCAGGGGCCTCAGGCAGGGCACAGCTGTGGGTTGGGCTGCGATTCTTAGCCCAACCTACCCTGACAGGGGTCACCCTTTTATGCCCAAGCCTTGGAGGCACTGAGGTGGGGCTGCCCTCTGGGACAGCCTGTACCCCAGGAGCAGGCACTGTGGTATGGGAGCTGCCCCACTGATCCTCTGAGTAGGCACTGACCACCTTTGTAGGCTGCAGAGTTCCAGTCCAGAACTACTTTCTGCCTGGGTCTAGCCCACCCTCCCTGCGGTGGGCAGAGGACAGCCTGGGAAGCCTGTTTAGTCAATAAATGGTCCTGTAACTGAGAACCATGACCTTTCTCTGGCTGTCTGCACATGAAGTCAGCCCTGGGCATCAGAGGCCATTCCAATCCAGACAGGACAATACCCCTTCCTGGCTGCAGTGATAACCACTTGCATTCCACATCCCAGATCCATGGATTCTGGGCGTGCACAGCAAACACAAAGGCTGAGGCCCAGCTCCCCGCCAGCCCCTTCATGCCCTTCACTCCAGTAACTCAAGGCCTAGCTGGGTCTGTGGCAGGGCCCCTGCCAAGCTCTCCAGCTTCATACAGCAGGAGGCGGCTTCTTGTGCCTTAACTGGGGACCTGTTTAGCCAAAAGTGACAATGCAAGGCGTAAGGGCTCAGCTGGGTATCCCAGGGGGCTGTTGTCTTATGGTGGCTCCAGCATGGCCACAGCCATGAGAAAAGGATCCTAGATGGCGTGGACACAAACCATGTACTGTTGTCTTTATTTTTCTAGGCCATACAGGGCTTGGGCTTTGGAGCCCTTCTACCCAGGGTTGAGGCTGTCAAGGGAGGGTCTGTACCAGAACAAGGCAAAACCCAAGCCTGGTGGGAATGTGGGGTGTGCCCCAAGGAGAAGGTGCTAGAACTTTCGATGTTCAGTCATGGGGTCCTTTCATGACACCATTCCTGTCAGCCAGCATAGCCAGCGTCCCATCCTTCTCTCTTGGAAGGATCACACCTGCTGGCAGCTGGACCCACAGCAAGAAGGCTGTGGTCGCGGTCATCCTGGGCAACAGCACAGCAGGGACCCCCACTTGGTCACAGGGCTGCCTTTCCCACTGGGCAGCCCCTCTGCTGCAGCTTCCTGATGAGCTCCAAGAGGTTCATCTGCAGCGTCAGCTCCTGGGGTGTAAAAGAGGTGCCTAAGACAGATAGACACAAAGGACTAGAAGATGGTGGGTAGTCAGGCTAAGGAGTCAGTTTTCCTGTGGAAGCTGGCCATGGTCAGGCAAAAGGGGGCCTGGCACCTAGCAGGCAGGGCCAGCAGTCTCTGACTGGCTTACTTAGAGTGGCACCAGGAGGCCAGCGGGCAGGAAGGAGGTAGAAGCCTCTGCAAGGCTCGACAAGTGGGCGTTGGCTCAGTGCTAGCATACTCACTGTCCTGTGGGGATGGGGACTAGCCTCTGTGCCCTTCACAGGGCCTTCCACCCCACCTCTGTCCATCACTGACTCTAGGCTTCACTAGGAACCAATGTGCTAAGACTCCAGATGGACTTGGGGTGTTGACATAGGCCTATAATCCCTGTACTTATATGCTAAGTTCAAGGCCAGACTGAGCAGTATAGCAGATCCTGCCTCAAGAAAAATAACACGGGGGCTGGAGAGATGACTCAGTGGCTAAGAGCACTGTCTGCTCTTCCAGAGGTCCTGAGTTCAATACCCAGCACCCACATGGTGACTCACAACCATCTATCCAGGGATCTGATACCCTCTTCTGGCATGCAGGTGCACATGCAGACAAAGCACTCCTATTCATAAAACAAATAAACGAATCTTTTGGGGCTGGAGAGATGGCTCAGAGGTTAAGAGCACTGACTGCTCTTCCAGAGGTCCTGAGTTCAATTCCCAGCAACCACATGGTGGTTCACAACCATCTTATGATCTTGTGCCCTCTTCTGGCATGCAGGTGTATATATAGGCAGAACACAGAATCAATAAATAAATCTGAAAAAAAAAAAAAAAAAAGGAAAAGAAAAGAAAAATAACACAAGCAAAGCACGGACCCTTAACAAAAGAAAAGAAAACCCAAAAACAAAAGCTGTAGAACTGAACTTTCAGGGGCCAGGGAATCGGGTTGAGGCAGGGCTGGCTGAGGTGCTGACCTGAGGATTAGTGGTCACATAGAAACCAGCTACCCCTGCCTTCTCCAGTGTGCTCTGCTGGTCAGCAACCTTCCGGTCCAGTTCCAGGACAATCTTGCGGTCCATTGCCTGCTGCTCCTCCCGGATCCGATGTTCCATGGCCTGCCATGGCTTGAGTGAGGGTGGCTCCTGCTAGGGCCTCTGCCCAGGGATACCTTAAATACAAGCTCCTGCCTGCTCCTTCCTTCTGGCTGCTCTTGCCCACCCACAGTGGTTCTGGTTACAGGGCCATGGCATCCTTGCTTGTGGCTCAGCAGAGGGACACAAAGCTCTATAACAGTCCCAGCTGGAGATGCCTTTGATATGTCACTCACCCTTTGGAGCCTCCACCCTCACGCCTAACACCATGGCTGGCTGATATCCTGTGGATCTACATCTGACCCTGGCTCCCTAAAAGATGGACAGACCTCTTCCTGACTGGTCTGGTCATTACACCATTTTGTTTCATCACCTAAGATGAAAGGGACAGTGTCCCTGACTTGATGGCTGCTTTATCCACAGAGACACTTGTTTGGCAGAACAGGGAGTGACAGATGTCACTCTGCTGTGACTCTCCTTTTGGCTGGGGCACCCCTCAGTCACCATGGGCAGAAGCCATGAGCTAGAACTCAATAAGCCTCCGGCAGCCTATCAGCTCAGCTTCTGAACTACCCTCAGGCCCTCCACTGAGCCAGGTGGTACCCATGAGGAGCCAGGCTCAACTCCTACCTCCAACTCACGCTGCTGAGCCGCCTGGAGCACTGGCAAGTTGTGGGGCCGGCAGGTCTGCTGGGCTTCCAGATGCTTCTGCCTCAGAGCCTGCCTGAGCACTGGGAAGGAACAAGATCTGTCAGCAAGAGCAGGTGCTGGGAAAGGGAGGCAGCTGGGTGACAGGCCGAGTCCCAGGGTCTAAGGAGGCCTCTCCTGGACAGCTGCGGGAGGTGTAGTTCCTGGAGGACTGCTCTCGCCCAGAACTCTCTTTCACCTCCAGGGTGCTGAGAGGGCCGGGTAGGTTGGGCAGGTAAGGCAATGATCAGAGCTCAGTACACCCAGGGCAGGCACAGGAGGCAACAGGTGGCTGAGGCAGGCTGTTTTCTGGGCTCAGGTACCTCCATTCTGGCTGTGCTATCTTGGACACCCTCTATAGGACATGACCCAGGGACACCTACTGACATATTCAAGAGCCAAAAGCCTATAAAAAGGAGAAAGGGGGCGCTGTCAGCCCCCAGCGGTGCAGCTGTGTCAAGTCAAGCTTGGTGCTACCCTACGGGTAAGCACGGCAGGCCTGGCTCGGCAGCCAGAGGAGGCGGAGGGGTGCACAGGCCCATGCTGTGAGCCAACAGGAGTCTGCACTGGGAAGTCTTAACCCTCTGCCACCAAGAAAAGTACCTGAATCCTGCTAAACTGCCACACACTGGGCATGTACAAACTCTCTGCCCTGATGAGAGTAAGGACGGTAAGGAATTGCTGTCTCAAAACGGCATGCCCCACACCAGTCAGCATAAGACAGCAGTGTGGCTGGCCAGCGTTGAACAAACTGAACACTCTTGCTCCTAGAAGACATTCACAGGACAACTCTATTCAGGAGGGTCCCCGAGCTTCCCTGAAGTCTGATAGCTCGGCGGTGCCTACAGCCTCCCCTAGTTCTTGGTATTTTGTAGGTACTTCAATGATACCGTTCATCATTGCGGTTTAACGGAGGGCTGCCATAAACACAAGAGCAAGAGATTGCCTGATTATCAGGTTGCAGTGAATGTGAGGTAGACACAAGGCTTGGAGCACCAAGTGCGTGTGTGAACACGTCATCTTCAGTCCATTTATCCAACACAGAAAAAGTCTCAGGCCAGTTGGCAGGTTTCACACTGGACACCTGCTCAGGAGGGGCCTGGCCATGGTAGTGACATAGGAAAGCACGGTGGCCCATTCCAGGCACCACCTCCTGGATCTGGCTGAAGGCAGCGGAGGCTCGTCCGAGCCTTCTGAGAGGTTAATGGCAAAGGCTTGAGGTGGGTACCAAGAACATCCCAACCAAAAGGGCTCTGTAGAAAAATGGCCAATTCCAGAATGAAGTCAGAGGAAGAACAAGAAAAAGTAAGAGTGAACATCTTTGGGGAGAAGGCAGGAAGTGCTGGAACAATGACGGAACAGCGGGAGCCAGGCAAAGCCTCCTACTGGCACAGAAGGCAGCCAGAGCACTGACAAGAAGGAGCAAAGGGGGCCTGGGCCAGACTTGGAATCCCAGCACTGGAGAGGCTGAGGCAGGAGGACTGCCAGTTCTAGACTACACAGACTGTCTTGGGGAAAGAAAAGAAGAAAGTGAGTCTGAGTCGTGCGTTAAACTTGTGAACTAGATACACCATATTCCTCTATCAAAACATGAGGGGGGGGGGGGAAAGCACAGCCACTTAAACCTTTGGTGAAGAAATAAGACTCTTAGAAAATTAAAGAGCCCTTTCAACACATTCTGGGGCCAGCATTACTTTCATACCCACAAAATATTGCAAGAAAACTACAGGCTGTCATATCATAAAGGCAAAACCCCTAAGATGTTCCTGAATCAAGTTTAACAGACAAGGATAGGAGTTGGTAAAATGAGTATGGATCCCCAGCGCCCATGTCAGAAGCTGGGTCCACAGAGTGCTCTGTATGCTCAGGCTGGGGAGGCAGAGCTAGGTGGATCCCCACAGCTCACTGGCCAGCCAGCCACAAGATCCAGTCAGTGAGCTCCAGAAAACAAGTGTCTCAGAAAACAAGGTAGAGAGAAAGAGGAAGGCATTCTGTGCTGTGTTGGCTAGTTTTACATCAGTTTGGCACAGGATAAAGTATCGAAGTGGAAGGAGCGTCAACTGAGAGACTGTTAATATTTGCTTAGTGATTGATGGGAGAGGGCCCAGCCCATTGTGGGTGGTGGTATCCCTGGGCTGGTGGTCCTGTGGGCTATAAGAAAGCAGGATGAGCAAGCCTTGGGGAGCAAGCTAGTAAGCAGCACCCCATCAAGGCCTCTGCATCAGCTCCTGTCTCCAGTTTCCTGTCCTTCCTTCAGTGATGAGCAATGATGTGGAAGTGTAAGCTGAATAAACCCTTTCTTCAGACTAGTTTTGGTCATTGTGTTTCATCACAGCAATAGTAACCCTAACTAAGACACCTCTGACCTCCACATGCATGGGCACACAAGTGCGCACACACGTTTGTACACACCCAAATGAACACTACACATAAACATACATAATTAAACAACATACGTAAGAGAACAATACAACATGACCATACAAAATACATTCTAAGAATACAGTTCATTCCAGGAATTTCAAAATCAGTGTTTCACTGGAAACGATTTTAACAAAATCCAACACCTATCCCTAATGGAGAAATCTTGTCTGGCAGCACACAGACATTACCTGTCCCAGAAAAGCAGAGATGTATGCATGTAAATGTAGCTCACTATAGAGAACCTGCTTAGTATGTAAGAGGCCCTGAGTTCAGTGCTCAGTATCAAAATCCAAAGCAATAACAAAGCCCAAAGATCTATAACGAAGTATTAGTGGAGCAGGGGGACATATCGCCACACTATTCTTTCCTAAAATATGAATCAAGTCAAGCTGGGGCAAATTAAATGGAAGGGAGACCTGATGGCACAACGGAGGCAGCATAATTTATAGGAGGAGGGTTCTACGCGGTCACCTGTGGGATATCAAGCCTGATACTCAAATGGGACGGCCCTGGAATAACAGAGTATCTAACCGGCAACACGGAGCTACAAGCAGTGACATCCTGCCAGTGGGGCTGTGGGGGACTCTGGGGAAACAGACTAAGAAGTTTTTGGGCAGCGGGCTAAAAGAGTCAGCGCAGCACTGCACCCCCCGACCAGCCACCCGAGGCTCCTGCGGCCAGGGACGCCCTGGGAAGGTCCCGCCACTCCCCCGCACCTCGGTGTTCGTTCTGCAGCCTCAGTCGCTGGTTGTACAGGCTCTTCTCGGTGAGGTGCTGGATCTCCAGAAGCCCCTGCACGATCTCGAACACCGTGCCGTCCAGCAGCGCCAGGGCCAAGTCGCTGAGCGTGGTATAGGACAGGCGCTGCTGAAAGGAGCTGCGGGGGGACCTCCCGGTGAGCGCGAGCGCCGGCCCGGCCCCCGCCCCCGGCCTCCCGCCGCCGCGCACCTGGGCAGCTCCTTGACCAGGCTCTGCAGCGCCGACAGCAGCTGGTAGTGCCGCTCCTGCTGCCGGGCCCGGTCCGCCGCCTCGTCCCCCGCGCTCGCGTAGCGGTCCATAGCGAGGTCCCGGGCGCCCCTCGACTCAGTCTCTCCGGGAGCCCCGGCGAGCCCCGCCCCCTTACGTCAATCTCCAGCGCGGAGGACGCATGCGCCCCGCCCCTCCGGTCAGTCTCTGGCTCGCTCAGCGCGGTGCGTCACGCGCGGTAAGACGCGCCCCTCCCCTGCAGGGAGACTGTTCCTAGGCTCTCTTTGTCCTGGGAGAAGCGGGCTCTTGCTGAGCTCCCAGGAGGACTGACCTCGGAGGAACACGCCCGGGGCTCTGCATCTTCGTGTTTTAAAGAAGCCAGCCGCGTCAGCGCGGAGTGTGCACAGACTGAGGCTACTGGAAGCCGGACGCTGACCCCCGGGTTGTCCTCCACCCTGGGGGACTGCAGGAGATACAGAGGAAATCTGGCTTCCCTTTGGTGTTCTTAGTCTCATTAATTAAAGAATTTAGGACAATTTAATTAGAGCTTAAAAGATACCCCACTTCCACAGGCAAGCTGTGGACCTCAACAACTGCCTGGAAATGGAGAATGGAAGAGAAAGGGGGTCTTGAGAAGTTGAACTCATGCTTGCTCAGCAGGTCCTTTACCCACCGAACCGCCTCTCCAGCTCCTGGCAGTGTCAAATTTCTTAATTTAGTTTGCAGCATGAATAAGAGAAATAATACCTTCCTAAAGCAGCTTTTCTTGTACTATGGTGCTGAAGGGCTTGCACTTCTAGAGTTACATCCCCTGCTGTGCCTTTTTTTTTTTTTAACATTCTTTTTTATCTTCAATTGGGCCATGATAAGCTCTGGAGTAATGAATTCAGATCTGGATAACTTAAAAATTACAGTGAAGAAACCTTGTGGTTTGAACAAGAATGACCCCATAAGCTCTACTACTTGGCCCTCAGTTAGTGGAATTGTTTTGGGAAGGATTAGTAGGTGGAGCCTTTGAGGTTTCAGAACCCACACCACTCATATTCATTTATTCATTCTCTCTGTCATCACCACCACCTCATGCTTATGGATCAAAATGCTACCTTTATGAGCTGCTGCCCCAGGGCCATGCCTGCCTGTCTGCTGCCCCAGGGCCATGCCTGCCTGTCTGTTGCCATACTCCCTTCTATAAGTTGCCTTGTTCTTGGTGTCTGCACAGCAATGGACAAGTCACCAAAACACCTGTACATGGAGAAGTAATTTGCATGAATAAATATACTCCAAAGTAACTGTAATTTTATGTTGACAGTATAGGAAATTATGGTGATCATTTAAATCATACATTGAAAAGTCATGATCTGCCGCTGGGGATGAAGTTAGTTGGCAGAGTGCTCACCTAGCATGCATGATACGCTGGGCTTCTGTCTGCAGTTCCACATAAACTAGGCATGGTAGTGCACGTCTGTAATCCCAAGCACCCAGGAATTGGAGGCATGATCAGAAGCTCAGGGTCATCTCTGGCGACCCAGTGAGTTCCAGGCTGGCCTAAGATAAAGGAGCTGAAACCCTGGCTCCAGAAGAAGGTTCACAAACTCAACTCTGGATGTTGGTGTGAGTGTGAATGACTCTTTAACACACTGACTAAGACACAAACTAGCAGAACCCAAACAGGGACACATGCCTGAGACACAGTATTGCTGTGTACCTTACCATGTCCCCAACAGGTGAGAGCAGAGTCACATTGCTTCCCTAGGTAACATATTACAGCTGAGAGGGATGAAGACCAGTTTCACCATGGTACATGCCATCTGTGATATCATATGATGTCTGTTTCGGAAGAGCAGTCTCTGGGCCGAGAAGGGTGGAACACAGAACGGAGACCTGTGTCAGGAGATCTCCAGTTCAGCCAGAGGTGTGAGAGAAAAGGTTTCTCTGCAATAAGTGTTACTGCTCTTCTATTGCTCTTTTATCTGGGCTGTGAGCACCAGGAAGTTAACAGCCAGGAGCTCAGGGCTCCTAAACCGGAGCCAGGTGGCAACAAAAGGCCGGCCTGACTCGGGAAAGTTGGTGGCTGCTTCAAGAACAGCCAGTAATGGAGGCTCGGGACTCTGAAACAGAGAGGCAATGGCAGAAGTCCCATTTGGTTCCAGCACATAAAATGGCTGCTTTGCTGGCTTCGCAGATGGGCACTGTGGTAGGTGGAGCGGCAAAGAAAGATGGCGGCAGCAATTGGAGCTGACATATTGGTGAACGGCAGAAGCTTGAGGTGGCCAGCAGCACGTGGCTGCCTGACCAGGCCAGCATTCTAGCCCTGGGGGTCCAGCAGAGAAACCTTCATGGAGGAGGGGAGCCCTTCCTTCCCACAGTAAATGATGAGTCTCAGATAATCCTTGGTGAAATAGATGGTGGTACCCCCTTTATTTCATGTAAAATGGGGACTTATAACCCTTGGGCAATGGGAGGGGTTTGGGGGGTGACTATGTTTGATTTGCTGGGACTAAGAGTACCAGGGATACTTCATTTAGATGTAGCAGCACAGTCCTATGGTAAGAAGGAGTCACAGTACGGATTTATTGAATGGGGAGGGGATAAACTCCAGGTACGGTTAGAGGTATGGATAAAGGTCATTCATTGGTCGAAATCTAAGGTACCAAGACATCTCATTAGCATGGGGAAGGTATTCCAGGAATCCCCAGATACACACTGAACAGGTTTCTTATTGGGAAAGGACTGAGCCTGTAACCTCTGAGGGCTGTGGGACACTCCTTAGAGAATCTGGGGTTTTCCCAGATTGGGCAGAGAAGAGGGAACCCAGCTGAGGAAGGAAGTCCGTCATTTCAGCAATGAGCTCAGGGGCCTTTTGGCAATGCCAGACTTCTTCCTTAAAAGAAGAGTCCAACAATATGACAGCTAATGGAAGGTACATACCATTATCATATAAAGTCACTAAGTCAGGTAGGACATCATATGACAGCTGGGAGAAGGGATGGAGACTGGTCATATCACATAGGGATATCCACAGTGACCCAGAGAAGAATAGAGCACTGCTCTGCCTCACGTCAGGCCTCTGTGCATATACTGTACCTTAAGATGGTCAGAAGGAGACTAGAGTTATAGTTTTTCACCCTGTTGCTTAGTATGACAGAACAGAGTTGGCTCACAGTCTGTCATATGGATGATGTGATATCATCTGTGGTATTGGTCATATACATATTTATATATACACAAATATACATATGTATATATAATATAATACAAATTATGGAATACATGTATATATTTGAATACATATTTGTATATATTTAGTCTGTGTTTAAGTGGGCAGTTGAATGAGTGATTGAGAGTGAAGCACTGTGTTTAGAAAGATAAGGTTCCACTACTGCTTTCTCGCTTTCTCTCTTTCTCTCTCTTTCTTTCTTTCCTTATTTTGAGACAGGGTCTCTGTATGTAGCTCTGGCTGTCCTAGAACATGCTAGAGTCCAGACTGGCCTTGAACACACAGAGAACCTCAGGCCTCTGCCTCCCAAGTGCTGGGTTTAGCACACACTGGTGAATGAGCCTCAAATCATCTCTGTGAATCATTATGCTTAGCATTGTTCATCCGATACTGTCTCTTCATGCAGGTCTCATCTTTGTGTTTATTAAGGGACAGATTTGTGAGTGACTTTATGTTGTGCTTTATGAAAGCAGCTTCACAGACAGTGCTCTGGGTACTGAGTCTTTGTGTACAAGACTACCCGAGTGGAGTGTTGACTTCAGGCAATGCTGTGTTTACTGGTTTCCCACAGTGAGCACCATTAGACTCGGCAGAGTGAGGGGCTGGTGTTATCTCAGAGGAACACTGTATTTAGCTATGTGTGGTGTATATAATACATACTTTGGGGATGTGCTTTAACTCTGCGAACAGCTTGGTGCGTGAACAACAAAGCGTATCATCATCTCTGCTGGAGACTTTCCTGAGCATTGTACACCACATGTAACATTTTGTTCAATGACAATTGTGCTAAATACTGTCTAGCAGACGTATGTGTATGAGTTACAGAATCCCATGGTCTCTGATAATGGATTCCAGTAGATGAGAGCACAGTGCTGCCTCACTTCCATGTACGTCAGCAGCTCCTCACCTGGACCCGAGAGCCTCCAGGAGCTCCTGAGTGGGCATCTTGGAAGGTATGGGTTGGTATACTGAAAGTGTTGTAAGAGGGAAAACTCCTGTCAACCAAGGATATGACATGCAGCAAAATTTTTCCTTACAATGAAGGTGAAACCAAATATTACCAGGCGGGGAGACAGCTCAGTGGGAAATCACGTGCCCATGCCTTCGTCACTGCTCTACTGCTCTCAAGAACACCATGACAAGGCAACTCTTAAAAGGAAAGTATTTAACCGGGGTCTAGCTCACAGTTTCAGGGGCATGGTGGCCTGCGGGCTGGTATTGGAACAGTAGCTGACAGCTACATTCTGATCTGTAGGCAGAGAGCAGAAGAGAGAGCACCTAGGCCTGACATGGACTTTTGAAACCTCAAAGCGCCTCCCAGTGACACACTTATTCCAACAAGGCCACACTTCCTAACCCTTCTAACTCTTTCAGAGTTCCACTCCCTGGCGACTAAGCATTCAAATACATGAGTCTACGGAGGTCATTCTTACTCGGACCACCACACTTATGTATAACGTTCTAGTCATTAGAATCACCAAAAAACTAAATTAAAAGGCGGAGGGGGTAGGGGGGAGAAGTTAATATATTCCCAGGTGGTAAGCTGGCCCTGCCTCTGGATGGCTGAAGTACTCAGGCTTTTCTCATTTCAACTCTGTCCTCTTTTTTCTTTTTCTTTTTTTTCTTTTTGTGGTAGATAACTACATAAAAACGTACCAGAAAGCAAAGGAGTAAAACCCTGAGCAGAGCTTCACAGCTTCAGAATGGTCATCCTAAGTGTGTAGAACATCATTGTGATTTACAGGGCTTGAGACTGGGTGTTTGACTAGTTACCTCCATCCACCTGTATGATGCTTTTGCTTGTGACTTCGCTACAGTGGTGATTTTTATTTATTCAATAAAAATAAAAATCTGTCTAAAATCAATTAACATTGCTATAATATGTTTTATATAATCCTCATGGCAACCACAAAGAAAACATCTATGGGAGTCGACTTTGGAGGGTTAGGGGGTGAATATGTCGTAATTACTGGCTTGCCAAGTATTGCAAGTATGAGACCTGCCAAGGATTAATAAAATAGCATATTAAAACAGAAAGAAAGTCTCTACAAAATACGAAGAAAAAAAAAAAAAAGGAAATGAGCAGGAACTCAAAGCACACTACTACCAAACCCAAACAAAACAAGAAGAGTAACTGATAGGATATCTCTGCTGATGAAATGAGCCAACTCAAGCCGAATTCAAGTATCACTACAGGTTTACTGGGGCAGCTCTCAGGAGGGTTCACTGGTCCTAAGGAAGGGGGCCGGGGAATTTGCCTAAAGCGCACACAGATGTGTTTGTGCACAGGCCTCTGGGGGAGAGGAAGGCCAGCCCCTGGGAAACTCAGGCAGGGCTGGGAGAACCTGGAGGCCAGGTTCGGTTGACTAAGCCCCTCAGCCGCTTGTTTACTCTTTATTTAAAGGATCTGGCTTTACAATGTCTGCTTCCAGTAATCAACTGCCCGTGTCTAGTGGTGAATAATTGGGTAGAAAAAGATGTAAAGATTATGTAAGGTCTGAGGATAACAAAGCTTAAGTTGTGAGGCTCTAGGAACATGTTCTAAGATGTGCAAATGCAAGACATAGAGGTCTAGGGACACAAATGCTTAGGTTGTGAGGGCCTAAGATGGCGTTTTAAAGTATAGAAATGCAATTTGTAAATTTATAAAGGTATAAGAAAATGATTTGAGGTATGTAAAAATGAAAAATGTTTCAGATCTCTTTCCCTCTCTATGTTATTGTTTTATAAAGACTTCAAAAGTTCAGAATTTTAACATTAATCAATGGAGTCTGATAAGTTATTGGTCTAGCTCTGGTAAGCACTGACTACTATTATCATAGTCACAATCTCAAGATTTAAAATTTCCTTTGTCATTTAGGTATAGACTTACAATGTTTCTTATTATGCTAAGAACATCTGTCTAGCCACACCCAGTTTTCTGAAAAGAGGAAAGAGTGTTCATGCTTTTGGTCCAGAATGATATTTTGGTCCCCAAGCCTTTACTATGACTCAAAGGTGTGACTCTATTGCCTTCTCTATAATGTGGGTTTCTGTAACAGGTGACAAACCGTGGTGACACTAACATGTCTGAAACAGATCTTTTTGTAAACTTAAAAGGATTCTTGTAAGGGGCTGGAGAAATGGCTCAGAGGTTAAGAGTACTGAGTGTTCTTCCTAAAGGTCCTGAGTTCAAGTCCCAGCAACCACACCATGTGGTGGAACACAACCATGTATAATGAGATCTGGTGCCCTCTACTGGCCTGTAGCTGTAGTCATATGTGTTGGCAGAATACTGTATACATAAATAAATATTTAAGAGAGAGAGATTCTTGTAAGCTTTTGGGAATCAACTTGAATCCACCTCTCATGTGCTGAATGGACTCTAGATAAGTATCCCTGTCAATCAACAATCTAAGGTTCTCCACCAGAGGGTGGGAAGCCCTCCACATTTCCCTGGTCTTGGAATTCCCATCTCCTAACTACCAAGACCATGGACCTAAAAGTATCAAATGTACATCTAAGGAAAAAGTTTCCCCCTAAACTCCTTAGTTTCATCTTCTGCCCCTAATATGCATCTGTTCCAGGTGTTTCCTCAAAATCCACATCCTGGGAAGCTTCAAAGCGGCTAGTCCCAAATGGTCCAGCCTCACAAACTGCTCCAACTGCTGCTTGCATGTTCTTATTACCAGAAGGTTGCACAGAGCCTGGACAGTGAATGCAACATCCAGCTCTTCCAGGACTTGGCAGGCATCCCGGCTTTCCTGAGCCCCCAAAGATGCTGATCACTCCCCACAGCAGCATGCCGTCTAAAGAGCACAGCTCTCCCTTTGTGCCTCACCGGCCACCCCTTTCTATTTCCTCAGCTCTTATAATACAGAAAAGGGAGCCCTGATAGAAATCAGGAGCTCTCCAAGTCTGCCTTCAGCAACTCTGGACCAGCAGCTACGTCATCACCAGTCACCAAATGCCCTTTAAATAGTCCTCACCATCACAGACCCCTGTCTGTCTGTCTCTGTCTCTGTCTCTGTCTCATGTTCTGGCTCTCAGATGGCCTTTTGCTCCCCCTGCACTAAATATCTTGTGTGAGATATGTTGTGTGGGGTGATCTCTGTGGCATACCTCAGCCCTCACCCATCAAGGTGCTTCCATAAACCCTAACGAGTAGCCAGTTTATGATATAAGGACTTATGGTAACACCAGAAGCAAACAGAAGGAGAGGGTTTTAGTTGGCAGGTGATGCCGTCTCCTTCTTTCTCATATATTTGGGGAAAGACATAGACCAAGACACAAAGGCTTTGCCCATAGTACTCTAATCCCAGATTGTCAATAGTTGAATGGCTGGGCAGCTTTCATAACACATTCTATTAGAACTTATGACTTGCCTGAGTGACCGGAGACCAGTTTTGCCAATGTAGCTTCATCTATTAAAGTATTCTTAGGAATACTTTCAACAGGTGGCATAACTATATTTTAGTAGTCCTACATTCCCCACTGGCTCTAGGAGAATGAGTTGAAGCATAGACTCATAATCTGGAGAAATTAATTTTATGGCTCCTGGTAGCTATAGTGTTTTTTTTTCTTTTTATTGGTTGGAGGGAATACAAAGAGGTAGAAATTAACATCTAGACATGAGCATTAAGATGGATAAAACAGGGAGAAAATAAACATCTGCTTTACCCAGGTAAAATTTTGTGATCAAGAAAATAAGCCATTTATCAGATGTCTCAAAAGGAAAAAGAAAAGTTCTCCTTCTCCATGCTGCAATGTCCCTCCCTTCAACCTTTTGTGTATCCCCTGTATCTGTCCCCTTGACTCCCTCTTACTGTGTTTTATTTTTCCTATGCTCACTCCCTGTCAATGGTTACTTGTTCCACTTGTTGACCAGTGGTTGATTTTATTTAATCCTGGTCAAACAGAAAGCTCTTGGATTAAAGGCGTGTGCTAGGGCTGAGCCACACCACAACTAGAAACAAGTTTCTCTAGTAAACAACACAATCTCGGGGTTCACAGTGTGGCCAAATATCCTGCATCATGCTGGTGATGAGGGAAATGGCTCCTTTGGCAGAGGGAAACCATCCTCACAAGTTGTTGAGGGATGTTGCCTTCTGTCTAACCCCCAGAATTTGGGGAAATTGAGTTCTCTGTGGACCTGACATTTTAGCCTTTTGTTAATAATAATGGTGATATAATCTATTCTATAGCTGCTTCTTGATTGTTGCCAGGAGAGCTGGCATGCCAGTGACAGGCTGGGTACACCTGGCTTGCTACCCAAGCGCTATAGGACCACCTCGGGCTAGTGAAGTGCAGGCTGTTTGGGGGTGGTAAGGAGTACTGGCCCAAAGCAGGGCTCAAACCAGTAGGAAATTCTCTCAGAACCTCTGGCTTTCGTCTATGTGTTTAAAGCTGACGTTATAGATTCAGTAAGTCCAGGGCTCACTGGTTCACAGGGCTGCTGTGCTGCAGCCCACAGCTGATTGGAAATCTGCTGGGACAGGGACAGAGTAAGGACAAAAGGTAAAGTTCAGGAGCTTAAGGGAAAACTTTACACTGGAAACTCCCAGGCCCGTGGCCTAGCTAACTGAAGCAGCAGAAGGAGTCCCGAGGCCAGGGGAAGGAGATAGCTCACGCTGTGGACCCAAAACCTCTGATTGGAGCCCATGACCTCAGGCCTATTCCCGTCTTGACTGCCGCAGTGTGGGGGTGGTGCTAGGAGAATGTCAGAGGTGAGCCCACCTGGTTGAAACGCTTAAGCGGTTAACTGACAGGAGTACTTATCTGGAGTCTGTTTGACCTGTGACGATAGATCCAAGTCGCAACTCCCCGAAGCTTACATAAATTTAAAAAATTACAAAAAGATAAAGGGATAGTAGCTTGAGAATGTTTTCGCATTGAAGCCTGTTCTGTGGGTTTAAGCCTGTCTGTGAGTCTGTGGAGGCCTGATTTCTACATATGCTATGGACTGAGCCTGGGGTCCACTTCTTCCCTTTGGGCATCCAGGCACCAGTGTGTCCAGGTGCTGGGCTTGAAGGAATGAAGCTTAGCCAGGCGGGCAGGTCTGCGGGATCCTGGTCTGGTGGTGAGTGCCTGAAGGGAGAAAGCCTTCTCTGAGGCGATTTTCAGTGAAACTGCTCTTTAGTGTCACAGCTGGAGCAGTGAACTAGCGACCCAGATCCTCTGTGACACAGCAGCTCTTCATGGGGGTGGGGTTGGGGAACCTTGGGGGAGTGGTAGGGAGTGGTAGGGTTTTCAGGTGAGTGAACATCGCTGGCTGGGGCTGAGATGCTGGGAATGCTTCATTTGCATGGAACTTCATTTTCATTTGATTCAGTCTTTTCCTGCAGCTTGGAGAGGAATTCTAGGTGCTAGGCTCCATGACAACCTCAAAAACTGTGAGGGTGGGGGTCACAGGACTACACGTCCCCAGGCACACAGGCACAGGGCAGGGAGGGAGCAATCCTTACTCCTGCCAACCTCAAGACTGAGATTTTCAAGGTTTGGACATGTCTCCAGCTCACTCTAGGCCCATGCTGGTTTCCTGGTGGCACCTGCCCCACAGTGACCCGGAAGCTGTAGCCTTGTGGGGAGGAGCTGAGTGCTTGCTGTTACTAAACTGATAAGCCACGGCTAGGCTTATCAGTCACCATCAGATATCTGAGAAGGATAAATGTGAGCAGAAAGTGTAATCCAAATGGCCTCTGCATCAATTAAAATGACAGAGACATGCTCACTGCCTGGATAGCTACCCTCGCAGGAGACAGTGGAGCCATCTCTGGGAGCTGGCAGTTCTCTCTCTCAGGGGAAGCTCTTTTCATTCTTCAGTAGTTCTCTGAGGATGTTGAGGGACATCAGCTAATGTATTAGGTATATCTGATTTTTAACAAACGTCACTTGTTTTTAGTTATTTGCTCCAGGCTTAACCTTGCTAGCACACACAGGAGGCTAAACAAATCTTGTCCCTGTAAATGACTTATATTTGTACTTAGCATGACTGTGAGCATAGCCCTGAGCACATTAAAGAATTTGATCATGTATAAAGTGACTGACCATTAACTTGCATGTCTAACTTATCTTTAATAGTTTATAATGATGTGGTAGTCTGCACAAGAAAGACCCCATAGACTCGTGGGCTTGAATGCTTGGCCCATAAGAAGTGACACTGTTAGAAGGTATGGCCTTGTTGGAGGAAGTGTGTCACTGCAGGGGTGGGCGTTGATCTCAGATGCCCAAGCAAGGCCTAGTTTGATTCAGACTTTTCCTGCTGCCTGTGTATCAAGATGTAGAACCCGGGCTCCTCCAGCACCGTGTCTGCCTGCATGCCACCATGCTTCCTCCCATGATAACGGGCTAAACCTCTGACACTGTAAGCCAGCTCCAATTAGATGATTTCCTTTCTTTATAAGCATTGCCGTGGAAATGGGGTCGTTTCAGCAATGAAACCCTAAATAAGACAGACAAGTTGGCAGCCTCTTGTTTACAAGATTATGATTTTACACTTTTATCCGTTAAGTTTTAGCATTAAAAATTTAAGTTGAAGATTTAAATTAAGATCCTTTAGCATCAAAATAAAGTTTTAAACCATAAATACAGTCCATAAGAGAGATTGGGAAACTTACTTTCTTGATCCTTTTATAGTGCACCATTACACAATATCACAGTTTTTTGTATGACTCAGTTTATCTAAATAGCCAAAGCTTAGCAAAGTCAGTGAAAAGGCTAAACATACATCTTTAAATTAGTTTCTGCCAGCCTCAATAGACCTTAGGACTTCTTAAACCTTATTTATCAAACCTATCTTATCCTTACCTAAATTTTTAGAAGCACTGAACACAGTTAGCAAAGATGTAAGTGATTAGACATATTTCTAAGTCACTTTCTGTTAGCCAAGTAGACTTTTATAACTTAAGGAATTTATAAACCTTAATTAAGCATAGCTTAATCAAACATATGCTGTTGGTCTTTTCCTGTGATCCAGACTTGTGACCTAGATAAGCTTCACCTAGTGGCTCTGCCCAGAAGCATTTCCTCCCCCTATGTTTCCTTGTTCTTCACCAGTCACCCCTTCCTTCCTGTCCTCCCTCCTATAGTTAGCTTCAGACATTCTATTTGGCTCCTGTGTGGTCTGGCCTCATGTCACACACAGGCTGTGGTGTGTGCCTTCCATTGCCTGGGCTGTGCCTGGCAGGCCATACCTCTGGGAGATGGCAGCCGCCTGAGGCAGATAGCCTCTCCCACAGGCTCAGAAAGGTGGTGAGCTGTCTTAGAGCACCCAGGCCAGACCTTTCCATGTCTTCAGGTTGGTCCAGACCCTTCATGGTGAAGACGCTTGCGGGCTTGTACGCCCCCTGGCGGCCTTTTCTGTCTTAATTCTTTTACTGGAGCTCAGGGACACACGTGAACCTGGTTCCCACTTCCAGACAGTGGCATTCTGCAGGTGACCGAAGCCTTGGTTCCTCTCTGTCATTTGCTTTCACTGTCCCCAAGAAACAGAGTAAAGCCAAGTGTTTCAGAAAGCATAACTGGTATCACCCCCAGAAAGAGCATTAGGAAGAGCAAAATCTGAGTGGAGGGGGTTCTGTCCTCCGCACCGTGACAGTACCAAGAGGCACTGCTGAGGCTCTTGAGAGGCCAGCTCCATGCACCTGCTTCGCGTCATGGCGCACACACATGCACCAGTATCTTTCTGCGTGGCACTCTCCCTTTTTGGCAGAGGGTCCCATCTGACCATGCGCAGGGGTCTCGGAGCGCCACGGAGGTTTGCATGTGGTTTTAGGAAACTGCAGGGGCTGGAAGCAGTCCTTTATCTTTTTTGGTCTGACATTTGTTTTGATTCGTTTTTGTGTTTTGTTGTTGTTTTGTTTTGCTTGTTTTTGTTTTTTGAGACAGAGTTTTTCTGTGTAGCCCTGGATGTCCTGGACACGCTTTGTAGATCAGGCTGGCTTTGAACTCAGAGAGATCTGCCTGCCTCTGCCTCCCAAGTGCTGAAATTAAGGGCATGTGCCATCACTGCCTGGCCATTTTTGTGTCTTTATAACTGTCATTCAGTAGAGATAATGAGTGTGACCGTGTCAGTTACTGTAAAGCACAGTTATTGTAAAGCTACATTTCAGACTTCCTCCTATTCTTTATCCTGGTAAATCTCAGCTTTACTCCTCTGTTCGCCTGACTTATTTAGCACTGCCCCCTCTTGTCATCTGGTCCAGCTTCTGGGACACCAGCAATCAGTCACCAGGAATCCCAAACTCCCTGTGTGAAGGAGGAGGATTACCTGACCAGCAGGTACCTACTTCCTCCTTAAGAAGCCGGGCCTCCTCAAGCCCTTGTGATACACTGCCCCACTGTGAGACACGGGAACATTTCCCAGACGGACACCGCCAAGGATAGCAACCTAGACTGTAGTCCCCTTACACAAAGATTGCAGTGATGAAGGGAGGCAATCTGTGACAGGGATGCAGGTCTCATGTCCCAGCTTGTGCACCGTAGGCTCAAGGCTTATCTGAACATCTAAGTCTCGCTGGTGACCTCCAGGAGCTGCCACCATAAACATGACAGGATCAAATGCAATCTGTATTTCAGTGGCAGAACCAGGAGGGAACTAGAAGCATCCACCATTAACTCAGGGAACCACACCAGCATGCTCCTTGTTCCTGGAGACACCAGGACCACCCTGTGCTTTGTGGACTGAGATTCTTTGCAGGAGGGGAGAAGCAGAGAGCTCCATGGACGCCTTCTACAGGCATAGAGGCATTTGCCAATCACTCAGACACATCCATGAGCCAGTGGTACCCTTTGCTGGCCTTGCTGGTGTCTCGAGACAGCCTCCACTTCCAACACCACACTGTGGACCTCTGTCCTCACGTGCTGACCCCAGAGAACAAGAACACTGTACAAAAGTGGCTACCAGGGCTAGAGAAGGTTCGCTGGCAGGCTTGTCTGCAGTCTAGACTGTTATGGTGATTACAATAAATGTGAGCAGAGACTGTAATCTCAGCTCTTGAGAAGCCAGTTGGAGGATCAGGAGTTTAAAACCAGCCTTTCTTACCTAGCGCATTAAAGGTCAGCCTGGGTTACATATGAGACTTGTACTTAAAACACCAAGCAAGCAAGCAACCAACCAAACAAACCAACAACTAAACAAACACAAAATCAGCTAGCACAACAAATCAGAGAGCCAACCAATTACAAAAGCCTTAGAATATTCTTTCCTTGGGGCATGTCCTTCATGAACCTTCCTGCCCCATCCACCTTCCCAGCAAGCTCTGCCTTAGCTCTTGGATTGGTAGAAGTCAGTGACTCACTAGGAATACATTTTAAAGGTTTTCATGTTCAGACACAGGAAGAGGCAATCAATGGCTTTCAGAGAGAATGAAAAAGGCCCAAGATAATTTGGTTTTGGTTTGCAACATTTTAACTCACCATAATCACAAAATTTCTGTAGAGTTTTTTTTTGTTGTTGTTGTTGTTTTTTTACTTTTCAGAACCAGAATTAAGCAACGTGATTCCAACCCTTCCCTCCAACCACGTACTCTCTCCTGGATGTGCCTGTTGTGTGCATTGGCGTTCTGAGTACTTTTACAGTAAAGGGTTTTGGTTTGGGTTTTGCTTTCTGAATGAAATGGTGAAGCTAATGCTAATTTAGGCTCACCCCACCAAATGAGGGGATGGGCAAAATGCTTGGAGTGACACAGCAATATCTGGATATCTGTCATCACCTCAGAGCGGGATGGGTAAGACAAGGATTGGTTCTCAGTAATTCCCTCCAACTGTGGCTCAATGACAAGAGCGTGACCTGGCAGCGCTGTGCTTTGGCAGGACTCAGGGCAGACACACTGTGCTGCCTCACAGGAAGGTGGCAACGCCGACACCAGCCTGAACATGTTGTTTTAGCTCTCAGACACCATGGCTCCTAGCTTCTTCCCTGCCTTCCCGTCTTTCCCTCTTTGGGTTTCCCCGTCATCCTGACTTTGCTGCTGTACTTTGACCTCTTAATGAGGCTCTTTTCAGGCTTGAGACCCACTCCTGTCCGTCCCTCCTAATTGCTCTCCAGCTCAAGGCCAAATCACCCCAGGGCTGTGGAGGCTCTCTCTCCTAATAGAGCTCATTTGGAAAGAAAACGACTTCTGCTTCCTTCTTCAGCAAACCAACCCACATTTCTCAACTCCGCAACAGTTTCTAGAGGAACGCCACAGCTATGTTAAAGATTCTGTAAGGCTGTGTGATGGATTGCGACTGTGGAGGTTTGGGAATGTTGCAGATCTCAAATGAAATTATCTTACTATCCGTTCCCGGCCACCTCCTCTAACCTAACATCCTGTCATATCAATAAGCTCCCAGCAGCCCAGAGGATAAGAGTGTTATTGAGTGGGGTCTGAAACCCACCAAAGGGTTCCTGGCTTTGCTGTAATCCACCTTGTTAGCGTTTATACTGATGTATTTGGAAAGCGCCTTGATCTATAGCTTTATTAGTTAGGGTTTCTACGGCTGTGACAAAACACAATGGCAAAATTATAAAAGAAAGTATTTCATTAGGGTTACGCTTCCAGGATATTAGAGTCCACGAAGGCAGAGAAAAGGACTACTGGCAAGCACAGCTGACAGCTGCGTCTTAATCCACAAGCGGGAAGCAGAGAGTACACGGGGGATGGCGTGAGTCTTTGTGAAACCTCAAACTCTGCTCCCGGTGACACACCTCTCCTGAAACCACAACTCCCGATCCTTCCCAAACAATTCCATAAACTGGGAATAAAGTATTCAAACATGAGTTCCCTGAGGGGGCCATTTTTATTCAACCCTTGACAGTGGCTTTCTCTTATAAATGTAAAAACTTCACAAAACCCTTTTCACGTTTGGGATGACCCGAATCTGTGTTCCTTGGCCATGGTCACTCATATTTGGCTTCAGAAAAAGAAATTACCCCTTATTCTCTTTGAAATGAGAACTGTGTTTTGTGTTGACGTGTGACACAACTTTTACCCACTGGCATAGTCTGTGAAGGTTTCTGCTCCACGGCTGTCTCTAGCACCTGCTGAGATCCTTCTACAATCATATTGAAGTAAAGATCTTCCAAAGAGAGACAGTCCTGCCCCTGGCTTTGGCTATCAGACTGTTGAAGCAATGGTCCCACAGCAACTGCAGAGTATCCCCAGGAACTCATGGCCCGAACAGAAAAGGCTGGGGCCCTGGTGGCAGCTACAAGAGGAAGTTGTCTTGGGAAAGAGATTTCACACAGTTTTGATGGCTCCTCAGGCTATCTTGAGGGACACACCACCCCACGAGCAAACAGACTTTGCTGGGCCATAGTTTGACAAGATCTGCTTAGTGGTGTGTGCTTCTTGCCTTCTAGCCAAACTACTTACATCTGTGTCCCAGAAGATGGACATGGCAGGTCACCGGACCTTTTCATTTGCCTCTTTTACCATTGCGGTCACGGTACATAAATCTGTTTCTCAACACTCCTCGCCTCTTCAGTGGGTCCAATGTGGAGAGATGGCAGAGCTGAGCCTGCAGGTGCTGCCAGCACCCAGCTTCTGACCCCACAGCTCCAGTCCCCTGGGCACCCAGCTTCTGACCCCACAGCTCCAGTCCCCTGGGCACCCAGCTTCTGACCCAACAGCTCCAGTCCCCTGGGCACCCAGCTTCTGACCCAACAGCTCCAGTCCCCTGTGCAGTCTGACCAGCTCTGCTTCTGTGGCAGCGTGGGTGAGCTGTGTGGGTCAGGCTCACAGGCCCTGCCTCAGCGTCTAGGCCAGAGCCTGCTCATACACACTTCAGTGCCGCAGCTATAATGGAGGAAACCCTCAAGGAAAACAAAAACTCTTTGACCCTGGTGGCACTTGGAGATTTAAGATGTTTCTCGGATGCCTGCCCTGAGAAAGGTGAGCTCAGCAATGGTTCCCCACCTCTACACTCGGAAGGCTGGAGGGAGTTCCAGATTGAGGGTGTGCCACATAAAGGAAAGGGACCCTTGCTGGTGTTTCCCCAAGAGCAGGTCTGATTTACCCTCATTCATCCTGATCTCTGGTTGCAGGGCAAATGTGGAAATGGACAGGAGTGAGGGGCTTTTGTGTTAAGTCTCTTACAGGAGTCTAGCGGGGGGGGGGGGGGAGCTTTTCCTGGCCCTGTTGACTCAGAACAGTGCACAAAACCACAACTGGATATCAGTCGACGTGATATGCTGCCCCCAACACGTTCCCCTTGGGGGTGCGATGGGTGTTGCTTTCGAGGTCTCACTGCTTTCAGCAGATGGTCTTAGGTTTAACTGCCACACCTTACACATACGTCCACTGTTCTGAGTCAGTGGCCTGAATGGGTCATGAAGAATGAATAGGGCGAAAGAGAAATGATGGCACACCGGCCTGTCCAAAGCACTGGAAGAATGAATCACACTGCTTTTCCTGGTTTTATTTTACTTTAGTTTTTAAATTTGTTTTATTTCATGAGTACAGGTGTTAATTCTGTTTGTGTGTCTGCATACCACATGCATGCCCGGTGCTCAGAGGTGTCAGATCACCTGGAACTGGAGTCACAGATGGTTGTGAGGTGGTGCTGGGGATTGACCCTGGAAGACAGCACGCAGCTCTGCTGAGCCATCTCTCCAGCCCCCACACTGCCTTTCTTAAAGGTCAGTTCATTCTGAAGAGGCAGGGTTCACAGTGTGTGAGCAGAATGAGGGTGGCTTTAGATTATCTCAAAGCACGTTACAAACTGGGTCACAGGTTGAGTGAGGTTTGATTGGCAAGCTTCACCCCGACAGCATCTCTCCGGAAGTCACTCCTCCAGTAGTCATCACCTGACACTGCCCTGTCAGAGCAATACCTCAGGTCAGGCAGGTTTCCAAGTCTCCACAGTTCTGCTGAAGGCTGGTGGGTGTGTTGGAGACATTTCTGTCAGCATCGATGTTAAAAGCCCCAGTGTGGCCGGATGATGATGGCCTTAGAAATATAGGGGGAGTCCCTGGATGCTAAGGGTGGCAGCGTGGAACTGTGTCCCTGCCACCACTGTACCAGCAGTGCAGCCCCACGGCCTTCTTAGCTGCCCGCCGACTCCTGAGGACAGATGGGCGCCTATGCCTTGTGGGATCAGCCCAGTGTAGCCTGCTTCTGGGTGAGGCTCCATCCTTTGTTGGTTTGACTACAGCTGCAGAGAAAACATAATAATAGAGACCGCCAGGTGGCGCCCCTGAGCCAGTGAGAATGCCAGCTATGAGCTCTGAGTCACTGGCCCTAGCTACCCCGCTCACTACCACTGTGCTAAAGCTTTCAGGAGCCTTCCCTCCCTCCAGATGCTTTCTAGTGACCGCCCTAGGATTTTCTTTCACTTGTCTCAACCCCCCTTTATTCATCTTTGTGGAAGAGTTTTATGCTTTGACCATTTCTTTGTTTCTACTAGTTTGCAAAGCTCTCCATCTAACTTGATGGCTGGCATGGAGCTCAGCTGGTTGAAAGCTTGGCTAGCAGGCACGAGGCCTGCGTTCCGTGCCCAGCGTACAGTAAAACCAAGTCTAGAGGCATGCGCCTGTAGTCCCAGTGCTCTGGAGGTAGAGGTGGGAGGTCCAGGAGTTCACAGTCATCCTCCGTTACAAAAGGCAGGCTGGGATCCTGGGATACCCGCCTCAGACGCGCAGGCCTGGAAAGATGGCAGTCGTCAAGTGCGGGCACTGCCTCTCACAGAGGACCAGATTTTGGCTCCAGGCACCTGCGTGGGGTGGCTCACAACCTTCTGTAACTGCAGCTCCAGGAGCTTGGACGCACTTTCCTGGCTGCCCTGGGCACTGCGTGCAC
Organism: Pachyuromys duprasi; assembly: GCA_028658305.1. Classification (NCBI taxonomy): domain Eukaryota; kingdom Metazoa; phylum Chordata; class Mammalia; order Rodentia; family Muridae; genus Pachyuromys; species Pachyuromys duprasi. The sequence continues at coordinate 40,710,624 of CM053753.1, read as the reverse complement.
ATGCACAAACCCACACATATACACATAATTTTTAAAGTAAACTCTTAAAAATATAAAAATTACAAATTTTAAATAAATAAAAATAACCAATTGAAATTTAGAAATGTATATGTATTTCTCCAGTTAATCTATGTACCAATTCACCTCATAGACCCAGTCAAGAGTCCCTAATGAGAGTTAAGATTGGTCTTAACCTAGAGAGACAAGCAGAGCACAGGGGAGGGAAGAGGAAAAAATATAAGAATAACTTGGAGATTCTGGGATAAGTAAAGAAAATTTAGGCTTGACATGAAAACTATGATAATATTTTAAGACTAGATTATAAACAAGTCAGCCATGGTTGCGCACACCTTTAATTCCCAACACTCAGGAGGCAGAGGCAGATGGGGCTCTGTTAAGTGTGAGACCAGCCTGGTCTACATGGAAAGTTAGAGGCCAGCCAGGGCTACACAGTGAGACCACCTCTCATCACACAGAGAGAGAGAGGCAGACAGAGAACTTAAATAGGCATCTCATAAAAGAAGCCAAGCACCCATTTCCTGAGACTGCAAGTTACAATCACTACAGTGGACTGAACCCTCTGAAACCACAAAGCAGGGAAAATCTTTTCTCCTCTGGTTGTTCCCTCTCACGTATTTTGTCACAACGATGGGAGGGGAAACTATATAAAATTTAAAATTCTGCTTGTCCTGGCAAAGGCTACCTTTGCCCAGAAAAAGCCTCATGAACCATAAAACAAAGCCAAAAAGAGCTTACACATCTGTGTGACAGGCAAGCCCTGACGTGCAGGTAATCGTGGGCACAAGGAAGGGGAGGCCATCTCCAGACTCACAGTTCCTTCTGCTCAGACATCCTCTAACCTGACGGCGTCTAGCTTAGGCTACCCACCTGCTCTGAGTATTCGTCTTGGCCCCTCAGGATCACCAGGGCTTACCCGCCACTCAAATCAAAGCAAAGGGAAAATGCTGTCCCTTGGGAAGGTGAGACAGTGAAGTCCCACACAAGATCACTGAGCACAGCAAATGAAGACATTTTGTGTGTTTAGGCTTGCCTGGCTTTGCCCCTCTCTCAGTCACTGCTGCCTGGAGAGCATGCCATGCGGTGTGGAGCAAGGAGGCTGCTGTTTAAGAGCTTCCAGACCCCACGGAGCCCTGTGGTTGCTGTGGACACAGAGAGCAACCCCGCTGGCATTGCATAAATCATCCTTTTCAAACAGGCAAATGACCTGAGAAAGATTCTTGCCAATAAGTGCGTGAGATGGAAAATGGGTAAAGGGGAGACTTGCTTGGCTAGAAATAAATCTTCTGGAAGCTTTGGTGAGCTGGAGAGACCACAGCAACTATGGTAGGAGGATATGGTGGTGCTGTGGGGCATCCACCAGAGAGGACTGCTTGGGCACATGTTTAGGCCAATCAAAAGTCCTTATCAGCGGTTACACTATATGCTCAGGAGCCCATTGCAGCCCTGAGCCTTTCTCAGGGTGAGCTTTTAAGCCCCAAAACCATGTCCTGGGTTGACATCCCGCAGCTAACAAGAACAGTTAACCAGAAGCAGAACTACAGAAGCCAAAAAGCAAGGTGAGTACATTTGGAGACTTTCCCCAAAACGGTGGACTTTGATGGATTAGGCCTTTTGTGTTAGTGCTGATGGGGCTGATGGTGCTGTCTACATGCTGAGTTTTGCAGCCTGCATGACACTTTAATCACGCAGTCAATTGTGCTAAGGTCTGGGGCCTCCTGAGGTCTGGGACCCTGTTACAGTAAGATAGTGACTAAAAAGTTTAAAGGATGAAGACAGTTATTTTATGCCTGAGCAATGGATTTATTACATCATAGTTGCAAACTACTCAATGTTCTCCCAACCTGAGGAATGGAAAGTCATTATTCCATATATGAGTACTGGCCTGTGTGCTGGTCTTACCTGGAGTTACAAGGGTTGTTAGGTACAGGATCCCAGCTCCTTAAAACAAAACAAAACCCACACATTAGCTACAGCACTTTCCTCAACACAAAGCTGCTGTTTCAGTATAGAGTAACAGAAAACTGGATTTCCAAAAGAAGCCACCAGATCTGGGAGTGGAGTTCAGCTTGCTCATCATGCACAAACCATCACAAAAACCACTGCCCAGTTCTGGGGAGGAGGAGGCAGGAGTGAGGTGGTCAGGGATGTCCTCTACTATACCAAGGGTGAGGCCATTACACGATTTCAGTGTGAAAGCAAAATCAAGCCAAACTTCCTTCAGCAAGGTCCACATCCCGAAATTTCCGTAACGTCTACAAACAGTGCTTCTAGTGGAAACCACGTGTTCAGACCCATGCGTCTACAGGAGACACTGCTTATCTGAACCACAAACTGGCACATGATCATACTAACTTCCTGAGCTTAGCCACACAGAGGCTAAGCACCCCTAATTTTGTCCTTTCTTCTGAGACAAGGTCTTATATATTTTGAATGAGAATGATCCCCACAGCCTCATAGATTTCAATGCTTAGTCACCAGGGAGTGGACCTCTTTGAGAGGATTAGAAGGATTAGGAGGTGTGGCCTTGTTGGAAGAACATGTCACTGGGGGTGAAACCTCAAAGCCCATGGCAGGCCCTGTCTGTGGAGAGCCGCTTGTTTGTCAGGCTGCTTTGTTGTTGAGCTCTCAGCGAAAAACATGTTCTCACCCTGGCCTTCACCTGGAGTCAGGGATAAGCAGGATGTTTTGCCAAGTTCACTTCCTTTCGTTTGTGTGAGGATCACATAGACAAGTGGTCGAGGTAAACAAATTTGACTTCTCCATGAACCCCTTCATTGTACGGAGGTGCTTTGCTCTGACTATGAAAAGGGTTGTGGAATAAATCAGTCTGACAAGTTTCTACTGGCAGCCCTCTCAAACAGACGCCATGTGTTGTGTGTTGGTTTTTAAACTCCCCACTCAAGAAGTCTGACTCTGCCAGCAGGCTCCAGCACCTGTCTCTCTCCCTTTTTGTGGATCAGGATGTAGCTCTCAGCTACTGCTTCAGCGACATGTGTGCTGCCAGGCTCCCTGCTGTGATGATGGACTGAGCCTCTGAAACTGTGAGCAAGCCTTCAGCAAAATGTTTTTTTGTTTTTTTTTTTTCAAATAGGAGTTTCTGGGGCTGGAGAGATGGCTCAGCGGTTAAGAGCACTGTCTGCTCTTCCAGAGGTCCTGATTTCAATTCCCAGTGACCACATGGTGGCTCATATTGGAATCTAATGTCTTCTTCCGGGATACAAGCAGACATGGAGATAGAGCACTCAATATACATAAATAAACAAAATCTTAACAAGAATGTTTACTTTAAAAAAATGCTCTACAGGTTGCCTATAGCCCAATTTGATGGAGGCAAAAAAAAAAAAAATGGAGTTTCCATGGTCATGGTTTCTTCACAGCAATAGAACAGTGACTAAGACATCCAGGGTGCCCCAAAACTCTCCAGAGCTGAGGCTGGTCTTCCCCCCACCCCATCCGAGACAGGGTTTCCCTGTGTGGCCTTGGCTGTCCTGGACTAGCTTTGTAGATCAGGCTGGCCTTACACTTACAGAGATACTACTGCTGGGATTACAGGCTGCCACCGCCAGGCTAGGCCTTGCATTCTTGATTCTCCTGCCTTTTTTTTTTTTTAATTTTAGCTCCTAAATCCTGGGATTGTAAGCAAATATAACCATGCACTGCTTTGTGCTGTGTGATTCAGGTCCTCAAAGCTAACTTCACTGTATGATGTGCATAGAATGAAGCTGGGATAGGGTGGGGTTCTCTAATGCTTCCACTACAGCCTGGAACTCAATAGTCCAGAGCTATTCTCAATAGGAGTCTGGGGGTGGTAGCCTCAAACTGTAAACAGCCAGGAGGAAGAAACACACTGATCAACCATCCATAAACCTTCACACTCAAGACTCTAAAGGCTTTGCTATTTGTCTTGACTTGGATAACAGCTTTGCCTTGAGTGTCCTTAACATGGCTGTGCCCATGTCAAAATGCACATTCACTCAGGACTTCACTTGCTCAGGACTTCCTCCACTCCCTGATGCATAGTTGCTGAGCTCCCTTGAATTCATGGAGACAGAACTGTGATCTAATTTTAAGGAGATAATATGCATTTGGCGATATTTCTGGAAGGGTAACAATCATCGGAGGAAGCCCGTGGTGCGATGTGAGGAGGTGAAAACTAGACGCTGCTCCCTGGTTCACCGAGAGGGTGGAGAGCCAGGAGGAGAAGCTGTGTACTGACGGTAGATACCCAGCGAGATGCACAGTTGACGGTATGGCTGGAGAAGAAGGCTGGGAAAGACTTAGGTCCTGGTGGATGACATGGTGTTCCCAGGGATGCAAGTAGAGAAACTGTGCCAGGCCAGGGTGCGGATGGATGGCGCCGTCGCTATGAGTGTAGCTGCAGTGCGATCAGCCAGCCTTCTGCTCCTACCATCGTGCCTTTCGCCACAATTGACATCTTTTCCACCATGATACACTGTATCCGTCTGGAACTGTAGGCTAAAATAAACCACTTCTCCTTTGAGTTGCTTCATTAAGTTGCTGTGTCTTATCCAATGAATAAAGTGGCTAAGACAGTGTGTGAGAGCATTGATCAACTGGGAAGGTCTATCTAAATGTAACTGGACTGGCAAGATGGCCCAGTGGGTGGAGACACTCGTCACAAGGCCTGCGGACCTGAATTCCATCTCTGGGAGCCACAGAATGCATCAGTACCCTGGAAGCAGAGTGATCAGGAAGTGACCAGGCAGCTAACTCTGCTCTCAGCCCGCCTTCTTCCAGCAAGACTGCTGGGCCCCTGAAGTTCCCACAGGCTTGCTAAACAGTGACCCCTGCTGGGAACCAAGTGTTAAAACATTGAGCCCATGGGAGATAACTGCACATTCAAACCCCCAAATTCTGCCTTCCCAGAATTCGTCTATTTTATTTTCTACCATGCAGGAGGGTGGGCAGGGCAATACGAACATCCTACATTTCTGGAGGAGGTAGACCCTTTGCCAGATTTACCTCCACAAAAGGCGGGGACACGTTCCAATTTACACAGATCCAAGTATGGATGGAGTGTGTCTCAATCATCACACATGTGTCTATTGAGCCTCATATGCTCACACCCCCACAGAGAGTACCATTGCAGCAGCACTTCTGAGACATACCTCTCTCTCTCTCTCCTCCTCCTTCTCCTTTGTGTGTGTGTGTGCGCGCGCACGCGCGCGCGTGCATGTGTGTAGTTTTGCACAGGGTTTCTCTGTGTAGCTCTGGCTGTCTTACTCTGGAACTTACTCTGTAGACTACACTGCCTGCCTCTGCCTCCCAAGTGCTGGGATTAAAGGCGTGCACCACCACGGCCCAGCTTATATATTCTTAAAAATAAATTATTTGTGTGCTGTGAGATGGGGGGTATCAGAGTGGCTTCCAGACTGTGTTACACATAGTCCAGTAATGAATGTCTCCTGACAGAAAGGCCAACAACTCCATAGTTGTTAATTCCACAAGAATGGATGTCTTGGCAGTTCCTGTCTCAGGGAGATCTAGAGAGCTGCCCGTCAGGCTATGTTGGAATACTGAAGTAGCAGGTTCAAACACCAGGAGAGGAATGCCTCAGCAGCAGGATAGATGAGCTTGCAAGTGAGAGTGAGAGCAAGCAGGCAAAAAGCAAACACTTCCTTCTTCCATGTCCTTTTATGTGGGCTGCCAGCAGATATGTGGCCCAGAACTGGGCTGGATCTTCTCACCTCAAATGATCCAGTCAAGAATAATCCCTCAGAGGCCTGCCTAGCTGTTTGGGTTTTAGTTGATTTCATATGTAGTTAAGCTGACAACCAAAATTAGCATCACAGATTTCCACACAAAACATCATGGTATACACACTGCACAAACAAACAAACAACTCTACATTCTCTGTCTCTTGGCTAGTGGTCACCCCCCATTCCATGTCACAGGACTGGACTGAGAATATTTTCCAATTGTTTTTAACCACTCAACTTTGTCACCACAGGTCAAATGCTGTCATAAACAATACAGAAGCGAGGGGTTGGGGGATTTAGCTCAGTGGTAGAGCGCTTGCCTAGCAAGCGCAAGGCCCTGGGTTCGGTCCTCAGCTCTGGGAAAAAAAAGACAACAATACAAAAGTGAAAAGTTGTGACTCTGTTTACAAAGCAAAGCATAAGGCTGCATCTGGCCCATGAGCATAAGAATTCATCAACCTTTTCTCTAGAAGGGACAAAAAACAAAACAACCCAGCTCTCGGCTCTTCACCGCTTTGGCGGTGGGGGCTGTGAGCCCAAGCTGCAGCTTGTAATTATAATAAAAATATCCTCATGTGATTTGCAACGGACTCAGCTCCTGGTGGTCTTTTGGGGAATCATGATTCCGGCACAACATACTTTGGGGGCTCGTCCGGGATCCCCAAGACCTCGCAGGACTCCTGAGCCAGAGGATCGGAAGCCCGGGCTTCCACATGGTATGTGATGTCTCGCTGCCATCTTGAGACTGCCACGTGGACTGTGATGTAGCCACCATCTTGAGATTCCTGTATGAAATGTAATGAGTCTGAGTCCGCCATCTTGAGATAGCCACATGGCATGATCTTCACCTGGTTGACTCTATTCTGGGATCAGCTATGGACTGCAAGCTGAAATCTGGATTTCCTGAAAGCTGACATGATTGCTCCCTGCCCCTTTGGGTAGATCAACTAACCAGATGTTTCTGAGGACTGCCCCATTGCCCAGCCTTTGACTGGCATTTCAGCCTCCCTAGTCCCTGATGCCAACGGTCCTATTGTCAGCGCTGAAGCAGTTTCAGAAGATGAGACCCTCGGCCCCAAATCCCACCTAGCAGGCTGAAATGCTAAGTCAAAAGGGGGCTCCCTGACATTAGCTCTTATCTTGGGGACCTAGTTGGTTAAAATAAGAACTAATATTGCAGCAACTGGACCAAAAGCCTACAGCACCCGGTATCCCCAGGCGGTCTCCCATCCAAGTACTAACCAGGCCCGACCCTGCTTAGCTTCCGAGATCAGACAAGATCGGGCGCGTTCAGGGTGGTGTGACCTAATTGGTTAAAATAAGAACTAATATTGCAGCAACTGGACCAAAAGCCTAGAGACCCTAGAGAAAAAAAATTCCAGAGGATGGTTTAAATCTTGGTATAATAGTTCTTCTTGGCTTACTACCCCTATAAAGAGACCCCAACTTATGACAAAGGTGTCATATCTGGAAGACCCAAGATTGGGTCTTCAAATGATCATGGGAAGGGGGAAATGAGAGACCAAGAGATTAAAGGTAGCTATTTTTAGTGCTTGAGGCCTAAAATAGTTGGGTGGGGAGGTCCAGTGGAAGAACTCGCCTTACCACATTCTTTACCCACATACTA
>CM053753.1:40642909-40703156 GCA_028658305.1 Pachyuromys duprasi | reverse complement strand
ATGTTAAGGATGCAGAAGATTTAACTGATGTGCAAAGACATTTTAGGAATATCTGAACTAATTATATTTTCTTGAAAGTATACTTATAAGGCGTATATGTAACTGAAAGTAAGCCAGAGCTTTGGCAGGACCAACCCTCTGGCTCCAGGCCCAGGCCCGTGGTACCAGCAGCTCTGGCAGTCAGTGCAGGGTTGGGACTCCAGCTTCAGTGGCTTAGAGTCCCCTGACAGACCAGAGTTCTGAATCCAAAGGTCCCAGAGATCATTGTAGGACTGAGAGTTGTACTTTATTGCTTCCAGAAGCCATGCTGGGTCTGTAGTTCTGAGCATGACTCCCAGGGTTGTCACATAAGCCAAACTCTGAGAGGGTTTGACTCCGACTGGTCTCCTTGGAGTTCAGTGTGCAGACTGACCATTGACCAAGTTGGGGTGTTTCTGGGACTCTATGACAGCCAGCACCATTTCTACCCAGAGCCTATGGCACAATTCCACATGTACATCACTCTAGGAAGGTCAAGAAAACAAAACACCCAGATGGACTCAGGAGACAGGGGAGTCAAAACTGAAGGACTCACTCCAATAGATGCATAAGACACATCAAAGAGAGAACGCAACCACCTTCATGACCATGTCTACCCAGCCAACTGCTGTAAAGTGAAACCCAGGATTAGAGAGAGAGCTGAAGCCTGGGAGAGTGGCCCACAAGAGGGAAGCTGCACAGATGTATTGGCAGATGGATGAACAAATAGTGAGTGAGTGGTGATCTGGAGTCTTGGTGTTTGAATAAATTAATACTCTTATAGAAAATTCAAGCAAACAGATGCACAAACCAAGGAAATCTAGTCATGAACTTAACAAAAAAAGTGAATGGGGTAGAGAGTAGAAAGTAAAAAATATTGAGAAAAAAATCAGGAGATTGAAATATTGAAAAAAGAACTACTTGGAAATAGTTGAAATGAAATAAATTGTAAAAAAAAAAAAAGAAATAAATTGTCAATCAATTTACATCAACTGTCAAATCTACATCAGAAAGCATACCAAGAGACAAGTCCACACAGAAGACTGGATCTCATGGATTCAGTAAAAAGTAAAAACAATAATTCAAAAGACAGAAATAAGCGAAAAATTAGAGAGCACAAACAATATTTCCAAGAAGTTTGGGTTACATTCAAGAGGCCAAACCTAAGGATTCAGGGTGTAGAAAGGAGTCGAGGTAAAATCAAGCAGAACAGACAGACCATTCAATGAAATTATAGCAAAAATGCCCTCACCCTGGAGAATGAAGTAGGCATCTCAACTTAAGAAGTATTTAGAACCCCAAACAAACATATCCAGGGGAGAAACTCTCCATGATACATTGACACATTGTAGTCATGATGTAAAAATACAAAGCAAAGTTGGCCTCAGAGACACACATCTTTAATCCCAGAACTCAAGAGGTAGAGGCAATTGGATCTCTGAGTTCACGGTCAGCCTGGTCTACACAATGAATTCCTGGACCCCCAGAGATACATAGTGAAAGCCTCTCAAGCCAACCAACCAAACAAACAAATAAAAAACAAGAAAAAGAAACAATACTAAAAGCAGTAAAAAGCAATTCACATGCAAAGAGAAATATCAGACTCTCGCCAGATTTTTCATCAGCAACCATAAAAGCTAGAAAAGTATGAAATGAAATATTTCAAGGTCTGAAAATGCCCCCTGGACCTCCAAAGCTCTGTGTCACTTTTCCCTCATTACCCGGCTCTCCTCATGGTGTCCACATCTTTGGCTCTCTAGCTCGGATCTAGCTTGTACCCTTCCCTTTCATTCCTCCAGCCTTGAGGAACAATGATCCAGGCCCTCTGCCGCACCCTTTCATTTACTCACCCAGAACAGGCTGATGCAGAGGATGATCGAGGCACCTGCCTTTCCCCGTGTAACTCCTCCCATGCAGAGGCAAGCCCCTGCCGGGCTACCACAGCAGCCTCGGGTGCATGTCTTCCTACACAGGGCAACAGTCACACAACTGCAGTGATAGCTTGAGAGTGGTCTCTCCCTGCATGTGCTGCTCAGGAACTGCAATACTCTAGCTTCCCCGCCCTTTTCAGAGTGTCCTCGTATGCACAAGAGCAAGCACGCCAAGTCCCTACCACAGAGAAGACGATGGACACTGGTGTTCTCCCCCATGGACACTCCGTCTCTGGGTAGCTCGGCATCAGTGGCACGTTTTGCTAACCATGCAACCAACACCAATGGCCATTTGGGGATTTTTCTCACAGGCCCAGCCTTCATTGCCTCACTACCCAGAGCAAAGGGCGCACAGCTGCTCCTCCCAAACTCACCTTTGGTTCTGCTGTGCTCCAGGTTGGGCTGCTTTGCTAACTTTCTCTAGTGGAGATGTAAACAAAAGTCTATTCAGGCCAGACTGGGCACAAATGACAGACCACAGTATGATTTCCCCGAAGACTGCCTTGGCAAATTCATGAATTTTCTATGCTTTCTTGCAAACACCAGGTGGGCAGTTACTCACAGAACTCGAGACCACCCAAGAGGAGCATCACACAGAGTCTCACCCTATCAGGGATGATGATGATGTCATGGGAGTTGCATCACAAAGTCCCCTCACAGTTAACCTTTCCTTTTTTACATAGACTAACATCTACTGTGGTCACTGTGAGGGAATCAGGGCTGGAATAATAGCTCGAATCCCAGGCGAGGGACTCCCTGCCAGCCCCCCCCCTACCAGGAAATGCCAACAATAGCCTTGCCTATCGCTACAATACTTTGATCGTTACTATCCAAGGCTATCAGGCCAACCTAATCTTTGCCTCAAAATGGCATCATATTATGTCTGAAGAAAGGACATAATATCTGAAGGAAAAAAAAATGCCACACAGCAGATGGAGTAGAAAATGTGTAGATGAATGGATGAATGAATGAGTGGATGTAAAGATAAGTAGGTAAGTGGGTGGATGAATGAAAAGCTAAAGAGATGAATGTACAACTTGTGTGTGGATACACGGATAGAAGGATGGGTGGATGACAAGAGTAGAAGAGGCCTGGTTGGCTGGTTAGAGACACTGACAGATGAATAGATGGATAGTTATATTGACAGAAGGATGAAATGGACAGAAGGGTGTCTATGGATGGGCAATCCAGACTCAGACTTTCAGAGCAAGATCTGAGCCCACCACGAACTCACCTGCTGAGTTGTTGTCCCAGAGCAGGGTGGCTTAGGAGTTGTAGTCCAGGGATTCCACATAGTCACATGCAGGAAGGGCAAACATTGCCACTTGAATGCTTCTTCTGGTACTGTAGGAAATGGGGGGAAGGCCCAGAAGTGACCCTGTTCGCTGCTCCAAGTCCCACTCAGAGTCACACTGATGACCCCCTCACATGCCACTAGTGAGCTGTAGACATGGTGCCTCTGGGCTATCCACTGGGAGGGGTCATCCAGAAGTGAGAGTCCTCCAATGGGCTCGAGGGCAGAGGGACCCACTGTGGAGCACGTGGGCCTGGGGACTGCAGCTCCGGAAAGTCCGCCATTCCATCTTTTCCTTTCCCCTCTGTTTAACTAGGAGGCTCCGGAGTCCAGCAAAAGCAGTTAACTTCTGATGGCCACAAGAAGAGGGAGAGAGACCCTTAAGAGGTGTCCACAGGCCCAAGGCCAGAGACTCAAAGGTAGCTTAGAGCACCAGACTGTAGCTATTACTAGATGGGAGAGAAAAAAGGATGGGAGGGGGTAGAGAAGAGATCCTTGAATCTGATTTCTTTCCTTTTGTTTCTTCTTTGCTTGTAGCTGGTCTTTGCTACTTTGTGGGTTTTTCTCTCCACCCTTTCCGCCCCCTGGTTTCACCCCTTGTCACTAGATAGGAGAGAAAGAAAGAAAGAGGGGAGACAGAGAGACAGACAGATCTGTATGGTTAATTTTTATAAAATTGTTTGGTTCTCAGTTTCTGTCTTAACCTAGCTATCACACAAATTGAGACTTTCTAATATTTGTTTAACAATAAGCTTCACAACATAGTAACTGAGCAGTTGTGGCTCTATTCTTTACTCTCTAGACTAGTCTGGTTTCCTCCAATGTACATCCCAGAGATTCTTGGACTTTGGAGCTTTCTGCTCCAGCTCTCTCTTCTGAGGTCTCTGACCTCTCCTGTGGCTAAATTTCTTACTTCCTCCTCCAATTCCTCCTCCCCTGGATGCAAGGAAGTCCAGCCTTATACTCCTCCCTGCCCATCAATTGGCTGTAAGCTGCTTATTGACGTATCAGGGGGCAATTGGGAAGCAGAGTTTACACAACCTTGAGACAGGAGATTCTCAGAACAAGGATTGCAACAATAAATCTTATGCCTACATCAATCTCTGAATCTGATTTCTTCTCGTTTTTTTTTCTTTCATCATAACTACTACTAACAAACTGCAACCAACTCCCTGTACTGCTGACAACCCCCCCCCCCCCAATTGGGGTGCTAGCCTTTATACCCTCTGAAATTTTCCCTGAATTCCAAATGTTACACAATTGCAGAAACTATCTGCAGCTGGCAAAACCATGCCTCTGCTAGAGGACCAGGCAAATCACAGTCAGCTGCTTTGAAGCAGCCTCATACCCCAAACCTGGGACTAAAACTTAAAAAAAAAAAAAACCTATTTTTAAAAGAAACCCAAATTCCAGAATTCTTATTACACCAGACTCCTTCCAAAACAGAATGGCAAGCAGGTCTCTTGTGTACAGGGGAAGTTTCCTTACAGTGGGGTGAGCGAGAGGGGAGATCCTGTAAATTCAGATGACCAGCAGAGGGTACACAGTGGACGTGTTTGGGTTCCTCAGTTACATTAGCCTCAGCGCTCCATCTGTAAAATGGGGGCAATAGCAATGCATGGCGTAGGTGTGTTCAGAGAACTACCCAGTGGAACAACAGCTGGAAGCTGGCATCTTGGGTGGTGCTGAGTGTGTCTCTATGAGACAGCGTCCATCAGAGCAATGGGGAAAATAAACCGAAGACTGTGAAGGCATGGTTGGCTGCAGAGATGGGCTGTGCTGGCTAACTGCATCTGTGTGTGTGTGTGGGGGGGGGGGGTTGGCAGTCTCCGCTTCCACCACATCTTCCACTGGGTACCCTTCTAACACTGGGTGGCAAATGGCTCTCACCTGTGGTGTGGGCTAAGGCTGTGCTCAAGATGTGAAATGCATGTATCCGAATGGCTTGGTTCCCCAGTGTCTCCATGCCATGGGTGGATAAACCCATTCACAGGTTCACAGAGAGCTGGACTATTGGACGGTGGCCTAGTGGAGTACGTGGGTCTCTGGGGGCACATCCTTAGAAGTGAGATCGTGTCCCTAGTCCTTTGCCCTCACTTGCCCCATCCTGCTTCCAATCTGCTGTGGAAGATGGGCATCTCTGCTGCACAATACCCTACCACACCATAGGCACAGAAACAGACTCCAGTCATCGTGGATGGACTAAGCCCTCTGACGTCTTGAGCCAAAGCTTCCTCCTTCAATTTGACCTAAAATATTTTGTCATAGTGTTGGAAGAGCTAACAGAGATGCCGGAGACACAAAGAGGATTAATGATTCTCTAGTTATCACTTGGAACAATCCATAAGAAATCACTTAATCACTTTCAACCTAAGTGCATGTCCAAGAGAGAAAGAAAGCACCTTTGTTTAAGAGCCTATAATCCAAGAAGGACCAGTGGGTGGCGCCAGAGCACATCCCGTCTTCCACCTGGAGCCGGCCTTTAACAGCAAGACAATGCACAATTTTTGCCGGACCCTTTCAAGCAAGATCGCTTCCCTTTCCAGGCACTTAATGGTCAGTGTGATCAGGCCAGGCTGCTTTGGAAGCTCTTGAGCGTTCTTCTGGAAGTCTTGGATTTATTTTGATTCAGTGGTCAATTTGACACAACCCTACAATCACTTGGAAAGAAGAAATGTCCTCCCCTGAAGAATTGCCTTGATCAGATTGGCCTGTAAGTTTTCTTTTCTTCCTTTGTTTTTCGAGACAGGGTTTCTCTGTATAGCCCTGACTGTCCTGGAACTTTCTCTGCAGATTAGGCTGGCCTTAAACTCACAGAGATCTGCCTGCCTCTGCCTCCTGAGTGCTGGGATAAAGACTTGTACCACCATTGCCCAGCAAGACACTTTCCTGATTGTTAGTTGCTGGAGGGACAGCCCCTTGTGGGTCATGGTGTTTGTCACTCCAACAGTATAGCAAACTAAACCAGAAACCCACGGCGCTAACATGCAAGGTAAAAACATTCACACTTTCTAGGAAATGAAGGACGTGAGCCCTGTTGATTCTGAGTCAACAGTGGGAAAAATAATACCCACTGAGCATGAACATGTAGACAAACTGACTTTTTTTTTTTGAGACAAGAGTTTCACTATGTAGCCACAGCTTGCCTTCACCTCAGAGCTTCTCTGGCCTCTGTTGGTCTTAAAGGTGTGTGCTACTGTGCGTGGGGAAAGAGACACTTCATATTTGGCAATTCAAAATCCTCAGGGTGGCCCTCCCCTTCTCACTTCCTCCTCCTTTTCTCTCTTCTCCTCCCTACCCTTTGAAACAGTCCCTTGGTGTACAGAACCCCGAGGCTCCTATTTCTGTTGGAAGTTAAGTTCTTTAACATGTTCAGCAGGATGCCTCTGGGGGCTCCCCTGGTCTCCTTGGTCTGTTCACTTTTTCTCTCCCCTCCCCCCACCCCGCCCAGTGATTTTGAGTTACGAACTATGTAATTCACTTTTTCAGAACAGAAAGCATTTGTTGAGAGTCACCCCCGCCATGTGTTCAGCATGGCCCCTTTACATCTGCATTTCCAGGGCCTGGCACAGTGCACGGACACATTGGAAATGCCCCGGTAGAAGTGCTCAAGAATGATAGATTGCTAAGTGAACCGATGCTGTCTCCTCACCACCCATGCCTAACCATTGCACTGGGCAAGGTCCTGGAAGTCCACTCCTTGAAGGTGTTATCTGCAACACATTCTGCTGGAAGTCATCCCAGAGACCATCTATTTGAGAAGCCATTCTAAAAGGGAGCTTGCTGAGCTAAGTCCTGAACTCTGCCCACCACACAAGCCCAGCTGGCAGCCCTGGAAAGGGCTCATTTTTCAGCTGGCAGTCACTGGGGGTAAAGTTGGCCAACCGAGGTGATGCTGCTGTGTGGGTCTTCAATGGTCCCAAAAGGTTAGGGTTCACCTCCAGCTTGGCATCAGCAAGAGGGGCTGGAACCGCTAAGGGGTGAGCTAGTGAGTGCTTTTGTATTCCTGGAGGTATACTGTGGAAGACTTCCTTGGGGATCTACAGACTCAACAAAATGCCGATCTAAATTCCAGTGCTGGGCTGAGGGGATAGCTTCGAGGTACCACACTTGACTAGTTTGCAGGAAGCCTTAGCTAGATGCAGCTTAAAGTGTCCATCATAGATGAATGGAGTCAAGGAAGTGTGGTCTGTCTGAAGCATGGAATAGTAAAGAAGGAAATCCAACTATTCATGACAGGATGGATTAGCCTAAAACACATTATGCTAAGTCAAATAAGCCTGTCCAGGGGGACAAATGTCAGGATTCTAATTATAGGAAGTGTCTATAATAGTTGAAACGCTTAGCATCCTGGAATAGAATCGTGTTGCAGAGCCTGAGAGAGAGAGAGAAACTGCAGAGCTGTTCTTCAGTGGACACAAATTTCCAGTTAAGCACCAGTTAAATTCTGCAGATGAGTTGCCCTGTCATCCTGCCTTTGACTGGCAGCACAGAGAGGGTAGGTCTCATGTGAAAGGTTGCTATTGAAAACAAAACCAAAGCACAGGGATGTTGGTGGAGGTGTTTGGTGCCTTGCCAGTTGCGTGGCATCAGGACCAGATTTTATGCACAGACTGACTCATATGCACACATTAAATGTGTATATGTGTCTGTATTTCGGTAAGATTTAACACACAAAAAAGGAAAGGAAACCAAATTTGAATGCCTCTGAAGAGATGCAATGATGTCCTATTCATAGTTTGAACAAATTCCTATATAAATCTGAGCTGCCGCTTTGCAAATACTCAAATGTTGGTTTAAAAATTTATGTGGAAACTCATAAGACTAAATATGGAGAGCTTCTTGAAGAATGACAAGGGTGAAGGACTCACAGTGTCCAGTGTAAAGGGCAGGAGAGAGTGCTTTCTCAGGTTCCCAGCATTCACTGTCAAGTCATGATGCTCAGTGCAAAAAGTGAAGTTGGGAGGTGGGAACCCCTCACGCTGGTGGCTGGTTGATTTTCAATGGGGGGTGACAAAGCTACTAGGTAGGGAAAGGGCAGCCTTTCAACAAGCATTGTCTAGATGATGGTGTCTCACTCAAAGAATGACGGACTTGTGTAGTATTTACTCCTCCTCTCCTTGCTGCGACAGCACACACACCCCCACATACAGAGAGAGAGAGACAGAGAGAAAGACACACAGAGAGAGAAGGGTAAGGGAGGGAGGGTGTCATATACAGTCATCGTGGCAGGGAAGGCTTGGTGGCAGGAGCTTGTGGTCAAGTAGCACAGGATGAGCTGGTGCTCAGCTCCCCTGGCCTTGTTCATCAGTCGGGACCAGGCCATCTGGGATGCCATCCTCAGTTAGGATAGGCCTTCCCACTTCAAGCCAACCCAGCCAGAAACCCTCTCACAGACATGCCAGAGACTTGCATGCTAGGTGATCCCAGAGTCTGCCAGTTGCCCATCAGTCTATATTATCCATCATAGACCTCTACCACGAAAACACGAAGCTCACTAACAGGAATGCAGTGAGATGTGAGAGTGCTGAAAGCATCTGTGAGTCGAGAACCACACCCCACACAACGGAAGGAAATGGTGTCCCAGAAGAGCCAATATCTTTAAAAAAAAAAAAAAAAGAGGAATGCTAAAAGGTGAACTAATTGTCAACCTCAAGGTACAGGCATTTACAATAACCAGTCAAGAGGGGACTACAACCAAAGCTACAGTGAAAACTCACACCCATTAGAGGGGCTGCAACAAGCTAACCACAGTGACATTGGCGTTGGCCTGTGGAAGTGTCTCATCCAACCCTGATGGAAGCACAAAGCAGACAGCTGGAGTTACAGGGAGGCCAGGAGTCCACTCTCTGGGTATAATGTTCCCATGAAAGCTTCCTCGGGAGCACTGATTGCAGCCAAACAACCAAAATGATAGAGAGAGAAACAGTGCAGCCGACTGAGGGCTAAAAGGGAGATACCAGCTTCCCATAGCGAAATTACTACTGCGGAAAAGGTGCCCTGGGGCACATTCTCAACATGGATGAACCGCAGAAACATTTTGCTTATCAAATCGAGCCAGACACAGAAGACAGCATTGCTACAGAATGGAGGCATTTCTGTGACTGCCAGGTGGGTGGAGAGAGACAGACTCTACAAGGTACAGGGTCTCCTTTGAGGGCAACGGTGTGTGTAAAATTTACATATATCCTGGGGCTGGAGAGATGGCTCAGCACTCGCATAGCGGCTTGTGACCACCTCTAACTCCAATTCCAAGATATGTGATGCCCTCTTCTGGCTTTAAGCTGTTTTCAAAATGTGGGTTTTTTGAAACATGAGGTTTTAACACGAGGTTTTGGTTTGTTTTTTTTTTCTCACATGGTATAACATCTTTGTGATTTAAATCAACTAGTTATTCCTTGAGTCAACAACTGAATTCCCACAGACTTCGGTGGGCTAGGTAAGTGGGCCTTTTGGGACCCCACTGTCTGCTGGCTGCTCATTTCTGTGCTTCTGAGTGGGAAGGCAGCTTGTTTTATGATGGATTGATCCCCTACGTGCAAACTTTGAATCCATTGTTATCTTTTCCGTGATCTGCAGCAAGGTGCTTGGGAAATGCTACTTGGACCTCTGTCTCTAGCTGCTAAGGAGCCACTGGGTCACAGTGAGGCTTAGGGCAGCAGACCTTGCACTTTGTCATAGTTGCTGTTCCATTGCTGTGAAGAGACACCGTGATCAAGGCAACTTACAGAAGAAAGCATTTAATTGGAGTGACAGTGATGGGTGAGCCCATGATCATCACAGCGGAAGGATTGCAGCAGGCAGGCAGGCATGATGCTTACATGATACCATAGGCAGGAGTCAGGGAGAGAAAGACTGGGCCTGATGTGGGCCCACCCCCAGCGACGAGCCTCCTCTAAAAAGCCCATGCTTTCTGATTCTTCCTAAAACAGTCCCACCAACTAGAGACTAAGTGTTCAATGGCCTATGGTGGCCATTCACATTCAAATCACCACAGTGTACATTTAAAATAACCCCAAAGATTGAATATGTAGAAATACTTTCTTTTTAATTTTATTTTCTGAGACATTCATACATGAGTACAACGCAATTGTCATTATTTCTATCCCTCCCACTCCCAACTTTAGGCACGGTGTCCTCCGCCAGACCCCCCTGATCTAATTCATGACATCTATAATCATATATACATATAACTATATATATATGTATATATATATACATATAATAAATATCCTACTGAGCCCTATTAGTGCTCCTATATGTACTTAGGCTTAGGCAACCAGCAGGGTCCCATCCCTGAAGAAAACTGGCTCTTTCCCTCTCAGTGACTGTTGACTACTCGTGACTCTTCTGAAGCCCCACAAGGGGTGGGGCCTTGTGACCCTTTCCCAGCTCTGGTTGGCATGTGGCTGGTGCAGCCTGTGTTGACAGTTTACAGATGCAGCTTCCCCGTGCTGCCCAGAGGACACGCTCTCAGAGCAGCTGAGGTCTTGTCTCTATCACAGTTCTCCCTGAGCCTTAGGTGCACGTGTGATACATCTGAGGCTCTTTACTGTCACTTACCCTCAGCATTTTGACCAGTTGTGTTTCTCTGTAATACCTGCCATCTGCTGAAACACACACACACACACACAAACACACACACACACACACTCTTTGATGAGGGGTGAAAGCCGCACTTTATCTAGAGACACGTATTGAGGAACACTCCATCGATAAGAGGCACAAAACCCGGGCGCACCTCAGTGTGATCGCCCGTTCCCAAGGGCTTTTAGTCAAAGCATGGAATAGTGCTCAGTTCCCTGTTTTCCAATGTAGGAATGTTAACAGGACATGCTTGCTAGTGTTTCATTATTTTGAAAAGAAAACAGAAAAATACTCAAGAAAACATGTCTGGTGTTTCATAAGCGTCACCTAAAAAAAATCTTCAGTTGTGTGTCTGGAAGAATTAACAGGGCCTGTTGTCATGGTGACTTCTGGAGAAGGCACACATTCACAGCTGCAGAGGGGTGTGGCCTTACTGGATCCCTGCAGAGGTCTGAGTTCACAGCTCCTGGAGAAGCCAGCTGTCATGTGATGCCAGGTGTGGCGGATGACTGTGACCCCTATGTTATGGTTGAGTACACTGCATTTACACTAGAGGGATCCCCTCAGAACACATCACAGGGCAGCAAGGCGGGGCAGAAGAACCAGTCAGTTCCACCAAGGCAGAGATCCCTGACCCTCGGAGATCTCTGGGTCATGCCCTGGATAGCAAACCTATGACTTGTCTTCGTCTTGCCAAATCCTCCTGCCTCAAGATGGTAGCAGAGAAGTAATTGGCTTCCTAGAGAAGGGCCCTGATCTTAAGGAATGGCCCAAACCCTGAGTCAACTCTTGGCCATTTCACCCTCTGAACAGGCAATGCCTTTCTGCTAGACGAAGCCCTATGAATACCCGGGGCGAAAAGGTTCCTGCTGCCTCACAGTACTGACCACCCTGGAGGGCCAGTCATCTGCTGCCCTCCTAACTGGCTAGAATTCAGAGCATTCTAAACCAACTGCCGAAGGCAGTCGCATAGATAATTAGCCTCTCCCTAACTGACCATATCTGGAGACAAGCAGTTGAGCTCAAAGAACCAGGAAGGTGGCACCAGGCTTCAGCTGTCTCAGGGAAAGTCTTTGGGCTCCTGGTGTCTTTGTTGACTAAAGTCCAACCTAGTGGCTGAACGTGTGGACAAGGCCAGGTTGAGAGCTGGCAGCAACATACCATTCCTTGAGCTCACAGCCTTTGCTTACAGTCTCAGTCTTGATATGCAAATTGCATTACCGCGTCAGCATTGAGTGGAAGGGCATCTGTGGGCGTGTCAGATGCCCTGCTGACACAGCTGGTCACTTTCCTAGACTGCAGACTCAGTTTCTGGTGTGTCTTATGTTTGAATGTTTTAGCGTCTTTGCTTCTTAATCTACAGTCTTAGAAGGCAGGTTTAAAACAGGGGTGACTGTTGAGACACTGGTGGCAGAAGGCCAAAGGATAGTATTGTCTTTTTCAGACTCCTGATTCTCTTGCTCTCTTGACCACCGGTGGCCAGATGGGTGGAGTACGGCTTAGAAAGAGGGGTCTCGCAGCGTGCTGTGAGCTTGACGCACAGTGGGGCTGACCAGAGGACACAGTCCTCATTGAGAGTAGGCAGTACAGTAGCCAAAGCCTGGGGTAGTCTTCCTCAGGTCCAACTTACGACACAATGTGACACTTGACCTTCTGTCCTCAGTTCCTGCTCTGTGATTCTGGGCTGTTCTCAGGGTCTACTTGTATTGTGTGAGGTATGATACGAAGCTGCAGGCAAAGCCTGAGGAAAAAACGACGGCTGCATTCATGGTGTGCCCAAACACCCAGCATCTCAGGCCCGCAGTGCGAGCCAGGTGTGCGGGTGGTGGTGTCTGGAAAGGAAATGTGGGTGGGAAAAGTTACATGGAAGATAGGTACTATCCAGGGTTCCCACGGGTCTGACGCTTTTTGTAGCTTATGCAGAGGATCTGTTATCACTCACGTGACCCCACATTGACCCTATGGGGTGAGTTGTGTGTGAGCTGAACAGTGGTTGTGCTCACTGTTTTACAGATGGAGAGGGGGTGATAGGCCATAGGTGTGAAATGTTGGTTCCTTGGGAACAGAGATTTTCACACTTGAGTCCTCTGGTCATGCTCTGATCAGAGCAAGGGCCTCCTGCGCTCCATTGCCCAAAGTTCATTAGCCCCGGGTGGCTCTGGGAGATAGTAGATGTCCTGTATGAGGCCTGAGCCAATAGGGCAACAGCTAGCCCAGACTTGGCTTAGGTCAGCCCTGACCAAATAAACCATATCATTTTCCTGACAGGCTGCTGTTTGCAGAGCCACCCCAGCCCACTTTGGGTCTCTCTTCCCCAGCGTCTGAACTGTATCCCAGAATCCTCAGCTGCCTCCTGGAGGCCAGCACTTACTAGTGCTTTCTCTGGCTCCAAAGTGGGTCAGCTCTCAGGCTTTTCCCCGACCACTCACAGAACACTGTGCCCAAGAATACTTCTGGATTTAGCTTGCCAGGCCTGGATGTGCCTGGATGAGGACAACGTGGCCAATCGCTCCATGCTGCAAAGGCTGATGGAGGAAGCTGTTGTGCCCACACGTGGTCATTGCTGACCTGAGAGCAGGCAGAGGAGGATCTGGCTGAGAACAGACAGCATCTGCTCCACACTAAGTGCGCTCCTCCTGACCACCTCCCTCCTTAGCATAGCCTACTCCCACAACCTGCCACTCAGCCCAGCTGCTGGGGCCCAGGCTTGGAGACAATGCTCTTCTTCAAGAGGCCCCTTGATGGCCACTGCACTGGAGATCCCTCCTTGCAGACTATCTAGGCCCTGCCACACACACACACATACACACACACACACACACACACACACACACCGTTCCTCCTCCTCACTCTCCCAGCAGTGCCCAAATGGAAGGATCCTGTTCCCATCAGCTCCATGAGCATCCTACTCTGGAATCTAAGTTTCTTCCCTTCCTGAACATCTCTGATAGATTATCAATGGCTGGCATCAGATTTGGCAAATCTGGTTAGGCACATTTGTTCTGAACTCACCTTCCCCATGGTGTTTGATCCAAAGTGTGGCAATGTTTCTTCCACCTAGATCCAGGCTCTGTAAGAGAGGGCATCCTTTCTGCCTGAAATATTGGGTAGAATTCAGATGCAGCTCCCTGGCATGAAGGATGCTTTGTAGAAAAATGCACCTTTCTGTTGTTTTGATGTTTATTATTGCACAGTATGACTACACATGAAATGTCGGTCCCTATAAATTTATACACCTGCCACTGCTGACACCCAGATCAGCAGAGCCGTCTAGTTCAGTCATGCAGCAGTCTCCTGTGGGTGGAAAAGTACTGTCTAACTTGAAAAGTTATGAGAGGGAAATGAGTTAGGGTGCGCACATTCCGAGCACAGTTGGTTAGAATGGGCATGGCAGTGTGCTCAAGGAAAGAGGCCGAGTCCGACGTTCCCCAGGGCTTTCTGCTGTAGCAGGAAAGTTGGTGCTTGGCAGGCAATGTGCTCACAAAATTCACTGTTTACCTTGTGTAGGCTTTTTGTGCTTTGGCATAGAAAGATACATACATACATGTATACAACAACAGTAGATACATCTGGTTTAAAGTTAAAACTTTAAATATGTAATGTATTTCTGAAGCTAGTTCTAAATCTATACAGTTAAAAAGTAAGCAATCGTAAGTTTACTCTGGTAAGAGGACAAGATGTGAAGATGGCTCCTGTTCTCTAACCTAAGGCTCGATGTGAAAGTCTCAGTTTGGGGACCTCAGGTCACTGCTCCCCCACGAGTCACTCTGAGCATCCATAGCTCAGACACAGGATCTTGTCACTGGGGACACAGAAATGAACAAGCAGGGGCACCTTGTGGGGAAGCTGTGTATAATTACAGGCCTCCTCAGCCCTAGAAGGTGGCCTTGGGCTCCAAGGCCAGCTGTCTTTTTTCTGATAAGGACACAGTGGTTAAACTGTTGAGTTTAGGGGAAAGGCCTGGTTCAGACCTTTTCTCTCATAAAAGAAAGGTTTGTGAGAGTTGACAGCAGGGCAGAGTCTGAAAGCCTGAGCCATGAAGGGGGAACAAAGTGTTTTTTTAGTCACAGGGAATGACGCAAGAGCCAGGACACTTTTTAGATAAGTATATGGGAAATTCCACAAAACAATGTGCCTAATTAGTAGAAGTTTCTTCCCTGCCCGGGCAATTTCTTTCTGTTTAGGGCTTTGCGTCCTGGAAAGCTCTTTCCAGGAGAGACAGCACCCTGCTGGTAAACCTCCTCCTGGGAGCTCACCTCCCCGTCTCCTGTCTGGGTGGACCACTGACAGTGAACCTGACACAAGCGGAAAAGGTTTTTACAACAGTGGATGGAAAGCACCATCAGGCGCCCCGAGGAACACCACCTCTGCTGACCATGGTGGAACCAAGACCTGCACTGCGAACAGGCACTGCTTTCAGGAACCTTTTCCTTTTCCTGAAAATAATTATCTTCTCCATTGCCAACAAACGTTGTCTGTGCCTTTCAATAGAAACAATTATGTTGTGGTGGTTTATATATTTATATATATATGACATATATAAAACATACGATATAATGCAGAAAAATGCCATTTAAAGTGGAATAAATAAAATAGTTTTAATAAATAAATAAAATAAATCCACCTATGCTTATATCAGCACAAAAAAAAATGAAAGGAACACAAGCAATTCATGATCCTTCCCACATATCCCAAATTGACACTGCTGTGAGTTTGCCTTGATTTTTTTTTTTGCATGTGCTTTATTATACACATGGAAAGCCTATAGAAACCCAGTATTTTCAGTATCGTGAGGTCTTCATAGAGCCACACAGCTGAGGACCCCCAGAGCTCACACCCCAGCCCTCTGGGATGCTACAGTGGTCCTCTCTGGGTACCAGAATCTGATCAGTGCCCACAGGAATTGCCGTGTTGTAGGAAGTGGGCTGCCTTGCCTGCATGAGGGAGTTGGCGCCTCTCTCCACTCTGATTTCCCGGAGCAGTGTGAGAGAAGGTGGCCAAGGTGGCCTCAGCACTGCCCCGCCCCCCTCAGTGGTAAGAGGTTCTTACCGGATCTCCTGTTCCCTCTCCTTGCACAGTTCTTCCTTTTGTTCAAGTCCCTTGATGCACTCACTGTTCTCTGTGTATTCCAACTCGGGAGGGGGTGGTGGGACACAGAGCAGTAGGGTGGCCCCAGCTGTTGCAACCCACTGCCTAGTTAGTTCCTCAGGATTGCTCAGCACCATTATTCAATAATGTGGAAGCCTAAGGAGGAGGAGGGTCTGGAG
This sequence comes from Pachyuromys duprasi, assembly GCA_028658305.1. Taxonomy (NCBI): domain Eukaryota; kingdom Metazoa; phylum Chordata; class Mammalia; order Rodentia; family Muridae; genus Pachyuromys; species Pachyuromys duprasi. The sequence continues at coordinate 40,687,059 of CM053753.1, read as the reverse complement.
AGACACCTTTTTAGGCAGTGAGGTCCCAAGGTCCTCCGAGGCATGGGTGAAACTGGGCGCTTTAGAAGGAGATTCATGAAAGTGCAAAAGGAATGGGGAGGAGCTGAAACAGGAGGCCAAGAGGGAAACGCGCCCAAGTGGAAGCAAATGACATGCAGGTTGTTGCTCCTTGTTCACCATTCACAGAGCAGTGATACTGACAGGGTACCCGTGGGAAATGAGTGTTTCCATTGTGGTGATTATTTTGCGTCATCCTTACTCCTCATACCAACTTAAGCATTTGGAGCCATTAGAAATAACAAACCCAAGATTAGCGGTTTCATGACTTGTTTAAACCCCCTTAGTTGGCAGGTAAGTCAAGGATTAGAAGCCACCACAGTTGGGACATATTGGAGTTTGCCCTGATCCCCACAGGGACTGGAGGGAGGGGTATTTGAAGGTGTTGGGGCTGGGGAACACAGTAGCACTGTGCAGTGGGTCTCAGAGGACCGGAAACCTCCTGTCCCCACTTCCCAGAGGTTCCTTCCCACACCTTCTCCTGACTAGCCACAGGGCGGTTCTGGGCAAGATGGACACAGGCCCCATGTAAGCAAGCAAGTGAGGTAAGGATGCATGAGTGGAGGCTGACATGAGCACAGGTTCAGCTTCTTCCTCATTGCCCTATGATGCTGTGCACACATGGCAATTTCAAGGGAAACCTTCTCATCCTCATCGGTCAACCAGATCCAGAGAATGGATTTATTAAGTATGTAACAAACCAAAGGAAAAGATTTGTAACAGGGAATGGATAGATACATGGGTGATAGATAAGTAGGGGGTGGGGAGAAAAACCTTAAAAGGATGTGCAAAACATCCAGAGGAAATGAACCTGTAAAGCTGAGGCATCAGCTGGCATTCCTGATTGAACTTTCTCTCCATGGCTGAGCTTCCCATGGCTGAGTGTCCACCTCTCTTTCCCACTGTAGGTACTTCAATAAACAGGGGATAAACAATAGTAACAAGTATTTTTATATCATGGGATAACAATAGTAACCTCTATTGGAAATAGTCCCTCTTCTTGCTGTTCTCAAGGGGACAATGTGTTTCTTTGGGGCTGTTATGCTGTCCTCCCTGTCAGAGTAATGAAGGCCACCACATCTCCACACAGAGGACTTTGGAAGACAATTTGAGGCAAACATGCTTGGCTTCTGAAATGAGGGGGCCACCTTAGCTTCCAAATCCAGTTTTTCACATGACAGTTCACATGAGCATATCATGGATGCTGTACCACCCAGGCCTGGCAGTGCCCTGGAATCCAGAAGTGCTGAAAGCAGAGAGAGAGAGAGAGTCAGCTTCCCACCTCCACATGCCACAGGCAAGGGCAGCTGTCAGCAAGTTCAAGTTTGCACCTATGTGTAGCTGATCTTTGCTACTTTATAGGTTCTTTTTCTCACCCCTTATCTCCTCCGCACCCCTGGTTTCACCCCCAACGCTAGATAGGAAAGAAATCAGAACAGGAGAGAGAGAGAGAGAGAGAGACAGAGACAGAGACAGAGACGGAGATCTCTGAATCTAATTTCTTTCCTTTTGTTACTTCTTTGACCAGGCTCCTACTAACAAACCACAACAAACCTAAATGACTGACAACCACTGAGCACTCCCTCTCAGGGCTCTCATATTTATGTGCCCTCCGAAAAGCTCCCAGAATTCCAAAAGTCACACAATAGCAGAAAGTATCTGCAGCTGAAAAAAACCACACTTCTTCTAGAGTGTGAGGCAAATCATAGCCAGCGGCTGCAGACAGTTCAAAGCAGCCCTACACCCCTACACCTGGGATTCAAACGAAAGCATATTCTCATGTTTCCAGAATCCTGAAAAACGTCACTATGCTTTCCCCATCTATTAAGCCGTTAATTAGGCTGTCTGTAGCAGGAATTTATAGACACATTTTCAATTGGTCAGTGGCCAAGGTTTCAGGAGACCTCTCCTGCTCAATTCTAATTTTTGTCAGTTCTGATGGCATCCACAACTTTTTAATTTCCTGCGGAAGAACTTTCCACTGATATCTTTAGTATAATTATTATGTACTTATTGAGCATTATTATAAGTGGGCTATATGAAAGCAAGTTTTTGTTCATGTGAAGGGATAGTAAAAAAAAAAAAATCAACCTTTTAAATTAACTACTATCATAGGCAATAAGGAAGGTAAAGAAATTCCAAGCTATAAGGAACCCATTGGTTGGCTTACTCTATTCCCCACTCTTAAATCTGTTAACATTCTCCATTTTCCCAATTTCTTCTTCTTCTTTTTTTTTTTTACGATGATGAATATTGGCAAATTGCAAGGACTGGCAGACTCTTCTATATGCTGGCCTCCAGCTGCTCCTGTACTAGCTGTTTCGTGACTGCAAGTTTTTCTTAGTTAAGGCCCACTGCTCTACCCATATAGGCTTGTTAGTCAACCATTCTAAGGGCAGGGTCGTAGGCACTTCAGCAATGCCAACCCCACCCATAAACTGGAAGCTCAATCCCCGATGTGTCCTGTGTTTGGACAATAGGCACAGTCTGTTGTTGTTTTTGCTGACCTATATCAATCCTTTCCCCAGGAGCATCTGCCATTTCATCCCTTATTTCACCATGGGCTTATCTGGAATTGTAGAAATACTAATCTGAGCACCCCACTGTTGTAAAAGATTCCCTTCCCATAAATTTATGGGTATGTCTGCTACATAAGTCATTAACTTTGCTATTTGACCTTCTGGTCTCACACATTTAACCCATTGCATACTTTTCCTGAGATAATTTTCTGGTTCCTGAACACTGGGTATAAACCTTTTGAAGTGGCCATTCTGAATTTCAAGATTTTTGTGAAATGATAGTTCCATCACCTCCTGTATCCACAAAACCTATTTCAATAACTTGGCAATTTTAATTTTGGCCTCTGATTATTAACAACTATTTGCCAGAACACACATTTTCTGGTACTTCTAAACCCTCCTGTTCTTTGTACTGGAGCAACTTCACCTTTGATGTAGAGAAACAGAGGATTGTCACCTCTGTTAAATTGCATATCTGTTTTTACAAAGGCCGTAATTTTAATTTCTCCTTCGAAATCTTCATTTATAGTTCCTGGATGTACAATGAATCCTTGGGAAGTCAATCCACTCCTTCCCAAGATCATTCCTACATTTTTTTTTTAGGGCAAACAACCATAAATTCCAGTAGTTATTTTATAACATTGAGTCTTTGGAGCTAGAATAAGATGTTCATCTGTGGCCTAGTCTAGAGCAGCACTGCCTGCAGTGCTGTGATTTAAATCTCCCATGCCAAGGGAAGGTTTTTGGTCTGCATGTTACTCCTTGCCCGAAATGGCTCATAATTTGCTGCAGGGCCCCACGCCAGGCCTCCAATGCCATTTCCTGACAGTAAAAAATTACCCTGGATATCTCTTTTGGATCTGCATTCCTGAACCCAGCAGCAGCCTTTGCTGCATCGCATACACACCCCAGGAAACCCAGACATTCTTTCTGTTTGAGATTTGGAAAACCATCGCCCCTAGAAACAGCGTGTTCACTTTTCTGGCACAAAGCACGGTATTTCTCACAGTTAACGCACTGGGCATTTCGAGAGGCTTTCAGTTTGGTCACAGTCTCTTTGTAAATGATGATATTTTCTGAAATTGAAACATTGGGCATTTTGATATCAGAGCCCTTTTGCTATAGCTTAACCTATTATGTTATCATGGTACATGTTAGAACCAATATCGGTCTTATTCCTTTCTATTCAGCCATAGGCACTTCTCATGCAAAGGTCTAATGGTCTAATTTTTACATTTGGTATTTGAATTTTCAAATGCCAAGGTCTCTAGCAACATCTATCTGCCTTTCATCAGGGCCTGATACAGCTTTGTTTATAGCTGAAACTAATACTTGTAAAAAATAAAATCACCGAAGGCTTCTCTAGGCCCTTGTATCGTCTTTATAAATGAGGCGGACTTTTTGCTAGGGTACTAAACTTTGTCCCAAGCTCTTAAAACTGCTAAGTGACATTGTTCTATAGTAACTTTATAAAATCCTCTCTGTTCTTGTCTATCAGAGTACCACTCTTCACCCAGCAACTGGCTTTTCCTATATTCATCCCCCTCACTCTGTTCCACGGTTCAATATTCATGGCGTCTTCCTTCCACCATATTAGCTGCTGCAGCTGCAGACAGGCCCGTGGTACACCTGCCACCAGTCTCTTCCAGTACTGGGGAATACCTGTTTTGAGTAGTCCATCTTCTTTTAAAGACTTTGTTTCACATAAAGCGAGTGCATCCCTTATAAAATCAGGGCCTCTTTGAGATACCTTAGATCACTCATTTATACAGGATGCTGACCTGTCTCATCACAACCTTGTCCCACACCACCGTTAGGCATGTGCTGTGGGCCACTGCGAAAGCTGACATGGCTCTCGGTGCCAAGCTGCCCCCCCCCTCTAACTCTGGCAGCGAGGTTGGTTCGAGATCAACCGTTTCTTTTTAAACCAGTGGTTTCATCAGATTGTCCTCCCATCTCCAGCTTTTCTCTGACATAACTGTCCTCTGGCACAGTTCCTTTTCCTCTTTCCTCCTGCGGGAAACTCTGGCTCAGTCCCAATAAGACTCTTCTTCCTTGCTTCCCAAGAGCTTCCACCTCCACCTGAAACTTGTCCAGTTACACAGCCAACTCTGCAACCCTTTCAGGAATGAGGAAGTAGGGTGACTCCTTTCTTTTCCCATTTTAGCCATTTTTCTGTTTCAGGCCCCTCCATTTCTATCTGCAATTTTCCCAACTGCTCAGCCAGTCTTTCAAACTTTTTTGAAACAAAATATATGAAGAAAAAGAAACGAAACAAAACAAATAAACCAGAAAATCCCCTCTGGGAGCAAAGTGAGGGGACAGCAACCACAATACATTCTTTTGCTGACCTCTTAAAAAACAAAACAAAACAGCATTTCTCTATCTCCTGCTGTTTCCTCCATGGCAACTGAAATAAAATTTCCCGGTTTTCTCTATGGCGCTCCATGCTGGGTGCCACTTGCAGCCTGTCTTTCCTACTTTGTAGGTTCTTCTCTTCCACATCCTTTATCCTCCTGGTATCCACCCCTAACACCAGATAAGAAAGAAACAAATGGAGGACGAAAGGAGAGAGAATTTTTTCCTTTTGTTTCTTCTTTGACCACAGCTACTAAACCAACCTCCCTAAACGACCAACAAGCCCCCATCCCGTCTTTCAGGGCCCTCCCATTTATGTGCTATTTGAAAAGTTCCCAGCACCCCAAACATCACACTACTGCAAAAATTACCTGCTGCTGGCAAAAGCAGGCTTCTGCTAGCGCACGAGGCAAATCATAGTCAGCTGCTATAGGAGTCCCTACACCTGGGATTAACACGAAAGCACATTTTATTATATTTCTTTCTCTCTCTCTGCTAGAGAAACCAAAATTCCAGAATTCTCAAAATGTCACTACATCTGTGAGCAAATCCTGTCCCACCAGACTCCTCTCTTGGGTCAACACCCCAAACCTAGTTGTACACCCTTCGTGCAGAGTTCCCAGCTGTGTGTGTGCTCAACACAGCTCAAGGATTTGATGTTTGCTGTGGCAAAGATGGGAAAATATGGCTCCCAGAAAAGCCATCTTTAAACACCAGGGCAAGACACAATGCGTATTCACCCAAGCACATTCAATGCCAGAGGCGCGGACCTCCTTCTAGTGGGCTTCTGGGACTGTGCAGATGATAAGTACACTCCTACATACATTCCACATTTCTTCCTGATTTAAAGCTCAGTGGATGAAGCCTGACTTCATCTTCCACTGGGCCCTACCTAGAGAATTGTTACCTGCCCGAGAGTCTTCTTTCTAACCCTATAGTCACGGTGCTCGGTGAAGCGCCTTTTGAAGGCTTGCATGTAGGAGCAGTAAGTTAATATTGATCGACATTTTTCTGCTTGCACCGATTAAGATCACGGTGGTGCTCACGGTTCCCTGGCTCTTTCCTAGGGGCTCTGTGGTTCACACTCTCTGGGTCTGTCCAGTCAGTGGTCTTTAACAAGATACTTCAAACAGCTACAAGCCTTCAGATGAGAAACAGGAGCCAAATGAAGCACAGCCTCACTTCATCTCCATTGGGTCCTTACAGCCCTAGTTCCAGTCCCGCCCTGTCGTGCTGCTTGTGACAGACAGAGTCCACATTAGGTGGGCGTGAAGAAAAGCATGCTTTGCAGTAGTGGAGTCAGGTGCCCCAAGAAGAGAATGTGTTCCTCTGTGTAGCCTTGGCTGTCTTGGACTTCTCTGTAGACCAGGCTGGCCTCGAACTCACAAGGCTGTGCCTGCCTCTGCCTCCTAAGTGCTGGGATCACAGGCATGGGCCACCACCGCCCTGCTGAGAAACTTGTTCTTAATCGTCAGTGGCATGCAGCTCTATGGGGCATTTGAGAGGGGGCAAATGTGGCCAAGGATTAGATTCTAACTTAATTTTGGTTAATTGAATATTTCATTGCTTAAGGAAACACATTAATAACTAAAGCACATTCGTACCGTGGCTACACTCCATAGCACAGAGGAGGGAGATAGGGTTCTCCCTTCCGGAGCTTCCCTTGGAGAAGAATTGGCTAGAGGATGGGGTCATGCACCAGTGGGTGTTCTCTGAGGACAAACACTCTGTGAGGCCCTGGGGGCATTGAAATGCAATCACCAGCAAGTCCAGGAGTAGCCCAGCAGGGAATTAGACAGAGAATCCTGCACACACACCCTCAGCACATCAGGGTAGTGGAAGATGGAGGTCAGGGTGAGGTCACCGGGACCCCACCCTCCTGTTCCCTGGCCCTGTGTGGGAGCCCGGGCAGGTAAATGTGCACATGTGACCCAGCACGCTGGACTGGGAGAGGAAAGAACTTTCACAGACCCCAGGGAAATCCCAGCCAAGGAGAATGTTCATCAGAGACTCATGGGGACAAGGAGCACAGGGCTGAGCACAGTGATGAGGCCCCTGAGTGGAGACCAGATCCTGCACTAAGAGTAACACATAGGACCAAGATCCCTCTATCTGTGAACAGAACATAGAGTCTGCGACTGGGGCTGACAGTCTTAACACGTGTCAAAGATGGCATCCTTGGGGCCCAGCAGAGAGCAGCAGGACCCACTGAGAGTGTGAGATCAGTCATATGGCTGAATGAAGTGTGTCCTGCACTGGCACCCATGCTGCCTACCTTCCCTGCAACCAGAAAGTTCTGCAACTGTACTATTGGAGAGGTGTCATATGGCTTTCAGTTTAAATGTGGTTCTGAAGAAAACAACCATTGGCTAACAGTTTCTACTTTTAAGAGTAGGTGAAAATAGGGGCTGGGCACTGTCCTGGCCCCCAGGAAAACCAGGCTGTGAAGCCTCACTGTCTGTCCTCACCCTGGTCCTGTCTTTCAGTATCTGCTTTTGCAGTCTAGGTGTGAGGAATAGAAACCTGACTCCTACACTGCTCCCGCCAAATTCCACCAAAGGAGGGTGCCTGAAACATCCCAGTAGCTGAAGAAGAAACAGAAGTAACCACATCTCCTTTGGGCATCTCAGAAGATGCCCAGACTGGGCAGAGATTCCAGCTACAGCCTCCTGAATCCTGCTCCTTGCCACCAGGGAGGAGTATGGAGATAACTACAGTGGCCGTGGCTACACTTGGTGGCCATCTCTACCCACCCGGGCTGACACGTAACACCTTCCACCCTCTACATCTTCCTCCTCCTCAAGCTTGCCTCCCTTGTGGAAAGCACTGCACAGCTGTCCCAGGGCCCTCAGGTTTGTAGCTTTCATTTTAGCCATTTAGTCAGAGCAGATCCTTCAAGCACTGGGGGGAAGCCATTACAGAAAGCAGGGCTTAGGTCAAGTTCATGGGGAAAAGCATCCTGGGAGGAAAATGATGTTATGCAGTGAAGCAGTCCTGTGAGTGCTGTTGCAGAGGAAAGCCACTGACACTAAGGAGGTCCCCTAACCTTTTGGAGACCTCAACTCAAGCCAAACTGGGGTTTGTGGTTTTAAGAAAAAAAAAACGTGAGGACTACCTATTGTGAAGCAGAGTCCAGGTTTAATGAAGGCTCTAGTATAGACTCAAATAGGTCAGAGAAAGAAAGAGGGATGAAGCTCAGCAGAGAGCGAGATGGACCTACGAGCCATGGCGTGGGGCTATTGTTTTACAATAGCCATATGTAGGACTTTGGTGAGATTTGAAGCTGTCTACAAAGGGCAGCAAAGGATCCAGCTGGGGTCACAGTGTAGGCTTAGATTTTTCCCCAAACCTACTTTATTTAGGGTTCTTAAATGCTTATACTTCCCTTCCACCTACTGACCACAGGCAGGGGAGGAAGAAGGGTCTTAGGTAAAGGGGTTGAAGACCTTTTTAGAAGTAGTTTCTTGGTATGAATCCACTCTTCATTGTTCAGATACCAGCAGTCCAGGCTAAAGGCCAACACCAAGCAGCAACACGAATCACATGATTCAGAAGATCGGCACAAGTCAGCAAAAGTAAAAAACTCAGTTGAATTGCTCTGAGTTCTCTGGAACATTTCTCTCTGTGAAGTCAAGTGTCGAAGCACGAAGATCAGTGCAGCAATGTGGATTCAAAACTCAATGTCTCCCATGAGTGAGCATCTATAGATCTCCTGAGTCCACCCACAGATAACCAAAGTCACACCCCTCACAGGAGACAGCTCACAGCAAAACATCACATACCCTCTCACAAGCCAGCCTCCAACAAACATCACATGCCCTCTCACATGACAGCTTCTAGCAAACCTCACACAAGTGAGTTTTCAAAGAAACCAGAAACTCCCACTTCACTTCAGGGTGGTTTTCAAGGACCCCTGACAGGATCACAGTTGATAATGTTAAAGTCTACACAGGGATGTAGGAAGCAGTATGTCTTCCCTGCAAACAGAAGTAGCTGTCCTGTTTGCGGTTCTCAGTAAAGGATGAGGCCCTCCCCAGGCTCGTAGACCTCGGTTTGCCTCTTCAACATAAAGCATTTATGTAAGAAGGAGATGCGAATTCTTGCTGGGAATCTTCACAGCAAATGTTACTTGTGCCAGGATCCTCACTTCTCACCTGGGAAGGGGTGCCAACCAAACTCCAGGGTCTCCTTCCCATCCCCCATAATTTTTCCTTTCTATCTTGCCTTAGTCTCCTCTCTTTCTTTTGGTGGGAAAATATTGACACCAACGAAGCAATCCAATTCTATTAGTGTACAACATCCTTCACTATCTGAGAGACCCACAGGCCAGCACTTGCCGCATTTTGTATTTTCATTTTCATAAACATTTTGACACTCATTCTTACGAGGACACTCCAAAGCAACCTAGGATGCACTTCAAGTTCTGTCTGGCAAGGATACAAGTGGGAGTTCTCCTGTCCCACGCCTGAGTTTCCTCCTGACCTTCTTGCAGCACCACCTACCTTTCTCCAGTAAGGAAGAAAGTGCTCACTTTCAGCCCTTGAGGACATCTTGCTCGTCTCATGCTGTGCAGGGTACAACAGCAACAACACACAAACAGAAAACAAAGAACAGTTAACCTCGTCAGACTTTCCTGCTTTGAAGTATAGAGCATAGGACAGACAGGAATTATGCTAGTTATTACCATTTTAATTAGTTGTTGGACTGATTCTCATGTGCGTGGGATTACCCAACATCCTCCTGTAATCATGACTCCTAGCACCACAACAAGGGAGGTCAAGACCTCTTTTTATTTTTGAAACCTTCATTCCATAAGATTAGAAAAAGGGTCACCTATTGCTGAATTTTCAGATAACGCATTGAATAAAATAGTGTGTGACGAGCCCTCATACTGACACCCTGATGAGGAGCCATGTTATAAAAGGGGAAAGCACAACACTGACGTCTTTCACCACACAGACTCCTTTTCTGCTAACATCACATACGGAGTTAATCTGTTTTCCCATGTTATTTGTCTTAGTTACTTTTCTATTGCTGTAATAACGCAGATGACAGAGGTAATTCATGATTCATAAAAGAAAACACTTAGTTTATAAAAGAAAATGTTTACAGTTTCAGAGGGTTAGAATCCATGACGGAGGAGCAAAGGAAAAGCTGGGAGCTCACATCTTTATTCAGACCCACAAGGCAGAGAGAGCCAGTCACACCGTGGGAATGGCAGCCGCCGTTCCCTGACACACCTCCTCCAACAAGCACACCCCTAATCCTTCCCAAACAGTTCTTCCAGCTGGGGACCAAGCAATCAAACTTACAAGCCCATGGGGAACATCCTCTTTCAAAGCATCACAGCATTCAACTGACCTGATGTGGAGTTCCCAGTGTCATTCACAACTCTTTGTTGGTTTGAGTCTACATTTTTCGCTTACAGTAGACCTGTAATCAAGTCCTGCTGCTGTTTGGTTCTGAGCCTGAAACTCACTGGGGCCTCCCACTCAGCACTTGGCTGGACTCTAGATAAAAATGAAAGTCACACGACCCTCCTGGAATCAGAAGCTTCCTCTTTCAAGGAGACATCTGGGGTTGACTTTGGGAAGGCTGAGTCTGTGCAGTCGCGAGGGGGATAGCCAACTGAACCAGAGCCTGTCCCGCTCCAACTGCCTTGCACTGTATTTGGAGTAATGGTTCCCCACAATGCCATCTCACATCCACCCTGACAATGCTTAGGTTAAAGAGGTGCCGTATCTCCACAAAGGCGCAGCGGCCCTGGCATTTAGATATGCCTTCCAAGAATGCCAGTTCCTCCCTCTACCTTTGCAGGCAGGAAGTACAACTGGCTCTGAGAAAGGGAAGTCTAATAGTACCAAGGGGCAAAGGCATGTCTTTGTTTCAATCCTACAAGCCCAACAGTCACTCTTATTCAAGCACTGACATATTTGATCCATTCCTGCCAGCATCCATTTCCCTGTGCAATTTCAACCTCGGCGACAAGCTTTTCTTAAAGTTAAATGTCTACCACTTGTATTTTTTTTTTTGTCATGCCTTGGAATCTCTGGCTTTTAAAATGTTTACAGAATAAGACTAAATGCATATCAGATTGAGTAGTTAGTGTGGAGGTTTTTTAGTGATGCAATCAGCCAAATTTTCCCTAAATACATAAATAAATAAATAAGCAAACAGTTATTTTTAAATCCTAACTTCAAAGTGTCTCCTTGTGGCAAGATTGCCCATTTTCTCTGAGTCCATTGTCAGCACCTGTGTGTGTGTGTGTGTGTGTGTGTGTGTGTGTGTATGCGTGGGTGTGGTGTGGTATGTGTGTATGATGTATCCAACCTGTTTCACCCATCTGAACTTTGGTTTTGCTGATTTATAGATCTTCCTTGGTCCATTCCAATTCCCTTTCCAGCTTTTTGTTAGCATCTATTCTCCAAGCTGTGAAGAGTAGGCTGGAAATTTGAGAGGAGTGTTCTAGGGAAGGAGGTTACATTGTAACCTAAGAGAAAAGCAAGCAGAGGAGAGACCATACATAATATTTGTCATAATACTTTTAACATTATAGGCTGAGGTGTGCCCATTGTACCAAGCAACTTTTCCTGATATGCACCTATCAATTTCTGATACTGTCTTTCTAAGAAACAGTTTTTTTTAATGTTTCCATCAATAAGGCACAGCTTCCCCATTTTTAAAAGTCTCTGTTGGTCAGACATGGCTTCCCCATTTTTCAGTATCTATTGATCAGAACAGTTATGCAGACAGAACCCACTGCTCTCCACAACTGCCACAGGCTTACTCAGTGTTACTGTAGCTGTTTCCCTAGGGACATGATTACATATCTCCAAATATCCAGGATCAATGGTCACATCTAGAGGCGACAGAGAGGAGGGTTTTATCCCTCGAAAGAGTACTGAGAAAAACATAGGATCATCCACAGGGCTGGATTCAGCCTGCGTGGTCCTGGCCCTGCCCATGACCAAAAGTGAAATAATATTGCTCTGAGTATGAACAGCATAGTGAAAGCAAGGAGAGCTTGTAGTACACAAACTCTAGGTAATTAAGCATAGGGGCCATCAAAATTCACCACAGGTCCTTGCCAAGAGGGAAGGGGTTTCCAAGGGCCTTGCCGCAGCAGAGTGCCATCAGTGAAGCGTTCATATGCCAACGCGCCCTGCACATGCCACCTGGCCGCTGCCAAATACCCAGAAGGATGGCTTCACCAGCCATGTCATTTTATTTTTATTTTTATTTTTTATCTTTGCTTTGCTTTTGACACAGGATTTCTGTGTGTAGTCCTGGTTGTCCTGGAGCTCACTCTGTAGACCAGGCTGGCCTCGAACTCAGAGCTCCTCCTGCCTCTGCCTCCTACGTGCTGTGTTAAAAGGCGTGCACCACCACTTCCCAGCTGCCATATAACTTTAACTTCTGTGTAACTTTTAGATTAAAAAAAACCCAAAGAGTTTTTAAAATGAATTATGGCTTTGTTAAGAGCCAGTTTACCTAAGTGGTTAAAGCCTAGCAAAGCTAGCAAACATAGTTATCTCGATTACTCATCCTTGTTGTTTTGATCTAGTTTTTGTTACTGTGAGGTGAGCTGATCAATATAACCTTACAGATTCAAATACTTTCACCTTCAAACATGTATGATCTCTAAGGCCCATCCTCTACAAACCTTGTATAATTTACTAAGTCTTTCTGTGACTTGGCTCTACAAAATCTATCCTTATCTAAATTATTATCCTTTTAGGCCTTTTAACCAAAAAAATGTAAACTGATTCTTTTCATGTTTTTCTTTTCTTTTTTTATTGAGACAGGGTTTCTCTGTGTAGCCTTGGCTGTCCTGAAACTTACACTGTAGACCAGGCTGACCTCAAACTCATATAATTCCACCTGCCTCTGCCTCCTGAGTGATGGAATTAAGGGTGTGCCACTGCTATGCCCAGCTTTCTCTTCATATTTTTCAACAGATACCTCTGGTGTTTATTATTTTCTTTTTTTCCTTCATGCTCCTCATCTGTTCTAAATCAATCTATATAAAATTGTATAAAAACTTGTAGGAAAGTATAAAGAGAAAATCTCTGACTGAATAATGATCAGACGAAACATATGTTCTGCTTGAAAATCGAGTCTACGGTAGTTTGCCCCCCGTGAGTACTGACCACCCAAGATCACAAACGCTCAGCACACAGTGTCTCATACAAGGGCAAGGACATTGTGTCTGTGCCTGTTCCAGTCAGGAGAATTTGGTGCACTTCCAAGTCGTTAGTCTTCCAAGAAACCATTGTGGTTAAGCTTTCCTAAGAACTCAGAATCTTCCCAGTTTCATGAAGCGAGCAGACACTCTTCACCAAGGAGGCGTTCCTGCGATGCACAGCACGCGCTCTGTCCATGATAGAAAATACCCGCTTCCTAGTAGATCTGGTCTCCTGGCTTCCACTTCAGGAATTGTGGGTGGTGCTTACCTTGTGCTGGATCAACAGCTGCTGGAACAGGCTGTCTGGTTCTCTCTCTTCACCGCCTGCCTTTAGACACATTCGTGCTTGGGCTGTTGCCTTCCTTTTCAAGTTCCAGAGGCCACTCATTGCTGCTAGACAATATTTATCTGAGCGTCTTCAGCAGGACAGGCGCTAGTTTCTGCTCTGGCATTTCTTTTGCCATCTAGCTGCTCGGGTCTTGTGCCCGTGGGCATGGAAGGTGGTATCACAACGGCTCTGTGCCACGGGCACCGCTGCAACCCCAGCCTGCTGCTGCCAACGGCAGTTGTGTTAGTGCGGCCCTTGCGTTGACTGCTCCCCCACAGGATTCCCCTTTTCTTAGTTTGTGGAGGAGCTCCTTGCTATCCAGGGCTTCCTGCTGTCATTGTTCCCCACTGATGTTCTTGACGGTCGGAGGAAACTTGACGTAGGATTTGCCTTTCTTGGGCTCTGCTGGGTTCTCCGCTGTTGTGGATTTCCTGTCTGTGTTGGAATCCTGTAGTTCTAATTCGGCTTGCCATGCAGCCTCTTTGAGAGGCTGAGAACAAACTGTCTGTATTGAAACTTGCAAGCGTGCTCTGATCCACGGGTGACACCCCTAGGACAGTGGCTGGTGACTGCGGAAGTCACCCTCTTCAGTCTGTGATAACCCCGGCAAGCCTGTCACACAGGCAAAGGGGATGTGAATCCCATGTCCTCGGTTCTTTGCATAATACTGGAACCTGGGCATCTCTAGTCTCATTTTTCTTGTGCTAATGGGCATGTCTGTAACTTACCATTCTCTTTGGTGACTATGTATGTGGGAATATTTCTTACCATCAATAGACCTGAGCGTCTGGCTTGCTTTACGGCTCCAGCTGTGAACTGTCTGCAGCATCTACACCAGCTTCTTGGTGCATGCTAGATCAGAGAAAACTAAGAAGCAATGTCTGAATGTACTACAGAGAATTCTAATGGCAAATATCCGTTCCCAAAGTATGATGTTGGTACCCCAGTTTTTGAGCTGCTGGTATATTTTTTCAGCTTTCTATACACAGGCATTCTCCCTGGTTATAAGAGAAAAAATAAGCTTTGACAAGCCATAAAAGCAGAAACTTTTGTTCCTAGAGGTGGTTCAGCAGGCAAACCTTTTATTATCCAAGTAACTCTTTCTGGACAACTTAATGTTCTCAGTATTTTATACAAAGGGAGGCCTCTGATCATCTATAGTAATCTACTTATAACAAAGCCACCTGCTGCCCATAGCAAATTAAAATAGCCTTAAAGTGATCACATATTTCATCATCTCAAAGCCCTACTTGGAAAGAGGCTATGATGTGTTCAGCTCTGGCCCTCAGTCCTTTTCCAACCAGAGTATGGATTTCCTTAGTTCTGGTGGGATTGCATCGGTATGGTCTCTAGTCCAAGCAACATGAGTAGTCAGCTAACTTCATCTTAATGTTCCTCCTATTGTTTCTTTTCTTTTTTAAATTTCATTCCCTAAACAAAAATTGAATTCATATTACATCATGGTACATTATCAATGACTTGAGTAGTGATTCTGCCTACAAACCAGAAAAGCTAGAAAAAAAGCTCATACATGGTTTAAAAAAGAAAAAAAGCTCCTGTTAACCCCTGCAATTGCTCTTCCAGGTGACAGAGACATATGTTTCCCTTGTCCTCACCAGGAAAGAAAGGAGAGTGCAGCTTCAAATCAGCCAGAAACATGCTTTCTTTTCCGTCTAGATTCACCCTCAAATTTTCTGCAATTTGCTTCTCATGTCTGAGAAGCTCTTAGTCACAAGTGTGGCTTTAGCATCCCTGGTCTTCATTGCAAGCAACTATGGACCCATATTATTATCCCTTTGTCATCCTAGGGGGTGCTATGAACACTTACTATTGTCATCAACTGAGCCAGGCACACAGAGTCCTCAGTCCCCCACTCCCCACCGCCTTTTTAAATGGTGCCTCACCATTAAAGATGATTTGCAGAATCTTATTTTTATTGGCCTTATATCTTCTCTGCTTTCCATCTGTTCAGAAGTTGTTTAACCAGAACCTCAATGTTCGCCCTAATGGACCATTGCAGAACAGCAAAGAATCCTCATTTCTTCCTTTTCCATCTTCCCTGAGTTGCTCACACGCCCCTCCCCGTGCACTAGCGGTTTTCCCTATACCTTTTGTTTCCTGTTTTCAGATTGAGTCTCATGATACACTTTCATCCTTCCAAAATCTCCAGTCGCCAAAGCAGTACTTTATAGTCTGGTTTTGTTACCTCCGTTTGTGCATGGCTACCTATGCTTGCTCGGTGCCAGTCCTTCCTCCTCTGTGAGCTGCTGCTTCGCTTCTGGCTTTGGCTAGCTAGAGCATGGGAGGGTTTCCACGATCCCCAGCAAGAGCTAGAGGGATGCACCTCCCAGAATGGGGATAAGTTCCCCAAAGCCTGTCATGGAAAGAGAACCTCATATAGTGTACCAAAATGTAAGAAATGGGTCTGGGGTTGAGAGAAAAAAATCTACACAATCTAGACAAAGCAAAGGGAGGTCAGCGGCGATTTTGTTCTTAACTGGAAAGGGGGACCTGTGACTCATGGTGCCCGCTCAGAGCTCAGCTGGTGTTCTTACATGACTGGCTAACTCGAAGCGGTACACTTGATAAGCAAAGTGCTCCTTTTGAGACCAGGACACAACCTTAAGCACATGCTTTGAGCTTAGAGAAATGCGGAGGCGGGGAAAGGACTGTTGCCAGATGGCATCTTTACAAAAACGTCTTTAAAGACGGGCCTCTTCTCTGTCATTGGACCCTCGACAGAAAAGAGCACCGGTCAGTTATGCTCCCAGAGAGGAAGGAAGCACATGGGTGTGCTAGCGCCTGGCCTCTCAACTACCCCCTTCCTTCATGAGTCAAATCCACAATGACGGGATGTTTTCTTGTGTCTGGTCCATCCAAATTCCCTGGAAGGAATGTGAAGGTCAACCCAAAGGTGAGCTTTGCCCTGGGAAAGCCCCCACTGCGCTGTAATAGGATCCTGAGACTCCATCTCCCTGCTCGCCAGGAACACTTCCCTCGGGCCAGCCAGAGGCCTCGTGGGTGGACACACTTACTAGACAGGGTCAGTCCCTGGAACCCAGCAGACAGAGAGGTCTGACTTCCAAGAGTGGTTCTCTCACTTCCACACACGCACAATCATGACTGAAAACTCTCTTCTGGGGCTGGAGAGCTGCCGCGTGCTGCTGGTGAAAAACACCAACGGCCTTTGCAGAGGACCTGAGTTCAGGCCTCCCCAACCACACCGAGCACTTCACAACCGCCTGTGACTCAAGCTCCATGGGATCCAACACCTCTGGTCTTCCTAGACACCTGTCTGCGCGCACAAACACATCCATGGTTTCTTTCTCACACACACACACTCACACACACACACACACTTGTACACACTTAAATTTTTTTCAAATCTTAAAAATAACCCCTAATTTACTAAATGGTAATATAGTTCCACTCACTATGTAGATGTGTACTTGGTGTACAAGAATCTGCATATTCAAATGTTAAAGCTGACACATTTTGACATGGATACTACAGTGCAGTAATGGATGTTGTCATTGTCCTCAGTTTGGGCCACAGAACTTCAAAACCTTAGAATCTCCTGTTTAACAGGATTGCCTTTGCCATGCAAATAAGGTCAAGGACAGCTTTTAAGGGGTCTAGAGAAAGGCCAGCCAAGCATTACTTGGTGAACAAAGGCTAGGGACTGGGTTCAGTTGTGTGGCCAGCAATACAGTCTATAAGATGAACCACCAGGGAAAGTAAGACTACAGCCAGGCCATAGGGAAACACTCTCAGCGGGTGCTGGACCTATTTAACATATCAAAGCATACTCTAGCCACCAGTCTCTCTTAGTCCCTACCTGTGAGAGTCCTCCTGGCTGGAGTGCCTGCCCCCTATCCTCAGCCTCTCCAGTACCTGAGCTTCAACTGCCTACCCCCAGATACTGTTCCCTGTATAACCCTGCCATTTTGGACACATGGTCTCTTGGTCTCTTGGCCCTTGGCTAGCTCTGTTCCTGAATTGTGGGAACTGGGAACCAGGAGAGGGAGAAAGAGGTAGAGTCACACACCTGGGAAACAGATTCTGAAGACCAACATTGAGGTGAATATCTATTTTTGTGCAGCAGCAAGCATTTTTGTACAGCCTTTGGACCAATGGCACCAGCACCGGAGGGACTTCCGTGGAGATGGGAAGCAGCCAACAGCCCTGTTCTGGGCCTCTTCTGACGGTCTAATAGTTGCTAGAATCCTCTGTCTTGTGTCATGAGGTGTGCCAGAGGACACGGGCACTTTGTACTAAGAGCCGCATAGAGGCCTCCCTCACCATGCATCGGGCCCCACCTAGGGTCCACAGTACCCATGCCAAGTCTCTCTTGGTCTGCTTGCACACCTCCCTCTAGTCTCTCTTTCTCTCCCCTCAACCTCTTTACCCTCACAGCCTGGTCTAGCCTGCTGCCTGTGTTGAGTCTGAAGCTGTCCAAAGGCCTCCGGCTGCTCTCTCCCTCAGTCTCTCCAATAACCCTCCTCCTCCAGTCATATGTCCTCTTTTATTTTTTTTTTCATCCAGTGGTAATGACTGATAAACTGGGAGCCTAAGAAACTACAAGAAAGGACAGGCAGCTCTGAGTGGGGACAGTCAGAAGCTGCCCACGTGTGGCCGGCATGGTTGCAAATAGAGTGCTTTCCTTAGTGAGCGGTCATTTCTGCAGGATTGTTGACCCTGAGGAGGCAGGTGTTGTCAGGTGCAAACAGAGGCTTGAGTGAGAGACAAAGACTCAGCAGCACAGCATGAGCAAAGGGTTCCTCACTCTGAACAGACGGGAAGGGCTGAGGCACCAAATGAGGCACTGGTCCTGTCTTGTTAGGGGCTACAGTTTATTTGGATGTCCAGGGAAGGGGTTTCTGGGGGAGAAAGTTGTGCAAATCCAGCAGCTGGGTGGGAAATTACATGATGGTTGTAGATGTGTCCTTTCAAGTTGACCAAAGTTCATGGAGTTCTGAAAAATGGTCTGCTTTGTTTTGAGGTGTGGTTACCATGTTCTGTGCTTGGCCACTGTGAATAGTTTGTCCAGAAAACTCACTGAGCAGTCATGGTACTTTCCACCTAATTAAGACTTGTTTAGAAGAGAGAACCATCTGTATTTAGGGGCCATTTTGTACTGGTCCTTTCAGGAACATTGAATCACATGGCCTGTGCCTGAACCTGGGGGGTCAGAGGGTCATGAGTCAGCTGACAGATGCAAGGCTGGTCTCATGGAGGCCTTTGCTTTCAGCTTGTAGAATCAAATCCTAGCACAATGGCTGACACCACAGTTGTACTGTAGTTACCCCTTGCTAATGGGAGATGGATGTCAGGCTTGTGGGATTCTCTGGAATAATCTGGATTAAACTCCCATTGTTTGATTATAATTGTTTATAACTCAAGTATGAGAAAGTCCAGGCCAGTCTTAGCAGTGCCGGTGCCCATGTTTGATCCTCGCACTTGGGAAGCAGAGGCAGTGAGATCTCTGTGCATCCCAGGCCAGCCAGGGCTACCTAGTGAAGCCTGGTCTCAGAACAACAACAAAATATATCTTGCCCTGTGCAAAATCAACTCCAGATGGATCAAAGACCTTAATATATAAATTTTGTCACCCTGAACCCAATACAAAAAAAAGCTGAGAAAAATAGTTCTAGATATAGATACAGAAAAGGACTTTTTAATAGCAATTCAGTTACTCAGAAATAAGGCCAACAAGTGACAACTTGTGTCTTGTGAAATTAAAAGACGTCTGTACAGCAAAGGAGACCATAGAATGAAGAGGTGGCACACAGAATGGTAGGAAACCTCTGACAGAGGAATCCATCTAGAATAGATTAACCAGCAAAAGCAATAATGAACAATCAGGGCTGGCGCAATGTCTTGGTGGCTGACAACACTTGCTGTTCCTGCAGAGGACCTATGTTGGGTTTCTAGAACTTACATGGCATTTACAGTCACCCATAATTTCAGTTCTAGAAATCTAGCACTCACTTCGGGATGTGGTACCCTCTCTTGACCTGTGTGGGCACCAGGCACTCGTGTGGTGCAGTCACACACACATACAGGCAAGACTCTCCTACACATGAAATAAATCTAAAAAAAAATGAAATCAAACAACCTAATCAAGAACAGTTTAACAAAGAAATACAAGTGACCAATAAACATATGGGAAATGATCAATCTTACTAGCAAATTAAAACTACGTTGAGATTCTATCTTAAGTGAGAAAAGAGAGAGAGAGAATCCCCAGAGCCACCCTGCAACGGAGACACATCCCTGACACATTTGACTTCTGTGTGAATTCTTACGCACTGGAGGGGTAAGATCATCAGCAACGCTTGTGTGTTCATACTTTAAAGCAGTCCCCAAAGGACTAAAGTATATAAAGCTGTCATGATAGATTCTTTGAAGTATTTTAATGATACCACAAATCCTGCTAGATGTAGAATTAAAAACATGATCAAGGAAATATAGACTACCAAACATGGAGATAAAAAATGAAAGTACCAGAACTACAGAGGCTGAGATGCTCAGCTGGGCCCCTCTGCTGCAACATCCAGCACCACACGCCAAACCCAAGCTATTCAAAAAGTATAACAACTAAATGAACAACTCATTCAGTGAGTTAGACTAAACTACTAGAGATGATAAAAAATACAGAAATGGAAGTTGGACCTGGTATACTTACCCTGCTTAGACATCCAGAAGGAGTGGAATATTTAAACAAAGAGATTAAATAACACGTAACATGATTTTATTCAGAGGAGGAGGAGTTTTATTCAAAGTGAGGAGTTGAGGAGAGAGAACACCTGTAGTGAAGAACATCTGGACAATTCTTAAGTTAGAGAAGAGATCCCTCCTCAAGACAAAAGCCATCAATTATAAACATATAAACGATGTAGTTGCGGATGTGTCTCCATGCCTCAAGAAAACCAAACGGAAAATAACAACCACTCTTGAATCAAAGAAGCCGAGACAATACCTCCATGTGTGAGACTGAGCCTCTGTGTAGACTAACATTTATTCAAGGCAAAAGCTTCCCATTGCAGTGACAAAATCCCAGAAGACACTGACTCCAGAAGGAAAGGTTTCTTTTGGCTCACAGTCTGGCAACCTGGCTCATGGGTTTGGGGCTTCGGCAAACAGCGCATGATATCAGAGAGCTTCAGGTCAGAGCTGCTCACCTGAGGACAGCCAGGGGATGGGGGTGGGGGGAGGGACAGGAAGAGGAAGGGAAGGCCCGCACTTTCCAGGTCCCTCCCTGAGCTCCGCAGCAACAGCAACACAGTCTGGGGACCAAGCCTTCAACACGACACAAGGGCCTTTGGTGGACACCTAGATTTGTATCTCAACAACAGTGAGAATAAGGGTGACGTCAGAGAAAAGCAGGCAGTTAGGGAAAGGACACAGGACAGATTTAAGATGGAAGTTTGAGATGAGATGTCTGATGCCGGTACAATGAAGATGCAGATACTAGTGAAGTGGTCACCAAATGAGACCATGCCATTCCTAAACAGGAGGCAAGCTAAGGCTGGTGGAGCAGATCGGGCAGCTGTGCAGCAGAGAGGGCAGGGCTGGCCAGGCTGGCAGGGTCCTCAGTGTTTGCAGTAAGGCAAGAGCAAGGTTGTCCATGTTAAGTTACAGCTTAAGAGTAAGAAAAATGGCAGAGTGTGTAAGTTCTATGTTACCGAAATGTTGCGCATTATACAGAGGACAGCCACAGTGAGTCAATCCATGTGGAGAAAGGAGGAGGGAGGCTTGCGGCCATCAGGACAAAGCAAAAACTGGTTACCCAGATGTCTCAGTAAATGCTGGCAATCATGGCATAGTGTTGGAAAGAGTGACCAAGAGGCTTGCTGCTAAGTAGCAGGCTGGACATGCTTGTGGAGAAAGCATACCCTTTTGTCCTCTGATGGCTGTCCCTAATAGTAAACTTCAAAGAAAAGTGTCGAGGTTCCCTGCCCTGACGACGTCTAGCTGTGTGACTTCCCCTCAGTGGACTTGGAACGGTTTTGTGGTGGTGAGAGCATGAAGCGCTTGGCTGTGGTGGGAACCAGGGGGAATTGGGTGGTAACCTCCGTGTGGGTGGGCTTCTGTGATTCCCAGTGAGCTCTTTGAGCGCAGGGAAGTGTCCTTCCTCTCTCTCACTCCTGGTCTTGCTCAGTGCTAGGCACACAGGAGCAGCACAGAAAGCTGGAAGGACTGAATCTCTACTCTGACAGCTCTCTGTTCTCCCCACCACGTGTTCCCACTTCTGTCCTGGCTGGGTGGAGACAAGCAGCAGCCTCGGGGCTGATTGGGCTGAGCTTGGGGCTGATTGGGCTGAGCTTGGACTCCCTGCCTCTTGTCGGTGCTGGGCTGGCAGAGCTCAGGGCAGTGCTTGTGTTCACATCTAAAGGAGACAGGAGGCTGGGAGGAATTGCCCTGCAGCTACTTCTCCCAGGATGCTTTTCTCTTAGGCTGGCATTCTCTTTGTGTCCTCTGCAGGAGTGGGTCCTAGTTCAGAGGAAGATGGTCTCTGTGCACAGCAGGGTTCTGGGCAAGGGTTTCTGAGGCTAGGACCTGACTGTCTGCTCACCCAGGAAACATAATGGTTAGAGTTTGAGGTCTGCATGGATTTGGGCCTGGAGGGCAGTCTTACTTGCTATGATTGTGGGCCCTGGATCTAAAAGGGCAACATTGGCTTCAAACACAGGGTCTCTCTGTGTGTGTATGTGTGTGTTTACGCGCACTCGCTCGCGCATCTGTGTGTGTGTAGGGAGGATCCTCTGATTAGGACTCAGGTACTGTAACTAAAGGGGCCAACTTTGAGGCCTCATCTTTTCCCTAGCAGCACATGTAACACTCAAGGCCGTTGTCAATTCCGCTGTAATGCTGGGTGATCCAAACATTGAGCTCAGATCATGGGGTCATCTCTCTCCACTCAAGGCCACTGCTGCTGCTAGCAATGACCACCTGGTAGGAGCCAGGCTCGCCTAGGGTCAGCCGCCCTGGCCATTGCTTAGCCAGACACCGAGCATGCAGTCAGCAGCCGCAGGCCCAGAAGCAATGGGGTGTAGGGTGTGGAGGGGATATAGCAAAGGCTGGCTGGCTGCTGCCGTGTACAGCTGTGGCGGCCTGTGTCAGTAAAAACCTCAAGCTGTACTTGGGCTGGGCTGCCTGGGGTGAAGGTAGAGCCAGAGCTGGAGTGAGAGACCAGACCCCAAACTGAAAAGGCTATTGGAGGCAGAGCTTCTTGCTGCTTCCTATTAGGACCTTGCCTGTGTGCTGGGCTGTGTGCCCAGGGCCAAGGAGAAACGTCACAGTTGGTATGGAGTAGCGTAGATTCCTGGCAAGCTGTGGGGAGATAGCCATGCCTGAAGGCCTGGCTGCCACAGTATGCGTGGGGATCAGAAGGACCTGGAGAGAGGGAAAGGAGCTGGAGTCGGCGGAAACCCCAGGAGGAGAGGCTGGGAAGGCAGAGGAAGGTGCACGGGGGATCCCAACTTCAGATGCTGTCTGGGGAGTGAGCCATGTCTACAGATATGCTGGTCAGTGGCTTCATCTGAGGGCAGGGGCAGTGACTGACAGGACAGGAGAGGGAGTTTTGAGGAGGAAGGGGTCCTCTGAGAGGAAAGGGCAGGGGAGGGACGCTGCTTTGAAGTCTCTGGGGCAGTGCAGGAGGCTAGACTGGCATCTGCTGCTGTGGCTGAGGCTCTGGGGTGCAGAGAACCTGATTCTTCCTCATTCCAAGGCCCCCGGATGTCTTTGACGGGGATGAGTGTAAGGAACACGTGAGGCCAGAGTTGGCCCAGTGATCCAGGATCCAGGGGGTGCAAGCTACCTCTCTCTCTTGATAAAGGGAAGGAAACAGAACCTATTGAAGTGACAGGGCTGAGGGCTAGGAGTATGCAGAGAGGGGAAGGTGGGAGGGGAGCCATGCTTCGTCTCAGACACAGGACACCCTGAGGCAGCCACTGCAGTGGGTTTCAGGAGACTCCTGTGCCCAGGAGTCCTGCTTCCTTCATCACCTCTGCTGTCCTCACGCTGGGCATTGGAAGCAGCAGGTGGAGGAGCCCTCCCTCCGAGAGAGCAGAAGGTCCGGGTGTCGCGCCAGCGCTTGTGGCCTCAGACTGGCCCCTAACACACTTCGGATGCTCCGGAGTGCCACCTGCCCCTCCCTGTCTTGGTACCATGCTGGATGGTAATGACACAGCTAACAGGGGAGGCAGCCTTTCGGGGCCCACTCACCCATTTGGCAGCAGAGGAATCTCGTCCATTTGCAGCCTAGAACTGTGATGCAGGTGCCCATTTCCTCCATCTTTCCTATGGTGGCATCTGCCACCTACACCGGATTTTCCTCTGGGAATTGACAGAAAGGGACACGGGGTGGGGGGCATTCATACTTACTTTCTTCCTTCCATCATTATTATCACTATTACTATTATTACTGTTATTATTGTTGTTGTTTGTGTTTATGAGGATCAAAGCCAGGGCGGGGCAGTGCTCTGCTGCTGAGCCGTGGCCCCACCAAATTCACAGACAGGATGAATCTGGACTTTCTCCGTAGCAGCAGGAACCCTTGGGTGGAGCTGAGTTTACCTGTGATTGTGTTCTTCTGGGACTGGAGGCCACATGTGATGTCTGGAGGTTCCTGTTTGAAGTTCATGGATGTTGCATTAACCCAGCAGACTCTTGGCTATTAAGGCCCCAATACCTGTGCTTGATAGGAGACCTCTGATAGTAATGTCTCCTTGGCGCCTTCTGGGGAAGTTCTAGAGAGACAATGATACAAGCTAGGACAGGCAGTAGGACAGTTTGTGTTAACTAGGCACCTACTATGTGCTATTAAGACAAAGCGAGGGAAAGGAGAACCAGGGTGTGGCTGCTTCAGAACCTGCAGGCTGCACTCCTGTTTAGGATATGTTCCTGTGCTGTGTTTATTTGCAGACCAAGTTTTAAAGCAACTGGTAGGAAATGACTTCTTTAGGATGAAAACAACCAACACTGAATACAGAACAAATTCATCCACAGGACAGAATTTGCCTCCAGGCAACTGAAACACAACGTAGTATTACTGTGCATATGGAAAAGGCCTCACATGATGCCTGATATTTGACTTGCTATATAAGTCAGCATGCTGCAGTTCCCTTCTCAGAACCACAGGCCACTGTCCCCACAGACAACAGTGTAAGACTCTGAAGCTCTCACTTAGGTCTGGGGCCACCAGGGAGACACAGAGCTGGGGAAGGAGCAACTCATGGGGAAGCGTGTGCAAAAATCGTATGTGTGAAAATGAGGGAATGGAGAAGAGCCAAAATGGGCTGATGGGTAAGAAATAGACTGTAAAAGAGACACAGAGAAGAACTAAATTCTAAGTTCTTTGCTGGTCCCCATGTCTTAATCCTTAGACTCTGTGAAATCAGCTTCTACACATACCAGGGTGAGGCTGATGAGAGTGTGGCCTGGGAAAGAAACGGAGTTAAAAATCAGCGGGGGAGCTTGGGCCCTGCTGCTGATGCCCCTGGGTGCCCTGCTTCAGAACCCAACTCTTGCTCACCTCCATGCTTCTGTCTCAGGACCTCATAACTCACCCTTGCACGGAAGAAGGGATGTGGGGTCTCCAAGGCTCTTTTTCGGCCTAGATCCTCTCACTGGACTGAGGAAGCCCCAGTCTGAGAGACAGCGTCCGTCTCCATGGCCCCTCTCTATGATACTGACTTCCTGCCACACTTCATCCTTTGTGTGGCCTGTCTTTCTGCTTCCCGGCCGTTTCTTTCTCCTTGCTGGCCTTCACCATCATAGTTTTCTCTCATGTGAAAACACTGGTGGGGGATGAAGGCTATCCTGTCAGTCCCCCGACGTCAGGAGTTAATTCATGAACCGTTCACCCAAACCCAAGAGAGCATGCATGCCTAGGGCTGCGTTGTGCTCCGTGGGAGAGAATTTGGAAGTAACCCACAGGGAAAGAGAATTTCCTGAGCCTGGGGTGGAGTGGGAAACACTGGGTCTTCTTGGCACTTGCCTAGCTGGCTAGATATGAAGGCATTTGTACATATCTCCCTAGTATGCAGGTAAATCTTTCAAGGGATGGATTTACAGCCATGTAAAAACCATCAGGACCTACCAAGGTTTGCACCAAATGGGAAGAAAGACACACAGTGAGCTCAGGTCAGCACAGTGTCTGGCTGGGGCCACTGTGACTACAAGAAGCCACAACTCACGTTGCCCAGATGCTCCATTATTGAGTCTCGGTGTCCACAGATAGAGCCAGCAGGGTTCTGAGAGCCACTGTGTGACCCCTCCCCTACGTCCTTTAGGATTTATGCCCTGCTGTGGGTGGGCCCAACGGGCAATGAGACATAGGCTGCACAAGGAGATGGGGGTTTTGCTCCTAGTTCCAGGATCTGAGAATCGGGTGAAAATGCATGTGTGTGTGTGTGGTGGTGGTGGGGTGCCTGTCACCTCTTTTCTCTAGAAGGACTATGTGCAGGAAGACCAGAGGAATATCCTCTAGCTCACCCATTCTGGCAGAGTCCTCAAAACCAGGAGTAAACAGCAAGAAGGAGAAGTGTGAAGTGTGAAGCAGGTGGATGGCTGTGCTCTGCCCACCGTTCCCAGGCGTAGGGAGCACCCACCTACAGAGCTTGTTCTGCTCCTGGAACGCTTCCTGGTGGGATTAACACCCCAAACCCAAATCAAGTCTCTTGCGCACACCTCCCAACAGATGCCCACCCGTCAGGCCCAATGCCCCAAGGCCGAGAAGCTTGTGTGTCAGTAGCAAGGGAAAGGCCAGACCACAGGCAACACTGCATGCAACACCATGGGTGTGCACAGAGATAGGAAAGAGCTTGTATTTTCTCTAGTGCGTGCTTCTGCCTCAGTCTCAAGCAGCAGTATGCCTAGCTTCCTCCTCTCGCTGGGTATTACATAGCTGGTGATGGAAAGGGGTTTCCCTACCTGCAGTCTTCATTCAATCCCACTGTCATACGTGATCTGATCTTTGTGCACACAAACATCAATACTTCACCTGTGACTCTACACCAGTGCATGTCACAATGGGTGCTATTTTTCGGTTGTAATTTGTACCCCCAAGTGTCATGTGCTGGAGACTTGGTCCTCAGTGTGACAATGTTGAAAGGTGGTGAGATCTCCAAGGAGTAGTGGACAGTGATAAGTCCCTGAGCAGCACCACGAGAAGGGACTAATAGAATTGTCTCCAAACTCGGTTAGTTCCCAGATCTCTGGCTTCCCTCCCCCACCATAATTCCATCCCTTATCCAAGAGGACCTTTACCAAAGTGCCAATACCAATGCCATGCTTGTCAGGCCAGAATGGGGAGCTGAACATGTCTTGGCTTATAAAGGGCCCACCTCTGGTAGTTTGCTATAGCAACAGAAAACACACTTAAGACAATGGGGCACACAGCATCACCATAGTCTAATGTCTGAGTTGTCAGTACTTCCCTGGGCTCTGTGGACTTGAAGGGGCCTTCAAGTCACTGAAAACAATTGCAAGTAAAAGAAACGAGCTGGAGAAATACCTTTCAACACTTCCTTTCCACTGTTCCAACACCTCACACGCAGACAGACCAACCTGTGATGAACACATTTCTGAGCAGGCTTTGAGCAGCTTCCCCTCAGATTGGGCTGTGTGGGTGGGACATTCTCTCTGCAGAGTTCAACATGGGCTATTAACTGCTTCAGATGTGGCTGGTGTGAGCAGGTTCTAAGTTGAAGGCCAGATCCGATAGTTCCTTGGTACGTATGTACTTGCTGTGAGTTTGCACGAGGCCCCCAGGGATGTGAACGCTGTGAATGCGGCACACAGCCTAGAAGAATGTCCAGCATAGTTGTGTTTGTGCACAGATGGCCAGCAGGGCTTCAGTAACCTAGGCTAGCCAGAGTCACAGCAGCAAGAGCAGAAGATGGGGCCCACAGCATCGTGTTCAGGAGGGCCACACTTACATTCCCACCATGGATCAGAGCCTGGGCAGCTTCCACCTGTCACGTGAGGGTCCAGTGGCAGAAGAGGTTGGCATGACAGCCTTGATACATCTGAGAACGATTCCAGACCAGGCCAGGCTCTCGTCAACACTCACAGGGCCCAGGACAAGCTGCTCAGTGCTGACTCCCACAGTGAGGACTCCAGGCAGACACGGCCCTGACCCGACAGTTGCTTGCCAGGCCAGGGCTCCTCTGTCCCTCAGTGAGAAGACACAGACAGCATTTGGTGCTGATGATCCTAAGACATGCCAGATACGCTCCTCAGTGATAGCTGTCCGGCCACATGAAGGAGCAGTGCGGCCACTTAGGCAGGGGATCAGCACCCCACACCCCACTGTACTGAGCTTCCCACCCCCGTTCATAAACCTGCTCTGCACCTTCCTCCGGCTTCCGTGTGACAAACCCCTGTCAGCCGTGCCTACGCTGGTGACTGTTGCCAGGTCAACTTCCAACAACTGGCGACGAGTAAAACTTTATCTTGGTCCCAACCCCGATAAGGCTTGGGCAGAGTTGATAACCATTTTAAGACTCATGTCCTGCCAGTCTGAGCTAAAGAAGCGAGCTACTGCCTCCTGACCTCTGCGGGTCGGTCTGCGACCAACTTCCACTTACGTGTCGTCACTGTCAGCGTCAATGCCTGTGACACAAGGAGATGTAAAAGACAGGGGCATGAGGGAAGCTCATCTCTCGGCTTTAAGAGAACAGCCATGCTGCTTCTGCCAGTCACAATGGCCACAGCCTGCTCATTCTCACTCAGGAGTACCCGAAGTGTGCTTGGCTCACCCTGAAGGCTGGTGATCTTTCTGCTGACGTCAGGCTTTTTGGAGGATGGTTTTGTGCACTGCGTATCCAGATTTCTGTGCCCTGAGATCTAGTTGCGGTCTAGATGTGGGCATTATCAAGTCTATGAAGAAACTCCTGTCTCAATGTTTTGTAAACAATGCCTCCCATTTACCTCTGATTGGTTAGTAAAGAAACTGATTTAGCCAATAACTGGGCAGAGGGACTCCCCAGTCCTACTGTGTGGGGGTGGGGGTGGGGGGTTGTGGAGGGTGGTTTCAGGTAGACAGAGGTGGAGAGAGGAGAGAGAAGGTGCCATGAGGACCTGATGATGAGAACAGAGAGTTACAGCAGAAAGCCGAAGCAAAACTGAGATGGCAGGTAAATGGGCACATGGCTGGGAGGCGGCCAGAGCGGTATAGCTGCGTCAGAATAGCCGCCCAGTTACAGAGCTCAAAGCTTGACTAGGTCTCTGTGGCACTATTTGGGTGCTATGGTGGGTACTAGAAAAGGCCACAAGTAAAACCTTATTCCAACACAGGCTTGAGATCTGGCTCCTCCCCTCACAGGATACCCTTCCTTCTGCCGGCAGAAATACTGTCCCTATTTTCCCATGTGTGCATAGTGAAAAAGAATGACCTGGGCTAAATAAATTTTTCGGTTTACCTCTTCGCCAAAACAAAGGCTTTCATGTGGGGTGAAGGGAATAAGTGGTTGGCTTTTGGAGTAACCTCGGGCCACACAGAGTGTGAGTTAGTGATCCTATGGCAGTAATATTGGCGTCTTCAAATTGTTAGGTTTATGGAAAAAGAAAGAAAAAAAATGGTGTTCCTCTGGAAGCCACTAAACTTCTGCCCATGAGTTGCTGGACTCAAAATGTTGGCAACGCTGGATTTGATTCCTAACCAGATGGAACACGGTGCCTTAGCCAGGGTTGCTACTGCTGTGATAAAGCACACGGCCGACCAAGCTGAGGAGGGCAGTTTATTCAGCTTCCACTCCTGCATCACCGTTCATCACTGAAGTCAGGACAGGAACTCAAACAGGGCAGGAACCTGGAAGCAGAAGCTGATACCGAAGTCATGGAGGAGAGGGAGGGGGAATGCTGTTTACTGGCTTGCTTCCACAGTTTGCTCATCCTGCTTTGTTACAGAACCCAGGACCTCCATCTCAAGGATGACACCATCCACAGTGGGCTGGGCCCTCCCCAGACGTCCACAAGTTATGAAAAGGTTCTACAGGCTTGCCCACAGCGCAGTCTTATGAAGGCAATTTCTCAACTGAGGTTCCCTCCTCTCCGATGACTTTATCAAGTTTGTATCAAGTTGACATAAAACTAGCCAACACACAGGGTCTCCCCCAGAACCTCAGAAATACTATAGCCCTGGAGACTCAAGAATTCTAGGACAATTGCATCTCAAGTGCAGTGTCTGGGGTACATAGAGACATGTTTGAACATAGGTCTCTTTTTCTGAAAAAGAAAACACCAACAGCATAATTTAGCTTTAGCAAAATGTAGTGCCTTTCCATAGAGAGCATGGTCCAAAAGAATACTTAAGGACTGAAGGCGGTCATCTTGGCGATGGCTTGTTAGCGTCCACGAAACCCTAGGAAGCCTGCGGTTCAGTGGTGAGGGCCTGACTACCACGCCCAGAGACCTGGGCTCCAGACCTGACTCCACATAAGCTGCAGGGTGGGACATACCTAAACATCCTGGAAGTTGGGAGGTAGAAGCCTCCCAGGAGGATCACAAGCTCAAGGTCATCCTTGACTACATAGCGAA
Organism: Pachyuromys duprasi; assembly: GCA_028658305.1. NCBI lineage: Eukaryota > Metazoa > Chordata > Mammalia > Rodentia > Muridae > Pachyuromys > Pachyuromys duprasi. Next base: position 40,657,064 of record CM053753.1, on the reverse strand, counting down.
TTCAGGACCAGCCCAGAGTCTGAGACTCTGCCTTAAAAATGGGGCAAACTTAGAATTCTCAACCCACAGTTTGGCTTGTTTTATCCTCCCTTAGACATAAAGGAACTATGTGGAATTGTTTGCATGAAGAGGCTGCAGTCTCAGTCAAACGGCAGCGTTATGGAGTCTCTCCATTCCCAGAGCCCTGGGCTTGCAATGCTACTGCCTACCCTTCATCTTCCTGGGAAGAAGGCACATACTCCCCTTGAAGCCTCCCAAGGACACTTCTTGCTTCTCTGCTTCTTCTATAATGTTTCCTGTATACCAGACTCAGGAGTGGGAGGCAGGCAGGTTTGCCATACCCTCACAGTGTTTCATACTCCTAGGAACACTGTCTTAGAGCCAAGAGAGGGCCTCCTTGGGACACTGTGGAGTTTATTCTGCCGGCTCTACCAGCAGAATCTATGTCTCTGAATCTTGCCAGAACTGGGAATGGGGTATACCCAAGCCTCCCTGCAGAGGGAAGGACCTACCCAGCAGCCCAAGCTGAAGATGGGACAAGGAAGATGGATCCTGCGGCTTTTTGTATGAAAGATATGAGAAGAAAAGTGTCCAAAGCATCATTGGTGAAATGGGAAGAGCTCTGTGGACTGCAGCGAGGTCCTGGTGTCTGTGGTGTGCAAAGATGTTGCTGCTGGCCTGTAGAAAGGAAATATGGAAGGCAGTTTTGGCCTTTCAGAGCCATGACAGCATCGTCCTGGACATTAATGAGACAAAAAAAAATGTTGTTTAAAATTTGATTTTAATGAACATCTGTAGTCATTCTGCAATGGAGATAATATTGATTTCTTTACATTCATTTAAATCTTTTTACGCTTACCTTGTTTATTGTGTGTACACATATCAGGCCGTGCTTGTTGAGGTCAGAGGACAACTTGCATAGAGTCAGTTCCCTCCTTCCACCATGTCAGCTCCAGGAATTAGACTCAGGTCATCAGACTAAGCAGCAAGCACCCTTACCCACTGAGACCTCCTTGACACCCTGGGATTAGCTTAAGTTAAAAATAATAACCAATCAACAGTTAAAAGCACTGGCTGCTCTTCCAAGAGATCTGAGGCTCATAGCTATCTACACCTCCAGTTCCAGGGAATTTGACACACACACACACACACAAGCAGGCAGAACACCAATGTGTATGAAGAAGTGTGTCCAAGCAGTGATAGCGTACATCTTCTTAGCACTCGGAAGGCAGAGGCAGGCAGATCTCTGAGTTCGAGGCCAGCCTGGTCGATAGAGTAAGTTCCAGGACAGCCAGGGATACAGAGAAACCTTGTCTTGAAAAAAATCAAACATAATGATATTAAGTGTTTTATTATTTGTGGTTTTCTTTCTCTCTTCCATCCTTCTCCACTCCTATTAAGCCTCTAACACTAAGTAGGATAGAAAAAGAGACAGAAAAGGGATTGAGGATATTGTTACACTACTTCCTGCTGATTAAGGGCATCAACTTCCCTGGGACAAGTTTGATCTTCACCTAATTTTTTAGTCTCATTTCTTTGCACATGACTACTTGACAAACTGCAACCAACCACATCCAAACACCGAACAGCCAACAACGGCCACCCTGCCTCTCTGTGAAAAGTTCTCAGAATGCCAAACGTCATAGTAGAAACTATCTGCAGCTGGCAAAACCAGGTCTCTGCTAGAACAGGAGGCAAATGATAGTCACATGCTCTGATGCAGCCTCGTATCCACACACCTGGATTAAAATGAAGACGTAGTCCCATAACATTTCTGTGTTTTTTTAAAAGAAAGCAAATTACAAAACTCACGCTGCAACTAAGGGCTGGAGAGATGTCTCAGTGGTTAAAAGTACTTGTTGCTCTTGCAGAGGACCTGGGTTTGATTCCAAGCAACCACGTGGTAGCTCTCACAGTTGTTCATAACTCCAATTCTAGGGCATCTAATTCCATCTTATAGCCTCCACAGGCAACAGCCATGCACACGTGTACATACATGCAGGCAAACACTCATACATAAAAATAAATAAATCCTCAAAAGAATGCATGCTGAAGTGATGGCTCAGGATTTCACTCCTCTTTCAAAGGATTGAGTTCAACTTCCAGCACCCATATCAGGAGGTTTACAACTGCCTGGAAGTCCAGGCAGACAGCACACACTCCCGGCTTTTGCTAGCACCTGTACACACACACACACACACACACACACACACACACGTGTACACATGCACGTGTACACGTGCGGTAGAGCATACGAAGGGCTCCAATACCACAAAAATAAAAGTAGAAAACCAATGATGCTGGCATCTAAGGGATTGTTCTCAACATTATCTATTTAATAAATACAAAACCAGGCAAGAAGGCACAGGTACCCTCTGCATCAAGTCGTGTGGATGCAAGCATGTTAACAACCTCCTCACCCTGGCAAAAACTGAACATGGCTCATTACGGGGGCTACTGACTGTGGCCACAGCTCTCTGTCTTGAAAATTAGTTTCTACCTCTGCCCCTTATCCTTGTTCACATTGGGAAGCTGGACTCACAGTAGGTGTGCACACCAAAGCCACCCAGACTGTTGCATAGCATGGGTTAGTGAGGGATCCCTCAGCACACTCTGCCTTCCCTGTCTCGGCTGCCCACTGTAGTTGCCCAGGAGGAATCAGAACAAAGGGTTGCCTGTGCCCCACTCTGGTGTATTCAGTGATACTGAAACAGGAGTTAAGTAAAGAGAACCCAAAGACATAATGGAGTAATCCACTGATCCCAAGAGATGTGAGTTCGTTGTGGCAGAAATGTGCCTCAGGATATTTGGCTGGGCAATTTCAAAATGTATCTTCGAAAGGAGGGGAAAAATGGTTGCTCCACGGTCTGTAAAGATGGAAACGTGAGTCGGTTCTCATGTGGCAGCCTTCTCTATGCCCTCAAAGCCCTGTTGTCAAAGAAACTGCCAATCGCCTACATTACATGCATTCAGACTATCACATCTTAGCATGCTTGAAAGCTGAAGAAAATGTCAGGGGTTAGAGGGAGCCTCACAGATTTGTACAGTACCACCCTAGAAAAGCTGAGGGATTCCCAGCTCAGGCCTAGCCTGGATTTGTGGATTAAACACTGGAAAGAATCTCAAGAGTAGCTGGCATAGTGATTCAGAGCTGGGGATTTTATTCGAGGCATTTGTTCAAGGTATATATTCTTAGGCCATGTTATAAGAAATGTAAGAAAGAAGCACCCGGAAGAAAGTTAGACACGTTGAATGTGTTAGTGTGGGTTTTTCAAAGAACAAGTAACCGAGAGTAAAATACCACCAAGTGTGGTAGGTATGGACTTCTCAAGAGGAAGCGGGTGACTGTCACAGGACTGCCATGTGCACCATTTTGATGGCTCTCCATTTCCTTTCAAAAGATTGCCAAGAAGCCTATTTTTTTTTTCTTTTCTCTTTTGCTAAGAGACACTTAAGGTGGATCTGGAGACATACTTGTAACCCATGGTGAGCCCAGAATCCCCTTGGGCTTTAGTCCATGCCCCCACCTGTGAGCAGAGTTGCCTAGAAAATTTCAGGTTCTTGCCAGGAAGGAAGTGGAGCTTCAAACTATTATTGACTATTGACTATACCTGGATTCTTGCTCTGCAGCTAGGAAAGGCTTCAAAGGGATTCCAGAGTGGGAGGCTTCTCTCTTCCCATGGCCCCTCAGATTTTCACACCTTCTGTAGGAGGGTCTTCCTCCCAACCCCAAGCTCCCAGAATAACAATTCATGAGACTCAGAGATTCAAATACATAGGCTATATAGCTAGACTCTTCTCTCTAGATCATAACTTAAGATACTACATCTAATTTATATTTTGCCACGTGGCTCGTTACCTGTACTCAGACAGCATTTGTCCATCTTCCTTCACTGTGGCCAACTGAATTTCCAGCCCCTGGCTATATCCCAGAATCCCTTCTGCCTGATGCATGTCCCACCTATTTCCTGCCCCAGCCATTTGCCACAGGTTTTTTAATTGACAAGGTGTTGCATCCAGACAATACTGTTGTTCTGCTCTTCTTGACACCGGGCTGCCTGGCAGGAAATGGAAGTGCACACTCTGGGGCAGAAAAGGGTGAAGCCCAGGGCCAAAGGCACTCAGGGCTCTAGAACTCAAGCAAGGCAGCACTGAAGGCCTGGCCTGACTTGCAAGTGTGGGGTCTGGAGGTCCATCGATGAGTTCTTTAGGAAGAAGGCGAGCCCTTCCTTCCCCAGAATAAATGATGCGTCTCAGATAGTCATGGTGAAGGAATGATGCAAGCATGAGAGAGTATATTTCATGAATCAGGGACATTCATAGACCTTGGGTAGTGGGAGGGACTTTAGGCATAAATGTTTTTTGATTCACTGGGGCTAACAGTGCCAGGTAAACCTCATTTGCATGTCTCCAGGTTCTTGCTGAACAGGTTCTACTGGGAGAAAGGGAGTTGAACCCCTTTTCCCCCCTAAGGACTACATGACATTCCCCAGTTAGAGCATGTGGGGTTTGGGCTCCCCAGATCAGGCAGAGAAGAGAAAGCCTGCTGACAAAGGGCATCTATCATTTTATACCAAGCTCAGAGGCTATCTGGAAATGCAACTTTAACAGCAGGGTTTCCAGACATCACACAAGAGATTGCTTCTACAATCCCCCCTTTCAGTCCAATAAAAGGTTCTTTTTTCAATAATAAACTAACATATGGTAATAATCATGAAACTGTTATGAAAACTACTAGGTAAGACTTAAATTCACAATGTCCAGTCCATATGCATTTGGCAACTTAGGAGAAAGTATTCTATTATCTATCCTATCTTGATGCAGTTAGAGTTTTGTACCTAAATCATTTTCTATTCCACTTATTTCCTCTCAGCCATGGGCCACAGGTTTTTTTAGGTGACAAATGTTGCATTCATACAATACACAAGAGATTCCTTCTACACCCACCTTTCTATCCCGTCTCAACATAAGATCAGTAGTCTTTTACTTCAGGTGACGCAAGCAATGACAACAGGGCACTTAGTAAGCCTCATCTATGACATATGAGCAGCCCCCCAAGACCTGGGGGAGCTGGGAGGGGCAAGGTGAAGTCATGAACCACTTACATGGATGCAGGGTAAACATGGAAGGCAGAGAGAGCACCATCTTTAGCTGTCCACTAGGCCAGGTGGAATGGTTTTAAGAGGGATACACTACACGTGTGTGTGGTGCAACTCCCCCAGCCATCCAGAAGGTCAGCAGTTTACGGCCTTCTCCACAGCTTCCCAATCTTTCCCAAGACCTGCATATGAGGCTACACACCTACCAACCCACTATAAATCATTACACCAGAAAGGGGCTGGGCCTATTCGGAACTCTTTAGCCTCCGAGAGGATCAGACCCCAGCACCACTCCCCAGGTTTTGTGGGGTTTCCACAGGCCAACTTCAAGGTGGGGTAGGTGCAGCTGCCTAGAGAAGGGTGCAGCCAGCCACAGTGAGCATCAGAAGGATGGGGAGCAGGAGGCAAAGATAGGGCCTTGGCCACCGAGTCCTGGGGCTCGGAGATCAGTGGATCCCACGTCCTGCCCCAGGAGAACCCAGGATGAAAATGCACTGGCCCAGCACCAGCAGCAACCACCATGGATGCCTCTGCCCTGTGTTGAGCTCAGGATGGACGCAGAGAAAAGACACTTCAGATGCGAAAGTTTAAGACGGGAGCTTTATTGTCTGAGCTCAGGAAGGTGGCCAGTCTGTGATCTGAACCCCACCCCCGAGGGAAAGCTGTATGGCATATTTAAAGGGCGAAACACATAGAGCAAGGGGGAGCAGAGTGGGCTGAAACATGGCCCAGTCATATTTTGACATAAGAGGTTCAACAAGGCGGTTTCCATCAGTCAGGATAGGAGTAGGTCCCTGGGCCTGGGAACATAAACTTGTTTGACCTGGCCAGCAAGATGGAGAAGCTGTCCTTGAGATGTCTAGACTCAGACAACTGTGTCTTTACAACAGAAGCTGTTCAGCCGTGGAACCGCTGTCACTGCCGAGCGCAGCCCAGAAAGTACACGTTTCTCGGCGGCACCCTCAGCTGCCAGGCAGAGGAGGGTGAAGTGCGGGGTCAAAGGTTCAACCTCTTTCAGGAATGCCGGTGTCTGGGCCAAGAAGGATGGGAGGCTGAACCAAGATCTGTGCAAGAAGATCTCCCGTTCAGCCGGAGTGGTGGGTGAAAAGTGTTACTGCTCTTTTAGCTGGGCTGCCAGCACCAGGCCGGGAGCTCCCAGCAGCTGGGAGCTTAGGGCTCTTAAACCTGAGCCGGGGCCCAGCCTGACCCTGGTGAGTGGGTGGCTGCATCGGGAACAACCAGCAACCCGCCGCCACAAATGAACTATGGCAGGCGGTGCAGGAAAGGGTGGCAGAAGCAGGCCAAGGAGGCTAGTGGGGGACCAGGAATCCTCTCTGGTGGCAGGCCAGGCCAATTAGAAGGTTCAACAACAACACAGCCAGTGTCAGACCTTCGTGGTAAAGGAGTGGACCGAGACAGTTTATTTTGTTTCAGGGGTGAGTGTGCTTGATTTGCTGGGGCTAGGAGGGCCAGGGATACTTCATTTACGTGCAGCAGCGCAGTCCTATCACAGGAAGGGGAATGCAGTACTTATCCTTCGGGGGAGGGAGACTCCAGGTCCGGTTACAGGTATGGAAAAAGGTCCTTGGCTGAAAGCTAAGGTATCAAAACATCTCATTAGCATGGGGAGGGTATTTCCAGGAATCTCCAGGTGTACCTGAACGGATTTCTTAATGGGAAATAGTTGGGGCTTAATCTCCCAAGGGCTATGTGACACTCCATAGAGGATTTGGGGTTTCCCTAGGTCAGGGGGAAAGGAGGGAACCCAACTGAGGAAAGCAGTCTGTCATTTAGCACCGAGCTCAGTGGCTTTCCAGTAGTGCCAGACTTAGATCATAACAGAAGGGTCCAACATATCACCTATTGGGAAGTCCCCAGTTCCCCTAGGGCCTGGGACCTTGAATTTAGTTTCTTCCCATGATTAAATGGAGTTTGAAAACAGAAACGGTAGTGCCTAGAATAAGTTTCTTTGGCTCTTTCCCAACACCTGTAACACCGCTCAGGAGCAGGGTACTTGCCGAGCTGCACCCTCGCTGGGTAGCAGCTGTGGGCTCAGTACATGCTGCCCATCCAGGACACACTGGAGGAGACAATCCCCGGAGGCGGGGGGTGGGGGGCTCAGCCCTGAGGCTTCGGCATGGTCCAGGGCAGGCAGCCACACATGCTTGCTCTGGGACAGCAGCCCTACCCCGGGTGTTTGACAAAGAAGCACCAAGCCTGTGCGTTCACAAAGCCCACACGCGAACTTTCTCATTGCTCTACTCTGGTCACATCTTTTAGTTACAGAGGTCATCCTGTCCTGTTTTATTTTCTGTTATTTGTTGTTGTCCTAGGAATAACAGCATGTGTCCTAATCACTTCACACTCTAATTACATTTACCAGATAAATAAAACAGAGGACTCCCAGAGGACCCCCAGATAGTATCAAGTTGCCAAAACTAGCCAGCACAGAACTTAAATTTGATAATCTCTTCCATTTAGCTGGCCCCTTTCTGATTTAAGATCTTCCTTTGCTTTTGAGAAGATTGATCGTGTATCAGGGTGAGGCTTCTGAGCTTCGATCTGTTTCATGTATTTGTGAAATTTCCAGTTATTCTTGTGTACTTTCTTCATCAACCTCTTTCACTCCTTCAGGCATTCCCAGGGTACAAATGTCCACATTGGGTCTAAGCCAGGGTTTTATTGCTGTGAAGAGACAACATGACCAAGGCGACTCTTAGAAAAGAAAACATTTAATTTGGGGCAGGTTTACAGTTTCAGAGGTTTAGTCTGTTATGGCAGGATGCATGGCAGTGTGCAGGCAGACGTGGTGCTGGAGAGGAACTGAGAGTTCTACATCTTGACCTGCAGGCAGCAGGAGGAAGCTGCCACACTAGGTGCGGCGCATGAGCACATAGAAACCTCAAAGCCTGCCTTGTGCGCGTACTTTTAAAAATTATTTTATTTATATTTCTTATGCCTCTTTCTCCCTGCTCTACCCCTTATCCCTTCTAACACCCCAATACCAGGAGAGAAAGAAGGTGCATGGGAAGAGGGGGCATAGTTCTTTTTAGCTACTTCCTGCTGGTTAGGGTTGTTGGGTTCCCTGGGGCAAGTCCAATGTTCATTTCAGGATATCTTCAACTTCTCGTCAAACTGCATCAACAGCAACCAGGAGCAGCAGCAGGGTGCTGTTGTGGCCTTTTTCTTTCTTGGAGCACTCCAACACTCTCTGGGCTCTGGCATTTATTCTCTCTCCAGAGTCCTCAGAATTAAACTATCTGCCCCTGGCAAAGAGCCCCTCTCAGAGCCCACAAGAGGCAAATAGTTTACTGCTGTGGACATTCTGAATCAGCCCCATATCCCACACCTGGGATTAAAACAAAAACATGTTTATATAACATGAGTTTTTTTTTAAAGACACCAAAACTTTCCACTACCTCAATCTTAGTTCTGATAATCTCATCTCACTGTTGTATAAACACTGCTCCCCAGTTGTCCCCTGATATGTCAATAAAGCAGCTTGCAGCCAATTGATGAGCAGGGGAAAGAATAAGACTGGACTTCCTGCCAGCCAGGGGAGGAGGAGTCAGAGGAGAAAGTAGGGGCTTCAGCCACTGGCGTATGTCTAGAAGGGACCAGGAGAGAGTGAGCGTGAAGCAGACAAAGCTACAAAGTGCAAGTCTCTCTGGGATGTACACTAAGAGGAAACCAAATTAGCTTAGAGGGTTAAGAATAGCGTAATAGAAGATAAATTATTAAACAAATACGAGTCTCAATTATTTGTGTGATCTCTGGTTTAAAAGAGAAACAGAAACACAGTTTTGTAAAAAAAAATATATGTTTAACGATGACATCTGCACAATGTCATATGAAGCATTTAAAACAGACTCAAGAGACAGGGAGACAGCCCAGTCATCAAAGTGCTAGAACCATGTTTAAAAAATGTCAAACACTTGCAATCCCACTGCCAGCGAAGAGGACACTGGCAGATTCCCAGGGTGCTGTGGCCAGCCAGCCTAGTCTACCTGCTTGGTGAGTTCCATACCAGTGAGAGAACTTGTCTGGAAAAAAAATGACAGCACTTGAGGAACGACAGCTGAGGTTTCCCTTTGGCCTGCGTACACACAGAGACTCATAAATCACAGAATAGATTGAGCGCATGGAGGGGAAGATGGGCAGCTCTGCTTATGAGTGGTATTTTTGCCCTCCAATGGCTTACCTCTACATCACAGTACTGTGATGAGTAGTTAAAGCTGTCCGGGGAGGCTTGATGATAATTAATTCCTATTAAAATGGCAATATTAGTAAATTCCTGGTGCACTCAGTAAAGTTTAAGTATATAACTGAAGCAGTACCATGCTAAATATATACCAAACTCTAGAATCGGGGTATTTCCAATAAGTAAAATGTATAATTATGATACGTTATCTCCATCGATGAAATGAGCCAGTTCAAGCCAAATTAGAATATACAGTGCCAAGGAACAGGGCCAGGGAAGTCACCATGTAGGGGGCAGAGAGAGAAAGCCTACAAACAGAGAAAGGAGAGAGGAAATGCACGGGGGTGGGGGAGGGGCATGACAAAATGGCTAGATTACATAGTGAAGAGCCTCTCAAGGAGAGGAAACCCTACCTCTGGGCTGGTAAAGCTTAGGACAGAGGCCAGGGTATGGTAGCCATGCCCGGTAGCAGGTAGGAGCCAAGGGACACTGGGAGAACCTGGGGACCAGGTCTGGTTTGGTTAAATAGACATATCAGCCACTTGTCCCGGGTCTGAATCCCAACAAACTGTGTGATAACAAAGGAATTCATAAGTACTATGGTCTGAGAAAGTTAACTGACTTATAAACACACGAGAAAGCAATGTTTGGTACTATTTTAATATTTTCTGTAGTTGTGTATCATTTTGCAATTAAAGGCATTATCGGAGAAATTTGAGAGAAATATGAGGCGATTTTGATTCCTGGTCTGCACTAATACCTACAGAGCCTGAGCTGTGGCGTTGGTGCTTTGCTCAAAGAAAACATGGCAGACAGAGGGACTGAGAGGCAGGCTGTTTCAAGTGTCTTTCACAGGGGAGTTAAATCCCTGCTCATCCAGCCTACCAGTGGGGACTGAGATCTGGCTGTGCCTGCGCCTGCGCCTGCGCCTGTCTCTGGAGGGCTCGGGCTGTTCCCTTCAGCGGCCCCTTGTTTCTCATGTGAGCTGTGTTGCTGGAGTTAGACATCACTCCTCAGCCATTCCCAGTGTTTATGACTTCCGTGATGTGCCGGCCCTATGACTGAGCAGGACTGGAGTTATGCCCAAACATGCAGAGACCCTGTGGCCCATGGAGTGGCTCCATTTTGATAAAACGTACATAGAAAATGGATCTTGTCTGCCTGCCCCCACTGCAGCAGCCCACACCGTAGCCCTGGAGTGCTCCTTTCGTGATTGTGGGATTGTCTGGGAGCTACAGTTCCCAATTCTTCCCCACCACAAGAGGTTCAAGACACGCAATGACAGCTCTGGAAACATCAAAACTAAAAATTCAAAGGCTAGTTTCCACTATGTGTGTGACTTTCCACTATCATAACATAAACAAACAAATCCTGAACCTGTCTGACCAGTGTAGGTTTGGAGCTGTGTTGAGGTAGAGATGAAGATGTAGTCCCAGGACTTCTATACATAGCATATACGTTGTGGCACACACAAATACATGTATATGTATTTACACATATATGTGAGTATGTATGTGTGCATCACCAGCAAGTCTTTGAGCAAATAGATGTAGGCATCAGAGGGTCTGGAACAAGCCCATGAGAATTACTGGAATTTTACCTGTGTTAGCAATGATGTTGCCATGTTCTGAACTCTTAACAACTACAATGGACCTTTATAGAGCTACCATTGTGCTTCCTATTGCACATGTGAAGTCTCCCAAGGCAGGGACATGCTTATCTGTACATATTCATATCTGTGAAAAATATGATCCATGGCTAGCTTTGATTAAGGCAATTGGATATGCTTGTCTTCATATTTCTAAACAGCTGCCCACGTTTTGCTCCTCCATGTCATCAAGGACTTAAACACTCAGGGCATTTCTATTCCTCTAGCTTTAGAAAGAATTTACTCTTGGAACCTTCTAAGAATCTACCCCGAGAGCATCTTTGTTCTCCACATACCGTTCTGTAGGGTAACCAGAGAGGGTGCTCAACTTGTCAAAATCACTGGAGCGGCTGAGTGTCATGGTCCATGGGCATTGGCATGTATGGCTTTCCACCTTATCTGTTCATGGATTCTGAGTGACTTTGTCTTCAATAATGTGCAAATGCAGGATTCTTTTACTCCACTCTATCTTTTTAAGAAAATCATGGAATGTGTCTACTTTTACTTTTCTCCCAAGTCTGTTGCTAAGGAAAGGAAATTTCCTTAACACTTAGCCACTTCCTTATCACTGTCAGGTTCAAAAGAAACTCACAAACAGCTGTCTGTGGTGCCTGTTCACACAGCACAGCACATGTTGCTTTCAGGGCCACAAGTCCCTGTGGCTTATCAGCTCTTCTCATTTTTTTTCTCCCACATACAAGATCCCAAATAACAACTCAAGAAACTCAATTATTATTTTACAAATACCTAAGGCATATAGCTAGGCTCTTCTCTAACCAGCTCATAACTTAAAATAATCCATTTATTCTAATCTACATTCTGCCTTGTGGCCAGTTACCTCAGCTCAGGAACCATACATCCATCCTCTTCACATTTTTCCGGCTGAATCCCACGTGCCTGTCTCTCTCCCAGAATCCTTTCTGCCTGCTGGATGTTTCACCTTTTTCCTGCCTCAGCCATAGGCCATAGGTGGTTGTTGTTGTTGACAGGTAGTTCATCCATACAATACAGAAGAGATTCCTTCTACACCCATATCTACCCTAAATGTCTCCAGCTCCTAGGCTTCCCCTCCCTGAGCTTCTCATTCCCTTATAACCTGGTTATTTGGGGCATGCTCTTTTTTTGGTCTTCCTCTCCCTTGGTCTCCTTTGCCCACACTCTGTCTCCTGCCATGGCCAGGTCCAGTTTGCTGATCACTTTCAATCTACCACTTTCCTCCTATGCTCTGGATTCTTCCAGATGCCTCTGGCTGTAGTCTCCCTCAGATCTACAATATAAGCCTTTCCCTCAGCCATACCTTGGAGCAATTGTGTCCTTGGTTTATATACTCACTATTCTGTATAGTGATAGTTGATAAATGAGTGGGAAAAGAATTCAGTATCTATCCTGACTTTACTATTCAAATAGTCTCTCAAAGTGGCTGAGTTATCAGTGAAGACTAGAGTTTTGAGGTGTTTGTTGTACAGGTTTTGGGTGTTTTCTTTGAAACAGGGTATTACAGTATGTAGCTCAGGTTGGCCTTGGATTTCTGCCTCACTCTCCAGAGAGCTGGGACTGCGGTAGTGAGCCCCACCCTCCTCTCGTATGGAAATGGCACTTTTTTCCTCTTTGTGTGTTTATGGTATGTGTATATAGTATGTGTGCATCTATATGTGTATGCACAAGCCCATTTGTGTGTGTGTGTGTGCAAGTGTGGGCATGCATGTGCCACTGTATGCATGAGAAGGTCAGAGGTCAACCTCAGATGTTGGTCCTTCATCTTGTCTGAGACAGGATCTCTTGCTTGCTTGATACTTTGGATACCAGGTTAGATAGCTTGAGAACTTTTGAAGACTCTCCTGTCTGGACCCTGCAACTCCCGTAGGCACTCTGGCACTGCAGATGTGAGCTACTGCACCCAGCTTTTACGTGGGTTCTAAGGATTTGAACTCAGGTCCCCATGTTTTATAGAAAGGACTTTAGCTAGTGAGCCATCTTCTCAGCCCTAGGAGGTTCTTGTAGCACTTTTTTAAGCTAACAAGTGAAAGAATCGTGCTAAAATGAAAATATGCTGTTTCTATTCCGTATAATGAACAAACAGGTTGGACAGTGAGCATCTATCACAAAGATGCAGTGCAGGCTAAAAGAGCCTATGTCCTAATAGCTCCCGTGGGCTGATTCCACATTTCTTCCATTAACTCACTCTACCAACCCAGGCCATGGCTACACTGACCTTTGGGCCCCTTCATTCTAAGTGCCACCCTGTAAGACCCTGGTTGCTCCTGAGATCCCCTCTCCCAGGGTCTCAGGATTTTCTCAGGTCGGAATGTTTGAGTCACTGACAACATGTCCAAGCTCGTTTAGTCCTATTTTCTGTCGAATTTGGAAGGTGAGGTCATGCATAGGTCACAGCATGGGTCTCATGGCTGCCGGGAGTCCTCTTGATTCCTGAAGCAAGTACTGGGTTGTGGGTGCTGACACTCTGGGAATCCCGCCCACTCCACCAGCTCTCCGTCTCAGGCTCAGAGGTTCCGCCACATTCCTTCTGTGTGGTTGCTTCCTTCAGGCTTTCCTTTTCCAGGCCCTTTTTGGTTTCAGTATACAGTCCCTTGTTGCATTTGTCAGACGTCAGAGCATGCTGATGCGACAGAGGGAAACAGAATAATGGAGAGACAGAAGTACAAAAGCAGTGAGAGAGTGTGGCCAGTCACGAATGTGAAAGAACATCCAGGCTGCCTCTGCCCAGTCTCAGAGAATCACACTGACCCCAGCCATCTAATGAGAGCCTACTTAGAGTAGCCAAGAATTCACCGTCTTGCATTCATCACGCATTCCCTCACTCACCCGCCTCTCCTATCACCCAGAGTGTTCATCACAAACATCCAGCCAGCTGGGAATTTACAGGCTAGTGTGAGTGTCTTGCTAAATAAAATCGGAGCTGTGAGCAGGTGCTAACTGTAATTAGGAAAACAGGCCGTTTGCCCACTGGAGGGAGGCAACAACTGAAGAGTGGCCAGGAAATGGTTGCCCAACGAGGGGGAGGTGAGATGGCCGTGGAGCTCCACATCAGTGCAGACAGAGGGAGGACACAGCCCAGGGACAGGAAGTCCTCCCAATGTTAACAGCTTGAATGAAGGCTTGAGGCAACCAACCGAACCAGGCACCTTATCAATGGCAGTTAGTTGAACATGGCAGAAATGGACAGTGGAGGTTAAAGGGACAAGAAAC
>CM053753.1:40617419-40642409 GCA_028658305.1 Pachyuromys duprasi | reverse complement strand
TTCCCTTACCTGTGATGTGGGCCAGCAGCATGAGTAGGACAGAATTCCAGGCCATGGCTCAAGACCTGTAGCACCCTGCCCCCTACAGCCACTGTTCCTGGGGTCCTTGTCAGCTGGGAAGCACTCTCCACCCTCTTTGAGGAGAGGGTCCTTGCACTCTTGGTTCCTGCTCACCACCCTCCCAGGCTTTCTGGGCTCTTCAACTTCATTTACTAGAATGATCTAATAGAAGACTTTGTGGCTCTGGGTTTGAGCTGTGGAAACATTCTGGGAGGAAGCACCTGCTAGAAACTCGTGGGCCAGAACCCAGGAGCTGACTGGTGGGCTCATCTCCCTGAGGGAGACTGACCTCAATTCCCCCCTGAGAAGCTGAACCCCACGGAAACAGATTTCATGTTCATGTTTAAACACCTGGTGAACTGGGACAAGAGATACATCCTCGGGGTAGAGAAAACACCTCTTCATGCAGCAGGAAATTGGGGTTCTCAGAAGGAGAGGGATGCTCCAACACCATCTAAGCTCCAGAAGAACCTTCAACACAAATCTTACTCAAGAACAAAGTGGCTTTAAAATGAAAAAGTAGCAGAGGGCCTGCTTCCTGCTCTCCTCACTCTCAGCACATACACGTGCTGCTACAGACTAAACCATACCTCATTCTTACACTGAATCCATGTTCTCCAGTGGGCCTATATGTACAGATAGGAGCTATTAGAAGTAATCAAGCTTAAATGAGGCCAGGGGGTGGGGCCTGAGCCCCATCTTTATGAAAACATGATGGGTGTGGCACCTGTACTTACACGAGCCCACATCCTGGGCAAGGGTGAAAACTATTCTTCCTGCTACCTCACTGACCAACATCACCATTGGCCAAAGGAGGGTGGGGCCGCCTCCGCTGACACGGAGAACTTTGAGCAGCCTTGTCCAATCATGGTTGCAACCATGTCTATGACCTCTTGCTCCTCCCTCCTCACACATGCTGGGAAGCAGAGGATGTGCTCAGTTCCAAACAGAGAGGGAAACTTTGTTCACTCATCCACTCATTCCTGCATCCAGCAGCCCATCCATGTGTTTGGCTTGTGTTTGTAAAAGGTACTCGTATTGCCTGGCTCCCACAGAGCCTCAGTCCCACGGATCAGAACTGGAGATGGTCTCACTTGTAAACATCAACACTATAACCATCCCTGTGGGCCCCTTTTATCACTGACACAATCGGAGCTTTCTGATCCTGATGATTCTCTGAGAGGAAATGTGGTTGAGACAGGAGAGGAGCCGAGAACCACATTCAACCATGCACACCCTGCTCTCAACTTCAGTTTTTAAGACTTAACCTCTTCTTCTAGGACCCTTACATCACCCACCTGGAAAGGCTGGATAGAACAGGTGAGAGGAAATGTCTGGAGCCTCCTAGACCCTACAGGAGATTGTGCTGGTCCCTAGAACATGTGGGTATGGAAGGAGGTCTCACACTGTTGAGTGCTTTCTCTTGGCCCTGCAAACTTATCCCAGCCTCAACCACACCCTCATCCAGCATCTAATCTCATAGACAGTCAGGTATGACAGCTTGATGGAGCTGATATTTTCTATCCTTCTTCCAGCCTATATACAACCCTTCTTTGGACCAAAACAAGGTTATTGAGTACAGTAACAGACTTCAAGGTCTACAGGACCTCAAGGCTACCAGAAGCACATTCAACCCTTCTGCCTAGTTTGCAGATACTTTATGGACTGTTGTATGACAATGTCCTGTGAGTTGATTTATTCCATCCTTCAGGGGGCTCCTTAAGTCACAAGATGCTTTAAAGGAAGGCTTCTTAATTCTCAGGAAGTAAACAACTCAGAAGCTTTAGAAAGCCTCTGAAACTAACCAGAGGTCTCTCCTCCTCAATTATATATAAGCAGTAAGGACCATTGAAAAATGTTCAGACCAGCAGAGCTACCTAAAGAGGCCCAGGTCAGTGAAAAGACAGTCTTCAATCTGTTGATCTTCCTACAAGTCGTACAATGAGCAACAGGTTTCTAGCTCTTGTAAACTGTGATAGTTAACATTACATTTAAGGTTATAATTATTATGATATATATATATATATATATATATATATATATGAAACAAAAATGCCTCTAGCATGTAAAACCCTAATTTCTTAATTTCTACAGGCTTGTCAGCCCACTTCCCTTTTTCCCAGATGTTGAAGACTATTCTTTTTTTAAAAATGATTTATTTATCTTTTTATGTGCATTGGTATTTTGCCTGCATGTATATCTATGTGAGAATGCCAGATCCCCTGGAACTGAAGTTACAGACAGTTGTGAGCTGCCATGTGGGTGCTGGGAATTGAACCCAAATACTCTGGAAGAGCAGCCAGTGTTCTTAACTGAGGAGTCATCTCTCCAGCCCTAAAGGCTACTCTGAAAATTGGCTGATCATGAAAAAATTTGCTGTTCTTGCAAGATAGTAGGCCATAAGACTAACTGCTACTTCTACTGTAGTAATCAAGCTTGCTTACTCTGCTCAAAAAGGTAACTAGGACAACTGCAAGACATACATGCTAAAATAAGGCCTTGCTGCTCATAGGCAGAATACATGTAGTCTTGTGGGGTTTGCCTCTATAAGCTCTGGCCTGATATAACTAGGTGCTGCATCTTGGGAGCACTCTCAGGTGCAGTCCTGGCGCCAGTATCTGAATAAAAACTCTCTTCTTATTAACATTTTTTCATGATCATGGTGAATCTCTGAGCCGTCCAAAGCTATAACATTTTCCGCTGACAGCTGGGTGTTCAGCCTGCTTCATGTTTTTCTTCTGACCAGCCTTGGGCTCTGAGGCTCGAGGAAACTGGGAGCTGAGAAATCAGATAATCCCAGCATTTAGAGGGAGCTACCAGTCCCCCGTGCGTGGAGTCTACAGAGGGCTTCCAGCATACTGGGAGACGAGAGCTCAGGTAGGCCCAGCATTTGGAGGAAGCAACCTACAGGTCCTCAACAACCAGAGTGTGTAAAAGAGGCATCCAAAAGCCTCTGGAGGCTTAGGTAAGGATCCTTCCTGTCTTCACTGCACATCTGTCTGTAGGACTCATGTGAAGGCTGAACACAGCATTCCTTCCAGAGTCTGAGGGACTGTAAGTGGTACATCTCTGAGGGAGCGGTGTCCTGGCAGGCGGGAGCCAAGGAATACCACAAAGCCACACCGCACAAAACTCACAGGAAATATTAATTAGGAAAGACGCAAGAGGGTGGCTGCGTCTGCTAGGGTGCGAAGCAGTAAGGAACTGAGCAAGAGGCAGGCTTATATAGGTTTCTTGGGGGCAGAATTTTCTAGGGTGGGGTTGATGGGATTTCAAATCTTTAGTTTGGGGTAAGCCTAGGGATCGGAGGGTTTTCGAGCTCAGGGATTGTTGGAATTTTAAGCCCCAGGACTGAGCTTTTGAGAGAAGTTGGCTTGGTGGCAAAAGGGCAAACCAGGAAGTCCTAGAAAAGAGAGCCAGCTGGAGTGGGGCATTTGAATGGGGACACAGGGCTTACCTGGAAACCCCACATCAGACACGCCCCCAGGTTCCACCCATACATGACATGGGGTCTCAGAACCCTCCTCCTGTAGATAGGAAGCTAGCATGGGGCAGAGATTAAAAAAGATTAAAAGATTAAAAATCAGTGGATATTAAAGTTTAAGGTCTAAAGTAGTTGGGTGGAGGAGGAAAAAGCTCACCTCCTTGCATTCTTTTCCCTGCTCACTGGAGATACAGTTGCTAGGAAACTGCCCCCCCCCCCTTGGGAAGGATACTAGTTGATTGACAGGTTTGGGGACTTCCCTATAGCCAATCAATTCAAAATGTAGTTTGCTTGCCAGGCAGGGAACGCCCCCTGCCCTGGGCATGCTGGAAAGAACGGAATCTTTAAATTAGCAAGCTACCCTGAACACGTGTTTTTGGCTCACTCGGGCTGGGAACCCAGGCTGGAGCTTGTTAACTTATTAATAAACGAGAACCTCATGTATTTACAGTGGAGTTATGGTTTCTGGTCTTTTGGGGTTTGTGCACCGGGCATAACACTTTTTCCACCACTGGGCAGAGCTTGGCCACCAGCACCTGGAGGAATGGGTCAGGCTGGCCATCATGGCTGTTAGAGTGTTCTTTGGGCCGTGCCTGGTGCTTGGAGGTCCTCAGGGGCGGAGCCTTGCACTTCAAGCCTCAGGGGCTTACAGCCTCAGGATGCTGGAGGCCCTTGTTTGGCTCTGAAAGAACTGGTCCTGGAAATAGGGCAGTGGCCACTAAGCTATAAAGTTTTGTCTGTCTGTTTTATGTTGTATGGATCGATATGTTACTCCTTGTTTTTAAAAATAATTTAAAAAACAATGGGTCAAAATCTTCAACTCAGAAAACCCCACTGATCCTGTGTGTGTGGTTGTGGGTTTTGTTTTTGCTGTTTCCATCCTTTGTATCTGTTTCTCTGCCCCCATTAATCTTTTTCAGTTATGGATGCAAGAGCCAGACCAAACCAGCGAAAGAGAGAAGGAGAGCGTGGGCACAGCTGTGGCACTCTGCAGTACTTCTGCAACTCCCTCCTGCAGCAACTCTGCCACCCCACCCCACCCCTGCATATCTGGGTGATACAGGCACCAACAACCCCCAACCCTGGGCAGCCTTCTACACTCTCACCTTGCTAATTACCAAATCCACAGCTGGCCAGGGCCTTTCTGGGAGCCTCTGCATGCTCTGTTTTAACTCCGCAGTCAGATTTCCCTGACCACAGTTGTCACACAGAAAACTGAGCCTGGCTGGGCAGTGGTGGCCCACACTTCTAATCCCAGCACTCAGAAGACAAAGGCAGGCAGATCTCTGTGAGTTTGAGGCTAGCCTGGTCTACAGAGTGAGTTCCAGGACAGCCAAGGCTACACAGAAACCCTGTCTCAAAACACAAAATGAGCGAATGAAAGAAAGGAAGAGACAAAAAGATTAAAAATCAGTCGTTATTAAAGTTTAAGGCCTGATCTAAGGCTAGCTGAGTGGAGACAAGTCCAGAAATGCCCTGAGGGGAAGAGCTCGCCTTACCAGCTTGCCTTACCGCATTCTTTCCCCACTCACTAGAGATAGAGTTGCTAGGAAACTGGCCCATCCCCTTAGGGAGGGACACCAGATCATTGATAGGTTTGGGGACCTTCCTATAGCCAATCAATTCAAAATGTAGCATTTTGACCCATAGATGCTTGCCAGGCAGGAATCGCCCCTGCCTTGGGCATGCTGGGAAGGACCAGAATCTTTACCCAACTAACCTGAGCACAGGGCTTTCGGCTCTCACCGCTTCCGTGGTGGGGGGTGTTAGCCCAAGCTGCAGCTTGTAACTTGTAATAAAAAAAAAAAAAAAAAAAAAAAAAACCTCATGTATTTACAGTGGAGTCTATTTATTCCTGGTCTTTTGGGGTTTGTGAACTGGGCACAACGGAAGGAAGGAAGGAAGGAAGGAAGGAAGGAAGGAAGGAAGGAAGGAAGGAAGGAAGGAAGGAAGGAAGGAAGGAAAGGCTTTCCACTGGTGGGGAAAGCCAGTGGGGGTGGGGATGAGCCAGGTGGGGGCTGGGGAAGATCAGCCCTGCAGCAGCTGTCATTATGGACAACGCCCTCACTCGTCACAGCTGTTTTGATGCTAAGGCTCAAAAATTTCTGTCTCTGAGCTTTCTTTGTTCTCAGCTTGCTCTGGGTCCTTCCCCATCATTGGACTCAGTTTTCCAGGGATACAGATGTCTGTTAGGTCATAATCATTGTGGTGGTTTGAAGGTATGCCCCCGCCCCCCAGACTCATGTGTTTGAATGCTTAGCCCACAGGGAGTGGCACTATTAGGAGGTGCGGCCTTGTTGAAGTAGGTGTGGCCATTTTAAAGGACACATATCACCATGGGGGTGGGCTTTGAGGTCATAGATATGCTCAAGCTACACGCAATGTGGCACACAGTTGCTTCTGCCGCCTGTGAATCAAATGTAAAACCCTCAGCTTCTTCTGCAGCACCATGTCTGCCTGCATGCCGCCATGATGACAACAGACTAATCCTCTGAAACCATAAGCCAGTCCCAATTAGATGTTTTCCTTTGTAAGAGTTGCCATGGGCATGGGGTCCCTTCAGAGCAATAAAAATCCTAGGACAATCATGGTGAATCTCTGAGTGACCTCAGACCTGTAACAGGTCACCCATGCTGAAGTGGGTTGTGGGGAAGCAACTGTCTTTGAGTCATTTCTGTTCCTGTAAGTAACCCCAGGAAAACTAATTGGTTCACCACGTTGGACTTTGGTGGTATTCTGTCTGGGATGAGTAAACATCTGTTCACGTCTCCCCAGAAATAGTGTCACACAACAGTTACCTCCTACTTCCTGACAAACCATCCGAAACACTGCCGTTTCAGTGACAGATCAATCCTGTGGTCGCAGGCCACCTGTGAGCATGTGTGGTCAGGGGTGGTTGCAGCAAGTAGACTGAAACACCCCAAATCATAGCTCTTCCTTCTTCATGCAGCTCTGATCTCAGCAAGACCTCCCCACTCCAGAGAGGGGTCTCCGTGGTCCCCAGATATGGAGTGACCCAGAGAGTGTGGATCTAGGACTAAACCCCGAGCATTGGGTATGCTAAAGACACACTCTCCTACTGAGCTAGATCCCAACAAATCATAAGCAAAGTGTATTGTATCCACGTTTGAAAAGTGTGAAAAATCCTAGGTGCATGTACTTGAGATGGGAGTGTTATCCACAGCGGGGCTCTGAGGCACGGGTGAAATGCAGTTTGGCATTGGAGCTTCGGCTCTGACATTACTGGCTGAGTGGCATAGCTTTGGCCCTGTCATTGCTAGATTTTTTAAGCTAAGCCCACCGCTGCTCCAAGAGACCTCCAGGTCTGTGGGATGCTTCGAGGACAGGATGCAGTCTGGACCCTTGGGGTGCAAAGCAGTGGGCTTCGCACTACTCTCCTTTGAAGGTGCACAGGAGAAACCCATCCCCTGGAGTATCTCTTCGAGTCTAGCCAAAGACCAGCAGGTGGAGAAAGCCCTGCCCATCTTGTGTGATGATAGCCATCCCTCTGTCTCTTTTCATCTACATATATCTTATAATGAGGAGAAATAGGTATTTTAAGAAAAATATAATTGGTTATACATTAGGAATTAGTGAATAAAGAGGGCCTGGGGAAATTTCTCAGTGGGCAAAGCACTAACTGTGCAAGCATGAAGACCTGAAGCCCATGTGAAGGCAGGCATCGTGGTGAGCCTGTAACCCCGGCACTCCTGTGGTGAGGTGGAGGGCAGAGACAGGAGAGGCCTGGAAGCGCCAGCGAGCTTGGCACAGGCAGCAGCTAACTGGGACTCTGGTGGGTCCCCTTGAGCGAGGTGGAGCCTGTTAAACAGACCCAAGACTTCATGTAGGTGCAGGACCACCAACAGCGAGGTCAACCGCAGGTCCTTGTCTCATGAGTGTGAGGAGAGAGACCTGGAGACAACTGGTGATTGCAAAAGCAAAGCCAGTTTATTGGAGAGCAGGGAGAGGAGAGCGTGCCTGACAGGAGAGCGAAGTGGATGCCACGTCCGTCCACAGCAGTCACTAGACAGCAGTCGCTGACAGCAGTCACTAGAGCCACCCCAGAAGGAGTCCCGAAGGTGGGTGGCTGGCTTTTTGTTTGGGGGTTAAACACAGACTTTGCAAAGGGGTTTTGGCTACGTGGGAAGGCTGTGGGGGTTTTTCCAGGAATCAAAATCTCTTAAGATGTAGTGCCTAAGTGGCTGCACCAGAGCAGCAAGCTGTCTGCTAAACAGCAAAAACCTATGGAGTTGCTGGGCCCCATGCTGACCATCTGGTTACAACTGCTTATCTTACAGTAGCAGCAGGAATGAAGTTGTCCCCTTCATACACACGCCACGACACACACATGCCTTAATTCATATACGTATGTGTACGTGTGTGTGCACTTGCACATACAACATACATGCATAAATAAGTAAAGGGAGAGAAGCACAGTAACAGAGACAAGGAAATTTTTAAAAGAGTAAATGATAAAAAGACAAATGTCTAATACAGGCCATAGCGGTGCACACCTTTAATCCCAGCACTCATTTGGGAGGCAGAGGCAGGCAGATCTCTGAGTCTGAGGGGAGCCTGGTCTACATGGTGAGCTCCAGGACACCCAGAGCTACACAGAGAAACCCTGTCTCAAACAAATGAAAAATGTTGGTAGAATCCCCAACATTACATGCGATTGGATTTAAAGCAATAAGGAATAAACCTTTTCCAACACCAAGCTGTCCCCAGATGGACCTCTTTCATTTCTTCACACACACGCAGCCTTGTGTCTGGGCTGCACGCTTACCCTGTCGTGAAACCTTGGGTCTTTCCTTCCACAGGCTGGGTCCCGTGCACCCTTTAGGTCTCAGAATTGTGTGCTTTTTCTTGCCAAGCACTCCTGGCATCCCTGAGTACAGTTCAAATGCTCATGGGAAGAAGCTGCACTTCCTCTCAGGCAGCCGCTTTGCTGCCACTCAGAGACAGCTCTGAGGCAGGGCGTGGTCAGGGATGGCTCCTTTGGCTAGCTGTGTGGCCTAATGCTAATCAACTGGGGAAACCTGACACTCCCTGTTGATTCAGGTTCTTCTTGGCCGCTGGGTTCTCTGGATAGAGACCAGATGCCTGTCACAGGCTAATGGCCTCTTTCAGAAGTAACTTAGAGAATTCTCCGAAGGCCAGCTCATAAGAAAGGTGTGACAACGGGATGCTAATTTGAGGGTCACAACCTAAACCCCAGCCCCACCAGGCACACTTTCCCTCTCACACTGTGTATGTTCCTATTTGCCTCCTTTTGTTGCCATGGAGACTGCTCTGTGCCTATTGCACTGGCTGAAGTTCCCCCAACGACACTGATGGCAAGAACGGCTGTTCCCAATCTCAGTACCATTAAACATAGCCCTCACTGTCGCCCTCCATCCATTCGTGAGGCCTCTGCTCAGAGCAACAGAGCACTTGTGCCCTGCTGCAATCGCCGTCTCCAGCTTTTATTGGTTGTATATTTCCACTTATTCCTGCCACGTACTTACCTACTTCTCCTTATTTATTTCCGTGTGTTCATGTGCATGTGTGAATAAGTGTTTGTGCATGTACCTGCATGGATGTCTGCTTCCCATCACACATGTCTGTGGCTCACAGCTGCCTGTAGCTCCAGCTCTAGAGGAGCTAACACCTCTGGCCTCTGTAGACACCATATCTTACATGCCCACACCCACAGATACACACACATACACACACACATACTTACACACACATACCCACAAACACACACATACCCACAGACACACATACACATAACTACAGACACATACACACTCACACACACATACCCTCCCTACATCTGCAGACACACACAGAGAAACACAGACACACACATAAATACCCACCTATTCACGCACACACACACAATTTAAAATAAAATAAATCTTTAAAAAATAATTTCATTTTAAAAAGCCACAATGAGATATAATTTTATACTAACTAGGCTGACTGTGCTAATAAAAAGTAAAAATATAATAATAGTGGAGGAGGCGGAAACATCGGGCACTCGAGGCCAGCCTAGGTGGTGTGAGACTTGGTCAAAAGAAAAGGGAAGGACGGAAGAAAAAAGACAGAGAGGGAGGAAGGAGGGAAAGGAAAGTGCCGTGGCTGGACATACTGATAGGGAGGTCCGAGTAGGCCAGGAGCAGCTGGAAAATGGAACAGCATCACCTGGAGCTGGGGTGCAGGGAGAGGGCAGCCAGAGGGGAGAGGGGCTGTGAGGAGAACACGTGTGAAGCGATCTCCTTCCCAGCCTCTTCTCTGCTCCAGCCTTCTGAAAGATGGAGGGTCAAGGTGTGCTGTGAGAAGTTGCTACCTGGAGGGGTCAGCATCCCGAAGGGGACAAGCAGGGAGGAGGAAGCCTGTTCCTTGGTGTGTTTTAAAGCTGTTACTTCCTCTCCTGCTACCTCGGTTCTCAGTGGCAGGGCTCCACCTTGTGGTCTAAAGTCCTTAAAAGAGCCACCTCACTGGCCAGCCACGTTATCACACTTCACTGTTTAGCAGCTGTGCCTGTCAGGCTCTGCCTGATAAAGCTGCAGCGACAAATAGACCTCTTGGTGCCAGAGGATAATGAACAAGAGGCCTGCTGACTTTCTCATGCAACAGAAAGGCTGTGAGGCCGAGTAAGACAGCTTCCTGTGCCAAGAGTCAGGCACAAGCCTACTTTGTCATCTTCAGCAGGCTGCCCCTGCCGTCACCATCCCAGGCTCCTGGAAGAAAGGAGGGGAAACTGCTTTTCCACCAGCAGCCACACCTCAGCATCTGCTCCTGACCACACCTCTCCATCCTCTGTGGCCCCAATACCTTCCCCAATACCTCCCCCTTCCTCTTCTCTATCTGTGGAGCTCTCTGCCACAGCTTCCCTCAACCTTGCTCAGGTTTATTTCCTCACACACTCGGGAAATTTATACAAGATATTCAAGAAGCAATTAACAGCTCTATCCTCTCATTCAAAATACTTCTTACTAACTCTAGGTTTGCTTCCTTTCTATTTAATTTCTTGTTACGTTTAGTTACTGAGTGGGAGTGTGGTTTACATCCATGTGAACGTGAACAACACATACCTGCATGAGGCACTTCTCTCTTTCCACTATGTGTGCTCCGGGAAATTGAACTCAAGTTGTCAGGCCCAGCAGCAAATGCCTCAGTGTGTTGAGCCATCTTGCCAGTCCCAGGCTGACTTCTTTTTTAAAATTATGTCTGTTTTTTTATAAAGATTATAATCATTTCCCCATCCATTTCCTCCCTCCAAATCCTCCCATATACTCTTCCTTTCACTTTCAAATTAATTTTTCACTAACTGTTATTACAAACAAATGCATAGAGATATAAATTTCTAAATATATAAATAAATCCTGCTCTGTTTGTCTAATGTTACTTGTATGTATGTTTTCAGGGCTGACCACCTGGTATTAGATAACCAGTTGGTGTGCTATTCCCTGGGTAAGACTATGTTTCCTACTCCCAGCATTCCTTAGTTGCACGTAGTTCTCTGTGTAGGGTTGAGTCCTCGTGGGCTTTCCCTGTCCACATTAGCATTTATATTGTTACTGTCTTCATTCGCCTCATGTTTAGGCAATAATGTTGGTGAGACTTTATGGGTGTAGCTTCTGACATGATGAGAAGACGCCGTCTCACAGCAAACTCCCTGACCCTCTGGCTCTTACAGTCTTTCTGCCCTTGCTTCTGCAATGTTCCCTGAGCCCTAGGTGTAGGAGTTATTTTTGTAGCTGTATCCATTAGGACTGGGCTCCACAACTCTGCATTTAGACTGGTTATGGTTTTTCTCCATCTGTTGCAAAGAGGAGTGTGGTGTTTTGAATAGGAATGGCCCCTGTAGACTTATGTGTGCAAAAGCTTGGCCTATAGGGAGTGGTACTATTAGGAGGTGTGGCCTTGTGGCCTTATTGGAGGGATTGTGTCACTGTGGGAACACACTTTGAAGTCTCCTACCCTCAGGCTCTGCCCAGTATAAAAATCCAGTCTCCTCCTGGCTGCCTTGGGGTCAAGATGTAGAACTCTTGCTCCTCCAGCACCATGTCTGTCTGGACGCTGCCGCGCTTCCCACCACGATGAGAGTGGACTGAACCTCTGAAACTGCAAGCCAGACCCAATTAAATGTTTTCTTTTATCATAGTTTGTTGGTATAATGTTTTTTTAATGTATACACCTTACCCTTGTTCATTCAAATGCTGATTTCTCCCTCCCCCCCCCCACTCTGGTTTCAATCCGGATATTGTACTGTGATACTTATTCTAAGCATCCTGTCTCAACTCTGTGTAAACAGGCCAAAATAAAGCAACTAGACACAATGTTGAGCAGTGGGAGGAGCCAGAGGGCAGGAAATGAGTGGGAGGAGAAAGGGCGAGGATCTTGGAATAGTGTGGTGAGAATGAACCAGAGGTAAGATTTCACAAAAAGCAAGTGAGCCATACTAATAGAAACATGGCAGACAGTGGTGCTGAGGGTGATTTGAACTGTGGGGGCCTGGATCAAGAGGTTTGGGAGAGGAATTTTTATGTGTGACCTAAAGATGGTTCTTGTGATATTTTGGTACAGAATGTGGCTGCTTTTTGCCCTTGTCTGCCTGAAGCTAAGGTAAACATATTTAGGTTAACTGCATTGACAAAAGAAATCTCAAAACAGCCTAGCATAAACTCTCTTGAGTTTCCCTTTTATTTATTTATTTTTTTCTTTCTTTCTTGGTTTTGGTTTTTCGAGACAAGGTTTCTCTGTGTAGCCTTGGCTACCCTGGACTTGCTTTGAGGACCAAGATGGCCTCAAACTTACAAAGATATGCCTGCCTCTGCCTGCCTGAGTGCTGCAATTACAGGAGTGTGCCATCATGCCCTGCTCCTTGGCTCACTCTTATGAAGAGTGTTTTGATCAAATGTTGCAAGCTGAGAAAAGAAAAATGAAAAATGAATGGTTCAAGAGTAAAAGGGGCACCAGGAAGTGGAATGAAGCTAAATTCTGTGCTCAAGGACATAAATAGATTAAATATATTGAATGGAATTAAGGGAGTGGTGGTCTCGGGGCAGATCCCACCCAGCTAAACTGAAAAGACCAGGCCTGGCCGCCTCCCTGAAAAGTCACCAGTCCCAGGAATTAGGCCATAGGTCTTATTCCAGGAATAAGAAAACCATAAAATTCCCTACCCAAGGACTAGCCTTGGTAACCACAAGAATGGGAAGGTATCTTATCTCAGGGTGGGGCATCTGTGCTGGGCAGCCCACTGACCTAACATTCCTGAGGTCTATAGATAGCTCACTCAGTGTTAGTTATGTTAGTCAGCCAATCACAAGCTTGCCCTTGCTGAATGTCACCCAATCATATAACTGCTAAGCTGGAAATTTCAATAAAAACCCTGCAATGCAGCTGCTCAGGGCTCTTCTCTCTGATCTACTGCATTTGTGATGATGGAAAGACAAGCTTAAGCCCGAATAAAGCTCTTTGCACTTGCATATGTGGTCTGGTTCCTAGTGGTCTTTGGGTACCTTAAGATCTGGACACATTTGGGGGCTCATCCTGGATCCCTAAAACCCCTTAGGACCTCCCCCCCCCCCGCACCTAGCATGTGGCACTGAACACTGGCCAGTGGGCACTCTGTTCATATCTGTCTGTGTCTCAGAGATATCGGTTTGTGTTTTGTGTTTCTTTGTGTCTGTGTTCTTATTTTTTATTTTCTTTTGCAAAAGGAGTTGGAACTGACCCTAGGGATTATCGGACGTGCTGTGAATCCCCTGGCCCAAGGTGCATAAGATATTCTTGCCACCTCTTTAGGAGGACCTTAGTTCTCATTGGTTTTGGTTTTGGGAAGAGCATGGAAGCTCTCCAATTGGTTCTTCGGTTCTGGATCCAGCAAATGGTACTGCCATAATTCTCTGGTCGACCAAGTTTTCCCCAGGAACATTTGTGTCTGTTCGTGAATGTCCTTATCCTGAGAGACCAAAGAATTTTGGGTATTGGTTTAAAGTTTAAAGCACAAACCTGAATGAAGGCCAGCCAGGTGGAGACATGTCCAGCCGGCTGCAGGGAAGAACCAGTCTTACTGCATTCTTTTCCTGCCCACTAGAGATACAGTTGCTAGGAAATTGGCTCCTCTCACCTAGGACAGCAGAACAAGGGAAGCCAGACCAGTAATGGTTTGGGGGCTTTCCTATAGCCAATCAATTCAAAATGCAACATCCCCTTTTGTGTTCCAACCAATAGACACTTGCCAGGCAGGAATTCCCTTGCTTTGAGCACGCTGGGAGGGACTGGACTCTTTAAATCACCCACCTAACCTGAGCATGAGGCTCTCGGCTCTCAACTACTTCAGTGGTGAGGGTATGTGAGCCCAAGGTAGCATGTAATAAAAAGATCCTTATGTGTTTTGCAATGAGCTCACCTCCTGGTGGTCTTTTGGGATCTCGTGAATCTGGCACAACATACTTGGGGGCTCAACTGGGATCCCCCAAGCCTCCCAGAAACTCCAAGCCAGAGTATCAGAACCCTGGGTAAGTGCCTTTGTCCTGGGCAACTTCTATATTTTTTGAGATCTCAAGGTGGTACACAGTTGGTGGCCAGGGAGTACACTGGCTCACAAGCTGGCAGACCAAGGCCACTGGGATCTTGGCGCTGTCCCAGATCCTGGCGGGAACATGGCTCCGCAGTAGCAGTGTAAGGGACATGGGGTCCCAAGTCTTATAGACCTAGAAAATGGGTCACTCCCACAGAGTCAGGAAGTGCTGCCAACATACGGGGTTTGGGGTTCTTATCCGCTCACCTGGTGGAATCTGTTGTCGTGGTGTTTGTCTGGCTGTCTGTCTGTGGTGACTATTCTCATTCCTTTGGACAGGACTTGAATGATGTATGGCATGGGACAGACATGCCATAGACTTAATTCTTGCCCAGTTGGAGAGAACCTACCCACCAATTGGAGAAGTTTTTGGTGGATGTGGAATCCCACCAGGTGGACGAGGAATACCGTCCACTATCCTCTCTACTCTCCTCTCTGTGCTTTTGGCTTCCATGGCAGGGAAGCCATGGTGGGAATCTGTGAGTCTGAGCTTTTGGATCCACTTCTATTTCCAGTAGCCGAGTGGCTACTTTGTCGTGTTTGTCTTTCTATTTTGTTCCTTGTGTTTGTACTGGACTCTGACAGGCTATTGGACAGACTTCCTCTAACCCTCCTCCATTTCTCCCAAGCTCTCCACCTGCTTGATGTTACTCTTCCCCCAAATTCCCAAAACTGTGGACCAGCGGGTGCTCCGGGTTGGGCAGGGATGCCAGGTAGAGCCGGGAATGAAATTATCTGGGACTGTCCCAGCCAGCTAGCAGCTTGCCCAGACTGATGGAACAAAGTGCTTGAAATTACAGCTGGATGGATTAAGAAAAGTTTTGTCTGTCTGTTTAAATGTATGTATGGCCATTACTTGTTTTTGGCTGATCTTAGATGGTTAATATGTTCTGTATGTCTTGGTTATAGATTAACAGTTAATTGGATATTTTTAAATGTTAAATTCAAACCCTTGTTTAGAACATATACATGTGTACATATGTGTTTGTGAGATCTTTAGAAGCACAGATGTTTTTAAATGGCAACCATGTGGCTTGCCATGCCATGTGATATGACTCCGCCATCTTGAAATTGCCACATGGTATGGGGCAGAGCAAAGGAAAAAAATTTCCAGTACCTCTTAGTCATAATAAATTTTGTTTATCAACCTATTTCCTTTTAAACTAAGAGGACAAGTCTCATTTTAAATTGGTATTGGTTTTAGAGATTGGCTTGTTTGCACTGGTAAAATTTGGTTTTGACTTTTAAAATTATGGTTATGCTTTGTGATTTCACTCCTAAAAGGGGTACTTCAGTTTGATATTGCAAAAACGGGTTTTGGAGAATGTTTAAATGTATAAGGCTATGAAACATTTTAAAGTTTATCAGGCATTTTAAATAATGAACTTGGGCAGTCTAACAAGGAACTTGGAACAGTTTCTCAACTCTTTGGGGGAGGTCAAAAGACCTTGGTATTTATTTTATTAATTTTACCAAATGAAGCCAAGCCATACTATCTGAGCCAATTAAGAAAATTGAAGTTTTTATAGTATATCATGTCAGAGTGGTAAAACCCCATGGAATGACTTAGTAAAGAAATGATAAAAAGGATTTTGATGAAAGTTTTTATGTTGTCTGAAAAGCAAGAGACTGGGATAGTAAAGAAAAGAAAAGGAAAATAAAAAATAAAAATAAAATAAAATAAAAATGTCTGGTTATACAGAATGTTATGGAAGGTCAGCGTATGTATAGAAAGCCAGAGGGCATATAAACTGTATTTGCTTTGGTTTTTCATACCTGCAAATATGATTTGAGAAAGAACTGTAAAATATGTTGCTCTTCACTTAAAAGGCTGGTGATTCTTCAATACAAAATGTCTTCTTATGCTCTTTAAAGGGGAAGGAAGACTGAAGCTCCATGTTAGCCCAGGGTTATACAGGGTTGTATTCAAGTCATTGTTAACCATTATATGCCTAACCACCTGAGTAAACGGATTAATGCTTTTCTTCTTGGCTCATAGGTTTGGTATGGCCAGAACAGTCCAAGTAGAGCTTAAAATTGGTCTATACTGTTCTGTTATGCAGTTGATTCTAAAACTTATTTAATTAGAACTTGGTTAGGGGAAACTGTAAATGTTCCACAGTATTTGCTGTACTGTGGGAGGTAGTAATGCCATCAGTGACACCTACTGGCTATGTTTTATATTACCAGCCACAGCCTGTAACATGTGGCTAGCCACCATGTTGGTTCAGGGATAAAGGTGGACCTATGGTTTTACCGCCATCTTTGTTGAAGGCTACCAGCGTGTTCAGTTCCCTGTTTAGAGCTCAGTGAAACTTTTGTCCTTTAAGCTTTTTGCTGTTCAGTCTTAATGCAATGGTGGTAGGATCAGCAAGATTTGCTGGCTCCTCTATGAACTGTAACTGAAAGTTTTGCTTTGATTTTAGTTCAGAAATATATTTAAAGCTATGCTAATGACTGCAGTTAGTTACAAGATCGAGCTTTACCTAGTCTTTTGGTTACGTTTTTAAGGTTAATCCTAGGATGGGTAACTACAAAGTTTGCCTATGTAAGATCTACTTGAAATAAATATGGTTCTAAAACACTCATCTAAGGAATATACCAGAGTTAGAGATTATAACATTCTGTTTTACAGAATGCAGTTTAGAGCAGATAACTAGAGATGGACAAAGAGTAACTCATGCTGGCCCTCAAGCTTATCAGAGATCTGACGAATATGGCATTTTAACATGTGTAAGCTTATTATGACAGAGTCCCAAAATCCTGGCAGTAGCTCCCCCAAAGTCTCCAAGAAGATTTGGGCACAATGCAACTCTGGATTGTGGTATGCTAACCATTGGGCAAGACCTCCCCAGCTGGCCCACCACCAGGGCCCAGCCTAAACTGTGGACAAAGCTGTGGACACCTGGAGAGTCACTGATTCACATTGCTGAAGATGAGGTGAGATCAATCTCTCCTGTTTTGTTTTTTTTTTCCACAGAAACAGTTTCTCATCTTCTGTGCCTGATGGCTGGACTGCCTCTGCTCATGATGCCATGAAACCAGAGGAGCCAGGGACAACTGCCTAGGTGATGGACTAATTAGTCACCTCTGTCATTTTGATTGGTACATGGATTGGTACATTTATTTGGCTTATATTTATCCTTCTCAGGTCTCTGATCACATTGATGGCTAAGCTAAGCTAATGGTAGCTTTGCAGTTAAAGGGCAGATAATTAGATGCTCATTGGTCAGTTCATTAGCTAGTAGGAATTACTAGTTAGTAGAGCTCTTATTTAGAAAGGCAAAGAGGTTTACCTTGTTAACAGGCTTCATGTTAATTGCCTGTGTCTTATGGTGAGTAACTAGATAGATGTAAGGTCTGAGGATGTGAAAGCTTAAATTATGAGAATCTAAAAAGTATTGTTTAAGGGTCTAGAAAAATGTTTCAAAGTTGATGAATGCAAGAAAGATTGGATGGTCTAAGCAGGTGTTTTTAAGGTATATGAATGTAAATTGTAATGATACAAGAAAGTAATTAAGGCATATTGAAAATGGGAGATATTTCAGATTTCTCCCCCCTCTCTGCTATTGTTGTGCTTATGTTGTTATAGGACTTCAGAAGTTCAGAGTTTTGACATTGATCAGTGGAGTTCTGATAAGCTGATGGAGCACTGACTTTCCCCCATTTACTAGAAAAAAATTTAACTTCTTTCTCTAGTCTGAATTTGTCTCAGCAGATTTTCACCTGGTTGACTCTATTCAGGGATCAGCTATAGACCGCAAGCTGAAATCTAGACTTGCTGGAAGCTGAAGTAAACCAGTCCAGCCGATGTGATGGCTCCATGTCTCTTCAACTGGATTGCTAATTAGATGGTGCCTCATTGCCTAGCTTTTGACTGGCATTTCAGCCTTCCTAGCCCCTTGATGTCGACAGCCCCATGGTCAGCACTGAATCAGATTCAGAAGAAGAGACCTCCACACTAATACCACCTAACAAACTGAAATGCTAAGTCAAAAGTGGCTCCCTACCATTAGCTATTAGCTTGGGAAATTGCTTAGCTGGAGTAGGATCTGGTATTGCAGCACTGGATATACAAAGCCGGAATTATAACAGCTTAAAGGCAGATATTGATAAAGATATTCAATGCCTTGAGAACTCAATCACCCATTTAGAAAAGAATGTTGATTCCCTGGCAGAAGTAAGGTTGCAAAACAGAAGCGGCTTAGATCTGTTGTTTTTAAAGCTATGTGCAGCCCTTAGAGAGGAATGATGTTTTTATGTAAACCAGTCAGGAATGATTAGGAAACCCTTAACAAAAATAACGCTAGAGACAAAAGACTCCAGAGGATGGTTTAGATCCTTGCCTTACTACGCTTATATCCACCCTGATGGGACTCCTACTAATTTTGATTTTTACCTTTGGGCCTGGTATTTTAAATTGCTTGATGGCTTTCAAGAAGGAATGCTTGGGAGCGATACAGTAATGGTACTCAGATCCCATTGTGGAAAGGTAAATCTGGAGGACTCCAGGGGTCATATCTGGAAGACCCAGATATGATCATGGGAAGGGGGGAATGAGACACCAAAGAATTTTGGGTATTGGTTTAAAGTTTAAAGCACAAACCTGAATGAAGGCCAGCCAGGTGGAGACATGTCCAGCCGGCTGCAGGGAAGAACCAGTCTTACTGCATTCTTTTCCTGCCCACTAGAGATACAGTTGCTAGGAAATTGGCCCCTCTCACCTAGGACAGCAGAACAAGGGAAGCCAGACCAGTAATGGTTTGGGGGCCTTCCTATAGCCAATCAATTCAAAATGCAACATCCCCTTTTGTGTTCCAACCAATAGACACTTGTCAGGCAGGAATTCCCCTGCTTTGAGCACGCTGGGAGGGACTGGACTCTTTAAATCACCCACCTAACCTGAGCATGAGGCTCTTGGCTCTCAACTGCTTCAGTGGTGAGGGTGTGAGCCCAAGGTAGCATATAATAAAAAGATCCTCATGTGTTTTGCAATGGGCTTGCCTCCTGGTGGTCTTTTGGGATCTCATGAATCTGGCACAACAGTCCTTGTTTTATGGTTAGGTCTTCTTAAATTGTTTTAACCACGAGTAAAACTTGAGTTCAGTTCTAGGCCAGCAGAGCCGCAGGTCCACACTCTCTGCTCCTCTAGCCTTTAGCTGTGGGTGAAAAAGAGCCTGCTGGGAAGGTAGACAGGCCAGCAACAATGGCCGTAGGTATGCAAGCCTGCCTCCGGGAGGAAAAATGGTCATGGTGGCCGCTTCTCTCCACGGGGTCAGCATGAGAGTGAAAGGTGAGGAGGCAAGCCATTGGATGGCTGCAACATGTGGCACCCCAGACAACACTGCTAGCAAGTAACAAACTTGTTCCATCCATTCAGCAGATAACAAAGTGCTTGAAATTACAGCTGGAGGAAGTAAGGAAAGTTTTCTCTGTCTGTTTTAAATGTGTGTATGGCCATTACATTATTTCTGAATGATCTTAAATGGTTAATATGCTCTGTATGTCTTGGTTATAGAATTAAAACTTATCGGATATGTTTAAAGTTTAAATTCAAACTCTTATTTTTTAAAAAAAAAGGATGTTGAAAAAGGGACATTGCCACTTATTCTAAATTTACAATGTTTTTGCGGTTGTACAAGAGATAGTTACATCATGTTAGGCATTATTATGACCTGGTTATTGTTTTCATTTGGACATGAGATAAGATTGTGTTTCAAGTTTACAAGAGGTGGATTGTAATAGCTATTCTTGGTTGTCAACTTGACTGCATCTGGAATAAACTACAATCCAGAAATGGAGGGCAAACCTGGGATCAGGATCTTGAGGCTGGAAGACTCAGGCTTTGATCCTGATCATGAGGTGTGGTGACACATGCTTGATCTGGATCGACACAGTTCTTTATTCTAGACCTTGAGGCATAGAGGTCATGCTTATAAAGACCTACAGTGAAAAGGAATTAAAGAGAAGCTTAGATCCAGGCATGGTGGTGTACATCTTTAATCCCAGCACTCAGGAGACAGAGGCAGGCCAATCTCTGAGTTCAAGGTTAGCCTGGTCTACAGAGAAAGTTCCATGACAGCGAAGTTTAGGCAGTGAAGGAAACCATCAAAGTCACAAAGCCTCTGAAAATGTTCCAGCCACAACAAGCAGCAGAACTTGGCAGCTTCAGCCACGTGGTTCTGGCTTTAGAATCAAGGATGGAATTTCCCTCGTGCCTAAGGAAATTGCTGTGGCCAGGTGTGTGGCAGGGGTGTCCTTGTGTGGAGGCCCAGCTAGGCCATTGTGTGAAGCTGTAAGGCTGAGGCCTGGGTTTTCTTGAAGACCCCAGGATATTAAAGAAGCCAGAGCTGTGCCAAAGAAAGCTGCTAACAGGAAGTGGAACCACCCCCCTCCCAAAAGAAGTGTGTTGCAGTCAACAAAGATGAAAGGAGTTGGAGATCTGAGGAACACTCTGACATAGGACATGGAGATGCTGGATTTGGAGTTTGCCCAGCTGGTTTTCGGCCTCGCTTTCGTCCCGTATCTCCTCACTGTGCTCCCTTCCCAACATTTTGGAATGGTAATGTATATCCTGTGTAATGATATGTTGGAAGTATGTGATCTGGTTTTTAAATTTTATTTTATATGGGATTACAGTTAAGAAATTGCATGAATCTCAGAAGAGACTTTGAACTTTGGACTTTTAAACATTATTGAGACTATGATAGAATATATGGACTTTGGAGTTGGAGTAAATGCATTTTGCATTATGTTATGGCTAAGTATAGTCCCCACAGACCCATGTGTTTAAACAAGCCTATGGGGGACAGGGAATGGAATGTGGTGGTTTGAATAGGAATGGCCCCCATAGATTCGTGTGTTTGAAAGCTTGGCCTATAGGAGGTACTGTTAGGAGGTGTGGCCTTGTTGGAGTAGGTGTAACCTTGTTGGAGGAAGTGTGTTACTTTTGGGGCAGGCTTTGAGGTCTTTTATGCTCTGCTCAATGCAAAAATCCAGCCTTCTCCTGACTGTCTTGAAATCAAGATGTAGAACTCTCTGCTCTTCCAGTACTATGTCTGCCTGCACACTACCACGTTTCTGTTCATGGACTGAACCTCTGAAACTATAGGCCAGTCCCAATTAAATGTTTTCTTTTATAAAAGTTGCCATGGTCGTGGTGTCTCTTCAGAGAAAAGAAAACCCTAAGACAAGAACTTTCCTTGAGGAGGGGTGAGGAATATATTTACCTCTGGTACAGGGAGAAATCCTGATAATGTAGTTAGGGACTCTGCTGGTTTAGTAAAGTGGCGGTTAAAGGTTCTCCCATATTCATGACTCCAATAGTCCTGGGTTCCCTGCACCAGGACTTTTCTCTTGTTGAGTGAAGCTTAAGTTCAATTGTAGAGCTGTTAGTTACCACCAAGGTGTGTGTGTCATTACTGCACCCTGGGGTCATCACGCCCAGGCCTGTATCTCTAATTTTACAAGAGCTTCACCTTTGAACTTTTTGCCTTCATTGTTTAGGTTAAGCTCTACACCTTTGAGGTGTAAATGTTCCGCCTTGCTTCTACTAAGGGTACACTCTAGCCTTGGAAATATTTTTCAATTTAATTTATTCTTTAATTAGCTTACAAATAAATAGAAGGCATTTTCTTACACACTCTCTTAGTTAAGGTTCTATTGCTGTGAAGAGACAGCATGACCCCAGCAACTCTTATAAAGGAAAACATTTATCTGGGGTTGGCTTATAGTTCAGAGGTTTAGTCCAGTGTGATCATGGAGAGAAACATGACGACATGCAGGAAGATGGTCCTGGAGAGGTGGCCATTTGACAGCTACAAACCAGATGACCCTGGTTAAACTCCAATCACACAACAAAATGAAAAGAATGAAGGGATCTCTAGAGAAAGGTGTTGGTGAGGGAGATGGTGAAGGGTGAGAATAATCAAAACGCTATATATATATGTGTATGCATGTATATATGTATGAAAGTATCAAAGAACACTGATTTCATTAATTTTAAAAATCAAGTCCGTCTGGGTGGTGGCGACACACACTTTTAATCCCAGCACTTTGGAGGCAGAGGCAGACAGATCGCAAGGCCAGCCTGGTCTACAGAGTGAGTTCCAGGACAGCCAGGGTTACTCAGAGAAACCCTGTCTCAGAAAAAAAAAAAAAACCATCAATTCTGGTCTTACAAATATGTTCATCACCATTCCCTGGGCTCACTGTTTCCAATACAACAAGAACGAAAGCAGCTCCTTTACAGCGAGTGTCTTCCTGTGTTCAAAAGGAAACTGCATCGCATAACCTAAGCAAGTCCAGCCTGCGCCAAAGGGTGGAAAGAAATGTGTGACATCTGAAGATAAAATAGTACACTGGGAAGAGTCACCATTCCCTTATGAGACCTGCACCCCAAGGCAGCCCCGACCCCTTTGCTCACCCCACCTGCTTTCTGACTTCTCGGGAAGTGTGGTTTCCTCACGCCTCTCCGCGCCAGTCTTCTAGCACAGCGGTCTCATCCCTTCTAATGCTGCAACCCCTTGATACAGTGCCCAGCCATAAGATTCTTTTCATTGCTACTTCATAACTGTAATTTTGCTTCTGTTGTGAATTGTAATGTAAATATCTGTTCTCTAATGGTTTTAGGTGACCCCTGTGAAAGGGTTGTTCAACCCCAAACGGTCAAGACCCACAGGTTGAGAAACACTGTTGTAGACTTTCCAGGAGCACAAGCTTGCCTGCACTGTCATTACGGGCACACTCCCCTCATGCCAATAAAGCGTCCTCACGTTCCCTTCTGCAACTGTATTTAAATTCCTTTATCTATGTACAGAGGAGATTCTGTCCCAAGCCCTGCAACACTTCTCACAATTTCTGGAGGAAGTCTGCCCCCATCCCAGCCTTGAGACACCATCACACAGCGTCTCTATTATCCTCAGCACTGCCCAAGACAGCTAGGCATACTGCTTAGGGGCAGCCAAGACTAGCCAGGGGACAAACTCCTCACCCAAGAAGTGCCTCCCGCCCTGACCCCCTGAACGTATGACCCCTTAAAGCAGCCTCTCTCTGTTCCTTCCCAGCCTGGCACTTTAAGCCCCAGAGCCCAGACCCCTTCACTCTCCCGTCGTTCACTTGCTTGTCTTCCGTCCACTTTCACTTAAAAATTTTTGTCATTGCATTTTAATAAGCTTTTGGGTAACAGCAATAGAGGAGAGACCATGCTGTGTAAATATTTCTTGTAATCACGCTCAGACGTAACCCTCGTGAGGCCTTACCTGACAGCTATTTATATTTGTCTACATCTGCAACAAACAAACAAACAAACAAAAAGCCCACTGAACTCCACAGGGCCCAGGACGAGTCTGTTAGATTTAATGG
Source organism: Pachyuromys duprasi (assembly GCA_028658305.1). Taxonomy (NCBI): domain Eukaryota; kingdom Metazoa; phylum Chordata; class Mammalia; order Rodentia; family Muridae; genus Pachyuromys; species Pachyuromys duprasi. The sequence goes on along the minus strand of CM053753.1, from coordinate 40,618,923 downwards.
GATGTATGGACCACCCGACAACTCTCCACACCTAGCCCAGCCATGGGACACATGGGGTGGGCAGACAACAGCACAGGGCTGCAGTCGGCGGCACCCCTTGTCTCCTGGCTCCTTTGTTGCACTAGGCTAATCATTGTGTCTGCCCTAACTTGACTGTCTGTAGCCACCTCCCAGTGGGCACGCTCCTACTGAAACTGTACATGCAGGGCTGTGCCACTTTCAGGTCTAGAGTAGACCTGAATAGAGTAGAGCCTCATTACAGACTTCTGAGAGAAGTGTGTCCCGGGGAACCTTAGCGTGGGCACTGTATTGACCCAGACAGCCGGTGGAAATCTGCTTCTGCCCTTAACCCCCCGCTGCACATATGTATATATGCAAGGGCTCTGGATTGTCTAGAGCTGCTACAGTGCCAGACAGTGTGTGTGGTCCTGTGGATGACCTGTGGGCTGTGCCACTTCATGCCTGTCCCTCGAGGTTTCATAGCCCAGCTGCCACGATAGTACCTTCTCTCCGCTCCGTGGCACGCTTGCCCGGAGGGTGGTGCTTCTGCATCTCATGCTGCCACTGGGCACACAGGTCACCTAAAAGGGAGGGAGCTTACTTTGATTCTAGGCACCCTCAAGATTTAAAGGTGAAATTTTACGGCTGAGATGTACATCAGCTGTGAGGCCTCCTCAGAGCTTTCCTCTGTCAACTGGCTGTTGAGGTTCCAAGTGCAAAGTGAGCTTCACTGGTCACCTTACCTGCTGTTGTGGGGACACCTACCTTCTGTGGGCTGATGACTCTGTAATTGGTGAGTCACTGTGACTGGATGAGGGTACTGTAACCAGGGATTTGTTGCTCACTTCAGAGCTTGGATCTCAGCTCCTACTCCAGGGCGCTGGTTGCACATAACACAACCCCTGTGCACTGTGTGACTGTCCCCGCCCCCTCTGCTAGCACAAGGTTCCAGAATGCCCCCGCAGCGTCTAGAGAGACAGGTGTACTGCATGTTCCATGAACAGCGGCTTAGCAGAGCAAATAATGAACAGTTGGTTCATTATTTCAAGTACCTATTTGGAGCTGGGTGTGGTGGCACACGCCTTTGGTCTCATCACTTGGGATACAGAGGCAAGTGCATCTTGTGAACTCAAGGCCAGCCTGACGTACATAATGAGACCAGGACAGTCAGGTTTACATAGAGAAACCTTGTCTCAAAAAAAAAAAAAAAAGCAAACAATCCAGTACTGTTTAGGATGCTGCAGTACTCACTTGGACATGATTGCCAAAGCAAAGATTAGCCTGCATCCCTTCTGATCTGAGAGATCCGGAGCCAGCACTGCCCCTCACCATCACCCTCACCATCACCCCTCACCATCACCCTCACCATCACCCTCACCATCACCGTCACCATCACCCTCACCATCACCCTCACCATCATCCCTCACCATCATCCTCACCATCACCCTCACCATCACCCTCACCATCATCCCTCACCATCACTCCTCACCATCATCCATCACCC
>CM053753.1:40589193-40611544 GCA_028658305.1 Pachyuromys duprasi | reverse complement strand
TAAATTGAAATAAACAAATAAATGAATAAATAATTTAAAGAATCTTAAAATCCAGTGGAAGCTCAAAAGACCTTGGATAGCCAATAATGTGGAAAAAATTAAGGCTGGAGAGATCACCACACTGATTGCCAGTTACATTACAGAGATAAAGTAAATAGTAACAAAATCAACATGATCCTGGCACAGAACACGCATACTGATTGGTGAAACTGATTAGAAATCCAGATACAGACCCATGCAGCTTCAGCATTGTTTGTTTTGAAAGACAAACAATCCAAAACAAAACTTTAAAAGCATGTTGTAAAAAGCCAGCCTCTTTAACGGTGGTGCTAAGAAAGCTGGATATTTACATGTTGAAGAATAAATCTAGATTATCTCTTGCCCTTAGTAAAAATAACTCCAGATGTATCAAGGACTTTGAAATGGAGAGTCTGAAACTGCTAACAGGAAAATACACTGAGATTCTGGCACAGGCAAGGGCTTTCTAAACAGGACAGCAGTTTCTCCGGAAACCCAGCCAATGAGGAACAGATGGGCCTCTTGAAGTTGAAAAGCTTCTGCACAACAAAGGAGACTCAACTGCATGGGGACAGCATGCAGAGTGGGAGGAAGCAGGTGCCAAGTTTGTGTCTCAGAGAGGACCGACATCTACGCAAAGAGCACTCTCAGTCAAAACGTGGTAACGGGAGCCACGGAAGCACTTCCTCGGGTATGGATAAGAACACACGCTACACAAGCCTGAAGTCCTGCGTTCAAATCCCTGCTACCTAGTAGGAAATAGAATCTGTTAGATGTCAATCAGCTGATGAGTAGTTATGTATACCTCTTGCCTGCTGTTTCACCTAAATCTCCCATCAGTGCCCTGTAGTAGCTGGCTCTATTCCCAGTACAGCCACACAGAAAAACAAAAAACCCTCCTTTCTCTGCTTTCACTATTACTCTTCTCTGAGGACAAGCGGCCAGGACCTGGCCTCTGACCTTAACAACTGGAAACAAATACTCTTTATTTTCTTGCCTTTTCCTTTCCCATCTTCCTACACCTCCCAGTGAAACTTCTAAGAAAGCCTTCTTTTGTGCTCACATATAAGCTATGACCTCGCTCTGACACAGCACGCATGTCATCTGGAGGCCACCACAACTGCCAGAACCCCCCGGGGGCAGCCTTGCCAGCTGTCCAGCCAAGCCAGCCCTGGTTCCGTCCAATCAACTAGTTTGTTCCCTCCTTCACACAGCCTATAATGCTCTGCTGTACTGTGTCCCTTCCCAAGATCAGAAGACGCCTTCCGTGTTCTGCCCCTGGGCAGGAAAGCTCATGCAGGAGACTTTCTCCATGCAGCTCCTTTCTGCTAGTGTGGCTTCTGTGTCTGCAACACCCCTATCCCACACAGTGACTCCCGCCCCTATCAATACTCTTGGAGAGGCAGGTGGATCAAGTTCAAGGCCAGCCTGGTGAGTTCCAGCCAGCCAGGGCTGCACAGAGAAACTGTGTGTTTCTTGGTGTCCAACTGCTTTGCACTGAATTGAAATAGTCAGGCAACTTTAGGCAGAATAGGTGACCAACCAAACAAGTATTCCTGCTCCTAGGAGGTGGTCAGTAGCTGCAAATAGGCAAGCCATATTATAAACTCTGGGTCCTGTGGAACACAGTAGGGAACCAGACTGGACATGTGAGTGTGCAGCAGTTACACAGAGCCAGCCACGTGGAGTCAGTGTGGGCAGGCCTTGCTGCAGGAACCATAAACTTCATCCTGCGCCTGGCATGTGCTAGTCTAAGGGGGCTCAGGTAGCCAAATGCCTTCTTCTAGTGTGAAACCTGATCAAGATAAGAAGAGTGTCCCAGGGACCTGGGTGCATGGAGGTGCTGAGGTGAGGCCATGCTTGAGGGCTGCAGCTGACCAGCTAAGGTAGCTTCACTGTCGTGACCACTGACATCTCTGGTGTCGCTAGTTGATTTCGGCACCAGCTCTTTGGTGGCTGGAACAAGCATCCTGCCTCCTGGATGGGAAAGGAGAGGTGGGAAGGGGTGGATGTGAGGTAGTCACTTTGGGACTTGGGCCCCTCTTGGGGACCAGCTTTCTCCTGCAGTGGGGTGGGGTTTCCAGCAGAGGAGTCGTCTGCTGTACTCCAGACAGGGGCCAGAACAACTGCTGCGGGGACACCTCGGGACACATCCTCATGTCGCTGTCAGAGTTGGCTGACTCCTTTGGGGTGAGAAGGAAGCCAGCATGGGCTCCATGGTGTGAGGAAACAGCTGATGTGGGTACAGCGTGGAGACAGCCTCAGGGGAAGCAGGGTTCCTGGTGCAGTGTGCCCTCTGCTAGATGCCACACAGCTCTACACGGAAGGCTGGGGATCAGGCCTCTGCGAGATGGACACAGGGCAGCATATGATACACAGACCGGTGCTCGCAGTCATTGCTCAAGGCAGCAGCGGGGACTGAACAGGCCTGGCACTTCAGTGTCCAGAAGCAGGGAGAAATAGAATTGGAAAGTGGCTGGAGACAGCTGCAGACTCTAGTATCCTGAATGTGCTGCCGACATCGGAAGTGATGTCTCTGACTAGAGTGGGTGCGTGGACACCTCTCCTGGAGAGGTGTCCTGGAAAGAGACGTGGAACAGTGGCAGCCTCTGGTAACAAGAGGCCAGAGCAAATAAGATTCCTTGTGTTGCATTTGTTTTTCAGGAAAGAAAAGCATTTCCTTAAGCCCACAGGACTGGTGTGCTGATACGGGCTTGTTTGGAGCCTGAAGTTAGACCTGAAGTTAGTGATCCTACGTGCCAGCGAGGGATGCTTCCACAGTCCCGGAACAGCTAGGTCTGGGGAGGCCTTCTGAGGGCTTTCACCTCCTCGAGAAACAGCAAGCCATGTGCTCACCGTGTGGAGTTAGAGGTTTGAAGAGAGAAGATAGGAAAGAGTCAGCAGGAAGGAGGACTGTGGCTCATTGAGGTTCGTGCTTGTGGTTCTCAGAGACCTGGTAGCACTCTGACAAGGCCATCCCTGTCTCTCTCCAATCCCCAGACCAGGTCAGGCACAGAAGTGGCTCTGAACAGGACTGAGAACACCCAAGAGGGCCAAGGTCCAGACAGCATGAGCTCAGCTTCTCAAAATCAGCACAGGCGGTTAGTAGGGGCTAGGTGCCCAGTGGAGCTGGGGCAGGGGTGCTGGGGACGGTAAACAGTGGGGGCAAGTGCTGGCGGGGTGAGCGCCTGGGTCAGGCATTCCTGTATGGCAGGATGACAAATGGCTTCGAAGGTAAGGAAGGCAAAGGTCTGAGTCCAGGAGGCCAGAGGCCTTGTCTAGGAATGAGGAAGATCTATCTGCAAGTGGCAGCAGAAGAGAGGGCTGCTGGGAGAAGTTTGACACCAGCTTCCACTGCAGCCTGGGGGCACAAGAAGCCTATCTCCCTGGGGCCTCATAGTGTGGCACAGGTTTGGAAGGTGACAGTCAGAGCCACATGGAAGTGCTCAGTCAGAGGCACCCTGGAGAGGAGGAGGGGTGGGAACACCTTGCCTTGAAGGTGTTCTGAGTGATAGGAACGGGTCTTGCCTCCTGAGCACAGAAGACACGCCAGCTCAGGAGAAAATGTCCCATGTCAGAACACCTCAGCAGAGCTCCCAGTTGGCTGCAGGCAGGCGACCGCTGTTAGGGGGGGACATATGAGTTCACCGCACTGCCATCTAGCTCTGTTTCTGACTTTGTCTTCCTGGTCTACTCTGTGGCCCACACTGGTGCCAGGAGCACCTAACTGAGCACGGTGTGCCCAGCCCTGGTCCAGGTAAGAATCTGCAGCCTTCAGAACAGTGTAGAGCTTCACATCGAGCAAGCACAGGCCCCGGTGGCTGTGCTGTCGGGCTGGTCAGCTCCGGAAGCAGGGGGGGGAGGGCGGCTCCACATCCACATCACTGCGTTACCAAGCCACTTCCTAAAACCAGGCAGCTGCACTCATGGTGTAATTTGTAGAAACTGACATTATTGGTCTTTTGTGGCTAGTCAGTGAGACAGGTTGTCATGCGGGTCTCTGATGACGTCACAGTCATCTGTACATGGACAAAACTTTATATATACAGACATGTACAGATCAGCTGTCCTGCTTTGATGCGTTGCCAAAAGATTGCTCACGGGAAGATTCAGACCAGCCACTACTATGCTCCACTCATCGGTTAAGTGGGTCACACACTCTGGCTCTACCCCACTGCTCAAAACAGACTGTGTTGTTGGCTAGGGGTGGCATTCGGTTGGTACAGTGCTGGCCTCACAGGCGTGATGTCCTGGTTTGGTACTGGGCACAGTACAACACGCCTGCAGTCCCAGCACTCCAGAAGCCACAGGCAGATACAGAAGTCGTCTGCTCTGGCGCTAAGCTTCACCAGGAGCTCCTTGCCAGGGACGTGACGGGGGCGCTGGCATTAAGGGGGTGGCCACTTTTAGAACACAGTGTGAGAACTGGGAAGGATACGCAGCCCCATTAAATTAAATTCATTCAGATTGAAGGGCTCTTATGCCAGACCCGGTGACACAGGCCTGTAATCCTAGCTAATCTAAAGGCTAAGACAGAAGCATGGACAATTCAAGACCAGCTGCAGCCATATACTGAGTTCAACACCAGCCTGAACAATTTTATGAAACTAGTTCTCCTCCTGTCTGGGAGCTGCCCCGAAGCAGCCCACGAAGTCAGGAGGGACTAGGTACGAGAAGCGTGCCTGGAATGGTGAGAACCTTACAGGGATCACAGATCCCGGAAACAGCTGATGGCTAGTTCAACTTTACTTTCAGAGAACAAAGAATATATATCCCTAGAGGAGCGGATGGGGGGCTCCAAGGATAGGTACACATAACTGGCTGAAACTAGGCACTTCAAGGATGCTTGATTTGCATTATACAGCACGCTCCTATCATAAGAATAGAAACTCAGTACCTAATTAACATATAGGTTCAGGGAGGGGAGAGCTAGCACAGAGCTGTGTCAGAGGCCATTACATCAAGTGTGGCTAGGGCAGTCTGCGACTAAAGACTCTCCAGATGAAGTCCGGCAGAGAGCAGGAGACCCCTCCGAGGGAGAGGAGGGAGTTCTGCCTTTAGCACCTACCTCGTAATGGCTATCCGGTCCAGGCAAAACTGCAGCCTCAATCAGCAGGGTACCTTGTCTCAATGTTTAAAAAGTACAAGCCAGTTGGTGGCTCATGCCTACAACTCTGGATCCTGGCATTTGGGAGGTAGAGGCAGGAGGAGTTCAAGAATCCATATGAAGTTTAGGCTATCCATATGAAGATTGGACTATGTAGCTTAAGAAAAGAAACAAAAAGTCAAAGAAAAGGCTGTGGTTGTAGCTTAGTGGTGGGGTATTTGCTCATCATGTATGAGACCTTAGGTTCAATGCTCAATAGAACAGGAAAAAAGGTGGGGGGGAAGAGGATGGAGGGAAAGAATAGACTAAAAGGCATATTCTTTAAAACTTTTTAAAATATATTTTATTTTATGTACATCAGTGTGAAGGTGTCAGATTCCTTGGAGTTACAGACAGTTGTGAGCTGCCATGTGGATGCTGGGAATTGAACCCGGATCCTTTAGAAGAGCAGACAGTGCTCTTAACCACTGAGCCATATCACCAGCCCTCTTTAAAACTTTTATGAGTGTTTTGCTTACATGTATATCTTGTGCCACATGCACAAGTCAGAAGAGGGAGCTGGAATCCCTGGAATGCATTGATGGATGCCTGTAAGCCATGTGGGTGCTAGGAATCAAACCCAGGTCCTCTGCAAGAACAAGTGTTCTTAACCTCAAAGCCATCTCTCCCCACAAAAGGCAGATTCTTTTTCTTAATATTTTATGTGCATGAGTGTTTTGATGCATGCCTATATACCATGTGTGGGAAGTGCCCACAAAGGCATGAGGAGGGTATCAGTTACAGATGGTTGTGAGCACCATGTGTGTGCTGGGAACCTAACCTGGGTCCTCAGCAAGAGCAGCCCATGCTCTTAACCACTGAGACACCTCTTTAGCCCTCAAAGGCAGTTTTTTTAAGGTATCTTCTCCAGGGTGTGGGTGGCTATAACTCAATCTATCCAGTGTGACAGAGCTCACTCCCTGACACCTACTTCACTTCTTGTTGAGAGAAATTAGAGCTAATATCAAGCTTAAAACATTTTCCTGCTGATGAAAGGTGGCAGAGAACTGAATCCAAGAATCTGCTCGTCAGGTTGGGCAGCCTGGAGGGACTGCCAGGACCTTAAAAGCATTGCCAGCTCTGTCCGGCCTGAGCCTGTACCCAGTGGGGCAAAGTGAAGTTGCACATGCCAGCTATCGTGGTGGTATCATGCCTGCTCACTCTCAAGAGCTCCAAGTGCCAAACTTAAGGAGCCCCAGCAGCTGGCAAACTTGACTGAGAATCTAAGTCCTCATTGTTGTCTCTGGGGCACACAGGCGGTGACTGCCATGCACACAGCATGGGTGTCTCACTCTCAGAGTGCTTGGGTTGTAGCTTAGACTCCAGAAAACCCATGATTCTCAAGGTCAGGATCCATATTACACTCAAACAAGGCTGTTTTGGGTCATCCCATGATGCTAGCCCTTACTGATTGCGTACATGAGCCTTCCTGTGGGCTAAAGCTGGAAGGTGGTTCAGTGCTGCCGGATTGGGGGAGAGGGAGAATGGAGATGCTCAGATATACACCAGCTACAGGTCACAGTCACTGTCTCACCCTTTGATACCTGCCGTCTGAGCAATGAGTGAGCTGCAGCAAAGGACATGCCTCCTCCAGCCAGAGCTAAGACAAAGTGGCATGTTTCATACAGAAGAGTATTTTGGGCCCTTCTGTCACAACAGAGGCCGGGAGTGGTAACCAAGAGCCCCCCTCGTCAAAGCTCAGCATGCCTGTTATAGGAGCCAGTCTTAGAGTCCTGGAAGAATGTAGTCATGTTACAATGCCGAATCAGGAAACCACAGTGAAGTGTTTCCAGATGGCAATAGTGAGACAACAATGGTTGTCAGTGGCAGCCTTTAGGACTAGAGTGCAGTCAGCCTGGCCACTGTGGGGACTGCAGTGGCCAGGAAAAGCCAGGGCCCGCCACACACACCAGTTAAGAACTGGAGCCAGGCAATGAAGTCACAGTTGTGAGTGGGGATCACCAGACCCCAGCATGGTCTGAGAGAAGGGGGCGCTGAAGGCCAACTGTGTAGAACTGCATTGAGAGGACACAGTGTAGGGTGGTGATGAGAAACGCAGAGTGTGGGGGTCTCAGGCCAGTGCAGCCCCAGGCAACGGGACTAAGTGCTCTCAGCAAGAGCATTGTTTGGTTCCTTGCAGCCTGTGACCTCTAAGGAGCCATCTTGGGTGGCTATCACTTGGTCTGGAGCACTGCAGATCTGGAAAATGTTCAGGGCCCTTTGCTCCACAGCAGTGGTTCTCAAATGTGGGTTGTGAGCCCTTTGGGGGGGGGCGGTCAAACAACCCTTTCACAGTGGTCACCTAATATTGAAACATACATTTACATTAGGATTCATAACAGTAGCAAAATTACAGTTATGAAGTAGCAAGGAGAGTCTTTTCATGGCTGGAGTCCCCACATGAGGACCTGTTTTAAGGGGTCACATGCAGCGTTAGGGAGGCTGGGGACCAGTGAACTTTGGCTTCATCCCCAGGAGGCGTCCATGAAGGGAAGGGACAGAGGAGCCCACATTAGACTCCATTTTAAGACAAACAAGCGGAGGGTAATCCAGTCAGGTACATCGGGGAGATGGAAACTGTGATCCTGTTGGCATCCAAGGTCCTCAGACAAGCATGTGATGGTACCTTGATCCACTTCAGGATCAAGGCTTGACTCCAAGGCAGGCACAAGCAGCTGGGAAAGAATCCATTTACAGTGGCTCTCAAGATACTCTGCACATCAGACACTTACAATTCCTAACAGTTGCACAATTACAATTATAAAGTAGCAATGAAATAATTTTATGGTTGGGGTCACCACAACATGAGGAACTGTGTTAAAGGGTCCCACGCACCATTGGGGGAGGTTGGAAACTGCTGGCTTAGGAGGAAGGCAGTAGATACTTGCCTTCAGCTACCTATGAGCAAGCCAGGGGTTGCCAGATGAGACTCTTCAAGTTCGTGCTACAACCCACAGCGGGCTAGTATTGCAGAATTCAGTGGTGGCCAGTGAGAACAGACTTTCCTAACCTCACAAGTGACTCCTAGATAGCTCAAGTCACAGTGGTGGGTAAGCAGGCTGGGTTGTGTGACCATGATCAAGTGACTTCTCAGTCTCACTTTTTCCAAAAGAGGCAGGAGTTAACACCTGTCCCAACAGAGGGGTCAGCAGGGAGGCAAACCTGCACGGTGCCTTGAAGCAGTAGCCACAGGAACATGCTTTTCTCCTGGTGGAAGTTTTGTAAATGAGGTTGTGGGCACAGGAGTGGAGCTGGTGGTGGAGCGCTAACATGCACAGGGCTCGGGTGCCATGCCTACACAGACACACACTCACACATTTACAAGTATCTTACTGTGTCACCCAGTCTTCTGAGGCAACTGCACCACCATGCCTGGCTCTCAGCTGGAAGGTTTTGAGAGAAGTGAGGACAAAGCAGATCCCCACTTCTTGAACACCAGACACACTGATGGCTGCGCCATGCTGGGCTGGGACTGAGGGACCTACACCAGTATTGTTTTTTTTTTTTTTTTTTTAGGATGCCCACAGCAACCTTGCACCTTCCTTGTGCATGTAGTTACCTGCCCTTAGGTTGGAGCACTGTCTCCTGAAAGCCCACCTATGTATGCCACCTTTGGGCAATACAGCAGGGTCACAGAAGACCACATCTGATCCTCTCTAGAGCCTCTGCAGGCGGCATCTTTTTTTCAGGAACAGTTTGGCCACGTGTCTACACTTGGTCTGCAGCAAGGGGAGGTCTAGGTGGAGCTGGTACTGCAGGCTCCAAGCTGTGCAGCCTCTGTTGTGGGACATCATCCAGCATGCAAAGAGCTGCAGTCATACAGTCCCAAATTCGCTAAAGACCTGCTGCCACGGCTCCTGAAGGGACGTGCGTAGAGTGCCTTGGGACTTTTCCACACTCTGCTCTGCTTGCCTGCTGCACAAACTGGCCTGGAGACAATTTTTGAACTTACTTGTATCCTACTCCATTTCAGTGTTGAGACAATGCCTGAGCAAAGTACGTTCTAGCCAGGATGGTTCCCTTGGCCTCAACTAGCACATCCTACCTCAGATGGTGACTCCAACCTGGCCCGGTTCCTGATAAATGGGCCACTTTAAGACCAGGCCTTATTGCCTGCCAGCCCTGGCTCACCTTTAGGACTGGCCTCTTCCCTCCAGGTGCATGAGGCTTTCTGCCCAGGACCACCCTGCTCTCTGTCACTGAGAGGCTGGGGTAGCCCTGGACAGGAACCACCTGCAGCAGTTGTGCTTAGACCCTTTGGGAACTGCACCGGCACATACCACCAGGGTATGAGACAAGCAGGCTGGCGCACAGCCCTGGGCTTTATCAATGGCAGTGGGGTGCCAGCTGGCACACAGCTATCCAGAGAAACCTTCAGCACGGCCCACTGGGCTCTGTGCAGACAGGCTGTTATCCTGCAAAACATCCAGTGGAGCCTGGGATGCATGAATTAGTGACCCCATTGCAGTGACACCCTCTTGCCAAACACTTCGCAGGAGTATAACCATGCAATAAGTGAATGACTCCTTTTAACAGTTTAAGGGAGGGCAGGGGTGACTTTACTTGGCTCAATGAAGTGACAAGGTGACAATACATGGTTTTAAAATCCTTCCTGGTGTCACAGTCCTACTCCAGGGGCCTGTGTCACCTGACCCAGCTTGCTGTTTCTACGGCTATGGAAAAATCCATCTGTCAGGAGCACTTTCTAACCCGTTGCTGCAACCAAGACTGCTTCGAGCCCCCTGAGATTCTGTACTGTGATTCCAAGGCAGGGAAGCTATCCTGGTTGGTATGGACTAGAAAATAAACTGGCCTGTGGGACTAATGCTTACAGCCTTGGAAGGCCTTTACAGGCTGAGGCTGGCAGCTGCCTGCAGCACCTCCAGAAGCTGCCTGCCCTTAGCAAAGACCCCCAAAGAGGTCAATGAAGGGCTATCACTCCGTTACAGCAAAGAGTCCCATCCACACAACATGCCTGGGCCACGATGCATGAGCTGCAAGAAGACACAGACTGGTTAGGTTTGTGAGGGTCCTTACTTGCTCATGATCACAGAGGGCAAGGAGCAGCCCTCTGGAAGAGATTTGCTTCTCTTTTCCCTAAAATGTGTTGGCTTATAGGTATCCATATGCAGAGATCAATATAATGATGGACAAGTGAGGCCTGAATTTTTCTTGGCAGTAAGATCCATGGGAGAACTTGGCCCACCCAGACTTCAGAGATGCCAATATGTATGCCCTCAGCTTTAATTCTGTCTTCAAGCCCCTTCCTCCATGGTTACCTATAGCTCCAGACCATGTGTTCTCATATCTTGCAGATAGACAAATTCAGTGCCTGCAGGAGAATGAGCAAGCAAAAGGAGCACTGGAGAACACGAGGGCTTTACTCTTGCTCTTACACATGAATGTTTGGCAGGGAGTACCTTGGCTTACAGAGGGACAAAGGTAATTCATGCTGCCCTGCCCTGGCTAGGCTTCAGATGGGTGGGCAGAGGTGGGAACGACCCCAATGGTAACCAGGTGTGGCAGTTAGGATGTCCAGAAACGGCAGCACAGCCAGCATTCTCCTTACCTCTGTGCCCAGCTGTGGATTGCTGCTGTGACCCACGAGGCTTGGCAGAGAAGCTCTTTATGGTATGTGCTAGGAAAAGCCCATCCAGAGCCAATGTGGGACTGCACAGAACAGACAGCAGAGGCTGTTGACTCCTTGGTATACTGTAACGACAAAGGTGGGGGAGCAGGCCAGCATGCCAGCTGGCCTTCACCAGCTTTTGTTACCGGAGCTAAGCATCCAGTGTGGGGTCCAGCTTAACCTCTACCCCCGACAGCTACCCCATACTCTTTGCCTCCAGGCATCTGCTGGCCCTGTGCCTTAGGCTCTGGGGAGTGGAACTTATCCTGTTCTTTCAGCCCCTTGACCACTCAAGGGCATCCAAGACAAGACTCCATCCCAAAATATAGGCAGCAGGAAATGGGCTGGCCATGAGCTCCTCCCTTTACAGGCCAGAAGCCAGCCTGGCAGTAGGCTCTGCTGCGCTGCCCACCAGCCCTCCTGGCTTCCCTACTAACACTCTACTGCTCCTGCCTACACGGAGCCTCCTCTGAGTGGCTTTCATGTGTACAGTGTCCACACCCACCCTCAGCCCAGTTATTAACCTTTTCGGGGAACATGGCACTCGAGAATCACAAAGGACTCCAACTGGGAGGTACAATATCTGGGCATTGTTATTTCCTGAAGCCCAATGATAGCTTCAGAGACAACCCCGGTCCCAAGGAGGCCACTGACGGCCCAAAGTGACTGGTTCCATCAGAGAGCAGGGAGGGGGACCTCTAGGCTTTGGCAGGCACTGGTTCTGGTCTCCGGATTCCTGGGAGCGTCGCCCCCAAGCTGGCTAAGGGCTGCCCCCTCCAGGCGGCTTTGCGGATACGTTCAGCAACAAAGACCTCCCAAGACTTTGAGCCTCCTGCCGACCATGAATATTAAAACACGTTTATCAGAGCACAGCCGCTCTGCTAGGTGACTGTGTGGGTAGGACGGACAAAGGCCAACTTAATAGGCCCTATAACCATTAAAGATTTGCCAGAAACCGAGATGAAGGAAAACCTGCTTTTGTCCGGGGGAACCTGCCTAGGAGAATTCTGTTTCCGGACAGATCCGGCAGGGGAGGAGTGATCATCGCGCTGCCCAGCCGGCTGCACGGAGGCCAACCTCTGCGACCACAATGTGTCCGGAAGGCTGCACTCACGGGACAGGGGAGCATGTGTCTCTACCGGGATCTCGGGGAATACTGTTACTGGAGGCCCACCTTAACCCCAAGGCGCACTCCGGGCGCACGTGTCTCTATTCCAGGAGTAACAGAAACTGCACCTTGACCCACTGCAACCCGCCCTGGCGAAGCACCGCTGTCCCGAGACCACGCCCCCGGCCCCGGGGTTCTCCGTTTTCACGCGACTCAGCACCGGCCATTGGCTGCTCTTCGCTCTCCACCCGGACGCGTGCCGCGGTGCACCCCGCCCCAGCCTCAGTTTCCCGGTTGGCACAGGGCGGGACGTGGGCGGGGCTCAGCTCAGGCCACGCGGGGCGGAGCCCGGGAGCTGACGTGACCGCCCCGCCCCCAGGACCAGAACGGGTCGCCGTCTCAGTAGCCTCCGGCCCCGCGCCGTCTCGAGTGCCCCGCGCCGGAGGCTCGGACCCGAGGTCGACCCCGGGCGCCCCTCCTCCTACCCGCCATGGCTGCGCCTCGCGCTCCCCGCGCTCTGACGGCCGCCGCGCCCGGGTCCGGAAAGGCCAAACTGACGCACCCCGGGAAGGCCATCCTGGCAGGTGGGCCACTCCGAACCCCAACTCGGAGCCGCCTGTCGGGGCACTCTTCCGGGTGGGCCGGGGACGCCCAGGCCCCACCCAACTTCCGGAGGGGCGGAGGTGCCGGGGGCGCGACCCGGGCCCCTACCCCACGCGCCAGCTCTGCCCGGGAGTCTCTCGGGCACTCCAGGTGGAGACCACCGGGAGGGGGCGTGGGCGTGATCCAGATGCGGGCGGCGACGCGGGCTAAGTCCGGGCGGGGGAGGGGCGGCGCGGAAGCAGCGGCTGGGTCCACCGGCCCAGGGTGTTCCTAGCCCCTGGCATTTGGTCCTCCCCAGGCGGCCTGGCTGGAGGCATCGAAATCTGCATCACCTTCCCTACCGAGTACGTGAAGACTCAGTTGCAGCTAGATGAACGCTCTCACCCACCGCGATACCAGGGCATCGGTGAGGAGGGGCGGCGGCAGGGCGGCGTGGGGGGAACTGTGGGGTGGAGGAGCTAGGGTCCTGACCGCGCCTCCCTTAGGGGACTGCGTACGACAAACTGTCCGCAGCCATGGCGTCCTGGGCCTGTACCGCGGCCTCAGCTCTCTGCTCTACGGCTCCATCCCCAAAGCGGCTGTCAGGTGAGAGACCCGGTTGGTTCTGCTTGAGCGACCCCCGAGGGAGTAGCCGCAGCAGGCCAGCAGCCCTCTCACAGGCCCTTTCCGTTAGGTTTGGAATGTTTGAGTTCCTCAGCAACCACATGCGGGATGCCCAGGGTCGCCTCGATAGCAGGAGAGGGCTGTTGTGTGGTCTGGGCGCCGGCGTGGCAGAGGCAGTGGTGGTCGTGTGCCCCATGGAGACCATCAAGGTGAGGAACTGAGGCATCCAGTGCTTGCCAGGGTGTCTCTCCTAGGCTTTATTAAGGGTCATGTGCCCCCATCAAGGTGGGAAGGATCCCCACACATACACAGCAGGTTTGTGAGGAGGATCATTTGATAGGATGGATGCCAGAAAAGGTCTCCTGTGGAGGCTGCCTATCCAAAACAAAAACGTGAGCAAAGCCTTTAAAGCTATGTTTATTGATAGAAAACCTAGCCTCTTTGTTCAGAGTGTAGAAAATAACAAACACGATGCCAGAGGCCCTTCAACCTGGAGAACCCTCCAAGGTCTAGAGGCCTGTGTGTAGCAGGACTCCAAAACTGCCTAGGAGAGCATTTGTGCAGAAGAGCTGGGAATACCCAGCCTTGGCCCAACTTTGGTAGGCCCTGGGTCGGCTAGTGAAAGTCCAGATGTGGCCAGGAGTTAGTGCCTTTGTTCATTACTTTTAGGTGAAGTTCATCCACGACCAGACTTCTCCCAGCCCCAAGTACAGAGGATTTTTCCATGGGGTTAGAGAGATTGTTCGGGAACAAGGTAAGTCCTGGAGAATCTAGATCTCAGCCAAGTGGAAGATCTTCTGCTTGAGTGGTTCCCCTTTGCCCTGGAAGGCCCCAGCTTAACCCTGTGTCTGCCTCCCTCAGGGCTAAAGGGGACATACCAAGGCCTCACAGCTACTGTACTGAAGCAGGGCTCAAACCAAGCCATCCGATTCTTCGTTATGACCTCCCTACGCAACTGGTATCGAGGTACACCTGTGACCCAGAGATCTAGTCTAAACCCTGAAGGCCACCTTGTTCCTTTGGACCAGAAGGGTGGGGGGCGCTTTCACAGGCCCCGGCCCAGGTCTTCCTAGCCTTCAAAACTCCTCAGGCATAACCTTCCCAGTATTCTGACTGCAGCTGTACTCACATCCAGGAGACAACCCCAACAAGCCCATGAACCCCTTGATCACTGGGGTCTTTGGAGCCATTGCAGGTGCAGCTAGTGTCTTTGGAAACACACCTTTGGATGTGATCAAGACCAGGATGCAGGTAGGGATGGGGCCTGACAAAGGGAGGAAAAGAGCCCAGGCAGGGGCTGGTGGCTAAGTGTTCTGCCCACTGGTGTCCTGCAGAGCCTGGAGGCACACAAATACCGGAACACATTGGACTGTGGCTTTCAGATCCTGAAGAACGAGGGGCTCAAGGCGTGAGTAGGATAAGAGGCAGAGCTATTGTCCTCGTTCCAGGCCTTCTACCCTCTTGGCCGAGGCTGTTTCCCTTTGTCTGTTCTTCATATCTGGAGAATACTCTTTCCGGGGCACTGTTTGTAGGCTCTTCCTCCGCAGCTCATTCTGTCCTCCCTTGCTCACCTCAGACCCTTTGCTCTACACAGATTCTACAAGGGTACTATTCCCCGACTGGGCCGAGTCTGCCTGGATGTGGCCATCGTGTTCATCATCTACGATGAGGTTGTGAAGCTGCTCAATAAAGTGTGGAAGACAGACTAACCCTCAAGGGTGCGGCGGAGTATCCCAACTCTTCCAGATCAAACTCCCGCCACCTACTCTGATGATTCCAGTGCAGTAGTGCCAAAAGGCCCCTTCCCTTGTCCCTCAAGTTCTGTGGCCTGGTCTGTTAATAGTGACTGTCATGTGTTCCATAGTTCTATATCTCCCATGTGGTCTGTATGTGACACTACTATTTTGTCTGTCCAGTCTGGCCATGGCTGGGTGTCTTCTTTGGCCTGTCTGTGAATGTGCTCACTTATCCATGTGCTTGCTTGTGAGCCATGTGCCTGTTTCATGTTCTATGTCATGTGACCCTGTGCCCCACTTCCTGGGGTGCCTATGTGCCCTAGTCCATGGCCTTGGGGCTATGGTCAGGTCACAGTCTGGTGCCTTCCACCCCCTGTGGCAGGGTCGCCCTGCCCTGGCCTACCACAGCTGCCTCCGGGCTTCGGCCTGGCTTCACTGCATTCCAGGGGCTATATGGCCCCCTGCTTCTCCCGCCATTGGCCTTAAATGGCCCTCGGGCCCTCCTGCCCGGGACAGGGTGGCACCTGCCACTCTCAGGACCACCCTGCCAAGGAGAATAAACTGGATCCTGTCGCACTCTCCTGTCCATCCCTTTGTAAGGGGGCATTGGTGACTGAGCCTTGTCAGGGGCCAGCCTACCCTTTACCTGAAGACACTGCCCTATGCAGGACAATAGGAAAGCTCAGCAAGCCCCCAGTGACAGCACCTTTCAGAGGCCCAGCTTGGAAGCAAAAAGGATTTGTGCTACTTCCTGGCTGTCCTTACAGGGCAAGTGAGGTCCAGCTGAAGGGATGTGTCTACAAGGCTCTCAGAGGACTGGCAGGCAGAAGTGGGCTAAGGCTCCTGGGGTGCCTCTGCTCCTGACTTAGAGGAGGGCCAGTTCTAGGACTTACGCAAGTCTGAAACTGTTCTGTTGGGAAAGGACACTAGCAATTGCTAGGGACTGCAGCGTGGAGACACTGAAGCAGTGCTCCCTTAAGGTTATAAGCAGCAGGGGTAATAGAGCAGGAGGTAACTGTTAGCAGACTGTTGGGCCCCTATGGCCAGGAACATCTTGGTGCCTCAGTCTCTGCCTCTAAACATAAGCAGGTATTCCTTAGCTGGAGGTCTGCCACACAGATGCAATTCAAAGATGGAGGCTAAATGCCGACACTAAGGTCACTGTGGCCCTGACTGCTGCTATAACCCTGGGCAAAGAGGAGGAACCAAGTGGACAGGGCTACCAGGTCCTCCCAGCTATGCTGGGACAGTAAGCTGGGGGAGGGAGGAGGGGATTGCAAGCCTTTGTCCAAACCTGGAAAAAAAAAATACTGGGCAGAAGGAGCTTCCCTGTAGGTCTGGACCTTTGGGGATCCCTGGCAGACTCTGGAGGCAGCTGTGACTCCTTGGCAGAGCACGTGGCTGGGAAAAAGTCAGTGCAAGGCAGGTGAGGACCACGTTTGTGTGGGTATGGTATCCCAGTCCTCTTCAACAGAGAAAGGGGCCCTCTCCCACCCCCAGCAAAAAAGCCAACGCCAACGTTTACCAGGCGCTGCCCCTGCTTCCTAGGACTCCACACAAAGAGGCTTCCTGTCTCTGAGGCCCTGGCCACACACTCTAGACCTCCATGTTTGCTGTGGCCGAAGCGGCACTGGCTTCCTTGGGGTCCTAAGAAGCATCTGGAAAGATGGGCACGAGTCATGCTCTGCCCCTCCCTTCCCCATTTGTTGTATAACTTTGGGCAACTTCACCTCAATTCTCTAATCTGAGAAATGGAGTTAAGAGAATCATACCGTTGGGCTGCATGTCTGAAATACATTTGTAGGGAGGGAACTTGGCACTTAGTAACTTCACAAGGGTTGCTCTTCTTGAGTTGCAAGCAGTGACTTGCAGTCTCCCCTTGACACTGAGGCAAAGCACAGCAGCTGTCCCACCTACTGTCACTGTGATGTCATTACTCACTGTATTTACATAGAGGCCCATGCCCTTCATAGGAAGGGCCTACAGCTATTCTGGGCTTCAAGCAGGATGATAACTCTCGGCTGTCCCCAGATTCCCTTCGCTGGTACCTCAGGTAACCTAGCAGAAATAGTGACCAGACTGGGTTCAATTTATCCAAATGATAGAATGTGGCTCCATCCTATGGGCAGCCTTATAGTGGGTGAGTCTGGAGAGGAAGGAGTGTCTGTAGGAACCCATTAGAAATCTCTGAGATGTTGGGAAATTAACAGTTTGGGAGAGGAAGGCAGGAGTCTGCAGGAAACAAGTGCATTCAGCCAGGAAGGCTGCAGAGACTGACAGCAGGCCAACATAGATCAGGACTCAAGGATGGGACTACTGCCTATCAGTGGAGGCAGAGAAATAGGTGGGTCTTTGATCAAAGTGCTATGCGGAACAAACCCAACTTCTAGAAGAGACTCTACCTCTTCTTAAAACCCAGAGCAAGAGCTTTATGTTGGGAAGAATCCCAGGAGGTAACTAAGCTTACAGTCAGAGACACACAATCTTCATAGAATTGTGCCAGTAGGAACATTGGCCCCAGCTGAGTGAGGGCAGGGCTTAGCCAACCCCACAGAGGGACACAGCAGGACCCCAAGCAGATGTGTTCTGACCCATTCTGAATTCTGTGAAGCTCCTCTTAGATCTGTTCTTTTTAGCTAAGTAGGGAACTCAGAGACCCAAAGCTTGCATACAGTCTATCCCAGCCCAGGAATTGTCTTATTTTAAGCAGATAAGAGGATTCCTGCTTTCGTGTTGTATCCCTCTCAGCACTCAGAAAAGAAACTCTGTTTAATACTTTTCTTGCTGGCTTTTAATTTCCTGTTTTACAGATTCCTGAATTTATAAATTCATAGGTATAAGGCACAGAGTTAGAGTCTGAGGAAATCCTACCCTCAACAAGATCTGGAACCACCAGATCCTAAACACACCTAGGACAAGGAATGGAGATGTAGACACAGGAGAGTTAATCTAAAAGGAAAATGGAGAAAGCACTGGAGAGTTTGGCTCTGGAACTTCCCGGCTCCTCTCTCCCGGCAAATACCCGAGGGCAAATACCTGATCTGGTTGTGGCCAGCCCTGAGAGCACAATGCGGGGGCCTTTCACACCTCTGTCACATTTGCGGAAGCCAGTCACACCTATCCACCACACACACATCCTCCCTGGCGACACTTAACCTGGCAGCTACTACCTAAGTATCCTGTGCTCCAAAGCCATTGTCCTAAGTTACCCCAGGAGAAAACCCACCTCACTCCGTAGGTCCCCAGCTCTGCTGAAATGCCTGCCTAATTAGCCTCAGCGCAGCCCCCTAGCACTCCCGGTCTCTAGGGCGGTTTTCAAGCCCTGACTAGAAAGGGGTAGCCCAGGCTCTCTGGGCCAGCCTACGCAAAGGCCCACACAGACCTACACAGGCTGGCCGCGCCAGGACCTCTCCACCACGGCAGCACCTCAAGTCACCGCTCCTGGGAGATTCCTCCCGGGGCTCTCCTAAGAAAACGATAAAACGCCTGCGACCACGATCCAGACGGACGGAGCAGAACACAAGAGAAGCGCAGTGCCCTCCCCACCCCCCGACATGCGGCCATGGAGAGCAGAGACGGGCTTGTGTTCGAGCGAGACTTCCCGGAGTTCGCTTCTGGAAGAAGAGCTAGCTCTCCAAAGGCCGCAGCACCAACGCAGTAAGGGAGGAACGCTCAGAGACAGACACCCTTTATCCGGAGCCGGAACAAGCCCGTCCATAGGCTGCGCCGCGCTTGCTGGTGACGTCACAGGACGCGCCTGTATCCCGGGGCCGCGCACGCGCTCTGCCGGCAGCCGCGGGCACAGGAATTGCACTTGTAGATATGACTCCGGTAGCCGGCGGCTTCGGTTTCGGCCGCCTGTTTAGTCTGGAGGCCCCTCGCGGCTACTCCTGGTCCTTAGATTTTTTTTTTTTCCCCGCGCTCGCTTGCAAGCCCCACTACAGTTGTCAGCTCAGCCGCCTCAATCCACTCTAGAGTGTGATGGTGAGCCTGGCAACTGCTATCACCTCAATTTGAGAGGAGCCCTTCCCTCCAAGTCCCAGAGTTCCGACCCCTGTGATTCTCCCCCACCCCCTTCTGGACCACGCTTCCTGGCTCTCCATTCTAACTGCCCATGAGGTCCTGTGCAACTCTTGTGCCTGTCAGGAGCCTAACCGTCTTTCCAGAACTACCCTTCACCTGTTTGTCTCCCTGTGCACTCATACATAAACTCACAGATGACAGCGTGGCTCTTCCCCAGGGTCCCCGCTACAGAGACTGGGCTGGGAAATCACTGGTCACTACTAAATGAAGGAAGAAAAATCTCCATATTGTTGCTTTCCCCTGGATCTTAGTGGTCCAATGCCGGTTGGGGCACAGGTTGGGGATCAAAAAGGCTCCACTAATTTCTTGTGCTGTCCTCCACATCCTCCCTACCTGGCTAGCTCCAGTCGAGCCTCCTGTTGCAATTGTGGGACTATCAAAGGCAGTGTTTGTGTTTCTATGGGGAAGATCAGGTGCAGGCACATCTCGATGAGCCCCCTGCTCTGGGACCTGTCTGTAGCTGAAGGAGCAAGTTGTGTTTCCATGGAAGGCATCAATGTGCACAGGCTGCACTGCTGGACCTTTTGCGTGCTTATCCTGGCTTGGCCCTGCCTCCTATGGGTCAGCTGCTGTGATCAGACCGAACAGCACACCCAGGTGGAGACCAAGAACCCCACAGCCAGCCAACCCTCACCCTGCTCCATCTAGAAAGAAGATATTAAAGATAACAGGGTGAGGCAGAGGTGGTATCACATTAGCTTGTCAGAAAATCGAAGTGTGTTTCACGGTTCTTCCACGGACTTGGACCGTGGAAAGGGGAATGTTGGCGACGGGATGGGGCTGCAAACAATGGTTTCTTGCGTGTCTCACTATCTTTCCAGTTGCAGCCTGCTTCCGGGCCCTACACAATAGGATATGTGCACCTTCCTGAGGAACCTGAGCTAGGAAAACTAGAGCCTCACTAAGGCATGGTTCCATAAAGTGGCAAGGAATGTCCTTCCTTTTGCCTGGAACAGAAAAGACAGAGCTATTTCTTGATGGTCCCCAGACGGGGATAGCAGTTAACCAAAGCCCAGTCAGGCTTCACACTCAGCAGCTGCCCAGGTCCACTCATCTGGCACTTAGGATCTTCCAGGGGCCTCTTCTAGCCTACCTCCGCCTCTGAACAAGAGACGGCTGGGGAAACTGAGATCTGCCTGCTGGCCCCAGGTCTCTCCATCTCAGGAATGTTCCCTGCTTGTGACAATTGAATGGCCAAAGCAGATTAACCTGGGTGTTAATCCCCTCTAATGGTTTCAGAATCCTCAGTGCGGGGCGTTAAGCCGGCCTTTCTCAGCGGCCTGCTGAAGCCCTTCCCGAAGCTTTCGCCTGCAGCCGCGCCGATGCTATCTCGGCCCCGCCTGGCAGCGAACCCGCGCTAATCCCCGGTGCTCGCTTTCTTCCTCTGCCTGCCTGAGATGGGGACGATTGGCGTTTGATTACCGCGCTATCGAGGACCCTTTGTGCAATCGGCCCCAAATCCCCTAATTCCGTGATAAAGGAGGCATTAGCAGGCGTTTGCTGTAGAAAAGGCACTGGCATGAAAGAATGCAATCAGGGGAATCCTGATGGCCTGGCCCAAGCCTGCTAGCGAGTGAGGACAGCAAGGAGAGGGGGACGCTTCGGTTCTACAGGACAGGGGAGGGGCGGCGAGGCCCAGCAGAGGGCATCGTGGGTGCTGGCTTCTTCTGAGATCTCCAATCCATCCAGCTCTGAACACTTGGGCTGCAAGAAGGTCGACCCTACCTCCATGCTCACCATCGTACTTTCAAGACCTTGGCTTTGGCTCTATCTGCCCTGCCTGATGAAGCTCTGAAGGTTGAGAACTGGGAGTCTGTCTGTGCGTAGACTCTAGTATGCCATTCTCTTTGGGTGGAGACGCTGCTGGAAACAGTATGCAGTCTTCAAACAGGCCTTGTTAGAATAGCCTCTACTAGAGGAGTACTGAGGAAAGGGTTGGCAAGCTGATGGAGTTTTAGCAAGAGGCCCTTGTAAAGGCCACCAGAACCCCAGGATCTGGCTTCACAGAGCCAGGCTAGGTATGAGGTCAGCATGCCGGAGGAGCTGGTTATGGCTTGGGCAGCTGAGAAGGAACAGTAAGCAGTTGATGGGAGAGGTGTAGAGTGCTGGGCTACGGGTGTTGGGGGTTCAAAGCAAGGGAGCCTAAAGATGGAATTTGTGTGAGTAGAATTGTGGAGCCTGCCTTGAAGAGTGGGGTTAGGAAAGGAAGGTGGCTGGAAGTGAGTTAGGAAACTAATCCTGGGCTGACATATTGGCTCATGCCTCTATCCTAATACTTGCGAGATAGACGCAGGAGAGTCCAGAAGATCTTCAAGCTACATAGTGAGATCAAGACAATTTGGACTATATAAGATCCCATCTCAAAAGCAAAATAAAGCTAAACAAACAAACACACAAAAAACCTTCATCAAAAAAAAGGACAAATGGCACAGACTTCTCAAATAGCACTGACAAGTCACCACCAAGGAGGGCTGGGCAAGATGGGAGGTGGAAAGGGAGGGGTGTTGAGCATGGCCCCAGGGTTGAGGCTTTGGTAGCTCTGGGGATAGGCACAACTTTTCCAAGACATACAGGTGGGTAGACAGGTATGTACTCACCAAGGTGAGCAGGAGCAGACATGTTAATTTACTGAAGTGTATGAAAGAAAAACCAAGCCAAACCAAGTGGCTAGATGTGCACTGTGGCTCCGTCCAGAGCTGTCTAATCAGTCCTCAGGGGCTGAGGGTTGCTGCTGGCCTTGGGTCGTTACCCGGCTAACAGAGCCACCCAAACCCTGAGAAGAACTTGTTGTAACTCTACAGATTCCAAAAGGCTGGCCCTGATTTCAAGGCGGGTCACAGAAGAGGCCCCAGAACTTCTGCCTGGGAGCTGGTCCTGGCTCTGCCTTCTGCCTAGCCATCTCCCTCCTGTCCTACCAGCTAGCCCTGCCCTGCTGTCAAGGTGACCCACCAATCCAGTCAGTGTTCCTAGATCAAAGAAACTTCCATAGAGAACAGGACATTGGACACTAAAGAATGCAGAATAGTGAGGAACCAGGGTGCTTACTGAGCATGTATTTGTACACCCTCAAAGAGGTGTATTAAAATTGTAGCGCCAGGGACTTGTGAAATAGCAAATTTGATCTTTATAACTGCAATTAAGATGAATTAGGATGAGGTCTTATTGGACATGCTAAGTGCTCTACCACTGAGCTGTACCCTTGCTATCCTTTTTCCATTTCTTCTTAATTTCTCTCTCTCTCTCTCTCTGTGTGTGTGTGTGTGTCTGTCTGTGTCCTTTATTTTTTGGTTTGCTTCTTTGAAACAGAGACAGATCTGTTAATCCAGGCTGAACTCAGCGCCCAGCGATCATCCTGCCTTAGTCTCCTGAGTGCTGGGATTCCACATTTGAGGCACCAAGCCATGCATGTAGCTTTCTTAGGCACA